>CM076580.1:118685681-119885681 GCA_034641835.2 Pinus albicaulis | reverse complement strand
GACCCCCCCCGCATGCGACTAATCATGGAAAGAATATAACACATACTCAACATTCTCCCACCTGTTGTTTTCTTTCTACAGGGGGCCACAAGAGAGATTAGTCATTAGTCCAACTCTACAAAACCCATTTTTTCTCTACACCAAGAGAAATTCTAAGTGCTTAAAGACTTTGTCAATGCGTATGGAACATTCTTGAAAGTGTCCATATTTACCAACAACACCTTTTTATTCTCAACGATATCTCTCACAAAGTGATATTGAACATCAATGTGCGTTGTATTTGAATGATAAGCAGGGTTCTTAGCCAAGAAAATTGAAATTTGGCTATCAGAGTCAATCCTTATAGCTCACTGCACCAACCCCATACTTGAACACAATCTCTGCAACCAAACTGCTTACTTTATTGCATGAGTGGCTACCATGTATTCTGACTTTGTAGTTGGAAGAGCCACTACAGACTGTATTTTACTCATCCAACTGACTGCACTTCCAAATAGGCTAAAAACATACCCACTTGTAGATATTCTTTGGTCCACTTCTCCAACCAAGTCTGCATCAACAAAACCATGGATGTCCAAAACTATGTCCAATTCTGGTCTTCCCTGGTAGAACAAACCATAATCACTAGCACCACGCAAATATCTGAAAACCCACTTCACTGTTGTCCAACGATCCTTTCCTGATTTTTACATAAACCTGCTCAATACTCCCACTGCATGTGAAATTTCTGGTCTAGTACAAATCATTGCATACATCAGGCTACCCACTGCACTTGCATATGGAACACGTGACATATCCTCCTCTTCTTCTTGTGTCTTGGGACACTGTTCAACAAATATCTTTACACCTACAGGAATAGGAACCTTCACCGATTTACTATCATGCATATTGAACCTCTACAATATTGTCTTGACATACTTCCTCTGTTTTAACCACAACTTCCTCTTTTCCCGATCTCTCTTAATTTCCATGCCCAAAATATAGTTTGCATCACCATGATGCTTCATGTTGAATTTGGACAAAAATTGGGTCTTCAAATCCTGGATTATTTCTTTGTCATTTCCAACCATAAAAATATCATCCACATACAAGACCAAATAAATAACATGGTCACCAATTAATTTAAAATACACACAGTGATCCTCTTTTCTTCTGGTGAAGCCAAGTCCCCATATATAGGTATCGAATTTCTGATACCACATCCTTAGTGACTATTTTAACCCATTGATCTGAAATTTATTGTTAGTTAATGCTGTGTTAATATCACAGGGAAAATTTTAAGGATGGAAACTTATCTTAAATATTAGAAACCTTGGCAAATATTACTAATCCATAATATGAAAACTATAAAATGATTAGTGATATTTTTGTAAAAATATTAAAATTTCTAGTGATTTTATATAGTCTCTCTAGAATTTTGGTGATTTTTAAGGTAAAATAATTTTTTCTTATAATATTTGGGTGAATCACTTTTAGGAAAAAATGGGAATTGGCGAATCTTTTTTTTGGAAAAAACATGGAAAATTAGCCCATCTATGAATATTAGCCCCTAAAATTTTCCCTATATCAGCTTCAAAATTATCATGAAAGTGCTTTGGTTTGCTTCTTATACAAGGGTTTATACATGTGCTTATGATTGACAATTCATTAAACTTGATGAGATTAAGTGTATTTCATGAACTTAAAAGCATGGAAACTCAATACTGAATATCAACATATAAAAACACAACAAGCACAAATAAAAAAGATAAATACACAAGTTTTTGATGAAGGAGTTCACCCCTCTTGGGCTACATCTCCTTGGTCCAGCTTCATAGTGTGGGCCTTTGTATTAGCTTCAATTGTGAAAAAGTACTATTTACAGTCTCCTGTTGCCTTTGCAACCTACTCCAATGGCTCCAAAACATCAAAATATACCAAGAATGACTCTTCTTGAGCCAAAATTGGTCGAACATTTCCTCAGTTATGGAAAAACCAAATTTTCCTAGTTTTTCTCCACTAATTTTGGAAGTCTGCCAGTTAACTCCACTAAATGTGGGGATTCCGCTGCATCTGGCGGTTCCGCCAAACCCTACTTTAAGTTAAGACACACTTAATTATTCGATAAGAATGAGTTTAAGTGGATAAATGGATAGTTAAGCATGGTTAGTGGTGTGTTTAACGCAAACCACGTTTTAGCGCTAAAGACGGTTTTATGTGGCCTAACCACAAATTAATGTTAATGAATATGGTTTAATCCCGTGTTTAAAATCCTGCCGGAATATGTGCTTTGGCCTTCGGTTTGACGCGCGAAAATGTGGCAAGGGGTTGGCCCCCTCCAGACCCCCAACTCCCACTTCATATTAATTTAAATGGTGGTGAAGTCCTTATGGGGTAAGGATTACAGTGGTTGGTATAACGACAGAGTGTCGGACTATGGTGCAGGTGGTCGTGGGTTTGACCTCGACCCCTGCCATAATATTTTTTTGATATATATAATAGCCCCTATCCATAGTTTAGAACTTTAGATACATGTATATGTGCCTCCGCTGCTAGTTTAGCCATTGTCTGCCACTGGGCTGCTAGTTTAGCCTTCAAATGTAGTTAGGGTCCAAACTTTGAAAATTCAAAATATATGAACCATAACTTTCCATGGGGGAGGGCACATGGCAGCCTCTAGCTACGCCACATGTCCCTTCTCTATTGGCCTAAAATTCACCATATAAAATAATAATCCACCATAGATAAAATTTCAAACTTAGGATTATGAGGGAAAATTTCAAACTAAGGATAAAAGTTAGTGGATTGTCGAATCCACTAACTTTTATTTCCAAGTTTATTTGGTTGTGCATTTTTATAGAGACCTCCATCTTTGCTGTGGGGTTGGGTCGGAATTTCCCCCTTTCTCTCCTTCACTGCTTGGTTCATCCCTAGTGATAGGCTAAAGCAGAAGAGATCCCATAAATTACTTTGCAGGAAAATTGCGCACATTTCTTACAGACAGACGTGCCCCAGTGCGCGCGTTCAGAGGTGACTTGCGCGTAGAAATCGCGCCTGTTTCATCCTTTTGCGCGCAAAAACCAGAAGTGGAATTTTCTCCACTATTTCCATCTTTTCTTGCTTGTAAAAGTGACTGGAAGCCCATAGTACATCTTCTAGCACTGGTTGAGGTGCCCTGCAACTTGTTAAAACTCAATTTTAGTTGCTTCTAGTAGTTTTAGGTGTTAGTTTTATTTCAAGTTGATTTGTGAAAAGTTAACACATAGTTTAAGTAGGAGGAAAATTAACTTGCATTCCGAAATAATTTATGTTTTTCAACTTTAGGTACTAAAACACCTAGATAATTAGCCAAAGTAAGTGGCCCAAGTCCACTCATGCTTAGCTAGTTCTCTTTATTTTTTCTAGTGTAAAAGTAATTAGTTTAGTTCAATTTTTGCACTAGGATTTCGGGATCAGGATTGAATTGTTGATAGAAGAGTAAGTAATATCTGCTGCCTTTGCACCCTCTAGTGATCCTAGGCAAGCATATGAACACTCTCTATTCACAACTCACCATCTCCCTATAGTTGATCACATAGATTAACTAGGAAAAATTGAAAGTGGCCCATATCCGCGCATGTTTTTATCTTGAGCAAGGAACAAATAAACATAGTTTAAATAGGGGATTTTGAAAAGGATCATTGCATATCCACATGTTCAAACTATGTGCTTGTTCATATTTTGTTTACACACAGATGGGTCTCGTAATTGTCACATTTTCACCATGTTTATCCTTGCTATTCCTCACATTCCATCACCTCATTTAACCATTTAGCATACCATATCCATGGGTTCACCTCATTATTTTCCAATTTATTTATTTTTAATATTCTAAGAGAATGTATGATTAATTATTGGAAAACTGACATATTTCACTGATATCTCAAATATGGATGAGATTTGTCATGTGTAGGATTATTTGGAAGAATTATTCAAAATCCTCTTGAATATTTCCTCCACCATTTCAATAATTCAAAGAATAATTATTCAAGCTTATTCCAAGGAGAAGATCATGGAGATTTCAAGGAGAAGATCATGGAGATTCCAAGGAGAAGATCATGGAGATTTGGATAACATATCTCATCCAAGATTTGTGAGAGATGAGTGAGGATTTGAAGGGATCATATTTTGTAATTATAGGGATATTGGTTGAGAGAAAAGTAGATTTGTAATTATGAGTTGCTTATCTTGTTTTCAAAGCACTCATGTATAAATAGGAGTGCTATTTCTCCAAGTATTGGAATATAGTAGATAAATGTAGAAGAAGGGAAGAAGATAGTAGGAGAAACTTGAGACTTTGAGATTCTTATTTTCTGAAGTTAATTGAAGACACAATTTATCATTTTCTTGTGCATTGAATAAGTTTTAGTAGCCGAGAGTACTCTCAGTGTATGAGGCAAGGGTGGAGGGCCCCCACACCGAGCTAAGTACACTTCCTAATTTATTTCATAGCTGCAATTTCTGAATTAGTTTTCTTATGTTTAATTTGTTTATGTTGATTATTTTCAAGTATTGATGAATCTAATGATCATTCTTAACCTGCATATGAAAGGATAAACAAGTGTTTAAAGTTAAACACTATTTATATCTAATCAAGATTTCCAGTTAGAATTCATATTTACATGCATTTACATGCTTTGATTGCTGATGGATCTTAATCTTGTTTCTATTATGCATACGAAGAGACAAACCAATATTTAAGTTAAATACTTCTTCTATCTGATTAAGAGATTAAAACTAAGATTCATCCTTCTTGCTTTTTCTGAATTCCTATTTTTAACAATAGCATTACCGATAAATGAATATATGATGAAGGACAACCAAGACCTCTTCAGTGAAGAGCCTCTTCAATTATTTCATGTATCTTAATCTATTGTTTAGTTAAGTAGTTTTTGATTTCTAATTCATGAGGTAGTCTTGTGAGAGAAGGACAAACAAATCTCTTAAGTTAGGAGATTCTTCTGCTTCTAATTACACTTGAATCTAGAAATCATTTAAGTTAGATTTATATTTGTAATATGCATTTCCTTTTTAATAATTCATCTTCTAAACTTGACTATAGTTGAAATCCATATATTTTAGAGATGCTTCTAATTTCTACAAACCCGGATTGATAATTAGCTGCCCACGTTAATTTTCCTAGTAAATTGACCCAACAACATCCACACCCTAAGCAAAGTAAAGGCACCTAAAACTCACTTAAAAAAACTCACTAAATTCTCCCCACAGGGGCCACAAAATCATTTATAGTCTAAGTTAGGACCAAAGGGGTAGGCATCCAATAAGCCTCCTTGGTCATTATTCATCTTGAAACATATAAGTTGACTGTTTATGGAAATTCAAATCCACCTATCAGCCCACAGAAAAGAAAACCGGAGCACGACAGAGACCCGATTCAGAGGGGGTTAGGCTTAGGTGGAGTACGTGTGGTATCAGTTGGGGCTACCTGACCCGACTAATACTCAGTATTGTTAGCTGAACTACCAAGAAGCCCAAGACTCGAATGCTCTCGTGGGACAGTGGCGCTTAGGGGCCAAAATTAGGGCATCCTTTCCCTATAGGTGATGGTGCAGGCAAACACTAGATCCTCTACCCTTACCTTGGTGGATTTTCTTTGGTTGACTGGGGGCGTCGCCAGTTCCTTCAGGACGTTGTGCCAGCATTCGCAAGATATCTTCTCAAGGCCCAGTTACATTTGAGCATGTGATGACGATTATGTCTTCTAGGATTTGAGTATCATACGCAAACAACAAAAAACCATATTTTTTGATTGACTGTTCACAGAATATTAATCTAAAGGGAATTTTTTTTTAATTTCCGCTTTGTTTTATGTATGAGATCAAAATTTTTCTTTGATTATAATCTATATCCTCTCAAATATCTCCAAAGCCAAACATAGTCGATGCCAGAATGGACCCAACAGGACCTCGTCGATATAGACATCTTTTGGACCTCCCCCCATTACCGGGAGGGGTTCTAGGTCTTTCGCCATTTAGGCATAAAAAATGGAACACAACCACCATTATTGGTTCATCCTTTATTTGGGGCATCTTTAGTGGGAACCCTATTCGGTCTCCCAATGCCACGTCGGTGAACACACCCACATGGTCACCACACACCACTCCTCCCACAACCCCTAGCGGGAAGAGGAGTGCTACCCATTCGGGAAGCTAGGTGAACATACAGCAGGGTACGTCACAGACTAACCTTATTCCTAACCAGAAAATTGTGTTTTCACAAGTTGCAATGGCTACAACCTCATAGTAACCTTTTCTAACTTCGTTAAATCTACTTGAATTAACCAAGTTTACAAACGACCCCATTGCACACAAACCCATATGGCCTCCCATGCCCACGAAGCTCCCTTCAGACATTCCAAAGTTCAAAGTAAATCAAGAGGAAGACCCAGGAAATCACGTTATGACTTTCCACCTGTGGTGTTCATCGAAGGACATCGTTGATGATACTATTCGGCTAAGATTGTTTCAATTCACTCTAACTGGTGTAGGAACGAAATGGTATGTGAAGCAACCCTCTGCTACACATGGAACCTTTAGCACCCTTGCCACTATGTTCTTGACCTATTTTCAGTTACCCATCTACCACGATTCTCGAATGGGGTTACTGACCCACTTTAGGCAAACCCCCACTATCCATATCTCAGACCATCTCCACAAATGGTGGCGACGTCGTAGTTTGTGCAAAGCCAAACTCGACAATCGAGTTATGTTAGACCTGTTCCTGAAAACTCTCACTGCAGAGATTTCGAAGGATGTGGCGCAAAAAAAGCCCATATCCGAAGAGGATGCCATCAGTAAGGCCCAACAGCTCGAGTTGATCTATACACAGTCAGGGTATATTTATAATATCTTGCCGAATGCCCCACGCCTACAAAATTACAAAGAATTTCCAGGCATGTCAAACTCTGTAAACGATTTAATTGGGTCATTGACCCAAAATCACCTAATCAGCAGTGTTCAATACCTCAGTTACACATATGATTCTGCCTTGAACATACCACAACCTGAATACCAAATTCATCACATGCCTACGCAAAATTTGACCAGTAGGGCGTCATCATATCACCATAAGGATGGAGGACTATACCCTCTGGCTCAAGGGACCCAGTACACATATATACATGCTGACGGAAGAGCTCCCCCAACATCCATTTACAAACTAGGGACTGAAATATGCCCAGTCCCCAGCACAAGACTCGCCCATGCAGAACAATGCACAGGTTAACTTCGTGCAACCCTCCCAAAACCAATCGTGCCTACCATATAACCAGGAGAATCCAAATTATCCTCCTAACGTGGTTAAGAAAAAAGGAAAAAAAAAGCCTAAAGGATATCTTGGAGAGGGGGGCAACAATAAAAAATGCTCTCCGCGATCTCAGGCTAGAGGAAACTCCAACTGAAATCAAAACCAGGGGCCAAGCAACTACCAGAGGTAGAAAAAAAGGCCAATTCTTCGAACAAACCACTCTTGTTCGATCTGTGGTGAGTACGACCATTACACTCACCACTGTCTCGACCTTCCTAAGTTGAAGAAGCTACATATTAACCATGGAAAAGGGGGATCCTCCCAGCAGGCAATAGTCATACAGGAGCCCTTCCCCATCAAGGGATAGTTAGCACACAACAACAAAACTCTCAATGATTTGGGAAAAAACAACCACGAAATCTACATGACTAGCAAAGAAATGTTTTTTCAAACATGGAATCAAAATTACGATACCCCACCAGACACCAACGCGTTAGGGGCTAGTACCAGTGCACCAACAACACATTTGACCATATTAAAAATTCCTATTGAACCTTTTCCAAAAATGGCCAAAGGAATAACTAGGCGGGCATGAAACTATTCCAAAGTAGCCCATAACTATAACATTGTGGATGATCTAGCTCAATCTCCCGCTACTATGTTAGCTTTGGAGGTACTACACTCATTCCCAAAGCAGCGAAAAGCCTTACTTTCTGCATTAGGTGCCATCGACCCTGCCAATTCGTGCCTAATGGCTTTTGATTTAGATAAAGCCACCCCTAGGCTTCCTTCAATGGTCGCCTTTCAGATACCAGTGTCGGTCCAAAACATTACCATTCATTGATGTATCATTGATGAGGGTGCATCCACATCCATCATGTCAAAGAAATTTTGGCAGAAGTTAGGGTCTCCCGAATTAAAGCCATTAGACATCACGCTTAGAGCATACGATGGTCGCCCTTCAGCCCTCGTCGGTCTCTACGAAAACGTCTCGGTCTGCATATCTGGAAAGACGGTCCTTATAGACATTGAAGTCTTGGACACCCAGTTGGACTACAATATAATCCTTGGATGTAGTTATATGTATGCCATGTCAGCCATCGCCTTCTCCGTCTTCTGAACTATAGTGTTCCCCCATGAGGATCGCATCGTTACAGTCGACCAGTTAACACATAGCGAAAAGCAGACCCTAAAAAATACCAATGTCATTATACCCTATGTAAACACATCTGTGGACGCGCTTACACGGTACCAAGAATATGGCCCCGACCAGTTCAAACTGTCATCCATCATAGGATCATTCCTACGAGATCCCCCTGTTATACCTCAGTCATCACCTGATGTCACAGGGGCTCCGGTGTGCATGATGTCCACATCAAGCACCAAAGCTAGTTAAGACACAGAGACAAGCAGTAATGACACTGAGTCCTCAGCCATGATAGCCTCTATAGCCTACGCCGCCTCCCAAACCCCTTTCCTCTTCCCCCCAGCTGGATTCGTGTCACAGTAGGTCATGGCCACGGTGGTCCTACCAAACTTATCATTTGCAATACCAGTTTGGTACCTAGTCCCACCAACTCCAATGGGAGTAACACACATCACCTCTACGGGATTAATCCCCATCAATCTTGAACTGGCCCCAGCCATTCAGGAGACTGTCATAAACATCCTTGCAAAGGAAATACGCATTGCAAAATCGATGATTATGACTAAGAAAACAGACAGAAGAGGAAAGAAGGTGGATAATCCCACCACGCAACGAGAATCACCAGGCCACACCATATGTGACGTAGTAGGACACCCTACCCACATCTGCCAAGAACTGGACGAATTAAAACCACTCCTGAACTTTGAGGTAGATATCGCGACACCACGTTCCCGTAAGAAGGAACCTACCACCAAAAGCCACAGCAAAGCATTGCGTACCGTCACACATGCGCTATTTGCAACAATTATGGACACTATACCCATCATTGCCCAGAAATATCACGATATAGGGATGCTGTACACGCCATCAAGTGATCCTATAAAGAGGATCCCTCTAGCCAGTCCTCTAGAGATGAACCTCACACCATCCTATACCTGCAGGAGGAACGAAAATCACCAGAAAGACTCCCATTCATATTTCCCCCTCCTATCATACGTTGCACATTGTGCGATGAACGTGGTCACTTCATCGAAGAATGTGAAGCCCTGGAACTCATCCATAGATGGTATCCTATAGAGTGTGTTTATTATGTTGGTTTGTGGTCAGTGCAATTCACATGTCCTTTATGTGCCGATAACCACATTCTAGAAATTTGCCACTATATCCCCCAATTCCTCTTAGCATTGGCTAGTTTTCACTCAGCTATAGTCCGTCTCTGTCAAGAATATGGATCAGAATCAGAATCTATGAATAGCTCGACAATCCAAGAAGATATGACAAGTAGGTTCATCCTCTTCCTATTAGCTGAAAATCAACCAATCAGAGAACCCTTAGTTACCCCGAACCGCTCTCTACAGAGAAGACCAACATGTGCGTTATGTAAAATTCCCAATCCCATGGTCACCACTTGCCCTGACTTAGAAGCGCTATGTCACTGGTACCCAATGATGCCACCAACTGAGCATGATGGGCACCCCATATCTAGGCTATTTTTCCTAGTGTGTCAGCGCAATCAACACATATAGCGTTGTGCTTCTATCCCAATAGTTCATCCTCTAATTGATATGATTCATACATTAGAGAAGAAACAAGATGATCTCCTCAAACGATATAGAAATTATATCACCCCCAGGCCAGCAACCCCACACCCACATCGGTGTGATGGGAAAATTGGGACGACGCACCAAACAAGCATGAACCAGGTCCAACCTAGGATAACATGCAGACTATGCGACCTGATTGGCCACCGGGTCAATCAGTGCAAAGAACTAAAACACCTAGTAAACAATTTTCGCACAGTCTCTTCTCTCCCACAGAGACTTCTCCCAAAACAAGAGAAAATCATGCACACTTATCGCTAGATTTGTTCACACTTTCATCATATAATTAAATTTTAACACCTCCCGAAGCTTAGAGAGGCAAGAGTAGCATTGAGTCTACACTCCCCAAAAGAGCTAGACACACCGACACTGAAAACTAAAAAATGGAAGCAGAAGCTCTTGTCTTCTACCACAGATCCTTTCCAAGCGTCAACATATGGGACGAGGAGTAGTGTTGATTCCCACGTAATCTACTCAGTTGGCACAGTGGTGCCATGCACCGTTTTCACTGGCTATAACTACGAACCAGAGGCATGTCCGGTAGTGGAAACATTCAGGCACCTCCGCAACGGGCACAATTTCCACTGACAAGAAATTGACCATCCTAATAGGGGACCCAACCTTGTGCTTACGCAAACTCCCATCACGGAGATTCTCTGTAATATTCCCAAATTTTCACATGATATTTAGAATATTAGAGTTCTTAATAAACTTAATTAATTAAGTAAATAAAAGGGTGGAGGGACCCATAATCCTCAAAGATTAATAAAAATCCACTTTTGATGTGCGTATGTGGATATTTCAGATCTAGATCTACATAATGGAGTAGTAGAGAAACTACTTAATGTGAAAGGAGTTGAGATCATGTCTCATTAATGAGATAAATCATGGAGATTGATACAGTCAACTAAGATCTTGGAAGGGGTCAAACAAAAGATCATAGAGCATTTATGATGACATGATGGAGAGGATGATCATTGCATTCTCACATGATGGAGATCATGAAATGACAGCGCAGTCAACATGGAGACCTATTTCCACACGTACAACGCAGTTATGAGGAGGGCCAAGGCATGAGAAGGCTCATAATCTATATAAAAAAGATGAAGGCACAATATAAGGCATGTTTGAGATTATTATTGATGTATGATTTGTTTAGATCTGGAATTGTCATTTGACATTCCATGCTTTCTTTGGCTTTTTAGCTAAGATTCCAAATGTTGTTTAGCACTGCATGTTCCTAGTCAGGAATCCCACCTCTTTCATTGAGTAGCTCTTGAAAGAATATTGTACTTCATTCATCATTAGGAATTGGTGCCATATTGTTCCTACTTTCTGCAGAACATCCATATTCAGAAATTGAACATTTCTAAAGATCAGTTTGAGAGAGGAGGTTGTCTTCAGTATTTCAGCTGGAGAACCGGTGTAGGATTATTCCTATCACTTTGGAATTCAAGATCAGTAATCCCATAGCCCCATTTCAGATCTGGCATCAGGCCAAACTTTATTGACCTCTTATCAGCAGTAATTCCATCCAGAATTACGCTATCCATCGTTGCAGATCCAAAGGAGGAAAGAAGTTGTTAGCATTTCAGCTAGTAATCCAGTGGAGGACCATTCCTTCACATTGTATGCATTATTTCCATCAGCCTTGAGCTTCATAGCCATATTTTGCAGTAGGCTAGAGAGCCTCCATCCTTGATAGCGCAATTTATGCCAGCAGGGGTGCAGTGTACAACCCAAAATGGGCTGAAAATCCAAAGTTAAAATCTTGCCAAACCATTTCTGGGTTTTTTGAGTAGAATCCGTGGTTAAAAGTGTGGATCATTCTGAGCACTCTAACAGCCTTCCACACATGTTTCTTCTCCTCAGTAGCAGTAGTTTCCAGTAGCAGTAGTAGTATCAGCACAACATTTCCAGTGCTTGGTTTCTTTAGTGTATTTCAGCCATCTTGTGGCTTGAGTGCATTAATTTTTTAGCACTGTTGTACTTGCTATTCACCTCCTATGTAATAAAATGGCTCATCTATTCTTTCTATATTTGTGTTGATCATAAAATTACATGTACATTTTCTGTGTTACAAATATTATATTTGTGTATCAATGCATTATTCCTTTTTGGGATATTACAGTGGTATCAGAGCCAAGTTATTTCCAATACAAAATACATAGACATAGGAATTCCCAAGTGGGGAATGCAGCAATGCAATGCAGATTAGTAGGAAAATAACGCAGATCATCAAAGAAAAAGTAGGAGGCCAAAATGGAGGCCTTTAAAATGTATTTTCAGCAGCAAAATAGATGTACAAGATGGCCCATAAGATGCATAACAGGAAATACAAGTCTCCAATAGAAGAAAATCCTCAAAATGAGGTGCTGTAACCATGTATTAAAACTGGAAAATGCCTTACAACGTTATTTTATTGGGCTGCAAATAGCTGTAGATTACACTTTAGATATAGAGAAAACAAGTGCATGAAAAGTAAGATCTATAACATATCCATACACTATATAGGATATTCTTCAGAATCCCCTTGGGGTTTTTAGCATTACAACATGTACAAGCTGTAGATCCGAGTTTTAAGATTGCAGATCTGCATAAATATTTAGATTTGGAAATCGATCTGATTTGATATGAGCAAGAGAATTATCCCCTCAAATGGATCTCCAAAGTGAAGGGCAGATCCCCAACACTTGAAAACCAACTCTCTAGATGGTGTGCCAAAAGACCCTGCAACAAAACCTACAGGATTAACACAGATCTGGAAGTAAAACTGCGCTGTGTTAGGTTCCTGTGATTTGGAAGATTGGTAAGACCAAATGCACAAGGTAACATCAGACCAATATTTGGAGTCCTCGGACCTAGCCTTCCTGGACTCAGAGAGGGTTCTCTCTATTTTGCGCAAAGGATGTGAACTTGTTTGCTTTTAGGGTTTGATTCTAGGCTAGTTTTTAAGTTTAGGGTTTGTTTGTTTGTTTTGGTTGGGTAAGATGATCAAGTAGAATAGGTGGAGTGAGGAAATATTCAAGTTGTTGGGCTATGGAGTCAATAAAAGTCATGGAAAGTTCAAATAATGAATCAAGGTGCATCACAGGGAAAATATAGCATGGTCAAATGGATTTTCAATGTTTGTGTGAAATGAAATGAACATCAAGTTTGTGAACAGAGTAGGGAAAAAGGCAATTAAGAATCCTTTGTCAAATACTTAAACAAGAAGGTACTTCAACACTATTTTAGCATAAATAAGTAGTCAATAGACAGGGCACACCAATAAATCTTTGATTGAACTCAAGCAAATAAGCATTTCAGACAAACAATCCAATGAAATATAGAAGGCGAGAAACGTATTTAACTTCTAGTGATTTCACCTTCAAGGTTAGAAAACATTTAAGATAAACATATAGCTTTAATAAAAGAAGAGGGAACTCCTAAACATCATTGATCATAGACATAAAGATCTCCAAAACAACTATTCAAGCAT
The DNA here is from genome assembly GCA_034641835.2 of Pinus albicaulis. Lineage (NCBI taxonomy): Eukaryota > Viridiplantae > Streptophyta > Pinopsida > Pinales > Pinaceae > Pinus > Pinus albicaulis. The sequence continues at coordinate 119,872,168 of CM076580.1, read as the reverse complement.
GGAAAAAGGGTATGATCGAAACATAGCCTCTTTGGCAAACCTAATTAGTGGTACTTCAGAGAAAGATCTCAAGAACAATGTTTTAGTGACATCAAAAAAGCAGGGCTCGCCATAAGAAATATTTGATACCTATTATATTGAACCATTCATGAGATAAACAAGCTTTGGTGGGTCTAGAGAGCAACTAAGAGTTCTTTAAACTGACCTAGCAGAGGAAAACATAGAGGCAGTGAAGAACAAACAGAGCTAAGGTGCCTTGAAAAAAATTTCTTAGTCTAAAACCTTTGTTCTACTGCAATATAGAAGGATGAAAACAACATGATACATGAGAAAACATGAACTTAATAGAAGCACATCACCATTAACCAAGCTCAGGGATCCTGCAAGCAAGCCTTCTCCATCATCAGTCAAAATAAGCCATTCACAAACTCCACAACACCAATTTCTTCTTCAATCTCCAAAAAACCATATATTTCTCTCAAGAGTCATCAAATGCCAACCTTTTACAATAAGGCCCTCATGCTCTATTTATCTAGAAAAGGAGGGGAAAAACCATAACTAGGGTTTGAAAATGTAAAAAATAGTCATAAATGTCTTTTATGCCTAAGAGACCATGCAAGGCCCAGGGCACAAAATATCTCATGAAATAAATGCAAAAATAACTCCTAGAACCTAAATTTGGAGTGATTTGCCTCAAAAAACACTAAAATATCATTTTTCCATTAATTAGTGTCTTTTGTTGACTTTTTGGCAAAAAACGCATAGTGAGGTCTGAAAGCGTAGCGCCATGCACAGGAGAAACTGGGTCCACTTCTACCCAAGTTTTGATGACCTTCCCAATATAGGAATTTGCTCCATGATGTCCCGTTGGAAAGCCTGCTGAGTCTACTTTCCCAATCTACCTTTATTTTTCTGATTTAGCTCCATTAAACTATCCAAAAGGAAAATTTCCCAAAACTTCTCTAGGCGCAGCGCCAGGCCTGAAAATGAGGCAGAAAGGTGAAAAATGAGGTGTTTTTTGGCCTTTTGAGGGGTAAAATTTGCTCCAAATGCTTTGAAATTTGGTGAGCATACTGTAATTGAGATGAGGATTCCAAAAATGCTAATTTTTCCTCCCGAGGATGCCTGAGATGAAAGCATAGTGCCAAGGGTGCTGCGCTTAGGGGCCTCCAAATTTGCAAAAAACCAAAATTTGTCAAAATTTTCCCAAATTTGGCGGATGCCTCCCTTATGGGGTTTGAGAGACCTATAAAGAATCTTGAGCCAATATTCCAAGGTTTTCTTGGTATTTTACCCCTTTAAGTGCTTGTATTTTGGCATGGGCCTTTTTGAGTTTAGCCCTTGCAACTTGGTTTCTCTGGGCATAATGCTTGGTCATCTTCCTTTGGAGATCAAGGTCCTTATTAGATTTCTCCAATTTAGCCTCCAAGTGTATTTTTGCTCTTTCCAACCAAGGCTCCCGATCATTTTCTATCTCCATGGCAAGAAACTCACTTAGAGGGAGCTGCTCAGCTAAGGCTGATTCTTGTTCTCTCTGTTTTGCCAATGCCTTCTTCAGACCCATGGTTCTTGGTCTCCTCCTATCCTACCCTTCTTCATCTTCACTTTCCTCATAGGTGCCCATGAATTATTCTAGCTTTAATTGTGCCCTTTGAGCTTCTTTCCGGGATTTGATTGCTCTAGCCTCATAAATGGAAATTTGTGCCCTAGTTGTCTGTTCTCCATCTCAAGGGCATCATTCACACTCTTGGACCTATCTAGATTTGCTTGGAGGTCTTCAATTAATGCATTTTTTTTTGGATGAGAAAGTTTGAGATCATTGCTTCATTTTCCTCATCACTGTCAACCTGAATGATTTCAAACTCTCTCTCAACCTCATGCTGATCTTCTTTTTCTTCCTTTACCTTTTCTTCTCCCTTATCTAGTGGCTTGGTGGATGTGGAAGGCGTGGCCCCTTGCCTTTTTGAGGAAGCAAACACATGCCTTTCCCCTCTATGATATTTCAATGGAAGAGGTTTTCCTGTGATATTTTTGGTGTATTCCTCATGGATGTGATCCTTTGTTTCCATGTCTTCCTCTTCATCACCCTGACTGCTACTTACCTCTTTGCCTTCAACATCAAACTCACTTTTATTCTCTTCATTGTTTTCATGACTGTCATTACTGTTGTCATGACTATCATGACTGTAATTTTCCTTCCTATTCCTCACTAATGCTTGCTTCATTGGTGTCATTGCTGTCTTCGACCTCTTCATTTTCTGCACTGTCATCATCTTCATTTGGGCTTCTCTCTTCATCCTTTCCTTCATCTCTGTCATGAATAGGAGCCTCAATGTTTTGACTGTCATTATGGCTCTTAGTGTCACTGCTGTCCTTAGGATTATCCTCTGTTTCTTTGTCATTTGCCTCATCTTCATAATTATCCACCTCCATGTCTTCTGCTTCATTGTTGACCTCTTCTTCATTACTGCTTAATTCATTTCCACTGTCAGCTTCCTCATTTTCTCTACTGTCATCATCTTCATTTGGGCTTCTCTCTTCATCTTTTCCTTCATCTCTATCATGAATAGGAGCCTCAATGTTTTTATTGTCATTATGGCTCTTAGTGTCACTGCTATCCTTAGGATTATCCTCTGTTTCTTTGTCATTTTCCTCATCTTCATAATTATCCACCTCCATGTCTTCTGCTTCATTGCTGACCTCTTCTTCATTACTGCTTAATTCATTTCCACTGTCAGCTTCCTCATTTTCTTCATTGTTATCCTCTTCTTCTGTTTCCATGTTTTCTGCCTCTTGTTGGCTAGACTCATCATCATCCTCATCTTCATTTTGGTCCAATTCATTGTCCCTCACCCTCATGGTCACTTGCTTGTTCACTGCCACTTCCTTCTTGATTTGATGCATCAGGAGAAGATGAGGAAGGGAGGTTTCCTTGAGGAGAGGATACTTGTGTAGATGATGAGGTATGGTCAGTAGGAGGTGATGGAGGAGTAGAGGGAGGAGGATGAGATGATGAGGGTAAATTTGGCTGATGATGGGGCTAAGGGCTTGTAAATATTTCATGAGCTATGAACACCTCCCAAGGTATGCCTTTTTTCTCCAATTGATGTAGCACCACCATCTTGATCAAGGAGTGCTGGAACAAATTCTGCATTTTTTGGGAATAACTCCTCCTTCGGACCACAAAAGACATATTTTCGATACTCCTATACAAGTAGTAGGGCAAATGAAACATTTTGACCCTGGTAAAATGCATGAGTAATCTGATATGGTAGGAGCAGATTCTAGAGTATCTCCCCTCACATGTAAAATATTTCATGATGACCTTCATTAATGGTGCATACCTCTCCAGAAAATGTGAGAAAGGGAAAATAGTATTTCAACCTTCTTTGTACCTAGGATTAAGGAATGGCTCATAGTAGCTCATGTCATGCTTTTCTCTCTTGAACCATTTTTCACAAACATCAAGAAGTCCAGTAGCATGGGAAATGGTATCTGATGATAGCTCAAAGTCTACCCCTGCAAGATTTGCTTGTTTATTGTGTAGATTGAGGAAAAACAACCCAGTGAGCTCAGGGTGACTTTGCACTTGTTGGACCTTTTCACAAAACTGAAATCAACCTACATTTTGAAAGCATGTGAGAATCATGGGAGAGGTAGTAATCTCCACATTGTCTTGGGGTTCAAATCTATTAACCTTCCCACCCTTGTGCTTTTGCCTCATAGGCACTTGGCCTCTTTCATTGCTCACACTCCATTATTCTCCTAACATGGTGATTAGTGATACCTTTAGATAACCCTAGGACTTCTTATGAACTAGATAGGAGGGTTAAAAACTGATAAATTCTTGCTTGGAGGTCAAAACAGGGCTTTGGTCATGAGGGCTTAGGGTTTCTATTCTTTAGGGTTTTGACCAATTTCCTTTAACCATTAAATCATAAAATTCACTTGGAGAACAAATAAAATATCCACCTACCAAATTTTGGTGTCTTTGCAGGTCCTTGTATGTAGCTTGGAGGTGCTCCCTTGTGATTTTTTGACAATTTTGCAAGTGGAAAAGGGTTTCTAGCCTAGGCATAGCACCTGCACACACACTCGGGTGTCGGGCCTCTTGGGCGCAGTGCCTGCCCGCATGCAGGCCTGTTGGGTCTCCTAAGCGCAGCGCTTAAACATTTCTGGGCTTGTCGGGCCTCTCTGAGCATAGCGCCAGGCACTTTCTGGGCCTGTCGGGTTCTTCCAGGGTGCAGCGCTGCACGATGCCCTGCCTGTCGGGCAATTATGGGCGAACGAGTAGTGCACGCTTGAATGCACAACATGTTCACCCAAAAGTGCAATGTAGTGTAAATTACACTACAAAAACCCTCGAACTCATAGCTTCGGGTGCTGTAAGCACAACGCTGGCACGAAAACATAGCGCTAGGCAAACTTACCCGATTTTCACTGAAACTGAGAATTTCTCCTTGAAGGCTTTTTTACTCTTTTGCATGTGCATAATGAGGTGAGTGATAAACAAAATGAATATTTATAGTCTTAGGAAAATAAAATTTTCCCTTGTAAACCCACTTTCTAATGTTTTTTAGTCGCTTTATCACTTTGACTGATATCCTTTTTGACCTTTTACAATAGGTGACTTAAAAAAATTCAAATAGTCTTTTCCCTTTCTAACCATTTTTCTTTGTTGCTCTTTAGGTTGTTGACATGGTGGACCTTGAATCATTTTGGCCTATTGATGCCCTTAACCCTCTATTCTTCAGATGTTGTTTGAGTTACATGATTTGCTATGTTTTGGCCTGTTCATGTATTTCAATCACTTTTAGTCAATAAGTGTCATGAAAACCTTGAAATGACTCTCTTCCCTTTGATCTTTGGAACATGATAAAAACACTTTGACAACCTTAGGCACTTGCATGGTGGCAGAATATTTAAAACCTCTCTGTTCTTACCTTGGAGATTAAATTGCCTCTTGCTTGATGGGTGATTGAGGAATTTGTTTTCATTTTCCTCACTGATCTCTAGGCATGATAAATCCATCTTTGGAAGGTACCATAGTATTCACAATTATGAATGCTATCTCCTTGTTAGGCCGCTTCTGATTTTTTCAGGTGCCATGACATATTGATTTTAGCCCTTTTTGATGTTTCTTGTGTTTAACACATTCAGTTACACAACAACAACCTCATGATCAACTTGTTTTTCCATCTTGAAACTCAGCCCTATGATTTTATTCCTTTGATCATTGAGTGCAAATGACTAGAAATGAAGGATTGAACTTCCTTATACTGATAGTCTTTGCATTCTTTCCATTTGAGGCAGTGAGACACTTTACCTAGGAAAACTCTGGAAGTCACCTACTGTTGGGCCAGAATTGCGAATTATGGATAAATCACGCTTCCCTAGACAGGTGCTAGTCTAAAACGATAGGTGAAAGACTATACAACTATTTCTCCTAACTAAGAACAGATACACAGAGAGGATTAGAAGGTTACTTTTGATCCAAGCGCTTCTAAATGGCTCCTTCTATCGCTTCTGTTGTAGCTTCAAATTCAATCAGTTTGTGCGGAATGCTTCCTGCAAGAAAGAACATTGAAACAACATAACATGCAATAATATAGATATATATTCAAGTTATTTTTCTAAATCAGTAAAGCATAAACCATACACATCAACTAAGATCTTGCAATATGGAAAATCAAAGCCAATATAGATGCATATAGGGAAAAATAAGCAGTATTCTTTATTAATGATAGAAGGAGAGGTTACAACCAAATGACTGATTTGAAGCGAATTGTTGGAAATATTGTCATTGATGGCAAAGGAGTTAGCAAAGGAGGAGAATGTGAAATAGTAACTAGGAGAAGAGAAAAGAAAAGTAGCAGAGAACAGAGGCATCAAAGAGGAGGTAGAGGCAACATAGAAGGAACAAAGGCAGCAGGAGACAGATGACAATAGAAGAGGGCCATTTAATAGCATATCTGGAGAGACAGAGTAATGTATATGCCTAAATTTAATAGAAGATTTGGAGAGACAGAGTAATGAATATGCCTGATGTTCGGATATGGTCCTGATTGAATTAGAGTGTTAATCTCTGTGTAAAGAATAAATTTATTCCTTGGACTCTATTTGGCTTATGCAATTTCGAGCAAACCCTATACATAGAGGACTCTGGAAATCGGTTTAAGAGTCTATCTGCAATAATAGACTTTGAATTCCAGTAAATAAATGTATGAGCAATGCAAGGCTGAATTTCCCTCTGTGTGTCGGTGGAGAAATCGACTTCATGCGATATTGTGCTTGAATGTGCTGAGAACTATAAGCAAATTCTGTGTATTATGTATGAAAGAATACTCTGTGTCGGGCTTTAGATGGAGTTCAATTTTGGATAAATCCTGTGATAATGGCTCATATTTGAGGTTCTGGATTGTAATCGAAAGCATCAGTCTCTGTGAAGAAAGTTCTCTTGCTAATGCAGAACCATAGAAACCCCTTTGAAACTGAATCCCACATAAGTTGCCATTGTCTTATATTCTGTTCAGGGTAACCGAATTTGTTTGAGAATAAGCCTTCATTCTTGTTAGAATCGACTTGTTTAAGGAAGAAATGAGTCTGTTGTGAGCCACGCTCTGAAATAGGAAGTTGTGGATCGATCACAGTTGCAGTGAGTATCGTGGTCATCACAGAACTCAATGCGGTCAAATAATACATGGGGGTTACTATAAGTCATGTTCTTCTGCAACGAATGCATACTTTTGAACTACAACCAATAGTTGGATGATCGATATGTAATGGAGCATAAACACGACGGAGTTAAACAAAATAAAGGCGGACGGAACCCTGAGAGAGAAAGCAACGGAACCACAAAGAGTGAACAGTAAAGGGGGGTTTCTTGTTTTGATCGCACCACCTTTGCACAGTAAGTGGTATTTAAGAATTCGGAGCGATCCCATACACTGGGTGACGTGTGTCCCTGAGCGAATTTGGAAAACCGCTTTCATCGCGCATTATCGTTCGCGCATCTAAGCCAAGCGATATCTGTCAGATCACATGGGGCAAGGCGACGTGCTCTCTGCCATTGGATGAGAAGAGCGACATAACACCAAGGTATGTTATCTGATTAGTGGGACCGGCGGACCTTATGGCCTATTGGCTTGTTTAATCCAAAGTCGAGATTTAATTAAGGTATGAATGCTGTACACATATGAAGGTAAGTGCTGAGCACTGCATATTGAGTTGTTGTGATTATATGCATTATATTATTATGGCTCAAACCATTGCAAACTCAATTCATACAAGATTTGAGTATTAAGGGTGTAGGCCATATTAATACGTTTGTGAAGGCAGCGCCCCGTGAATGTATGGGGATTATGAATTGGTTGAACATTAGAAGTACAGAAGGGTTGAGCGTATAACATAAGGGGCTTGGAATTAATATCTCAAATATCAGAGATTTGAGATATTAACATTCACAGATTCAAGTGATTAATTTGCCAGCGTAGAATAAAGGGATGTTGTGAGATTGCTCGGATTGGGAAGATGATTGGGCATGAAATTTTGAATGCAATTGTACACACAACTTTGATGAAAATTTGAGCAAAACGGGACTGAACTTGGAGAATATGGACCTATCAGAGGTACACAGAGATTGCAGAGTTGAAGAGATATGCAGCAAAGGGATTCAAAAGTGCAGTGAACAGGTGAAATATGCAGAAGACAGTGAACAAAGTATACAGGACAGTTGCATCATTGCTATAGAAAATAAAAAACCAGCAAGCCAAGGGCTGAGTGAAACTGAAAATGTAAATGTTTTAATTATTTTTATATTGTTTGTGATGCAAAGGAAAGTATCCAAAGGAAAAGAAAAATCCCATTGTAATATTGAAATTTGTACATATTGTTATATTTTTTAATGAGTTGGACAAATAAATGAGAAGACAGAAGCCAAAGAGTCATGGCTGTTCACTCCAAATTCCTTATGAAATACAAACAGTCATGTGAGGAACTCTCTATATAATATCAAATTTATATGCATAGGAGAAGTTAGAGAGAGTAAGGATAGAGAATGAAAAGTATAGAAGATTGAGGCAGAGAAGATAAGGAAGAGAGGAGCAGAAAGAGATGCTACAGAACAGAGCTGATATCTGAGGTAAATCAGCAAACATTTCTTTTAATAAATTGAGGAAGTTGGAGCTTCCCTATCAAGTTGAAGCTTGATAGATGTCAGTTGTAGCTGACTGAGGTTGGAGCCTCCTGTAGGTTGGTGCATGCAGAAAATTGAAGGGAGTTGGAGCTTCCTTGCAAGTTGTAGCTTGCAGAATTGAGGTTGGAGCCTCTTGTAGGTTGGTGCCTGTAGAAAAACAGTGGTGAGAGGGAGTTGGAGCTTGCCTTTGCATCACAACAATAATAAGATGTGGTTTTCTCCCCTATGGGTTTCCACTTATATCTCGCCTTGCCTCTATCTGTTTTCTGCAACAGATGATTTACCAAATTTGCTTAATGTTTGTTGTTCTCATAATAAGTTTGATGTCACATTAATTTAATACTTGCTGCAACGTATTAAGACTGTTCATATACTAAGGTTGGTTATAAAAGTAAGCTGCAAATAAGCTGATGAAAAATTTAAAAAGCTCATGTATGTGTTAAACTGATTCACCCCCCCTCTCAGTTTAACTAAGAATTCAACAATTGGTATCAGAGTAGGTTCCTTTGTACCAGTTTAACAACTGAAAGGAGATTCTAGGTTCTCAGGATGGCTAGTAAAGAAGGATGCTCAACCAATAAAGCCCCTTTTCTTCACTCAAAATTAATTAATTTTCCTAGTACCAGAATGAGCATACATAATGTCTCTAGGAATAGAGGTTTGGGTTGCTGTAGAATTTGGATATGCCCCAAAGGAAACTGACCCAGAGAGAGAAGCTAAACAAGAATTTGTAGCAAATACAAAGGCCATGAATGTAATCTTAAGTGGACTTTGTGAGGTTGAATTTATCAAAATAATGCACAGTAAGACTGCCAAAGATATGTGGGATACTCTTGAAAACATCCATGAGGGAAATAAAAAGGTAAAGACCACCAAAATTCAAGTATATAGAGCTCAGTTTGAAAATTTAAAAATGAATGATGATGAAGATGTTGGTAGCTTCTTCCTAAGAGTTGCAGAAATTGTTAACAATATGAAAGCTCTTGGAGAAACTATATCAGAATGTGCAATTGTACAAAATATTCTAAGATCTCTTCCACCCAGTTTTAACCCCAAGGTTTCTGCCATAGAAGAAACAGCTGATTGGGAAACCTTGACCATGAACTAGCTACTTGGAAATTTAACAGCCTATGAGATGAGGCTCCCACAGAAGAAGCCAAGTACGAGGGAGGCAACTTTGAAAATAGAAAAGAAGAAAGAAGAAAAGGAAGACATGTGCTCTTGCTCTGATGAAGAAGAGGCTAAATTTGTCAAGAAACTGGATAGAGGCTCAGGTAAATACAAAGGTAAACTTCCTTTCAAATGCTTTAACTATGGAAGAGTTGGACACTATGCTGCTAAGTGTCCTCACAAGAAAGCAAGGAATCAGGCTCAAGACTCAGAGAAAAATAAATCAAAGAACTGGGAGAAGGGAAAGAAGTTCAGCAGAAAATCCTTCTATGCTCAACAAGACAACAGTACATCTGAAGATTCAGATGAATCCTCAAGTGAAGAAGGAACCTTTGAATTCTTATTGATGGCCATAGAAGAACTTGAAGGTCTCTTGCTAGAAGATGAATAAGAAGAAGGTGAATTCGACCTTGAGGGGGAGCTAAGAAGTGCTCTAGAAGATCGACGGTGACCAAACTGCGGCAAAACAGCATGACTCTCAAGTATGTAAGAGAAGAACAAAATTCAGAAGTCCTCATGCAGCTGAAGGTAGAGCTTGAAGAAGCCAAGAAGATAGAAGACATGTTACTTCAGCAAATCAAGGATAAAACTCAAGAACACGAGAAGCTGGCAGAAGAAGTTGTACATCTGAGGAAGAAATTAGAAAATGCTCAGAGGAAAGTGTCTACAAATTCCTCTCAAACAACAAGCTCTAGTAAGTTAAACGAAATTCTGGATGCTCAAAGATATCCTATGATAAAAATTGGAATAGGCTATGAAGGAGAATCAAGTAAAAGCAAAGAAAAGTAAAACAGAGAGATTATTTTTGTAAAAGAAAAGAAGAATGATGAAGCATCTCAAACAATTCCTACAAAAGAAGAAACATGTAATGAGGAAGACAGAGATCAGAAGAAACCCCTAGTAGCAAAGAATGTACTAAATACTAAGACCCCTGAATATGTAAAATTTGGAAACCATCAAAGGAGATTCTTCCCTCCTATGAAGAATGCCACCTGTTATGCTTGCCACAAGCTGGGACACATTGCTGCATATTGTCATGCAAGGAGGAGTAATTCAAACCAAGAAAAGATAAAACATTTAGAAGATACCGTATCAAGACATAAAATGGATAAGACAACCTTACATCGTATGCAAATAGGTCCTTTCTATGGTAAGGAAAATAGCCAATTTTCCCAAGCCTCATCATAGTATAAATCTCTCCAGCAGTAGCTACACAAATCTAGCTCTCAATTGAAAATTCTCTAGCATTTCTATACTCAAATTCTTCCTCCTCAAGCACTTAGATCTGTGCTCAATTTATAGATGAACTGTAGGTTTTTTGGCAATTAATAACTTTCCAAAAATAGGAAATACATGTTTCCAGTCATGTATAATTCAAATGGACACTTGGATCCGAAGCTTGACACATGTGAACTCTTCTAGAAGGCACTGGCCAATTGGAGATTCCAGAACAATGAGAATTTCGCTCCCAATGTGACAACGCCCCTGTGAATGTCGGGAAGTGCTTTGTAGAGCAACCTTGCATGGGGATACCTGCATATGCAACACACTTAGGCCCCTTAGAGCCTATGTTGGTGAGCCCTTATGTGTTATATAATAAGATTCAAACCATGGAAACCTTTTCTTGATGAAAGTCTTGCTTGATTTGCCTTGTTTCTTGTCTTAGGGCATGTAGCAACTGAAATGATAGGGAATGATAGACCCTTGATCATTGGTCCTAGAGATGATGTCCAGTTAACCAGGTCATTGGGAATGGCGCCCAAATTGACCTATAAAAATTTCCCCCTAAAGCATAAGATCCAAATAATAAGAACATTTGATTGAGATGCTTTACATTGTGATGAGTCTGGAAATGAAGCGAAGTGGTCACCTGCATCAATATTACAATACATTACATCATGATATATCCTCTTTGATCCACCATAATGGTGTAGCCATTCCAATTGGCGCACATAAAAAAATCTAATAACATGTACATAATTCAGAAAGTCATCTACATTGGATCGTTACCCAGATGCAGACACGCCTACAGATATATGCCCATGTTTGGATGATAATCTGTATGTAAGGTCACCATACAGATGATGTGTACAACAATCCTAAAATCGCAGCCCAGATGGATGAAACTAGATCCAGGTTCTTCTTATCTCATTCACTCGATCATTCAGGTACAATTCTAGCCATGCGAATATATGATTTGTCATCGAACATGGAAAGACATCGTCTGATTACCAGTCAATGATGTGAGCTATTAAAAAATGCCAGGGAACCATCATTAATGTTAATGGCCCTCAAGGTACTGCAGTACATTTCATAAGGTGTGAATATATGATTTGATGTCGAACACCAAAAAAAATCTTTCAGTCAAAGGTCTGGAAGCGAGGATCCTGTCAATGCTGTAACAAGCCTCATGGTATTGGAATCTGATGTTTCTAACTAAACTTCTTGGATTTTGATTTGTCGTCGATAGGAAGTCACCTTATTGCAAAATAGGAGTTACTAATTTCGGAGACAAGGGTATAACTTGATATAGCAATTTTTAGGGATGACGGTCATGAAAATGAAGGTTTATGAGTATTGCAGAAGGATGAGTTTTTAATCACTGGATGACTTCTCTTGAACATATCGGCGACAATGTGATGAGTTTGCAGCATTGACCCAAAACTGAAGTGAAGGTATGATGAACCATAGGTGTGAATGAATTGTCAAGGTGATTACCCAACCCAAACATTCACGGACATGGAGTGAAATAAGTGTCTTGTTCAAGAGCGACTTGCTACCAAAAAGAAACTTTGCTTGCTTTTCCCAAATTTTCCTCGGTCATTTGTCGACCAGTACCTCTTTATTTTTTAACAAGCTTGAGGAGGGTAACATCTTATTGATTTATAATTCAACCCTTCGAGCTAATAAAGTATCACTATTTAATAATTTAACAAGTCTAGCGATGAATGAAACTCAATTATTGCCATGATCAACAAGGCCGTCGCTATTTTATATTTTAACAAGCTTAACAACAGTGATAGCTGGATCCTTTTTCATATTTAGAGAGTCTGAAAAAGAGGACGAAAGAGAAATCCAAAAGTACTTTTTCGTAAATTTTTCACTCAAACCCGAAAAAGTGTAAAATAATATCTGATAAAAATTCTTTGTTCATGTTTAACCAAGGTATTCCTTTTTCATAAATAATCCATCTTAGTTCGGAAAAGGTCTAAACTTATACTGAGTAGATATCAATTCATTTACTTTAACGAGCTCGAAAAGACAAGTGCATGGCAATATTTTCACATTATCGAAGTCTGAAAAGAGCTAAAAGAAGACTCTAGGGGTTCCTTTTTCGTTGTTATCGAAGCTCAAAAAAGAGTTAAAAGTGTGCTTCAAATATTTTTTCGTTTTTAACAAAGCTTAAAAAATAAGGAGAAAAAGTATGCTTTGTGGTCAAGCCATTCTTTAAATAAATCAGCACGACTAATCTGTTCATCAATTTTATTTCCTATTCAGAACAACATCAAATGGATTAAAAATACCAGTTTCATGATAAAAACATAATAAAACTATAGTCATAGAAATAAATTTAACTTGCAAACAATTAAATGACTATAAAAAAGCAGTTTCACTATTCATTTTTACCATTCCATAGTTACCATTTGCATTTTGGAGCTCTAAACCGGATTTTTCTCCCGAACTTTAGTCATTGATTGCCGTCATTTTTGTGGACGGATTTCTTCATCGTTTGATCCACGTTAGTACCATGAACCTTCTCTTCCCTTTGGTATTCATTTCATTTCCATTCTTTGCATATTTTTAGGGTTTTAAGGCCCCTAGGGTAAATTTTTCCCAAAATGAGGGCAACGGACCCCCTGAATGTCAAAAACTGTGTTGCATAGCAGGTACAGTGAAGGGTACTTGCATGTGCAATGCACTGTCTCAGCCCAGGGAGTGCATTGGGCACAGTTCAAGTTTTTGGTTTTCATGTTGTGCCCAAAATTTGCCTAGTTTTTTGCAATGAATGGAATCTAATGTATCTTATGGTTGAATTTTAGGTTTCCATTAGATTTTGATGACGATTACATGGAGGGAAAGAGAACATGAAAAGCAAGATATGATTGCCTTGAATGATCCAGGTACTGTAAGAGCCCTAAGAGATTGTGGACTACTTAAGTACTTCAAATTGTCGGGAACGAGGAAACAAATAGAACTCTTGGAGTTCTAAGTTCGAGCATGGGATCTGGTGATAGAGGCATTTCATATTAAGAAAAAAAAAATTTCCCATAACAGTTGAGGATGTGTATTTTCTCACAGGTTTGTCGAGGAGAGATTTTTCCATTCCTCTCACACGGTCTATCGATGGAGGAGAGACAGTGAGGGATTATGTTATGCAATATTGCTATCCAGGGGAAGAACCTAGCAAAGATGGAAAAATAAACATCCAAGATGTCAGGGATTTTCCTTTGAAAACCATCCTTTTTGCGATCGCTAAACTTGCTGGCACCGTTACACTACATGTATCGAATAGATCGTATATGCAGTATGCGCTAGAGTGCTTAGAGCCAACAGTATTCAACTGGTCTTAAGTTGTTCTATCTCAGATAAAGGAACAACTGAATAAATCAAAGGGAGGAAGGAAGAAAATTTTTAGTTATGGTTCAATCCTTATCTCCTTCGCTTTGGAATGGATTCCACTGATGCAATGCACAACATGTAACATTGGATATATCTAGTCCTAGAGATCCTTGAATGCAGCAGATGGGTAGAACTCATGGGCTCGCATGTGTATTTATCGACCAAGTAAATTAATAAAGCATTCTTTTCCTCGTTTCCGGCGATAGGTCACCATCGATGAGTACGCATACACATGCGTCGACTTCCGAGGAGATCCAGATCTAGTATTACCAAAAGGTGCTCAGTGGGGTGCAATAGGTAAGAATGATTTGACCATGTTTTTTTTTATTTTTCTAAGGTTTATACAATGTTTTTGTGTTTTGATTTCTTTCCAAGACTAAACTAAATGTTTGATGTAATGCAGATATCGACCGTGTTCAACCAGTAGAGGAACCAGAGTGTGAAACAGATGCGCCAGTAGAGAGGGCTGTCGGGAGAGTAGTCCTTCAGGACCTTGATATGGTTGAGACTCTAGCTAAGGTTCAACAACACATAGAGGGGTTGACCTTTGGGATTTTGGATTTCCGGATCGAAGAGCTTCCCATGCGACTGCAGTGACACACTATTGGGGTTTCTAACTGTTGGATGTGGCTACTGCATAGGATTGCTAGATCTATAGCATGTTACCATGAGCACCGCTAGTTTACTTGTGAAATTTTGCATACATTTTGAGGTCAGATGACCAATGTGTCTTGTGCACAAATTTTGTAAAAACATATAAATATCTATCTATATGATTTCATAGTTTTTCCTATGTTTATTGTGTAATCGTATTCAATGATGTGAATGTTTTCTTTACCTATGTTTCAAATGTCTATCTAAAACTTGATTAGCTAATGAATTAGTCAATGTGTTCAAATTTCTGAAAATGTGTTGATATTGAACAAAATCAAAATGTCTTTCCAAAAGTCAAAATCTTAGGAACAATCTAAGAAGTGTTGTATTTCTAACAGTATAAACACTAGTAAGTTGTAATACCACAAGTTGTGAGTCTAACCTTACGATTATGCGGTTAATACCAAATGAAATGGCATAAGGGAGAAGTTCAATCAATGCGTTATACTCAACGATATTGTTTGTTGATCTACTAATACAAATCCCTTGAAAACTCACTAACTCATCGTTCAAAGCGAAAATGGCCCACGCTACAGAGGATAGATTCTGCATACTACGACTAGCACCATCAACATATCCAAAAAATGGTTGCAAAGATTTAGACATCTACGATAAAATGTAAAGCGGATTACTAACGTCAAAAAAACTCTAAAAACAAATTAAGATAGTAAATGCAAATCAACAACATATATACAATATAATACAAAAAAATACTACGCTCATGATTAAGCATAGTAACGTTTAAGATACAACCCATTTCTAGGCTATGCCAATGGAATCCCATCTTAAACAACTAACTCATAGGCACCCTTAGCAAGAACTCTTTTGACAATATAGGGGCCATGCCACAATGGCTCGAATTTCCTTGTACCTATTACATCAGCTTCTTGATTGTAAAGAAGGACCAAGCCGCCCTCTGAGTAGATGTGAGGTTGGACATTTTTTTCATATTGTGACTTTATATGTCTCTTATGCGCTTTGTTGGCTAATTAGGCTTCATGACACATTTCATCAAGATGGATGAGGTTAAGGAGATGCGCTTCTTCTTCTAAGGTGTCAGGTAACAAGTCTATCGCGAGTTTTAACATTGATATTTCGCATTGGATTGGTAAGATAGCTTCCAAACCATACACCAATTGAAAAGGAGAAAATACGGTTGCGTTTCTCACTGAGGTTCGATATGCCCACAAAGTGGAGTACAGGATCAAAATCCAGTTCCTTTTACGGACTCCTATCATTCGTTAAAGCATTCGTTTAATAATTTTGTTAATAGCCTCAACTTGTCCATTTGATTATGGATATTAAGGAGTATAATTATCATGTGCCAATCCTATATTGGTAGTGAATTCAGACATCATATGGTTGCAAAAATTCTTCCCATGATCCGTAACTATAGCCTGTGGGACCCCAAACCGTGCAATAATGTGGTTGACGAAAAACAATGCAATTGTTTGTCCTATGTTATTGAATGTAGGCATCGCTTTGGCCCATTTGGTAAAACAGTCGATTGCAACAATAACATAACCATTCCCCCTAGATGAAGGAGGGTTACGGGTCATGAATTCAATACCCCATTTCGTAAATGGTCCAGCAAAGACAACAGGATGCATTGGTGCTGGCAGTTTTCGGATTTTACAATAAAAACTGTATGTACAGTACCGTAACTTCAAGGATGCAGCCTCAAAAATAGTGGGCCAAAAGTAAACACCACTAAAGGATCTTCCGTGTGGTAGCATAACCGGATAAGTTTCCACCACAGCACCAAGATGACAATCATTTAACAGCTTTTTCGGC
The DNA here is from genome assembly GCA_034641835.2 of Pinus albicaulis. Classification (NCBI taxonomy): domain Eukaryota; kingdom Viridiplantae; phylum Streptophyta; class Pinopsida; order Pinales; family Pinaceae; genus Pinus; species Pinus albicaulis. The sequence continues at coordinate 119,855,736 of CM076580.1, read as the reverse complement.
CTCCCTCATGAGTGAGGCACCTCTTAAATGGTATCGACAAGACAATGATAAAGTGTATCGTCGACGATCGAGATAATCTTGGCTTGGTATCTAATACGTCGTTGTTAAGAGCGAGAGGTATAACAAGGTACTTTTTAGTTTGGAGATAAATGATGAACTCTATACCAAGGATTAGATGATCCAATTAGAAATAGAGACTCGTCTGGAATAGATGGTTCCGACGTCGTAGGAGTACTAACACAGGGAAGGTCACAGATAAGCTCAGCCAAAACTAAAGACTTCTTTGACTTGGATTTGATGTATTCCAAATAAAATTCCTACAAAATGACAATCCATTTTGAATATTTTCCCCACAACAATTGACGTGATAAGATATAATTCATGGGGTTGCAATCCGAAACTATTGTTGTTTTTCGGAGCAGGATATAATGGCGAAATCTTTGGATAGCTTGAATAGCTTCCAAGGAAATATTTTCCACGTATGAGTACTTAACTTCCATATTATTGAGATTACGACTCAAATAATAGATCAGATGTTCAATTCCATCTTCTACTTGGACCAAAACCACAGCGATGGTCGTTTCAGCTGTGGCGATATATATGAAATAATCATTTTGATAATTAGGAGGATACATTAATGACGCTCAGACAAGAGTGTCATTGACAACATCAAAATAAGCTTGCGAAACTTGATCCCAATGGAAGGGAACCCCCTTTTTCAATAATCGAGTAAATCCTTTAGCCATTTCGGCGTGGTTTGGAATGAACCTTCTCAGGAAGTTAGCCTTTCCTTGAAGTTTCCATATCTGAAGTAAGTTTGATGGTGCAGGAAAATCAAGAATAGCCTGTACCTTCAGTGGATCTATTCGAATTCCTTCTTTTGAGACTACGAATCTGAGCAATCGACCAAAACCAACACAAAACACACATTTATGTGATTTGAGGCATATCTTGTAGTGTCGGAAGCGTAATAAAATGGCTCTCAATGCATTAGGTGATCAGTCTGATTTCGTGAATGCATTGGTAAATCATCTAGATATGGTTGAGCAATGTGCTTGATGTCATTGAAAGGATAATCCATCGCTCTCTGAAAATTTTCCCCAGCGTTCTTTAAACCAAACGGTAATTTCCTATATGCGAATGTGCCCTAGGGATAGATGAATGCTGTCTTATGTTGGTCATATGGGCGGATATTGATTTGATTGTAGCTGGAAAATCCATCCATGAATGAGAATATTTCACATCCAGCACAATCATCAATAATCTGGTCGATAAAGGGAGTAGGATAGTTGTCTTTTGGAAAAGCATGATTAACATCCTGATAATTGATGTAGACTCTAATGGTTCCTTATTTTTTCATAACAGGAACAATATTGGAAACCCACTCAGTTAGCAGCACAGGGTAAATGAAACCAACATGCAAAAGTTTTTCAACTTCTGCTTTAATGGCAATGACTTTCTTTGGATGGATAGGACGAATCCGTTGACGCACCGGTTTGACATCAAGATACATATTAATAATGTTTTCAACTATACTAGTATCTATGTCTGGCATTTCCTCATAAGAACAAGCGAATACGTCACGAAATTCATAAAAAGGAGAGCGATATGAATCAAGTTCTGATGGAGAGAAAGATACACCGACATGAATATTTTCTACAATGCTCGGTTTGGTCAAAATATTGATAGAAATCGTTTCTTTGATATTTAATAAGTTTCACTCAGAGTCAATTGCATTAATTGGTAAATAATTCGAAAAGAAAGTTTTGATGGATGGGTGATATAGTTCACTAAGATTTTTTTCTTCATAATCAGGAAGATGGGAATGATGATGATAATCTTCCCATGGTTCTCCTTCTAACATCATAGCTTCCAAAATATTCTCATCCGTAAAAAAATTTGAGGAAAATGGATCAGATAGAGTACCAAAATCGAAGGAACAATCAAACTAAACACTCAATGACACTGATTTCGGAATTGCCACCCAAGCCAAATAGATTGATTTCTATGCCAGCTCAATAGGGCTGGGCAGTAAAAAATCATCCAACGTAGAAATATCAAAATCACTCATACTCTCCCTTAAGCCAGATAGAGTGAAAGAGATCATATAGCAGGTCTCTATGCTTGCAATTTCTGCTGATGTCATGGGTGATGGTAATGCAAAGGTTCCCATAAGTGTGGAATCCTTTAAGAGTCCTACACTAATGTTCTGAATTTCTAGTTGGGGTAAGTGAAAAAACGGAACGCTTCTAGTTACCTATGAAGCGAAGGCAAAAAAGGATAATTGATTAATGACTATGATTGTACCTTTATGTGGAAAGGAAATCATTCTAAAGTATGTAGAAACAATGGTAGTCATTGCATATACCCATGGTCTTCCAAGTAAAATATTATAGTCAAGGGGTCCGTCAACAACCTCGACATCAATATTCACTGTTTCCCCCCCTAATTCAACATGTAGGTTCTTCCATCAAATGCCTTCAACGTTGTTGATGATTGTGATAATTGCAACGAGCCAAGTGAATTCCAACATTTTAGAGACATAATGCACATAGATTCTCCCTCGTCAATAATAGTGTGATGAACAAGGTGATTGAGAACATTTAATTTTATGGAGAATGCCAATTCTGCTGGTAATTGCGGCACATAGCCTGTATGATTAAAGACGACAAGATTGGAATCAGTCGATCAATTCCACCAATGGCTGACAATAAAGGTTGTTTCTGGGAGGGAAAATTTTGTAATACCTCAAGCGCATACATAGTTGAAGGGGATTGAGCCAAATATTCAACTATATTATAATTTTTTGTAGCTTTTGCTCGAGGATTATATGTCGATTTATGAATTACTCCCTTCAGTGGCTTAATTGTCAATTCAGGAATAACAGTAGGTGGTACTGATTCATTAGATGTATTCGTTGTCGAGGTAGTAGGTTTATTAGTGGCCGAACTACTGCAGTATTTATTCTGTGTTGACACCAAAATATCTTGTGAAGGTTTTGTGGTGGATAACATTACCACTTGGGAACTAGTAGCCGGATCCGTAGCAACCAAAACCATATATGTCTCCAGATCTAAATGGGTCTGTCAACGTAGTTGATGCATGAAGTCTTGAAGATTTTGAGACTTCAAAGACAGCCGAGGACAATCCCTAACAAAGTGTCTGGCTGTTACATTATGGATAATAAGGTTTCTATGGTCCGCACGGTGTCAGATCTGCATGATCTTTCCTGGTAAAAAGTTTTCTTTTTCCCTGATTTCCTTTTTCTTACTTCCTCGTTGTTGTCACTTTTTCCTTTGTCACCTGACATGGTGTTAATTTTGGGAAGTATGAGTAGGATCAGATGCGTAGCATGGTGCGTGGCTTGGTGCCTCCTACTGCCGTCTGCATGAGAGTCCTTATTTGGAGGTAGGAACATTGAAATTAGATTGCGGCGCATTAGGAATTTTTTCATAGAGCGTGCCAGACTTAGTGTAAATCAAGTCTAAATATTGGGCACGAGCGATCACTTGCTCTTATGTGATGATGCCACCCTTAGCTACATCTTCAGTTATAGATGGTAACAGGGACTTAATGAACCATTCATCAAGGCGCTGATCAAGAACAAATGTCTTAACCATTCATCAACGACGACGCCACTCATGAATATGATCCGAAATGTGAGTAGCATTAGTCTATTTGAAGTTGGTCAAGAGTTCGGTTCCAATTTCGTATCTGATTGGTAACTGGAAATGGGTCAAAGATGTGAGTTTGTGCGTGAAATTACTGCAAGAAGTTTGTGTAATTCAATGTTGTTGGGAAAAATACTGAGAGGGGGGGGGGTGAATCAGTATTAACAGCATATTCAAAACTTTTTACTTTTCTTTACTTCAAAACCCATATGCTACTTTCCTGAATAAGACTCGCGTATATACGCGGATACCCTTTATCAAACTCGCGTATACACAGAGAACTAATTATGTCATTAATTCTTCACTTAAATCATTCCATCATTTATTCATCAGATATTCAATAAACAGTAATCATGTGTAGTAAGAACAGAATAAACCATCACACAAAGCATCACACATGAACACCAGGATTTTAGGTGGAAACCCAAGTCGGGAGAAAACCACCACTGCAGTTGCTCAGCCTTCAATATTTTATTATAGAGAAAACATCTTACAACATATGTGTGTCAAAAGGGTGACTACCGGAAGACGTTGTGCACCCACCGTGCTCGTTTACTCACCCTCTCCTCGGCGGGGAGCTCCAACCCCCGACTCGTTTACCGGCCCTCTCCCGGGAAGGGAGCTACAACCCCGATCCTTCATTTCAACTACCACCGGAAGGAGCTACAACCCTCCGATCATACAACTCAAAGACTTCTTCGACCACGTTTCATCAATTTTCACACCGGACCCAACAACTTCAATAGAACGATACTTGTAGGCCACGGCCGCATTCATTTTCTTGGGATCGACTTTCTTTTCATACATTTACACTCAATCATGCCAACCAACCGGGGATACAAAACTCCTAACAAGAGAATAAGGAGAAAGGTGAATACAACAGCATGATCATCACTTCTTACTATAGATCAAAGAGATGAGTTTGCATAATGCTACTATCATTCTTCCGATAAGCCGCGTATATACGCGCTTCCATTCACACAAACCAGCGTATACTTCTGTACATATTACAGAACCAATTTAATTGCGCATACGCGCTTTTCTTTCAGCGAAGCCGCATATATATGCGCTTCCTCTTCGGTGAACTAGCGTATGGTTCTTCAGAGATTTTAGGTCATTGCATTTCTTCAGAACAGATACTTCACACAGATTTAACCCTTCACTTCAGACAGATGTTCGCCTCTTCTTGGATCTAATCATTCCATAAACAGATCTGGCAAATACAAGCACATTTTAGATCTAGATCCCCTTCTTCATCATTGGTGCATCATACACTCAGATTTATCATTCAAGTGTAACCCTTTCCATTCAGATCTACTTCAAAGAGAAGTATTCATTCAAGCTCAGACATCTTGCACCACACCCATGATTTGCATAATGAATTTCATCTCTTTATATAGGTTTATCCTTTTTCAATACCATGAGCCCCTTTTTCAATACCATGAGCCAAAACAACATTACTTCCGATGGAATTCCTGGACGGGGTCAATTAGGCGGATTATTACCCAATACAATGGGTCAATACCATGGTGATTACCCCTGATTTTGCACTTTTAGAGCGCTTAGCCCATACGCGACTTGGAACGTTCTTTTCCGCATGCATACGCGACTTCTCCTAGACATATCCGCGTATGCCTCAGGACAGCATTCTTTCACCATAGATTTGTTAGCATAATCCAATTACTTCTTCACTCCGCTCTTCCGTACTCACTGTAGATACATTAGATTTACTTCATTAAGAACATATTCTATCAAGCACAACTTCATCAAGTAAGTTGTCATCATCTTCATCAATGTGGGTTGCCATCAAGGACAACACTCGGCATCATATTGCCAACAATCTCCCCCTTTGGACTTGATGGCAACCACAATGGTGTTTGGTTACCACAACAGATAGGTACATTAAGAATACAATGACACCATGTCACATTCTCCATTTTTGACACCATTCTTTCTCTTCATTCAAACACCATGTCACTCTCCCCCTTTGACATCAAGGGCAAAGGGCGGACCAAAACCAACATATTCTCCCCCTGAGTTCATGCTGAATTTTCAAGCATATTTTTCAATGAAGTACATGACTCTATGAACTTCCTATCACCAATGACTCATACTTACATCAAAGATCCATCCAGGTGGATTTACATAAGATACTCAACTACCCAACCAAGTGGGTTTACAAAATTTGACTCAGCTACCCAACCAAGTGGGTTTACAAATTCGACAAGTCCTTACAAAACTGAATATTACAATCTTACATCATGGGTCTTAACAAGACCTTTTCATCAAATTACAAATGTGACTTTTCATAACCAACACCAGAAAGTCCTCAAGAAGGAGAACATATTTTAGAATCAACATAATGCCAACAATGCATTATACTCAGCAACGCTAAAGCTCCCCCTGAATCTGTGCATTCAAGCATCCTTTCCATATGACTAAGGCTCCCCCTTAGTTTGTGCATCTTGAACACTTTCACCAACAAATCATCAAGGCATCTTTATCAAAACATGAGAAAAGAATTATGAGAACTGGAACACCACCAGATATACCGAACAGTATCAGAGATACCAAACAGCACTGCAGCTGTGCTGAAGAGAGCTGACTCCAAGCAGAACAATGTCAGCAAACAAACATACGCGGTTTTATGTGCAGGAACTCACGTATATACGCGACTGTGTTTCATGAAACCCGCGTATCCACTGTCATATGCTAAATTTATGCAGATTTGTTCTTTTGACTGGCAGAGAACACTCCCAGCTTCTGTCTTAGATACTCGAACGCTTCCCTGGGCAGAGGTTTGGTAAAGATATCAACAACTTGTTCTTTGGAGGGAACATACTCCAACTTCACTGTTTGCTCAAGCACTTGTTCACGTAAGAAGTGATACTTGATGGGAATGTGCTTGGTCCTTGAATGCATAACAGGATTCTTTGAAATACTGATGGCACTTGTATTGTCACACTTAATGGGGACAGGAGGAGTACATTTGATTTGAAAATCTTGTAAGGTTTGCATCATCCAAAGGAGTTGAGTGCAAAAAGATGCGGCAGCCACATATTCTGCTTCTGCTGTAGATAAGGCAATAGAATTTTGCTTCTTGCTGAACCAAGATACTAACCGGGGCCCCATGTAGAATGCACCACCACTAGTGCTTTTCCGATCATCAACACTTCCAGCCCAATCTGCATCAGTGTAAGCATGAAGAGTAAGATCAGCATTCTTTTGATACCATAGACCAAAGTCTTGAGTTCCTTGAAGATATTTGAATATTCTTTTAACAGCCTGAAGATGAGACTCTTTTGGATTAGCTTGGAATCGTCCAACAATCCCAACAACATGCATAATGTCTGGTCTAGTCCCAGTGAGATAAAGTAAACTCCCTATCATCGATCTGTATTCTGGTTGATTCACCATGGGAGAATCATCCTGAGAACTGAGATTGCATCCGGTTATCATCGGTGTACTTACAGGTTTGCATTCTTCCATGCCATACTTTTTCAGAATTTGCTTAAGATATTTTGCTTGTGATAGGAATATACCATCTGCAGTTTGATGCACTTGCAAGCCAAGAAAGAATGTTAGTTCCCCAAGTAAAGACATTTCAAATTCTTGCTGCATGACAGAGGCAAATTTTTGACTCAAAGATTCTTCGTTATTCCCAAAAATGATATCATCAACATATACAACCACAATCAATAGTTTATCATTTTCAACTTTTGTGTATAAGTTGCTATCAGCAGACCCTTTTGAAAATCCTTGTTGATGAAGATATTTGTCAAGACGATAATACCAAGCCCTTGGAGCTTGTTTGAGACCATATAGAGCCTTTTTAAGTCTACAAATAAGATTTGCATCATTTCCCAAAATGAATCCTTCCGGTTGTTCTATATATACTTCTTATTCTAGATCACCGTTAAGAAAAGAAGTTTTAACATCCATTTGATAAACTTTGATTTGTTGATAACTTGAAAAGGCAAGAAACATTCTGATGGCTTCAAGTCTAGCTATAGGAGCAAAAGTTTCTTCAAAGTCTATACCTTCTTGTTGAGTATACCCTTTGCAAACCAGTCTAGCTTTGTTTCTTACAACATCCCCATTCTCATTTAACTTGTTCTTGAAAATCCATTGAGTTCCAATGACATTTTTATCATGAGGTCTTGGTACCAAATCCCAAGTGTCATTTTTTTCAATTTGAACAAGTTCTTCATCCATGGCTTGCCTCCAACATTCATCTCTGCTAGCTTGATTGACATTGAGTGGTTCAATTGTGGATAGAAGAGCCATATGACTAGAAGATCCCACGAGAGTTCTCCTTGTTCGTACACCTGATTCCTTGTCTCCCAAGATTTGAGATTCAGGATGATTCTTTTGAACATATCTAGATGGAGCTTTTTCAGATAGATCAGTTTCAGGTTCATCATTGGATTCACTGTCTATATCAAATTTAGAAGGCCATAATTCATCATCATCTTCTTTTGTTGTTTGTTTTTCTTCTTTAGGAGCTGCAGGAGACTCATCAATAACAACATCAATACATTCAACAATCTTTTGAAGCCTTTCATTATAACATTTGTATGATTTGCTTGAAGATGAGTAACCAAGGAAAATTCCTTTATCTGATCTAGATTCGAACTTGCCAAGCTTTTCATCATTATTTTTGATAAAGCATTTGCTTCCAAAAACTCTAAAATGCTTTACGGAGGGAGATTTACCATACCAGAGTTCATATGGAGTTTTATCACTGTTTACCCGAACATGAGCTTTGTTGAGAATGTTTGCGGCTGTATGTGTTGCTTCTCCCCAGAAAGTGTGAGGTATTCCAGAATCATCAATCATAGCTCTAGCCATTTGTTGAATTGTTCTATTCATTCTTTCTGCTACGCCATTTTGTTGTGGAGTGCCAGCTACAGAGAATTGTCTTTTTATGCCATGTTGTTCAAAAAATTCAAGGAATTCATTTGATGTATATTCTCCTCCTCGATCAGATATGAGACACTTGATTTTTAGATCCAATTCATTTTCAGCCAGAGCTTTGAAGCTTAGAAATTTTTCAAATGCTTCATCTTTGTGTTTAATGAACCCGATCCAACACATTCTAGAGTAATCATCAATGAATAAGATATAGTATTCTTCCCCACGTGGTGTCTTCTTTCTCATAGGTCCACATATGTCAGTATGAATGAGTTCAGGAGGCTTACTTGATGATCCTTCTTTGGCATTAAACTGTACTCTAGTCTGCTTACCGAATTGACAAGATTTGCATATGATACTTTCTGGTGGATTAATATTGGGAAGATCACGAACAACTTGAAGTTTGCTTGCTTTGTTGATTTGAGAGAAGCTCAGATGCCCCAGCCTTCTATGCCATAGCCAATTTTCTGAAGATTTGCTCAGGTAACATTGATCTTTGTAGCCCTTTAGTATATACAGGTTGCTTGGATTTCTTTTTCCTTTTATAATAATTTTACCTATATCAAGATCACGAACCACACATTCTTTTGAACTAAAAACAACTTCTGTTCCTTGATCACACATTTGACTTACACTTAGTAGGTTATGCCTCAATCCATCCACATACATGACATCTTTAGCCTTCACCTTTTCTTTAAGAAACACTGACCCTTTTCCTTTAATTATAGCAGGAGTATCATTTCCAAATGTAACTTTCTTTTCCTTTTCTAGAGCATTATATGAAAGAAGTTTGCTTTTGTCACCTGTCATGTGTCTTGAACACCCACTATCGATGTACCATTGATTTTCTTCACCTTCCGCAAATAATGCTATCCCACCATTTTCAACCGGCGGTTCTTTCTTTTTCCACACTTTAGAGCTTGAGGGAACATGTTCTTTTGGCTGGATCTTGTTCCTGCATTCAGATTCTTCATGGCCAAAGTTATTGCAATAAGTACATTCAACTTCACTTTGAAGAGGAGAAAATTTGTTATAGTTATTCTTCTTTGGTTCAGTATTCAACATTTTCTTTCTTGCTTCTCTTGTCATGATGGTTTTATATGCAACACATTGAACAACTTTATGACCAAAATTGTGACATGTGAAACATTGCCCATTGAAGTAGAAATTTCTGCGATCATGGAATCTTCTATTTGAATTTACCTGTTGGGTGTAGCGCCTTTGAAAGCTATCCCTGTTAGTGTTCCTTGAATTGAGATGGTCCTGCTTTCCCTGTAGAGATCCTTTATTCCCTTGCTGAGTTGCTGAATGTAGTAAACCACCTGTAGCTGCTTTTAGATAGTTTGGTGTTGAAGCTTGAGAAGATTCTCCGGTATATCCAAGACCTGTCTTTGTAAGAGGAGAACGTTGTACCTTGATAATCTCATCTAAGGTTTCAGATCCTTTAGCAAATCTAAGATTCAAGGTCTTTGCTTTCTCAACTTGTTTTCTTTGACTTACCACTTCACATTCCAATTTTTCAATATGTTTCTTTGCTTCTTCAAGCTGCTTTTCAATGGTCTCTCTGATTATCTTTTGTTCTTCTAAGAGAATTTTATAATCTTCTAAGCGAAGTTTGAGTTGATTGTTTTCTTCAAGAAAATCATTTTCCTCTAGAGCATCCACAAAAGTATCCTTTTCTTCTTTTTGTTCAAATGCCATGAGAAGTCTAAGATCTTCTTCACATTCTTCCTCACTATCAGATGACCCATCACTGTCTTCATTAGTATAGTAACTTTTCTTAGAGCTAGATTGGTTCTTATTCCTTCTTACTACTTCTTTTCCTTTATAAGGACATTTTGGAGCATAATGACCAACTTTTCCACACTCAAAACATTTGAAAGGAAGCTTACCTTTGAATCTTCCAGTTCCTAGTTGGAGTTTTCTCACGAAATTCGCTTCTTCTTCATCGAATATGTAGCTGGATTCTTTGACAACTTCCTTTTCTTTTCCTCTTGCAGATACCTTAAAAGCAGCTTCTTTGATTTGAGAAGGACCTCCTTGTCTCATTTCAAAAGCAGTCAGAATACCATGTAATTGAACAATAGTAAGAGTTTTCAGATCTTGCCTTTCTTCAATAGCTGAAACTTTAGAGTCAAATTTTGAAGTCAAGGATCTTAAGACTTTTTCCACCAAAGTAGTATCAGTTATGGTTTCACCCAAATTTCTCATTCGATTTACAACATCATCTAGATGAAGAAAGAAACTGGCAACACTTTCATCACTATGCATCTTCAAATTTTCATATTCAATTCTAAGAGTTTGGAGTTTTGCATTTTTTACCATTGTATCTCCTTCATAGCTCAGAATGATTTTGTCCCATATTTCTTTTGCTGAATGTAGCTGCATCACTTTAGCAAATTCTGATTCAGACATGCTTCCTAACAAGACATTTACTACTTTGGCATTGGTTTCATACTTCTTCCTTTCAGCTGCATCAGTAGGAATGCTTGCCGGGTATTGATAGCCTTCTTCCACGATTGCCCATACATCTGCACCAAGACTTTGCAGATACACTTTTGTTCGTACCTTCCAGAATATCAGATTGCTTCCATTGAATAGAGGTGGCTTTATAGACATCACTCCTTCTTGACTTCCCATAGCGACGGATCTTCTTCAAGCGATCAAGCTTCTGCAGAAGAACCTGCTCTGATACCAATTGTTGGGAAAAATACTGAGAGGGGGGGTGAATCAATATTTACAGCATAATCAAAACTTTTTACTTTTCTTTACTTCAAAACCAATACGCTACTTTCCTGAAGAAGACTTGCGTATATACGCGGATACCCTTTATCAAACTCGCGTATACACAGAGAACCAATTATGTCATTAATTCTTCACTTAAACCATTCCATCATTTATTCATCAGATATTCAATAAAAAGTAAACATGTGCAGTAAGAACAGAATAAACCATCACACAAAGCATCACACAAGAACACCAGGATTTTTAGGTGGAAACCCAAGTCGGGAGAAAACCACCGCTGCAGTTGCTCAGCCTTCAATATTTTATTATAGAGAAAACATCTTACAACATATGTGGCCGGTGCGTACTTACCGGAAGACACGTGCACCCACTCAAGGCTGCTGTCACTTTCCGGAAGGAGCCCAACCCCCCGACCTGGCCACTGTACCTCTCCTGGAAGGGAGCTACAACCCCCTGATCTCGTTTACCAGCCTCACCTGGAAGGGAGCTACAACCCCCTGACTGAAGGCTACAACCCTCAGCACCCCTTCGGACCACGTTTCATCAATTTTCACACTAGATCCAACAACTTCAATAGAACGATACTTGTAGGCCACGTTTCATCATATTTTCAGACTGGACCCTCTTCATACATTTACACTCAATCATACAACCAAACTGATGCAGACAACTCAGAACAGTAGAATACAGATAGCAGGAATACAGCAGAATAAATTAGTCATTTCTTACCACAGACTTCAGCAAACCCTAGTTTGCATACGCGCTTTCATTTCCCTGATGTCGCGTATATACGCGCTTCCATTCACACAAACCAGCGTATACTTCTGTACATATTACAGAACCAATTTAATTGCGCATACGCGCTTTTCTTTCAGCGAAGCCGCGTATATACGCGCTTCCTCTTCGGCGAACTAGCGTATGGTTCTTCAGATATTTTAGGTCATTGCATTTCTTCAGAACAGATACTTCACACAGATTTAACCCTTCACTTCAGACAGATTTTCGCCTCTTCTTGGATCTAATCATTCCATAAACAGATCTAGCAAATACAAGCACATTTCAGATCTAGATCCCCTTCGTCATCATTGGTGCATCATACACTCAGATTTATCATTCAAGTGTAACCCTTTCCATTCAGATCTACTTCAGAGAGAAGTATTCATTCAAGCTCAGACATCTTGCACCCACGCTCACCATTTTCATAATGAGTTTCATCTCTTTATATAGGTTTATTCTTTTTCAATACCATGAGCCAAAACAACATTACTTCCGATGGTATTCCTGGACGGGGTCAATTAGGCAGATCATTACCCAACACAATGGGTCAATACCATGGTGGTTACCCCTGGTTTTGCACTTTTAGAGCGCTTTATCCCATACGCGACTTGGCACGTTCTTTTCCGCGTGCATACGCGACTTCCCTTAGACAGATCCGCGTATGCCTTGAGACATACTCTTTCACCATAGATTTAGCATAATCTGAATTCCTTTCTTCACTGCCTTCTGTACTCACTGTAGATACATCAAATTTACTTCATTAAGAACATATTCTATCAAGCACAACTTCATCAAGTAAGTTGTCATCATCTTCATCAATGTGGGTTGCCATCAAGGACAACACTTGGCATCATATTGCCAACAAATGTACCATTTAGCAGCCAGACCTGTAAGCATACGCTGGAAAAGACGTAGTCAAACATAATCATCATTCAGGGAATTTGATGAACACCATAAATGATAGGTCATGACATGAGTCGACAGATCTTCTCTAGGGTTTCCATTTAGGAATATCAGAGGGTAATTTATGAGGTATCACCGGCCACCAAGGAGCATAATTTATAGGACCATTGGTTAACTGGTTTAAATCTGGTAATTCCAAGGTTGCAACAAAAGGCAACTATCTATTAAGGTCAGGTTGAGCATAACTAGGGTAAGATGGAATTGCTTGAGAAACAGGCCTTTGAGCACCAGCATACAGGATCTACTGCTGGTAACCCAGATAGGGGTTGTTTTGCATAGCAAACGCTTGAGGATTCTGTTGACCAAAACCTGGATATGTTACTTATTGAAATGAAGTTTGAGGCATTTTCTCCTGTAGCTGCCAAGGGGTCTGTCCACCAATGTTATAACCCAAATTAGTATAACTTGGATTCGGTTGATATGTATATCTAGGTTGTGTTTGTGACATCCCATAAAATGGTATAATAGCTTGTGAATAAATGATTCCTGATACAAGTTGTTGTAAATTAACCAAAGGATTTTGAGTCTGTGGACCCAACATTTGATGATATTGAGTTGAAGGACTCACCTGATAAGGTTGATGTAAAATATTTTGATTCTGTAACAGGGGTATAGATGTATTAGCAAGTGGTAATGAAGTGGGTGTAATAGGTTGAACTGGTTGATACGAGTGTACAACTGTTTGTGGTTGGATAGGCAGAGTGGGCTGCCATTGACAAACATTCATGTCAACAATAGTTTGACCAAAAAGTGATGGAGTACTGTCATATTGGGTGACCAAAGGTTTCCCCCCAGCATGACGAGGATAATAAGATGGAAAATAATTTTCTCCAAATGCTGGGAGTCTAGTTGATATGGTACTTAAAGGAATTGACCCAAAAGGACCGACTTGATATTTCCCTGATGATGTATGTAATGAATCAAGTCGTTCAATACTAACGATAGGATTATTAGTTAAAATACCGGATGATGACATTGGCAAAGACCATGATCGTGAAGATGTACCAGAGAAAATTCCAGATAATGATTTGTAACCTGTTGGGACCGAAGGGCCACTGTGAAAATATGACTCTGGTGAGGTTGTGAACATCGACGGAGTAGCAAGGGTAGGATTTGACGTAATTAGAAAGCTAGACCCAACTGAAGATGTTGGTTCAGACATGGTTGTTTGACCAAATGTATACCCTCAGAAATTGACAGGAGATTGAATGGGAACAGGATAAAAAAAACAGATGGAAACGATTGAGGAAAAGACCCGTATAGGTAAAGTTCCCCCCCAAAATGGGTTGGAGTTAAAGGTGTATCGTATTGTGGGATTTATTCAATTGCAATTAAACCAAAAGGAAGAACTTCTCCGTCAGGCCCAAAATATATTTCAGATGGTTGACTGTGTGATATAGGAGTTTCAATGGCTACAGAACTTTGTGGGATGACCAAGGTAAGAATAAATTCCAGTTGTTCGACTTTAGGATTCAGATGTTATGGAAAAGAAGAGACAGGATCTGGATCAGTTTGTGATTGAAAAACGTCGGGTCCAGGAGGTATGGTCTCACTGATTGAATGGATCGTGACCACAGGTAGCTGTGAAGACTCCATTTCAACAACAATAGATGAATTGGGATGTGTGGAAACAGTTTGAGCTAACTCTGGGTTAAAGGATAATGTTTCACTAGAGGTACGAATTGTACTTGATTCAGAAGATCGTGATCGCCTTCACCTACCAGAGGTAACTTCTGGTGGTAAAGGTGGTTTTAAAGCTAATCTACGTGAACGACGAGGGATAGGATTTTTTTCTTCCATGATTACTGATTTATTTTAACCAAAAAAAAAAAACAAAAAGAGGGTAATGCTAGGCAAAAAGGTTTACCAAGAAACTGTGAACTGTAGAATACCTCCTGGTGAACCAAGAAGTACGAGCAGGTAATCTCCCCGAATGCTGTGTTTGGTGTATCACAATTTCAAGGCAGCCGACTCGGTTCACTATGGATGGATAGAACCTAAAAATTGTCCTCCCAAATACACCCGAAGGTATGTGGAGGCCCAAGTCCTTATTAGCGCTGTCTGATGCGAAATCGCATAGTGAGAGCACCCCTTTATACTTATCGTACTGTAACACCGCCTAATATACATGAAAGTACGTGGACGAGCTACGATATACTTATGTACGTGGAGTGAGGTATCACACTCGGAATGTATCGCAGACAAGTTAATGAAAAATGCTATGTTTTACGATGCCGGAACATGTCTCTAGCCTAGACCTTCTAAATGTTATCGTTATGGTTCCAAATCGTTGTTAAGTAAATTGAGATTAATTTTATGTTGATCTTGCTTAACAATTTGCCTTTCAAAGGTTCACCACGATGATGTGTATGAAATTCCTAAAGCTAAGAATGATAAACAATAATTCACTTTCAAATTTTTCAATGAAGAACCTAGCCACTAAGGGAAGAGAGCAAATAATTTGTGAGCAAACAAATCAATGAACAAAACAAATCAATGAGCACAAACTAAATGCAGATTTCCTAATGTTCCTTTTGCAAAACACACATTGTTCTACATGCAAATGCAAGTTTTTCTTTTTAGTTTCTTTAATGTTATGAATGTAGAAAAGAAACTAGGTGCACTAAACCAACAATTCAAATGCCTTTTACTTTCGAGAAATGAAGAATACAAACAACAATTTCTCTTTTGAAGGAAAAATGAGGATTTCAACAACAATTTCTCCTATCAAGGAAATGAAGATTTTACGAAAATTTCCTATTTCAACAGAAAATGATGCTTAATGCGACCATAAAAAGTACTTTGAAATCAACTTGTCAATGATAAAGAATTTTTTTTTTAAACCAACATTGAACAAATTTTCAATCAAAGGATGAAGAAGTATATAGAGTCACTGGTCAATTGAGGATCAAAATTTTCAAAACACAGTAGCAAACAAAACTGAATCAAATTGCAAAGGCAAATTCAAGGGAATTTGGGTGTTTTCAGGAGTCAACGAAGTCTCCAAGGGGACACAGTGCTCTGTAACGTAGGCTAGGAAGGGAGATAGTGCTCTGCAAAGCACTGTGTCTAGTATAAGGGTGTGTTGGGTGCATTATACAAAGAAAAACACTTCTTTTTAACTCATTGTCTTTTAAAATTTGACTTTGAAAATTTTTAATCTTTATGAGTAACAACTACTAGGTGGATAAACAAAGAAAATCAGAGGCTTAAACACCTAGAACTAAGAGAAATTCTACCCAATGGAGTCGCCAATTTTTTGGGCCAGAATTGTGAATTACGGATAAATCACGCTTCCCTTGACAGGTGCTAGTCTATAACAAAAGGTGAAAGACTATACGACTATTTCTCCTAACTAAGAAAAGATACACAGAGAGGATTAGAAGGTTACTTGTGATCCAAGCGCTTCTAAATGGCTCCTTCTGTCGCTTCCGTTGCAGCTTCAAATTCAAGTGGTTTGTGCAGAATTGTTCCTACAAGAAAGAACACTGAAACAACAGAAGATGCAATAATATAGATATCTATTCAAGTTAGTTTTCTAAATCAAAGAGCTTGCAATATGGAAAATCAAAGCCAATACAGATGCATATAGGGAAAAATAAGCAGTATTCTTTATTGATTATAGAAGGAGAGGTTATAACCAAATGAATGATTTGAAGCGACCCTTCTAGCAACGTTCCCAAGCCTCATCATAGTATAAATCTCTCTAGAAACAGCTACACAAATATAGCTCTCAATTGAAAATTATCCAACATTTCTCTACTCAAATTATTCCTCCTCAAGCACTTAGATCTGTGCTCAATTTATAGATGAATTGTAGGTTGTTTTTCAATCAATGATTTTCCAATAATATGCAAGAAATGTTTCCAATCATGTAGATGTCAAATGGACACTTGGATCCTAAGCTTGACACATGTGAACTCTTTTAGAAGGCACTGGCCATGTGGAGATTCTGGAACAATGAGAATTTTGCTCCCAATGTGACAAATGCACCTGTGAATATTGGGAAGTGCTTTGTCGAGCAGCCTTGCATGGGGCTACCTGCATATGCAATGCACTTAGGCTCCTTAGAGCTTGCATTGGTGAGCTCTCATATACTATATAATAAGTTTCAAACCTTGGAAACCTTTGCTTGATGAAAGTCTTGCTTGATTTGTCTTGTTTCTTGTCTTAGGGCATGTAGAAACTGAAATGATAGGGAATGATAGACCCTTGATCATTGGTCTTGGAGATGATGTCCAGTTAACTAGGTCATTGGGAATGGTGCCCAAATTTACCTATAACACCTACACAGTCTCTTCAAACCTTATTTTGCTGTCATGGTGGAGGATCAACAACTTCATTTTACCTTCTTTGATCATCTTACCAAAATCATAGGTTTCTGGGCTGTTTGAGAAGATTTATTAGTGTTGTCTTCTAAGTTCTCTATAGCCCTTTCAAGTTCATTAATTTTTTTCCAGTTCACCTCACCTTTTTCCCTTCTTCATTTATAATTTCTAAAAAATCTTCAATTCATGCTTGGTTCTATGGTGTGCCTCCTCCATGTGATTTGCTGCCTTGGCTCCTTGCTTGGCCCAATCAGTCTTAGGAAACCTGATTTCTCATTGGACATAAACTGCTTCTTCCTACATTTTCTTGTGTATATCTTTAATGAGGAGTGGGCCTCTAACCTTACCAATTTTTTCTGCTGATGGTCACCTTGACACTCCTGCAGAAATGTCAAAATGAACAATTGTCCTTTGTAGAATTTTGAATTTGATAAGGAGGTCTTCCTTGGAGACTTTTTCTGATTTATCTTGGAAAAACATGTGTTGACCTTATTTCACATTTGATTCAACATCTAGCACATGAAAAACAGTGATTTAGAACACCAAAGATAACCCTACAACCTATGAAACCCTAATGACCTAGTGGGAGGCTCTTTTGACTTGGTCTTTGACTGAAAGCTTGGCTTGGGGTTTTCAAGTATGAAAAATAGAGTTTTTGACAAATTGATGTATTGAAGATCCAAAATCCAATGTACTTGATTTATCTAAAGAGCCTACAAATATAGTTTTGAGACCATTAATGCTTGAGGAATTTGGTGAATATGGGAGAGAGTAGTCTGTTTGGCAATCCTAGATGGAAAGTGGAGGGGTTAAGCATAGGAAAAACATAGTACTGAGGATATGGGTGTGAAAATAGGATAAATATGAGTGGCATGAGCCATGAGGGGTCTTCTAGGAGTTGGTGGGTTTAACATGACCTGATAGAATAGTGATTTAGTGAAAAATTTATCTTAAGGATAATGAAGGCAATGAGATTTCTAAAACTCACTATATTCATGAATCTTGTTTTTAGAAATCTAGGACAAGTATTTAGTCATCTAGAAAATGGCAAGAATTATTGATGACTAACACGCTGTAGGGTTTAGAATGTGGTTGGCCACATGACAAGATCAGAAAATGAAGCTCAATACATCCAATACTCTCCTCCCAATGGAATAAAAGAATCCTCCACTGAAAAGGAGCACTGAAATGGCCTTGATTTGAAGAGATCTAGCCTCCACTTGCTGCAGCTTGCAAAGCCAACCAAACCCTCAACAGGATATGCATTGTATTTAAAAGAAGTAGCTTGGCCTTCAGCCAGATAGTGGACAATGTAGTACAAAATCTCCCAAGAGCTACTTAATGGGAAGAGGTGTGATTCCTGACCAGGAACACCCAAGGCTAAACAACATTATTCTCAGCTAAATAGAAAGAGGATGATATATGTCTAAACAGACAATATATTCAGAAATATAATCCCATCAACAACCTCCTAATGTTTCCATCCCCTTCCTTTTATAAGACAAGAGCTTGCAAACCCTAAACCACTTCTAATGAGATCATTCCTTTCACACAAAACATTTCCATCTAAAACTGCGTTGTGCCTCATTGATGGCCACTCATCCAAAACAACATTGTAGATTTGGTCAAGGTTGACCTAGTCAAAATTTCCAACCCCTTTTCACACTTAAGGGTGCTTGATTTAGCAACCAATATTCATCCTTTTTACATTTGGCATCGATTTATTCATTATTTAGGAGTATTATGGACCTCATTTACACTTTTATTCTTAAAACAAAGAAATAAAACAAAATTGAATATTCCAATTAGCTTAGGACTAATTGGAAATATTACAGTCCTCCCCTCCCAAATGTTACTTTTCCTCAAGTAACTGATAAGGTGAGTGCTGCAACTCTTCTCCTCCTCCATAGGTGACACCATCATGTGATAAGCTTCCTCCATAAGCTAAGTGTTCACCAATCTAGCCCTCCATGAATTTTTCCTCCAAATTTCTCATGAGATGTAAATAATCCATCCCATAAGGAGACAATAGCTCAAATGAAACAAACATGGCTTGCCCAATGCTCTCCCTGAAACATGTAGCATAAGACACATAGAGAGTCCCCATCCCATAGGGCACATGCATACCTCCCATTATACCTCCATACATTACCATAAAAAGTACAAGTACATCATCAATGTATGGGATCAAAACTACATATATACAAACATAAATTTGTGCATATGGAGGTGAGTCATAGTCCCACATGTGGAACCAGCGCAGTGCATCTTCTGCCTGCATCAGATCATGATTTGGTAAGTGGTTTCCCCACCACTTAATTTCTTCCCATGTCATCTCACTATGGCTGAAAGTGTGAGATATATTTGGTGCTTTAGGGATGCACCCATCATGAAACAAAATCTCTCTTTGTCCTCCAAGGGAGTGGCCATGTTCAGAAATTTTTGTGGCCCAATGTTGGCCATGAATTTTATAAGGTAAAATACTCCTCCTTGGAGTCATGGCCTGCATATACATGGTAAAAGAATACATACAATCTGAAAATAAAACATGATTACATGAGTATGTTCTTCACCAACAATCCTCCTTGTACAAATGGAGTGGTGCATAGATCTTTATCCTCTCTCAAAAGAAGGAAGAGATGGCTGAAATAGCTCTTTCATAGAGTCATGTTGCTATCCCAAATCCACATGGTTCATGAATTCTTGAAAATTATGATGTATTTCTCCTTCAAAGCCTTCCCAATCAAATCTCCTCATGATGATGTTGTAGATCTTCATGGAATATGTCTGGCTGAAACAGAACTCTTCATAGGCTCTTTGTAGCAACTTCTCCTTCAGCTTGGAGGCTCTAGACAAGAATATCCTACCATGATGATATATGACTCCTTATTGGACTAAATATCCCTCTCATGTAGCTGGTCATCAAGTATCATGCAAGTGTGAAGATCCTTGGAATAATCCACCAACAGTTGGGATTTCCAATATGGATCTAAAATCCCCAACGATGACAGTGCTGATGATGTATCAAATGACATGTCTTTCATGTTGCTGATCTCCTCCTTGACATCTCCCATGCCAAAGGTATATGTTGGAAGGCCATTCCTTCCATTCTTCTCGTCCCACAACACAAAATCTGAAATGAGAGTGGGTGATGATGATATTGGAAGAAGATCTCCCTCCTCCTTAAGCCTAACCAAGACTCCCAACACTGTATCATTGTCTTCCAATGTTCCCATCCCTCCTAGATCTAAGCTTGTAGCATCATGTTGTGAGATATATCCCAAAAAATCTGAATTAGGCTACCTCCCAGGCATTTTTCCACTAGATAATAGTGTCCCATGCAACAATCTCATGAGCATGATAGATGGGACTGTAAGGTCCTTGCTTCCATTATGCAAATAGATCTCTGTTCTTTGTGTGGAAGTTGTATGTGAGGGATATATATGCATGCCTTTGATCATTTGAGTCTCACCACTCTTTTTGTCCACCCATTCCATTTGCAAAGCCTCTCAATCAGTGGTGACTTTCCCTAATGTAATCAACCATTGAACACCCAATATCACATTGGTGTCAGGTATGTCAACCACAAAGAAGTGTTCAATCAAAGTATATGTCCCCGTGGTGACTGGAAGTGATGGAACATAGTGCATGCATTGCATTTTTCTATCTCCTGGGACCAAAATAGAGAATCCCTCAAAAGCATCAGTGGGTATTGCCCTCCTTTTCACTAGTTGGGCATCAATGAAATTATGGGTAGCCCCACTATAAATCAACACATAAACCCTATGATTCAAGATGGAACCTTGAAATCTTAAGGCCAAGTACTTAGGTACTCCTCTCAAAGATGCAAGAGCCCCTCCAATAGGAGCAAATGCTCCATCCCCATCTCCTGATGGTGTTGGATCTCCTCTTGCAGTGTCAGTGATGTGACCTCTTCTTGGTTCATCTTCTTCTTCCTCCTCATCATTTGAGAAGACCTCTATGTAATGTGATTTTCTAGCAGCACATCTATGTCCAGGTGCCCATGATTCTTGGCAAGTGAAGCATATCTTCCTTCTTCTTATATCTCTCCGGACTTCATCATCAAGAGGCTTCTTGTATGAGCCCTCCTTTGAAGGAGCATATTTTTCTTCCTTTCCCTTTCAAGTAAAAGAGGGCTTATGCTGGAAAATTTCCTTTGCTTTTGGCAAGGAATCTTGAAGGTCTCTAGGCCTTTCAATATCATCATGTAGGGTAGTGGGCTTGGTAGATTTAACCAACCCATGAAGAGGTTCATATAAATCATCAATGAACATGTACACCCTTCTTGCTGTAGACAAATCAGGAACCATAACAAAAAATCTTAAAAATTCAGAAATGTAAGTTTCTGTATTACCTGATTATTTCAACTTTGCAAGGCTCATGAATGGTGCCTCTGGATCTCTTCTATCAAATATTTCCACCAGCCTTCTAGTGAACTTTGAATAAGTAGTCACATTGGCATGACCCAATGTAGATAAGCCGTGGAACCACCAGTCATGTGCTTCACCTTCAAGATTCTACCCATATATCTCATTTTCTTATTTTGCATAATGTTGGAATGTTGCTTGGATCCAACAATGCCAACATGGCTAAGGATGAGAGCATGCGAATGCTCAATCAAATTCATAAAGCATGGGATGGAGAGATGTATTGTGAGATGGATTTTTTCCTTTGTGGAAAGATGCACTTTATTTTATGTATCTCATGTATTAATGATGATGTTGGACATCATATGGTGGACACTTGGTACTTCATGATGGAAGGAGGACATTTAACCATACAGTTGGAGGTCATTCTATATATTTTTGAAAGAAAAATTTGGAACCAAACATGCACAACACATTGCAGCAAATGGAGGAAGCCTTCCTTATGTGGATTCCAATTGGAGGGGAATAGATGGATTTGCATCTACCTTTGGAGTTGCTTGAGGACAAGAAACATTTTGCTGGGGGGGACTGTAATATTCCCAAATTTTCACATCATATTTGGAATATTAGAGTTCTTGATTTTCTTAATAAATTAAGTAAATAAAAGGGTTGAGGGACCCACAAACCTCAAAGATGAATAAAATCCAATTTTAATGTGTGTATGTGGATATTCTAGATCTAGATCTAAAATCATGGAGTAGTGGAGCAGATCCATTAATGGAGATTATGTCTCATTTATGAGATAGATTATGGAGGATGAAACAGCAAAATAAGATCATGGATCTTAAATATAAAATCATGAGGATATTTGATAAGGTCAACTAAGATCATAGTGCATTCAAAGAAGATCATGAAGCACTTATGATAAGATAGTGGAGGAAGTGGTGCATTTAATGCGCATATGATGGAGAGGTTGATCACCACATGTGAACTTGATGGAGGACATGAGGCCACAACACAGTAAAAAATGGAGACTATGTCCACATGTACATCGCAGATTTGGAGTGGGCCTAGGCTATGGAAGGCTCATGCATATAATGAAGGTGAAGGCACAATGGAAAGCATGATTTGGATTATTCATTTCCTGATCTGTTTAGATCTAGATTTTCCTGAGGACATTTCTATGCAGACTTGGGCCGTTTAGCAGAGTTTGCAATGCTATTTAGCACAGGGTGTTCCCGAGCAGGAATCCCACCTCTTTCTTTGAGTAGCTCTAGAAAGAGGATTGTTATTCATTCCTTATCAGGCATTGGTGCCATCTTCAGGAGGTTGTTTCTAGCATTGGAAAGAGGATTGTTCTTTTTTCCTTATCAGGCATTGGTGCCATCTTCAGGAGGTTTTTTCTAGAATTCAAATAGGAAACTAGTGGAGGATTCATTCTACCACTTTGTTCTTCACATCCAGCTTTTCAGGAGCAGCAGATCTACATCCAACATTCAGGCCATTGGGTTTTACCTCCATGCAGCAGCAATCCCTTCAAGGATTGCGCTGTTTAGTCCTGTAGATCTATTGGAGGAAGGAAGTTTCCAGTATTTCAGCTGGAAATCCTATGAGGGATCATCTCCTAACATTGGATACATTATTTCCATCATTCAGGAGCTGATTTGACATATCCAACAGTAGAATATTGAGCCTCCCTCTCTGACATCGCAATTTTATGAAGTTGTTGTTCATCCATCAGCTATTTTACGCGGAGGAGATTGGAGGAGCTAGATATTGAGATTTTAGCCCAAGGATATAGTGAAAGGGTTAGCCCTTCTTGCATAGATCTGATTGTGCACCATTGTAGCCATCATATCATTAGATCTAGCTTCAGATCTGCATTCCCAGTAGCATATATGTGAAGCCCTAAGAGGGTGGTTTTCTTAGAATTACATATCTGAGAAACCATTTCTGGGTTATCTTGGGAATCCATCATTGAGCCCATATCTACAATTGAAGCATCATTAGAGCTCCCATTCTGCCTAGATCTTACTTTCTATGTTTCAGGCAGTTGCAATCCCAACAGTTGCAGCAGAAACAATGCAGTTTACCTTCCAGCAGTTCAGAAGTTATGTAGTCCCTCTTGGGAAATTATTGCAGGGTCATTCTAGGCCACCCTTGTGGCTTGAGTGTCTCATATTTTGAGCATTGTCGTACTTGCTTTTTCACCTCCAACATAATAAAATGGCTTAGCTATTTCTGTGCATTATGATGTGTATATAGATTTATTGTTTACTTTGCTGTAGTTCTTATATTGTGTTTTAGTATTATTGCATTCTCCCTTTTGGGATATTACAGTGGTATCAGTGCAACATATCCATAAAGGTTATGGATATGATTAGCTTGTGGACATTTTGACAACATATGAAAAGAAAATAGTAGAGATCTACTATGGAGGGATTCAATTTTGCCTCATATTCCTTTAGATCTGTGAAGGATCTCTCTAAGGAGATCAATGAAGCAAGAAGAGAAAGGAAAAGAGAAACCTCAAAAAGGTTTCAAGATGAAGAAGGTCCAAACACTTATTTTTAGCAACAAAGAAGACCGAAGAAGCAAAGAGCTTCACATTGTTCCACTAGATCCACTTTCTTTGAGGAAGAGGACTGGTATGAATATGATGAAGGCTTGGGGCATGAGACCCTAAGTGAATATCTGTCTGAATACAAGTCACAACCTAGAGAATTGAAGGAGAATATCTCTCTCCAATAGTTTCTGCAACTCAAAGAAGAGAGGAGATCCAAATGCAGCAATAGAAGAAAGAGGCATAGATTCTTCTTGCCCACATTTGATGGATCTTCCACAAGCACCTTAAGGGCTTGGAGGGAAGAATTATTTACATTCTTTCTGAAATATCCTATATAAGAAAGAGAGGCTGTGGAGTTTGCAGCGCTGCACCTTGATGGTGAAGCAAGACATTGGTGGTTCAGTCATGTATCACACATGGAAGTGTCTGCTTATGCAGATTTTATGCAAATACTAAAGAAGAAATATGGTAGGAAGAAACCTGAGACATCTCACACAATGAAATCTCCCATCATCAAGGAGATAGTGCATGAAGATTTAAGAGAAGATGTTCTCATTATCACTCAAGAAGAGGAGCTTATACCACCACCAGCTACAGATGTGCTTACATCAAGAGGAGGATCACTTGCATCTTTGCAAGATGGTATTGGGTTCTTGACATTTGGATCCCCATGCATGATTGATGAGATGCATGAGGAGGAGGAGACAAATACCAGCACTGGTACACTTGTAGAAGTGCAACCATCACTCTTACTAGAAGTTGGAGAGACCTTTGCACCGGAAGAGGAAACTCTTGTGTTTGTGTCAGATGTTTCTGAATCTCAATTGATCCAAGGTATGCATACACTTTCATCTCATATTGTTTCAGTAACTCTTATTGAAACTTATGGGTACATGCCATCAGGGCTATTGTATGAGCAAGGGTTAGAAAATCATGCTGATTTGGAGCAGCATTATATCACTGCACAAAGGATCCTTGATATAATCAAGGAAGAGATGGAGAACCATCCTAGTTTGTCATGTATGAACTACATTCAACCTCTTGAGTTGAAATGTGGAGTTTCAGAAAATGGGATGAGCATGATCCTATGTACAATGGCTAGCTATGAGTTTAGCATTATGCCTTGCTTTGAGACATCACATGTATCACCTTGCAGATCTACATCGTTGTTAATGAGTAGCAGTGAGAAGAAGAGGACCCATTCCTCATGGGAGAAATCATATGGCAACTTAAATCATGAAGCAAAGGAGGAAAAGATGATAGATGGTAGACATCTTGAGATGAGAAACATTTTCTCCTTTCTAGATGACACTTTCTCAATGAGCATCTCACAACTCAAAGAGAGACTTCTACCTGCAGCATATCCACAACCTTATTGGTTTTGGAGGGCCATTGATGAGAAGAATGTCTCATGGAGAGATCTCATTGGAGGTGCACTTAAACATATCATGGAGTGAAAATTTCTTCATCAGTTTGAGGAGTTGGTGTCCTACAATGGGAGGATACCAAGTATTTGCAGAATGAGATCCATCATCCACATTGGGATGAATGGTTGATAATATGGAGCAAGGGGTTGCCAAACCACTTGCAGATCTATGATACAGGCCAACTAGAAGCATGGCTGCGCTGGTTGCTCTTGGGTGAGTATGGTTACCACTCAAGGAGTCATATTTTGCTGATTCATGCCTTATACATCACTGGAAGAATGAATAAGAAAAAGACATGGTTACTTTGGTTGTTGATGAGAGAGTTTAGACATCTCATGATATATCTTATGTCCATGTATTTAATCTTGTTTGGGTTATGTCTCATGTCTTTACATGCATTTTTTTTTGGGATGTATCTCATGTTCATGTATGCACTTGGGGTTGGGAGAAAGTATAACTCTCACATGATGTGGCATAAAGGAACTTGTTTTTATTATGTTGATGATACATCTCACATTTCCATTACTATATTGTTGTTCCATGACTTGCACCATGATAATGCAAGGAGGCAGTAAGAATCCTTGTTGTTATGGTTACTATTGGGAGAGTATGGGTTGAATTCTTCCCATACATTGCATGACATTATTGGAGGATGGAAACATGAGGCCTTACAACGTTGGCTTCTGTTGGGGTATTATGGTCATTGTACATGGTATAATGATGATGTGATGAGGCAACAAGATGCCTTGTTAAGGTGGCTTCTCTTGAGAGAATATGGCCACTACATTTTGTACAATGATTTTGTGGTATGGTAGCAAGAGGCATTGTTGCGGTGGCTTCTTTTGAGAGAGTATGGCTCTCTTACTTGTTTTCATGATGATCTAGCATGGAAGAACAAGGCTTTTCTACGTTGGTTGTTATTAGGAGAATATGGTTTGAAATTTTTCATGTTCACCCATATGTATCTATTTCTTGTTTTTCACTATGTTGATGTGATGTTTGATTCCTACATGGCCAACATGGCTAATGATGTGAGCATTAATAGATGTAATCTACTCTATGTATAATGGGTTGGAGATATATTTCATGAGTTGGGACTTTCCACTATGGGAATGAACCAATTCATCTTATGTATCTTATGTGTAGAGAAGAACTTTGGTCATCTTATGATTGCCACTTGGAGATTCATTGATGAGGAAGGGTATCTAACTTTTCAGTTGGAAGCCATTGTAGAAATTCTAGAGAGGCAACTTTGGAGCTGGGTATGCATGACACATTGTGACAAATGGGAAGGAATTCCACATGAGGATGCCATTTGGAGGGAGGATGTTTGCTATGGAATCCACTTTTGCAGTTGCTTGAGGACAAGAAACATTTTTCTGGGGATGACTGTAATATTCCCAAATTTTCACATGATATTTGGAATATTAGAGTTCTTAATAAACTTAATTAATTAAGTAAATAAAAGGGTGGAGGGACCCATAATCATCAAAGATGAATAAAAATACACTTTTGATGTGTATATGTGGATATTTCAGATCTAGATCTACATAATGGAGTAGTAGAGAAACTACTTAATGTGAAAGGAGTGGAAATCATGTCTCATTAATGAGATAAATCATGGAGGTTGATGTAGTCAACTAAGATCTTGGAAGGGGTCAACCATAAGATTATAGAGCATTTAATATGACATGATAGAGAGGGTGATCATTGCATTCACACATGATGGAGATCATGAAATGACAACGCAATCAACATGGAGACCTATGTCCACATGTACAATGCAGTTATGAGGAGGGCCAAGGCATAAGAAGACTCGTAATCTATATAAAGAAGATGAAGGAATAATATAAGGCATGTTTGACATTATTATTTATGTATGATCTGTTTAGATCTGGAATTTTCATTTGACATTCCATGCTTTCTTTGGTTGTTTAGCTAAGATTGCAAGTGCTGTTTAGCACTGGGTGTTCCTGGTTCGGAATCCTACCTCTTTCATTGAGTAGCTCTTGAAAGAGTATTTTACTTCATTCATCATTAGGAATTGGTGCCATATTGTTCCTACTTTTTGCAGAACATCCATATTCATAAATTGCACATTTCTGAAGATCATTTTGAGAGGAGGAGGTTGTCTTCAGTATTTCAGTTGGAGAAGGGGTATAAGATTATTCCTATCATTTGGACTTCAAGATCAGAAATCCCGGAGCCTCATTTCAGATCCATCATTAGGCCAAACTTTATTGACCTATTATTAGCAGTAATTCCATCCAGAATTACACTGTCCATCATTACAGATCCAAATGAGGAAGGAAGTTGCTAGCATTTCAGCTAGTAATCCAGTGGAGGACCATTCCTTCACATTGTATGCATTATTTCCATAAGCCTTGAGCTTCATAGCCATATTTTTTAGTAGGCTAGAGAGCCTCCATCCTTGACAGTGCAATTTATGCCAGCAGGGGTGTAGTGTACAACCCAAAAAGGGCCAAAAATCCAAAGTTAAAATCTGGCCAAACCATTTCTGGGGTTTTCTGGGTTTCTTGAATAGAATCCGTGGTTAAAATCATGGATCATTATGAGCAATCTAACAACCTTCCGCACATGGTTCTTCTCCTCAGTAGCAGTATTTTCTAGCAGCAACAGTAGTAGCCGCACAACATTTCTAGTGCTTGGTTTCTTTAATGTATTTCAGCCATCTTGTGCCTTGAGTGCATTCATTTTTTAGCACTGTTGTACTTTCTATTCACCTCCTATATAATAAAATGGCTCAGCTATTCTATCTATATCTGTGTTGATCATAAACTTACATGTACATTTTCTGTGTTACAAATATTATGTTTGTGTATCAATTCATTATTCCATTTTGGAATATTACATTCTCCCCCCACCAAACGTTGACGACATGATACATCATATATGTTTCATATCATCATGTATCGGAACTATGAATCAAGAGTTCTTCTCATTTTCCATAGGTGTCGAGTCAGCTGCAACTACGAGAGTAGATATACCTACGACAGTGCAGACCCAATCTATCTACACTCTGTCTACTGCGTCTGGTTCCACCACATTGACGATGGAATCCTTCTCGTGTATATCAACTAGCTCCGTGCAGATTAAACGTCTTCGAAATAACCTTGCGCAGGATGAATCCCCCTTAGGATCCCTATTTCATTCATATGAGGACATCCTAGAAGCCATGACGGAGCCAGATTATCCATGGGATGCAATGCATCACCGTTCGCTTTTTATCCCCAAGAAAATGTCCAGTCTAGACAAGACAAAAGAACAAGAGATCTATGAAATCAAATCAAAATATTTCCTTTCATCAGGGAAAGTCAATTGGTTCAAGAATCCTATCTCCGCACCGAATGCATTTGAGGAAGGAAATATGTCAAACATCTCACCTACCATCAAGGTGAACATATCCCAAAATCTTGGTAAGGTCAAAGAAATCTCACTAGGGGCAGCATGCTCTCTAGAAGAAATAAACTCTTATACCCAGTTGCTACAAGAGTATTGAGATATATTCGCGTGGGACTACTCATATATGCCTCGGCTTAGTCCCACTATCGTAGAGCACCATATTGACACTTGGCCTGACATACCTCCAGTGTGCCAGAAACAACGTCAACTGCACCCATCAAAGGTAGAAGAAATAAAACGAAAAATCGATAAGGTTCACAAAGCTGGGTTTATCTACCCCACTTCTTACACATCTTAGGTTTCCAACCCTGTTCCCGTCATGAAAAACATGGCATAATACATGTTTGCACTGATTTTTGGGATTTGAACAAAGCATGTCCCAAGGACAATTATCCCACCCCATTCATTGACCCGGTCATTGATGCTTGTGCGGGTCACAAGGCTCTCTCCTTTATGAAAGGACTCTCTGGGCACAACCAAATTCAAATCTGCCATACAAACCGGTACAAAACTATGTTGGGCCACCCCCTGGGGCACATTCACATACAAGGTAATGCTATTTGGCCTAAAAAACGTTGAAGCCACCTTCCAGAGGGCCATGAACTACATATTTCATGACTTGGCACACCTTATCCTCACCTACTTGGATGGCCTGACCATCTGCTCCAAGAAGTGCTCAGACCATCTTGAGGATCTATGATTAGTATTCCAACGATGCTGATAATACAACCTACGCTTGAACCCCCTCAAGTGTGTGTTATGCGTCATAGTAGGAAGACTCTTATGTTTTATCATGTCCCAACAAGGGATTCGTGTGGACCCCCTTAAGGTCCAAGCCATCAAAGAGGTACCTCCACCTTGAACCCTCAGGCGATTGCAAAGCCTACAGGGGAAGGCCAATTTTCTGAGACGCTTTGTCCCAGATCATGCCACTTGTGCTCAAGGGTTCCTACACCTCCTTTTCCAAGACATCCCATTCAAATAGGATTATCATGCCCAACAAGCATTCGATGCACTGAAAGAAACATTGTCTTCAGCACCGGTCATCAGTCCCCCAGACTATGACAAGGATTACATCCTGTATTTATGAGGTTCTGAGTCCGCCTTGGCCAGAGTTTTGATCCAGGAAGGCCCTAATGGGAAGGAGCACGTAATCTATTACGTCAGTAAAACCTTAGCGGGCCCAACATTAATATATGAGCCTGAAGAAAAGACTTCCCTAGCATTAATACATGTAGTCCAAGAGTTTCGCCACTACATCATCTTAAAAACCACTATGGTCATTGCGGATATTAATCCCATCAAATATCTTCTCAGGTGCTGCCTAATGAACCAGAAGTACGCCCGCTGGATAGTCATTCTCCAAGAATACGACTTACAGTTTTGCTCCCCTAAAAGCAAAAAGGCGCTTATCTTAGCAGAGTTCATTAAAGACCTCCTAAGAGATACCAAGGGATCATCAGTGAATGATTCACTACCAGATGAACATCTCTTCTTCGTAGCAATCGATGAACCTTGGTATGGAGACATTCTCCTCTTCCTACGAATTCAAAAGTTTATACCTCATCTCACTTCACACAACCGTCAGCGCATTTGCCATCATGCCCCCCGATATCTCCTTATGGGAGATGTTTTGTACCGACGGGGCAACGACACCATTTTACGTCGATGCCTTACTCACGACCACGTGGAAAAAGCCCTTAATGACTGCCATGGAGGAGCTTGTATTGGGCACCTCTCCAGGATGGCCATCGCCCAAAAATTCTTATGGGCAAGATATTTCTGGCCCTCCCTATTTCGCGATTGCATTATAGCAGTCAAGAGATGCGAGCGATGCCAATGCTTCGCTCATAAAGCAAGAGCCCCTCCTGCTCGTCTACACCCCGTCATCGTCGCCAACCCCTTTTGTAAATGGGGAATCGAATTCATAACTTTCAACCCCGCATCATCCGGCAATCATAAATAGATCATAGTGGCTCCCAATTATTTCACCAAGTGGGCAGAAGCCATGCCCACATATGACAACACCTTAGAAACCACAGCTCGATTTCTGTTTAACCATGTGATTGCCTGATTTGATGTTCCCAAGGAGTTAGTCTCTAACCATGGGAAGCACTTCGAGAATGAAGTTTTCAAGTAGCTATCTCACCATCTCAGATTCACCCATGAATACACATTACCATACTACCCCCAATCCAACGGATAGGTAGAAGCTGTAAACAAAGTCCTCAAAACTATGTTACAACACATGGTGAATAACCATAAAACCAATTGGTACCATATGCTTTTCTCCACCCTATGGGAATATCACACGACCATGAAAATGTCCACTGGTTTCACTCCTTTCAACTTAGTATATGGGGTCAAAGCTGTGATTCCCATAGAACGCGAGATCCCGAATTTACATGTCACCATCGAACTCCTCGATGATACCCAACCTCTAGAACAACGTCTAATACAACTAGAGCTCGTTGAAAAAAGATGGCGACAATCACTGCAACACAACGAGGCCCACAAGAAACAGGTAAAAGCTTCATTCGACCGCCACATCAACCCTCGCTCATTCACCGAGGGAGAACTAGTCCTTTGCTTCGATGTCGCAAAAGAAGCCCTAGGACCAGGAAAGTTTGAAACCTTGTGGAAAGAACCCTACATCATAAAATATTTCCTCCTCAAGGGGGCATACATCTTGACTGAACTGGACGAGACATGCCTCAACAACCCCGTCAACAACCTTTACTACAAGAAATTCTACCCATAAGGGCAAAGAAGGCCCTACACTAGAGTCAACGTACACAAACCCAACCAATTTAAATTTTTGACCAAAAGACTTGTTACAAAATGCGCTTGAGTGTCACAATCGATTATCAACCTGACCCTTACTTTGGATTTGCTGATGGAGCATTAAGATGGTCTCAAAGTTTAGCAGCAGCTGCCTGGGTTATCTATCACCCTGACCAATCACCACTCTGCACCAATGGTGTTTGTATCGGTTCAACAAAAAACAATAAGGAAGAATATGACGCCGTTATCGGACTTATGTGCGACGCCCTCCATCAAGGCATACGCCATATTTATATCTACTTCGATTCCCAGTTAGTAGTATCGCAGTTAAACCAAACATTTTAGGGAATAGACCCACATCTGTTTAGAAAATATTTGCGTGAAAAAAGATTAAGCAGAAAATTTGACTACATTACACTCACACATGTACGAAGGAGTCAAAACAAAACAACTTATTGCATAGCTAACAAAATTATAAACTGGAATGCATCTTGGATAAACCATCATACATAAAAAACAAAAACATAGAAAAAATAGATATCCATCAGCATAATATAATTCATAAGAAAAAAAAAGGGGCACACCATGTAGAGCCGCAAAAAATATCTCTCGCATATATATATCAAAATGTATGTGTCTGAGTACAAAAAATAGTGTCTCTAACCCATCGGTCAACCCAAAAGATACACATTTAAGTCGTCAAAAATAGGGTAAGCAGCCACATAATGGGTACTTTCCCTGGTTAAAAAAAAGACTCTAGGGCGATGCTCCCTCAGGCGAGGCATCTCAACCCACTACCACTCCCGGTACCACTACTGGAGCCACTGTCAATACGGAGATCGCCACCTGACGTAAAACAGACCGATAGCCCCTCTCCTAGGCCATCAATGTCTCCAACCATACATCCTTGAGGTCATCCAAAAAGCCTCAAGTATACATCCCTTGGGTCAATCGGTCCACTCGATCCTAGGCATCCTCTAGAACTGCCACCCCTTGGTCAACTCAACAACACAAGCCTCTGCCGCATCAGCACGAGCCCACTCAAAAATAGTCTTGGCGGTAGCTAAGATGCTACCCTCCCCTAAAGGGCCAACCTCACCACTTGGTGCTCCACCTAGAGGCTGGGCAGGAGCTCCTTCCTGCCCCCGAGAGCTCCTCGAGGTCACCGAATAGGCTGGTGCCCAACCAACCGAGCCACAAGACGACCATCCTCGCCAAAATCTGCAAGAGTAACCAAAACTATGTTAGTGTCATCATAATACACATATAAACCTAAATACTCAAATAAATGCAGAAAACACAAAAAACATACCTGCTGCCCCCCAAGTGTATCTAATAGGAAGACCCATGTCTGGATCTTCTCGGAAGTCCATCCCTGCATAAGGGAATGGCAGAAAAATCTAAGGGTTGGCCTAAAACCAAGCCTCTGTGGTGGCATTCTAGTAATGCCACACCCTACCACCATCTCCTTGAGGCATCACGGGAGCCCACCTCATCATGTGAGGCTCCTGTGGTCCCCCAACAGGCACCGCCACCACTGGTCTCAGCAGCACCACCTGTTCATACATAATGCTGCATAAAATGCTGGCATAGATAAATAGATTCGATCCATCCCAAACCTTGTAAAGCTGTGCCAACATCCTATTGTAACAAAAACGAGAAAATTCAAAAGAGTGCCTGAACCTCAACTGGCACAAGACACCGACCTGCGGACTTGATGCTTGATGTGGAGCAAACGACCCTGCCAGTCGCACAATGGCCTCTAAAGCACACCGCTTGGCCAAATATGTTAGTGAGGCAATGGCTATACACCCTTCTATAAGGGGCACCCCGTCACAATGACGCACCTGGAACCGATCTAGATCCACCCTCCTAGAGGAAAGTGGATACCATTAAAGCACCTAACCCTGAAGCAAAAAACCAGTCACAAAGTAGATATCCGTCTCTGGACAGATAGTGAGGTTGCACCCATGTAGCACCATCACCTTGCGCTGCCTCTTCCAACATTGGATCGGGTAGCGCAAAAGCCGATCCTGTGATCGAAGAAGGTCATTCTCCACGAATTTTAGGAGACCCCATCATGCTAAATTTTGGCGCGCCTGACCATCGGAAGCTAAAGCAGTATGGAGCTCGGGCCAGTCTCGCTCCCTCCACAACATCCTATCATCAAAACAAGAACACATCAGCAGCATGAAAAACACAAAAAATAAGCAAAATTTCCAAATATTTTTTGACAAAAATTGCCTCGGCTCTCCGCGTGCCTGTCCCTCAGATAAGCGTGAAGAGGGCGCAGCTATTATTCTCACAGGCATGCAAAA
Organism: Pinus albicaulis; assembly: GCA_034641835.2. Classification (NCBI taxonomy): domain Eukaryota; kingdom Viridiplantae; phylum Streptophyta; class Pinopsida; order Pinales; family Pinaceae; genus Pinus; species Pinus albicaulis. The sequence goes on along the minus strand of CM076580.1, from coordinate 119,821,432 downwards.
GGTGCACCCAAAACTAAGGCAGGTGTGAAAAACCTCCTTTTGGCACGTAAAAGGCGCGCCAGTACCTTGATCACCCCTGCAGTTAGGGAAAAATTGGCTTAAGATCTATACAAACCAGTCTTGTATGGACCCCGACACTCACAAACTGAAAAAATTGAAATGCATGATGTCATGGAGTTTACCTGGCCAAAAAAATCGCTAATACCGAGTGCTCAGGCTGACCGCAATGGAAATAACTACTCCACAAAAGCCTTTGACCTCTCAACACTCAAATAGACACAAATGAACTGAATAGATCCATATTCTCCTATACGTTACCCTTTTCAGAAACTTTGGAGGACCATAACGAGAGCTCAGAAGGCCCAATCACCAGACTGAAAGCAACACTGTGATCAATGCTCCATAATTCCCAAGGGCGGTGCCACACATTCACACCCCTGAAAAAATAAATTTTTAGCGCTGACAGGTATGCCCTCTCCCATATTCTTTTTTAAGCACATGTATTTCAAATAAATATTTGAATAAATAAGATTCTTTCATTTGGGTTATTTGTTTTTGCAGGTAGTATGCAAACCACCCACATCTCCATCCACTGAAAGTTCCAAGAGAAGGTATCATTCTACCCCTAGCATGATAGAGTCCCAGAATAACTCTGCATATCCTGACATCATTTCTCCATAAAAAATCATCCATAGGTTCCATACATCTGACCATGTTTATCATTACCTCACCTTTCACATGATAAGCATCCTCATTGGTCGGTACAACCTTCTCTCCATGGTGCTCGTCACCCAAAGTAGACAACATATCACATAAAAAGTGACACCATGGCCATACCACTATAGTCTGGGACAATATATCATCAATGAGTGAACAATTTCATGTTTTTGGGCACCCATCTCTATGTTTTGTACAAATGAAACCCCATTATTTTATTCTTTTGGTAAGTTTACAAATACTGTAAATGTCGCACTGCATCCCCCACCCACCCATGCATTTTTTCTCCAATGGAAATAGTCCTTGGTCACCCTTGGTCAGAGTATCACACCATCACGCAAAAGCCACCACGACATTCATAACCAGTTTATACCCACCCTGGAAGTCCTAATGACTCTAGGGATTTCCTCATCAGAAATAGTTATGAATGCCGCCAAGCTGCTTCTTATACTACGACCTTGCGCCACTGAATCCCCATCATCAGTTTTCAGTCACCCCTTGCCATCATGAGTGTTTTAAACCCATCACATCCAGGATTCTGATCCTCCGTATCAGTGACCCCCTCTTTCAGTTGAGGATCCATTTTTTTCGACATCAACACCTATTTTCCAAAAAGGAAGTGGTACCTTGGATCAACCCTCTCCACAAAAGGGAATCCTCAGGTGGCACTGTGGGAGACATCATTGCCCACAGATGTCATCAATCCTCCTGAAATTCAACTACAAGACAAGATTTCATGTCAAGATGGTATCGTACCTTACAACCATTTCACTTTGATCAAATTTGTCGAAGACCCCTGCCTTTATAAGCATCTCTTTTTAGTAATGCTTACATGGGAGGTCCCAGCCAGTGCCTATGCGTACAATGCGCATTTATATGCCATACCAAGTTTATGCATATGGGTACCACTTTCCACCTATTGTCAAAGAAAAAATTCCCCTGAGGGCGTCATAAATCGTCGTCATCAACTAGTAAATCACTACCATACTAGTGACAGAGATAGAATCTGTATTTGTCAAACATAATGGTTTAACTATCCAAAGCATCATGAGCATGGGACATGCCCACCTCGTAGAATTTTTTTATATATTGTATTATACCATTTCTTGCAGGGATCCCACAGGACATGGTCGCTCTTCGACCTGGTGCAGGGTGTCTCTAACTCCGAGCTACACGCAGGTCTATCTCTCTCTCCACATAGTATACATAAAAATAACTATAATGTATTTCAGCTATACAGTTCTTCCTAGACCTCACACATTATGGGGGAAATGTTATCACTGGAAAATTAGATAAGAAAATATGACATTATTTAATGTCAGGGAGAATGATTTACAGGGCTGAGAGACATTAGAGAATATGAAGTATTTAAAAATATCTAAGGTCTGAAAGGAAAAATCAAATTGCACACAAAAAGAACCAGTCAAATGCACCTTTGCACGCCTTTTTCTCAAAAAGCCGCGCAATCCTGAGAGTGGCGGAAGTCACTTTCTGGGACCACAAGGCACAGTCCAGGACATTGATTCCACACTTGAGGCCACCTAAGGACAACCTCCCAAGCCTCCTTAGGACCTCAAGGGAGCACACAATGGAATAAATGTGGCACAAAATGGAATCATTATCCTCTCTTGGGTCATTATCCACAATGTACCAAGAGAGGGAAGGGGGATTTTAATTCTCCTATAAAAGGCCACCAAGAGATGAAAAATATGAGAGCACATTGTTATGCTGGCTAGAATTTCCCCAAGAAATACCAGCAGTGTGTGTTCCGGAGTAGAGATAGTGGGGACTCAGTCGTTGGCCATCCAACAACTCCAGTCCACCATAATCGAGAGAGGGAGACTTTGCGCCAAGGAAACTCAGAAGTAAATACATCCTTGCATCGGGACTTAGAACCCCTAGTTCTAAGGGCCCCTTGTCAAGTGGGTTAAAGTTTCATCCTCATTTCATACCAGCACTCAATAAGAGGGGACGTAAGCATCGCTGTTTGGATTATTGAAGTTGTTTGACGCCCTTTATAGCTTTTGTGTTATTTGTTTAAGTTTTAGTTTAGTTTTTATGTTTGAATATGCATGATATTTCTCTATCTAGTATGTTTATGTTTTAGCATGTTCCACTAACTTGCTTGAATCCATCTATTTTCTGCCTATGACCAATAACTTAAGAGGGAAATGTTGGGAAAAATACTAAGCGGGGGGGAGGGGGGGTGAATCAATATTTATAAATTACTTAAAACTTTTACTTTTCCCTTACTAATTTCTATGCGGGACTTTAATGAACCCAACTAGCGTATACATGCGGATATCTTTAAGCAAACTTTCATATGTCCAAATATATTATTATGCATATAATTCTTTACTTAGATCAGTGCATCATTCATTAATTGAATCATCAATCAACCAACCAACCAATGATATTTAATCATAATCAACTAGCAGCATAATCATTATTCAAACAACCCAGATCTATATGAAGACATCATTGATAGGCAACAGTAATACATAAAAATAGATTAGAAATTTCCTTTCGCATACTTCAACAAAACCCTAGATTCCATACTCGCTTTTTCTGAAACGAACCTGCATATATACGTGCTTTTGCTAAGACGAACCTGCATATAGATCTGAAAACATTACAAGACTGAGTAACTATTCAAAACAAATAAACAGCTCAGATATTACCCTTCACTTCAACAAACATTCGCCAGATCACAGATATAAACATTCCATAAACAGATCTAGAAAATACATAGTCATTTCAGGTCTAGAGATCCTGATCCATCATTGTATTCATAGGTGCATTATTATTTCAGATCTATCAATAAACTGTAACCCATTCCATGCATATATACTTCAGAGTGAAGTATTCATTAATACCCATACACATGCACACCTTTGCACTATGATGTTCTTCTCCTTATATATATTAAGCCTTTACCAATACCATGAGATAAAACCACACAAATAGCGATGGTACTCTTGGACAGGATCAAATAGACAACACAATGCTCAATACTGTGGGATAATACCATGGTAATGCCCCTTAGTATCATAATTTTAGAGTGCAAAAGGCAACATGACTTTTCTTCTTTGTCCCCGTGTGTATACATGACTTCTCTTCATAAAAACTACGTATATACTAATTCTGGGTGTATACGTGGGTTGCCTTCATAAAAGTAGTGTACACATTGCCTCCATACACGGGTTGCCTTCATCAAACCTGCGTATACATTGAGAAATATTTCCTGTTTCATTTTTCTGGCACTTACTGGAATTCCTCTCTCTGTCACAACTGAACTGACCTGTAGAAACATCATTTTTACATCTTTAACAAGTAGGTTGCTTATCAAAAGGCAACTCATCAAGTAGGTTTCCATCAAGGAAAATTTCATCAAGTATGTTGCCATCAAGGACAACATATTGCATCATATTGCCAACAATCTCCCCCTTTGGACTTGATGGCAACCATGATGGTGTTTGATCACTGCAACAGATAAATAAATTAATCATAACCATTATTCAAACACCAAGATACTCTCCCCCTTTGACATCAAGGGCAAATGGCAGATTAATACCAAAAAAAGGTTTCCCTTCCCTTGTAGAAAGAAGAGCTCAGTAGATTTGATGTGCACTGAATTTACCATGCTCCCCCTGAGTTCATGCTGAATCTTCAGACAGATTTTTCAATGAAATACATGACTCTATAACTCAACCGAGTATGAACTTTCCTATCACCAAGGAATCATGCTTACATCAATGTTCCAACCAAGTGGAATTACATATTTGAATCAACTTCCCAATTAATTGGGTTTACAAATTTGAACAAGTCCTTACATGACCGAATATAACAATTTTACATCATAGGTCTCAACATGACCTTTTCATCAAATTATAGATATGAATTTTTATAACCAAGACCAAAAAGACCTCAAGAGAGAGATCATATTTCAGAACCATCATAATGCCAACAATGCATTATTCACAACAAGGATAATGCTCCCCCTAAGCCTGAGCATCCTGAACACCTTCACCAACCAATTCATAAAAGCATATTCATCAAGTAGATAAGGAAAACTTAATATCATATCAGTAGATATAACCATCAACATCAGATCAAGAAATTTATTACTGTTAGCAGCATATAAGAAACTGTTCTTGAGTCTGCCTCACTGTTTTTCTTATCAGAGAAAAACATATGCAACTGTCACCATTGGAACTCGCATGTATACGCGGCTTTAGTTCATGAAACCCGTGTATATAAAGTGAAATACAAAAAATTTCACAACTCCATATCCTCCTGGACTTATACATTCTGTACTTTTCCTCTGTTGTCGCATTAGATGCATTGTTAGAAATAAACACAACCAGAATTACCAAACCAACCATGGGAATCACCATATATTGCTCCCCCTGTGATGATACATTACTGATTCCTATAATGTATCTCACATCACTCCTGCAGTCATTATGAGAAGTAAACTTTAGAAGCGAATGACTGCAGTAGGGTCAATAGTCCCTATGTTTTTGACTGGTGCTTCTTTTTCCAGCTTTGCTTGAAATTTCTTATTATATGTTGGAAATTCTCCAATTTCTCAGATCTGTTCATCATAATTAACCTACAATCAGTGGACTTATGCCCAAATGAGTTACAATAGAAACACCATCCATGAAAGCATCCTTTATTTCTTGATCTATGCAATTCTTCAATAACTGGGTCCCTTTCTTTTGGGAAATTATCATCATCCATGGTACTTTCCATGAGAACTTGCACATCTTGATCAAAATATTCTTCTTCCTCATTTGACAATCCATTATTATCTTCATTTTTATAATAACTCCTTCCTTTTTCAAACTCATTCCCTTTATCATGATTTTCTTTATAAGGACATTTAGCAACATAATGACCAACTCTACCACAAGCAAAACACTTGAAGGGAAGCTTACCTCTGAATCTTCCAGTACCTGTTTGAAGTATTCTCACAAAATTTGCTTCTTCTTCTTCTGATATATAACTTGATTCCTTGAGAACTTCCTTTTCTTTTCCTTTAGCACAGGCATTAAAAGCAGCTTCTTTGACTTGTGAGGGACCTCCTCTTCTCATTTCAAAAGCAGTCAGTATACCATGCAGTTGAATAATAGTAAGAGTTTGCAAATCCTGCTTTTCTTCAATAGCTGACACTTTTGACTCAAACTTTGGAGTTAAGGATCTCAATATTTTCTCTACTAACGTTGAGTCTTTTATATCTTCACCCATATTCCTCATATAATTCACAATATCATCTAATATTAGGAATAAACTTGCAATACTTTCATCATCATGCATTCTGAAATTTTCATATTGCATTCTAAGAGTTTGAAGTTTGGCAATTTTTACCTTTGCATCACCTTCATAGCTCTGAATGATCTTGTCCCATATTTCATTTGCTGAATTTAGCTGCATCATTTGACAAATTCTGTTTATGATAGGCTTCCTAATAAAGCATTGAAAACTTTGGCATTGATTTCATATTTCTTCCTTTCTGCTGCATCTGTAGGAACACTTGCTGGATACTGATAACCTCCTTCCATGATTCCCCATAAGTATACTCCAAGACTTTGAAAATATGCTCTTGTTCGTATCTTCCAGAATAATATATTACTTCCATTGAACAGTGGTGGCTTGATAGAAAATACTCCTTCATGACTTCCCATTGCGATGGATCTCCTTCAAGCGATCAAACTTCTTCTGAAGGACCTGCTCTGATACCAATTGTTGGGAAAAATACTGAGAGGGGGGGGGGGGGGGGTGAATATCTATTTATAACTTACTTAAAACTTTTAATTTTACCTTACTAATTTCAATACGTGACTTTAATGAACCCAACTAGCGTATACACACGGATATATTTAAGCAAACTTACGTATGTCCAGAGATCTTATTATGCATATAATTCTTTACTTAGATTAGTGCACATTCATTCATTGAATCATCAATCAACCAACCAACCACTAATCTTTAATCATAATCAACTAGCAGCATAATTAGTATTCAAATAACCTAGATCTGTATGAAGACATCATTGACAGACAACAATAATACAACAAAATAGATTAGAAATTTCCTTCTGCATACTTTAGCAAAACCCTAGATTCCATACGTGCTTTTGTTGAAACGAACCTGCGTATATACACGCTTTTGCTGAGACGAACCTGCGTATAGATGTGAAAATATTATAGGACTGTGCAACCCTTTAGAACAAATAAACAACGAAGATCTTGCCCTTCACTTCAGCAAACATTCGCCAGATCACAGATCTAAACATTCCATAAACAGATCTAGAAAATACATAGTCATTTTAGGTCTAGAGATCCTGATCCATCATTGTATTAATAGGTGCATTATTATTTCAGACCTATCAATAAACTGTAACCCATTCCATGCAGATATACTTCAGAGTGAAGTATTCATTAATACCCATACACATGCACACCTTTGCATTATGATATTCTTCTCCTTATATAGATTTATTCTTTACCAATACCATGAGCCAAAACCACACAACTGCCGATGGTACTCTTGGACGGGATCAAATAGATGAAACAAATCTCAATACTTTGGGCTAATACCATGGTAATGCCCCTTGGTATCATAATTTTACAGCTCAAAAGGCATATGCGACTTTGCTTCTTCGTCCCCGCATGTATACATGACTTATCTTCATAAAAAATGCGTATATACTAATTCTAGATGTATATGCGGGTTGCCTTCATAAAAGTAGCGTATACATTGCCTCCATATGCGGGTTGCCTTCATAAAAGTAGCGTATAAATTTCCTCCATATGAAGGTTGCCTTCATCAAACCTACATATACATTGAGAAATATTTCCCGTTTCATTTTTCTGGCACTTACTGGAATTCCTCTCTCTGTCACAACTGAACTGACCTGTAGAAACATCATTTTTACATATTTAACAAGTAGGTTTCTTATTAAAAGGAAAATCATCAAGTAGGTTTCCATCAAGGACAATTTCATCAAGTAGGTTGCCATCAAGGACAACATATTGCATCATATTGCCAACAGGAAAAACCACCCCTCTTAAGCAAGTGTGATTTCGTAGATTCGTGCACCAAAAACACAAAAAAAATGAGTGTGGGTGGTGTTGATCATATAGTCCACCCTTAATATTTTAATAAAGTCATATGGAGCAGATCACCCGATAACATTATTCATGGCTAAAAGTTCCGAAGTTGGCTAAGGAGAAATAGCACTAAGCTAAGTCACATGCAAGAAAAGGATAAGCGCATTTTTGTAACAAAGAGGAAATATATACAGGTTTTAAACTTAGCCGAGCAAAGGTATAAAAGGCACAAAAGAAACAAATACAAAATGGGGCTCGCATATACTTTATACACGCATGATAAGGAGCACACGGGTGTGATTCTGGGGGGGTCATGAAGGTAAGAGATGAGGCAGAGTCTTACCCGCCCGAAATCTTGATGACGTGTCCAGGTGATCGACATGGGGCAAGCGTTTTGCGGAGAATAAAGCATGGGCTTTAAAGTTATCACGATATTCACTTCGCGTCCCTCGAAGGCCAGGTTCTGAAGTAGAGCTATCACCACGACGTAAAGGTAAGGTAAGTTTTTAGGATACCTGGTACCGAGGCCCGTACCGGTATTTAACCCGACACGCGGTGTTCACCTACCCAAAGTCTAACACCCAATCCCTACATGCCACGTGTCTCACTGTCAATGTTCTTACGATGCTTACCCTATTCGTTTCACCCCACCATCTTTTCTCGAGTTGCCTCAGTTCTATATAACGGTCTTCCATCATTTACTGTGGTAAAATACTCAAGTTCTTGACTATTGTATAAAAAAAAGTGGGAGCCCAGTACTAGGTCCGCCCAGTCATTGTCAGTACCCCCGCGTTGCTTTCCCGAGAAATTTCCTACTTTGCAGGTATTCCATCCCTCTCATTCCATTTGGTTTCATTTTGTTTTTAAATTTTCATGTTGGTCATGGGTAAAGTCACAACCAAGAAGTCAGAGCCGGAGACTCCCCAAGTCCGTGAGACCAGAACTCCTCCAGGGTTTGAACCCTTCTTAGACTAACAAGCTGACATATGTGACCCGTAGTACCCATTTCCCATTAGCAGCATCATGCTTGAGCTTTTTAGGAGACATGTCAAAAACAAGGATAGGTATCGGGTTGTTCTATCGGGTCTATATCATCAAATTAATTCTCTAGTTTATCCAATGGTCAAATTTATCTGTTGGCTCTGGGATGCTTACGATGAATGTCGGGGCATGTTCCTCTTAGCTCAAGGGAATAGAATATTCACCCTTTCCCCCGATATCATCAGAAAAGCCCTTCGTTTTCCTACCAGTTCAAACTACGTCAGTTTTAGTGAAGTAACTCTGACCCCTCAATTTGCAAAGCTACCATGGAAGCAATAGAGCGATTTCATCGCCTCCATAATCGACTCTCAGTTCACAACCCTCCCTTCCGCAGAGTCAGTCCCCCTGATCCTGTTCAAAGAATAAGTCTAGCCTATCCTTTCTCTCATCGCAGGTTTACTAGGTGTGGAAGGTTTCAGGCAAGCCTCCAAGGGATGTATTGCTTTCTTATGGTTAATGTCTCAACCCGGGGTTGTTCTAGACATTCTTGGTTTCCTAGCCTCCACCATTCAGACCCAGTTCCAGGAACTCTTAGATACAGATTGCTTCCGCTTTTGTTCTATGGTATTTTACCTCTTCCTCTTTCAGCATGTTGATAAATTTGAGGGTTTGTATCTAGATAAGGTGTACAAGATAAATTCTCAGCCCAGGCCAATTTTTGACTGGAGCCTCGCAACGCATTAGTTAGCAAATGGTGTGGGCTACTCAAGGTTCCTAAATGACTTCATGCCCATTTCCTACACTATCATCCATGAATCTCCTCCGCCTAGGGTTTTTCCTGAACTAAAGAGCTGGTTGCAGTATAGTGAAGTCCAAAGCACCGAGGATTGGTACCTATTTGATAACTACACTGAAATTCGAGTTTATGGAGCCGAAGTTCCCCCCTACCAATTGCCTGTTTTTCCTGCTTGGCGGATTTATTCTTTGGAATACATCCGGCAGACCCTGAAATCTGACCAACTTCACTTCCTCCCTGCAAAAAAGGGGTTTATCCTCAAGCTTCCCACAACCATTGGCCCTTTTGTTGTCAATTCAAGGCACGCCCTTCCTGTGGTGGAAAAGCTGCTTCAAGATATGGATTTGAGACAAGGGAAAGCTTGGCCCTATGATCTGAAGGGCATCATCTCTAACATAAGGAGGAGGAACAAATCAACCCCATATATGCATGAAATGAGGCCTTTCATAGAATGGCGAGCTAATCTTGAAAACTGGCCTTTGCTTTCGCAAATGGAGACCGATTCAGCTGCGACAGGGGAAAAAATGGATGTCACTTCAACAAGAGAAGCTGGTAAAGAACGGAAGGAGGAGGCAGGTGCATCAGGAGTGCGTTCTCCCCCCTTCAAAAGACAAAAAAATAGGGACCAGTGAAGCAGAAGTTATCGGAGAGGAAAAGTTTCTCGAGGAGGAAATACCATATGGGAAGTTCGACAAGGGAAAAATAGGAATCAAGGTGCTGCGGGATAATAATACCTCTTCTGATTTCTCATAAGTCTCACAAGCTATCACAGTTGGCAGTTCTCAGGTTGCAACCGAAAGTAGGTTGAAGGCTAGAGCAATCAGAGATAAGTACCGGTTTGAGCTGGAAGGGTATGTTGAGAAATACCACACCAGGTTTTCATCTGCAATGAACCTGGACACACTGACCAGTTAGTAATGGCCATGGCCGAGGCCGTTATGGACCCAGAAGCCGGTACTACAAGCTACAGGGCATTATAGGTTGCAATCGACATGTCACAAGTGCCGACAATCGATAAATGAAACTTATTGTAGGTCTTCGGTGATATGCCTAAGGATGAAGTGATGCGGTTCTCAATCACTCTGAGAAAGTTGCAAAGCAAGCATGGCAAAGTAGTGGAGAATTTCAGAAAGGAAAAGGTCAATTCCCGCACCCTCATGAATGATATATGCTCTCTCCAGGAGGTGATTAAAGGAAAATAAAAAGGTGAAGCCAACCCCCAGGGTCATCTTATTGAGGATTTACAGAAGCAGGTCACAGCCTTGAAAAGTAAAATTAATATACCAGGCTCTCATCATGTGCAAATAGCTGAGCTATCCCGGGTTGAAAAAGACAAAGAAAACTTGGATGATTCTCTTGCAAAAGAGAAGGAGGAAAAATAAAAGATCGTAGGAGAGATGGCTGCCCTTCAAGACAAAATTAATACATTACAGACAACTTGGGACACACATACATGCTCACCACCTGTCCTACCAGAGACTAGTTCAATGTCTGAACAACTGACCACTGCATTGGCTACAACTGAAACACTATAGAAACAAGTTTCGATAGTGCGGCAAAGGATCAATGAACTGGAGGCCCTCCTCGCTAAAAATGTCAAAAAGATTAATGCAATGCAGAAAGAGATTGAGGAGGGGAAGCAAGAAAAGGCACAGTATGAAAATACCATCAATGATCTCAACAGTCGTATGAAAGGAAATGTCACCCTCTTGGAAGCCAGGGGACTGATCTGGGCTGACATCATTGCAGAAGTTAGAAGGCGCTGGACATTCTTAAATGTTATCAAGGAAATGAAGTCAGCCATACCCCTTCTCAGAAGAAAGCTCCACGAGGGAGGCACTGAGGCACCCAGCAAAATCCAAAATGAAAAAAGGTATGTCTCCTCCTAAAAGAGCTAAAGCCAGAGGATGTGGTGAAACATGGTATAGAGAATAGGTTCATGGAAGCTTCAGAATGCCAGAAAGCGGTAGAAAAAGAATCGGCTAGGAAGTTGGCCGTGGATGCTTTGGAGAAAGTTGCGACCAGGTTAGAACAGTTTGATGTGGACTGGGCCGAGATAACACTCGCATGACTCCCATCGTGCTAGGACCCCGCTCATGCTGGCCTGCAGCCATTACCAGCATATGAGGCCGTTCTGAAGGGGGTAATGAATCAAACAGACATCCCTTCTGAGAAATCTGCGAGGCTTAAACCAGAAACCATAGTCTCGGTCCTTGGAAAAGAGTTCACACTTCTGCACCAAGTAAAGCATAGAATTCCTGTCGAGGTGAACTATGATGAACTCACGAAGGCTTACATCTGAACAGAAGGTTTTATATCAATGCCCAAACCTACAGCATCCAGTTGGTAGAGATGCATCAAGTATGCCAGCCTGTTAGCCAGCTCCTCAACAAACGTTCCACCACCTGCTTACGGCCTCAACTCCTTCGCACCAGTGAAAAATGTTAATTCATGATTCGGCCTTTGTGGCCTTTTAATTTTACTTTTACTTTTACTTTCAAGTTTTGAGTGGAATTAATATTCCACTGTTGCATTTACTTTTTTTTAAGAACAGTTTTAATGTTCGGTTTTGAAATGACCATGAGCCTAATTGTAAATGATGAGAAGCGTTCTCCCTCATCATAAATTTTGTTATTTTGATTAGGACCTGAAACTGCTTACCAGCACGCAGGGAAGATATTTTCCCAAAATATCTTCCCGCGTATGTTATTGTAAATTATATATAAGTAGCAAACTGAGATAGAAAAAAGGTTCTAGATTTTCATAAGAATACACTAAGAAATAACTCTGTATGCATTTTGTTGAAATTTTGATATAAAAGTTGAAGAGCCCATTGGGTCTCAGTGATGAGGAGTTTCATCTTTATTGCGGATTCTGGCCTTAATACTTTACAGTATGTATCTCTCTCTTATGTGTTATAGCTTAAATGTTCATTTCGTTTACATCCATTTTTCTTATATCTTGTTCTGGAATGCGAGTTTCTCACATGTCTTGGTATGAATTTATCTTTGTTTATACTCATGCTAAAACTTGTCTAGCGCTTTAAATATGGCTCAGGCATGATATGTTGTTTCATATTTCACTTCAACCATATTTCCTCTAATATTATCCGTGATGATATGTTAAATTTAAAAGTTATTGTCATGTATGGATTCTTGTTACTATAAGCCCAGTACATGTTGATATTCATTTCTAGATTTCATCTCGGTAACAGCTAGTATCCTCTCCATCTTTCATACATAGTAATCACCCTATGATTATTCACCTCTGTGAAGTACTTTAGAATCCAGCCCTCTGTACAGAAAGCTGTCTTTGAATTGTCTGATACGTTTTGATCAGAAATTCACACTTTGCCTCTGCAATTTTACTTTCTTCGTGTTGAAGTTTTGAGGATTTAGGTTCCATCTTAATTAAACCTTTCTGTTTACACATGACAGGATGAGAGCCTTTTTTGAATAACCTTTCCATGTTATACCATATTCTCCTTACTGTATAAGATGTCCTAGGCACTGTTCTCTCACAAATCAAGGCTGTCTCTAGGAATGACAACATCTTTTTGGCGTCGTTTCCGGGGATACAAAGTTTAGAACCGATAAATCCCCGGGCCTCGACAAAATATCTATTCACTCTTCAAAAAGGTGAGCAAGAAAAGTTGAGAGTTGTAGATTCCTCACCTTGGAGACTCCACAGTCAATTATCAGATAAAATTACTTGCAGTCTTGGCTCCTCGAAAGCCACATCTGAGGTCAGATACATCTCAGCCAAAGACACCTTTAGTGTCTGACCTAGAGAAGATCTTACATAGGAAGGGTTGGAGGGAAAAAAATTAGTTCACACCAAGATTCCTATATTCTCTTTAGAATACTTTCCATCCTCCTCCTCCCAAGTAGCCCAATTGCAAATTCCTGACTCCACTGTGGGAAATACCGATTACTTCTCAAATAATCCTCCTTTGGGAAACATCCAAGTCAAAGACGAAGCTGAATCAGTAGATACCACCCACTACACCCTTCACCCCACTCCTGAGGTTGAAGAAGTCAAAGAATTCACTGAAGTATCTGCTATTAATAGTTCATCTTTTCCATCAGCACCTCAAGCCTCTGTCCAATACATTCCCATTGTCATACACACTTCGCTTCCACCTCCTCCTCTTACGCATCAAACTCTCACACTACCTCCACCACCCCTAATGGCAAATGTTCCAGGTTTCTTGCTGAACAAATATTCCCCCTGGAATTACCTCAAGTCTTGAATGATATGCTCAAGAATATCTGAAGATCTTACCCCGTTTCAATGGGGAAAATGAGATTTAAGCTCAAAAGCATCTTGAAGTCTTCTGCTCTTTTGCATATAACTTTAATGTGGAACATCTAGATGTAGTCTTGAGACTATTTATTCAGTCTCTTGATGGAGAAGCCAGAAAATGGTTTAAGACATTGGGAAAATGCTCCATCACTACTTGGGAAGAGATGGAAAATTATTTTCTCAGAAAATGGGGGGAAAAGAAAGATCATGGTTACTGCCTCACTAAATTTAATGCAATCAGGAAAAAAAAAAACGAGGGAGTACCAGATTTCATTAAGAGGTTCAACAAGTTGTACTCGATCCTTCTAGCCGAAATGAAACCTCACCAAACTGCAGCCAAGGTGGTGTTCGTGGCAACCTTTGATTATGAATTTGGTTTCTCTCTAAGAGAAAGGAAGCCTGCTTCACTAGACGATGCTCAGACGGATGCACTAGAATTGGAGGCTAATTTTTCTTCAACAGGAAAATCAAAGGGAAAATCAGATCAAGATGCTAGAAGAAGGGGCAAAGAAGAGGTATCTACTTCTAGCCAAGACAGAGAGTCGGCTGATAACAAAATTGAAGAAATGAATAAAATGATTAAGAATATTTCAAGTAAGCTGGTCAAACTTGAACTCGAAGCCAAGAATTCGTCCTCTAAGACTTTCCAGAATGCTCCAAACAGGGGTTACAATCCTCAGTACCGAAAACCACCCCTGCAGATACTGCAAAGGGAATGGAAAGAACAACAAGACCAGGTACCACACCCCCTGTACCTGGAAGGCCAGGTAGATGGTCCTACCAAAGACAGTGCTTATGAGAAAGATGATCCATATCTTTCTTATTCGAATAGTGATGAAGTAGAATGTCCCTTGCGAGAAGGTGATGGAATGGAGATTCCATTACAAGAAGAAGAAAAGGCTAAAGGCACTGAAGATCCAGAGATCGACAATTATTGCAAGCAGTTCGTTGATTTCATGCAAGCACAGTTCAATAGAAGATATGACCTCAGATATTCTAGAAAAAGAACCCATACTCAAGATCAGGAAGAAGAGGCGCCTAAAAAGGAAACAACTACTCAAAAGGAGACAACAGTGCAAAAGGTCACAGATAAAGGTAAGAGGCCTCTAAACGAATCCTTGCAGTCTAGTGATCAAATTCCTTCCTCTTCAAAAGTAGCCACTCCTCCTAATACTAAGTCTGTGTTGAAAGAAGTTAAGCCTTTAGTTGAAAATAAAGAGTCAAAGGAGAATATAACAGAAAAGTCCTCTTCTATCTTTAGTTTACAAAAGGAGCTTGAGAAAGTCAAAATCCCAGTTCCCTTGACTGAACTGTTGAAGCAGCCCGCCTATCAGTCTCAGGTCACCTCTTTTATGCTTCCTCCAGAAACAGCTCATATTCCAGACAGTTTGAACCTTCAAGAAGAAAGACCCATGGTTGTGTTTGGCCCCCACATTGAAGAATTAGATGCTTCCACTCCTCCTTTTTATGTGTCATTAGTGATTCACGACCTGCTATTACATAACTGTATGTTAGATTCGGGAGCTTCCCATAATCTATTTCCTCTGTTAGTCATGGAGCAACTAGGATTGCAAATCACCCATCCATACAAGGACCTCTATTCATTTGATTCTAAAAGAGTCAAGTGTCTAGGTATGATCAAGGACTTGGTGGTCAATTTGGCCTAAATCCCAGCCAAAAGTGTGGTGATGGATATAATGGTGGCTGACATCCCAACTCGCTTCGACATGCTCTTGTCAAGGTCCTGGGGAACCAAAATTGGCGGGTCAATCAAACTAGATTTAACTTATGCTACTATCCTAGTATTTGGAGGCTAGGAAAGGAGGCTGTATAGGGAAACAAGATTTTTCAAGATGGTTACTAAGGCTGATAGTAAAGAAGGGGATTTATCATGTCTAATGTTAGAAGAAGACCAAGATTATGCTCAAGAACCATCATTCTGCTAGATTAAGACTGAACATTCCTCAAAGAGTCAGGAAGCAGGGGTCTAGATGCTTCACTTTGATGGAGCAAATTCCAGAGAAGGTAATGGGGCTGGAGTACTACTGATTTATCCTACAAGAAAATGGGTTATGTTGTCTTTCAAGTTAGAATATGAAGCTACCAATAATGTGGCCGAATATGAAGCACTCTATTAGGGTTACAAACATCCAGAGTCTAAAAGTTCTGGGAGATTCGGAATTGGTAGTAAGGCAAGTGAAGAATCAGTGCCAAGCTAAACACCCGAGGTTTAGGGCTTATAGGAACGAAGTATGGGATCTGGTGGAATTTTTTTTCCTGGCATTTAATATTTATTTTATGTCCAGAGAGAAAAATAGGATGGCAGATTCCCTTGCAGTGGCGGCTAGTACATTTCGTCCACCTCAAAACCCTCTTTTAAGATATGAAATTGAAGTTTGTTATCGACCTTCAATTCCAGATAATATCAAGCATTGGAAGGTGTTTGAAGATGAATACCAAGTAAAGAGATTCATGGAAACAGTTGGGGAATTCTCAAACATGGAGATAGATGCTTGTGAAGAAGAAGAAACTGAAGACCTTTCAGAAAACAAATGGGAGGAAAAGGTGGCTGGCCATAAAGTGTTGCAACTAAAGGGAAACATTATACTTAGAGGGATGGTGCCTCTAGAAAGGTTGTTTGACAGAAACGATGTCCCACTACAGCCAAACAAAGTGATAGAATAAAATCAGGTAGAAGACATAAATC
Organism: Pinus albicaulis; assembly: GCA_034641835.2. Taxonomy (NCBI): domain Eukaryota; kingdom Viridiplantae; phylum Streptophyta; class Pinopsida; order Pinales; family Pinaceae; genus Pinus; species Pinus albicaulis. Next base: position 119,804,808 of record CM076580.1, on the reverse strand, counting down.
TTGGTACCCATGCTGACCCCAAAATTGTGAAGTTGTCCAAGAAAGTCCCAGAAGAATATAAAGAGCTCTACCAGAAACTATTCCAGTCATACAAAGATGTGCTTGCATGGTCTTATCAGGACCTGAAAACCTTCGACATCAACATCATGCAACATAAAATTCCTCTAAAAGGAGATGTGAAGCCACATAAATAGAAGCTTAGATAGATTAACCCTTTACTGCTCCCTTCCATAGAGAAGGAGATCAAGAAGTTATTGAAGGCCAAAATCATTGTGCCATTGAGATACTCTGAGTGGGTGGAAAATCTAGTCCCAGTCCGGAAAAATAAAGGAGAAATAAGGTTGTGTGTTGATTTTCGGAATCTAAACCGAGCATCATTAAAGGATAATTACCCATTGCCAAATATGGATCATATTCTGCAGAAAGTAGTGGGAGCTTTATGGATGTCAATGATGGATGGTTTCTCTAGGTACAATCAGGTGGCTATACTCCCAGAAGATCAAAAGAACACTGCCTTCACCACACCGTGGGGTACATTTATGTATGCCAGGATGCCTTTCGGATTGATCAATGCAGGGGCCACTTTCCAAAGGGCCATGGATATTGCCTTTGTTGGGGAGCAATATAAGTTCATGGTGGTCTATCTCGATGATATCACTGTGTTTTCAAAGGATGATGCAGAGCACATTGAGCACTTGCGTAGAACTTTCGATAAGTGCAGAAGGTATGGTCTCTCTCTCAATCCGTAGAAGTCATTGTTTGCATTGGAAGAGGGAAAGCTTTTGGGACATATTGTGACTAAAGATGGGGTAAAAATTGTTCCTAAGAGAGTAGAACTTATAAACGACATTTCTCTCCCCAGAAATAAAAAGGAGGTGCAGGTGTTCCTTGGGCACATTAACTTTCTGAGAAGGTTTATCCCTAACTATGCAGACATAGTTCAGCATATAACTAACATGCTCAAGAATAATAATGAGGTGAAGAGGTCCCATGAATCACGAGAGGCCTTTAGCAGAATCAAAAATGCCTTTGTAGAAGCCCTAGTGCTGGCTGGACCAGACTATGCCAAACCCTTCATGATTTTCTCATTTGCATCACCTCATACAGTGGCAGGAGTGTTATTGCCGAAGAACGAGGAGGGGTATGAGCAGCCTATCACTTTCTTTAGCCAAGTGCTCCGTGATGCACAATTGAAATAAAATATACTAGAAAAGAAAGCTTATGCCCTGGTGAAGTCTCTTAAGGCATTCCGAATGTATGTCCTGCAATCACACATCACTGCATTTGTTCCCACATCAGCCATGAAGGATATCCTCATCCAAGGAGATAGCGAGGGAAAAAGGGGGAAATGGATTGCCAAAATACAAGAATATGAGTTGGATATTTGTCCCACCAAGTTGATCAAAGGACAGGGATTAGCCAAAATCCTGTCAGAATCGAACTGTCAGGCTCTGGGCATAAATTTGTCTATGATTCTAATGAGGAGTCCGAGAATATGGAAGAAAAACGTGGGATAGAGACAACTAATTAGAAGAGTCATATGAAGTATCTCATCAGCCCGTGGTATAAGGAGATTGTGGAGTATCTTCTGACTCTCAGATGTCCCCTTAGCTATGACAAAGCTAAATACAGAACACTAAGATTGAAGTTGCAAAATTTTTTTGTTGCCAATGGTTAGCTGTACTGGCTAGATCCTTCAAGTATCCTGCTCCTGTGCCTTACAGAAAGTGAGGTGGAAAATATAATGGCTGAATTTCACGAAGGTATCTGTGGGGGTCACTATAGCTGGAGAGCTACTGCTCACAAAATTCTGAAAGCTGGTTTGTTCTGGCCCAAACTCTTTGGAGATGTGTTTTCTCAGGTCAGAGCTTGTGAAAAGTGCCAGAAATTTGCAGAGAGACAGAAGTTTGCACCCCTACCCATGATCCCTGTACATGTGGATGAACCATTCCAGCAATGGGGGATTGAATTTACTGGTGAGATTCACCCTACGTTGAGTGGACAACACAAGTGGATATTAACTGCTATATATTATTTCACAAAATGGGTGGAGGCTATACCTTCAAGGAACACAACATATACCGTGGTGATAAAGTTTATGGAAGAAAACATTATATCCAGATTCGGCCGCCTTGCCAAGATAGTTACTGATAACGCCCAAGCCTTTAAATCTGCTAAATTTGTTAGCTTCTGCCAGCAGTATAACATTGCGTTGGGTCATTTCATAGCCTACTACGCACAAGGAAATGGATTAGTAGAGTCTTATAATAAAACCCTGGTGAGAGCACTGAAGAAAGATATCAACGAAAATTAGAAAAATTGGGACTCTCAGCTAAAGTTCACTTTATGGGAAAACAGGATTACCAGCAAGAGATCAACAGGGAAGTCTCCATATGAATTGGTATATGGGAGAGTAGTGGTATTTCCCATAAAATTGGCCTTACCAGTAGCAAGGTTCATGCAGAAAAGCCAAGAAGAGCATAATGATATTACCAGGAGAATCAATCAGCTGGTAGAGTTGGAAGAAACACGAAATCAGGTGAGTCAGAGGTTGACCGAATATCAAGATAAGATGAAATATATGTTTTACCAGCATGCCAAGGAAAAGAAGATGCAAGTCAGGGATTTAGTGCTTAGATGGGGTATTCGAAGAGCAGAGAAGGGGAAGCATGGTAAATTTGATCCACTGTGGTTCAACCCCTTTAAAATTGTCGAGCAGGGGGGTAACAACACACTCAAGTTAGAAAATTTGCAGGGTGACTTACTTGACGCCCCTGTAAATGGTCAGTTCCTGAAACCTTACTTCCAGTCCTGATACAGGCCGAGAGAGCCTAATGTATTATACTGTACATTATTTATTTGATTTTATTTTTGTTTTAATGTCAATTGTTTTGAAAAATCATGAAGAGAAAAAGAAAAAGTGCAGAGGAGTTGTGTCTACAAAAAGGGTTAATAGGTGATCTGCGAGGTTCTCAACACGTCCAAGGATGAATGTGGCATCCCCAGATGGAGCCAATGTTGATCATATAGTCCACCCTTAATATTTTAATAAATTCATATGGAGTAGATCACCCGATAACATTATTCATGGCTAAAAGTTCCAAAGTTGGCTAAGGAGAAATAGAACTAAGCTAAGTCACATGTAAGAAAAGGATAAGCGCATTTTTGTAACAGAGCGGAAATATATAAAGGTTTTAAACTTAGCTGAGAAAAGGCATAAAAGGCACAAAAGAAACAAATAAAAAACGAGGCCCGCATATACTTTACACACACATGATAAGGAGCCCGCGGGTGTGATTCTGGGGGGGTCATAAGGTAAGAGACGAGGCAGAGTCTTACCCCCCTGAAATCTTGATGACGTGTCAAGGTGATCGACACGGGACGAGCGTTCTGCGGAGAATAAAGCATGGGCTTTAAAGTTATCACGATATGCACTTCGCATCCCTCGAAGGCCAGGTTCTGAAGTAGAGCTGTCACCACGACGTAAAGGTAAGGTAAGTTTTTAGGATACCTGGTACCGAGGCCCGTACCAGTATTTAACCCGACATGCGATGTTCACCTACCCAAAGTCTAACACCCAATCCCTACATGCCGCATGTCTCACTGTCAATGTCCTTACGACGCTTACCCTATTCGTTTCACCCCACCATCTTTTCTCGAGCTACCTCAGTTCTATATAACGGTCTTTCGTATTTTACTGTGGTAAAATACTCTAGTTCTCGACTATTGTATAAAAAAAAGTGGGAGTCCAGTACCAAGTCCACCCAGTCATTTTCAGTACCCCCACATCGCTTTCTCGAGAAATTTCCTACTTCACAGGTATTCCATCCCTCTCATTCCATCTGGTTTCCTTTTGTTTTTAAATTTTCATGTTGGTCATGGGTAAAGTCACAACCAAGAAGTTAGAGCCGGAGACTCCCCAAGTCTGTGAGACAAAAACTCCTCCAGGGTTTGAACCCTTCTTAGACTGACAAGCCGACATCCGCGACCCGCAGTACCCATTTCCCATTAGCAGCGTCAATCCTGAGCTTTTTAGAAGACATGTCAAAAACAAGGATAGGTATCGGGTTTTTCTGTCGGGTTTGTATCATCAAATTACTCCTCTAGTTTATCCAATGGTCGAATTTATATGTTGGCTCCGAGACACTTACAACGAACGTCAGGGCATGTTCATCTCAGATCAAGGGAATAAAATATTCACCCTTTCCCCCGATATCATCAGAAAAGCCCTTCGTTTTCATACCAGTTCAAACTACGTCAGTTTTAGTGAAGTAACTTTGACCCCTCAATTTGCAAAGCTGCCATGGAAGCAGCAGAGCGATTTCATCACCTCCATAACCGACTCTCAGTTCACAACCCTCCCTTCTACAGATTCAGTCCCCCTGAGCCTATTCAAAGAAGAAGTCTAGCATATCCTTGCTCTCATCGCAGGTTTACTAGGTGTGGAAGGTTTCGAGCAAGCCTCTAAGGGATGTATTGCTTTCTTATGGTTAATGTGTCAACCCGGGGTTATTCTAGACATTCCTGGTTTCCTCGCCTCCACCATTTAGACCTAGTTCCAGGAACTCTCAGATACAGGTCGCTTCCGCTTTTGTTCTATGGTCTTTTACCTCTTCCTCTTTCAGCATGCTGATAAATTTGAGGGTTTGGGTCTAGATAAGGTGTACAAGATAAATTCTTATCCCAGGCCAATTTTTGACTGTAGCCTCACAACGCATCAGTTAGCAAACGATGTGGGCTATTCAAGGTTCCTAAACAACTTCATGCCCATTGCATACACTATCATCCACGACTCTCCTTCGCCTAGGGTTTTTCCTGAACTAAAGAGCTGGTTACAGTATAGTGAAGCCCAAAGCACCAGGGATTGGTACCTGTTTGATAACTACACTGAAATCCGAGTTTATGGAGCCGAATTTCCCCCCTACCAATTGCCCGTTTTTCCTGCCCAACAGATTTATGCTTTGGCATACATCCGACAGACCCTGAAATCTGAACAACTTCACTTTCTCCTTGCAAAAAAGGGGTTTATCCTCAAGCTTCCCACAACTATTGGCCCTTTTGTTGTCAATTCAAGGCACTCCCTTCCTGTGGTGGAAAATCTGCTTCAAGATATGGATTTGAGACAAGGGAAAGCTTGGCCCTATGATCCGAAGGGAATAATCTCTAACAGAAAGAGGAGGAACAAATGAACCCCATATATGCATGAAACAAGGCCTTTCATAGAATGGCGAGCTAATCTTGAAAACTTGCCTTTGCTTTCGTAGATGGAGACCAATTCATCTGCGAAAGGGGAAAAAACGGATGCCACTTCAACAAGAGAAGATGGTAAAGAACAGATGGAGGAGGCAGGTGCATCAAGAGTGCATTCTCCCCCCTTCAAAAGACAAAAAACAGTGATCAGTGAAGCAGAAGTTATTGGAGAGGAACAATTGCTCGAGGAGGAAATACCATATGGGAAGCCCAACAAGGGCAAAACGGGAATCAAGGTGCTATGGGATAGTACTACCTCTTCTGATTTCTCAGAAGTCTCACAAGCTATCACAGTCGCCAGTTCTTAGGTTTCAACCGAAAGCAGGTTGAAGGCTAGAGCAATAAGAGATAAGTAGCGGTTTGAGCTGGAAGGGTATGTTGAGAAATACCACACCAGATTTTCATCTGCAATGAACCTAGACACTGACCAGTTAGTAATGGCCATGGCCGAGGCCGTTCTAGACCTAGAAGCCGGTACTACAAGCTACAGGGCGTTAGAGGTTGCAATCGACATGTCACAAGCGCCGAAAATCGATAAATGCAACTTATTTCAGGTCTTCGATGATATGCTTAAGGATGAAGTGATGCGGCTCTCAATCACTCTGAGAAAGTTGCAGAGCAAGCATGGCCAAGTAGTGGAGAATTTCAAAAAGGAAAAGGTTAATTCCCGCGCCCTCATGAATGATATACGCTCTCTCCAGGAGGTGATTAAAGGAAAAGAAAAAGGTGAAGCCAACTCCCAGGGTCATCTTATTGAGGATTTAGAGAAGCAGGTCACAGCCTTGAAAAGTAAAATTAATATACGTGGCTCTCATCATGTGCAAACAGCTGAGCTAGCCCGAGCTAAAAAATATAAAGCAAACTTGGCTGATTCTATTGCAAAAGAGAAGGAGGAAAAAGAAAATATCGTAGGAGAGATGGCTGCCCTTCAAGACAGAATGAATACATTACAGACAACTTGGGACATACATAGATGCTCACCACCTATCCTACTAGAGACTAGTTCACTGTCTAAATAAATGACCACTACATTGGCTACAACTAAAACACTAGAGAAACAAGTTTCGATAGCGCAGCAAAGGATAAGTGAATTGGAGGCCCTCCTCGCTGAAAATGTCAAAAATATTAATGCAATGCAGAAAGAGATTGAGGAGGGGAAGCAAGAAAAGGCACGGTATGAAAAGATCATCAATGATCTCAACAGCCGTATGAAAGGAAATGTCACCCTCTTGGAAGCCAGGCGACTGATTTGGGCTGAAATCATTGCAGAAATTAGAAGGCGCTGGCTGTTCTTAAATGTTATCGAGGAAATGAAGTCAGCCATACCCCTTCTCAGAAGAAAGCTCCACGAGGGAGGCACTGAGGCGCCCAACAAAATCCAAAATTCAAAAAGGTATGTCTCATTCCTAAAAGAGCTAAAGCCAGAGGATGTGGTAAAACATGGTATAGAGAGCAGGTTCATGGAAGCTTCATAATGCTAGAAAGCGGTAGAAAAAGAATCGGCTAGGAAGTTGGCCGTGGATACTTTGGAGAAATTTGCGACTAGCTTAGAATGGTTCGATATGGACTGGGCTGAGATAACACTCACAGGACTCCCATCGTGCTGGGACCCCACTCATGCTGGGCTGTAGCCATTACCAACATATGAGGCTATTCTGAAGGGGGTAATGAATCAAACAGACATCCCCTCTGAGAAATATGCGAGGCTTAAACCAAAAACCATAATGTCGGTCCTTGGAAAAGAGTTCATGCTCCTGCACCAAGTAAAGCATAGAATTCCTGTCAAGGCGAACTATGATGAACTCACGGAGCCTTACATCCAAACAAAAGGTTTTATATCGATGCCCAAACCTACAATAGCCAGTTGGCAGAGATGCATCAAGTATGCCAGCCTATTAGCCAGCTCCTCAGGAAACGTTCCACCACCTGCTTCAGCAACGGCCTCAACTCCTTCGCACCAGTGAAAACTGTTAATTCATGATTTGACCTTAGTGGCCTTTTAGTTTTAGTTTTACTTTTACTTTCAAGTTTCAAGTGGAATTCCTATTCCACTCTTGCATTTACTTTTTGTTAAGAACAATTTTAATGTTTGGTTTTGAAACGGCCACGAGCCTAATTGTAAATGATGAGAAGCATTCTCCCTCATCATAAATTTTGTTATTTTGATTAGGACCTGAAACTGCTTACCAACACGCGGGGAAGATATTTTCCCAAAACATCTTCCCACATATGTTATTGTAAATTCTATATAAGAAACAAACTAAGATAGAAAAAAGGTTCCAGATTTTCATAAGAATACACTAAGAAAGAACTCTGTATGCATTTTGTTGAAATTTTGATATAAAAGTTGAAGAGCCCATTGGGTCTCAGTGATGAGGAGTTTCATATTTATTGGGGATTTTGGCCTTAAAAATTTATAGTCTGTATCTCTCTCTTATGTGTTATAGCTTAAATGTTAATTTCATTTACATCCATTTTTCTTATATCTTGTTTTGGAATGCGAGTTGCTCACATGTCTTGGTATGAATTTATCTTTGTTGATACTCATGCTGAAACTTGTCTAGTGCTTTAAATATGGCTCAGGCATGATATTTTGTTTCATCTTTCACTTCAACCATATTTCCTTTAATATTAGCCATGATGATATGTTATCTTTAAAAGTTATTGTCATGTATGGATTCTTGTTACTATAAGCCCAGTACATGTTGATATTCGTTTCTAGATTTCATCTTGGTAACAACTAGTATCCTCTCCATCTTTCATACACAGTAATCACCCTCTGATTATTCACCTCTATGAATTACTTTAGAATCTAGCCCTCTGTACAGAAAGCTGTCTTTGAATTGCCTGATACTTTTTTATCAGAAATTCACACTTTTCCTATGCAATTTTACTTTCTTCGTGTTGAAGTTTTGAGGATTTAGGTTCCATCTCAATTAAACCTTTCTGTTTACACATGATAACATGAGAGAATTTTTTGAATAACCTTTCCATGTTATACCATATGCTCCTTGCTATATAAGATGTCCTAGGCACTGGTCTTTCAAAACTCAAGGCTGTCTCTAGGAATGACAACAGGTGGTTTTTGTGGTGGAAGTGGAAGATGAAGATGTTGATGAAGATGATGAGGACGAGGATGGTGGATATGGAGGTGGATTTTCTCCACTACCTTTCAAACTCTTCTCTTCATCCTTCTTACCATCTGAAGGTCCATCTCCATGTGGAGGATTAGAACATTCTCTTGCTCTTTCTGCAGAGAATGCATCAAACATGATTTTAACCATTCTATGAATGTCTTTGAAGTCTCTCTTGAAATCCTCTTATTGTAAATGTCCATGAGTCTCTCCAACACCTGACATAATGGCTAAGGATTCAAGCTCAACCTCTGATGCATGTACCTCTTCAATCACTTCAGATTCTTGTGCAATATGTACCTCTTCAATTTCAACTGCTAGAGATGGAACTTGAGATGCTTCAAGTGCAGCTTTGAGTGGAAATTTGGGTGAAGATGATGTTATCTCATCTCTCTTTCTTCTTGTGCTAATCTCAGGACTAACAAACAATATATTCCCTTCTCCTCTCTGCAACTTCAACCTTGTAATCTTCACAAAATTACAACTATTAAAACCCTTCTTGCACAATCTCGAGCAAATAACCTTTAGAAACCTTGTGCTCTGATACTAACTTGATCTGAAATTGGTTGTTAGTTGATGCTATGCTAATATCAGTTTCAAAATTAACATGAAATTTCTTTGGTTTGCTTCTTATACAAGGGTTATACATGTGCTTATGATTGACAATTCATTAAACTTGATGAGATTAAGTGTATTTCATGAACTTAAAATCATGGAAACTCAATGCTGAACAACAACATATAAAAACACAACAAGCGCAAATAACGGAGACAAATACAAAAGTTTTTGATGAAGGAGTTCATCCCTCCCGAGCTTCATCTCCTTGGTCCAGCTTCATAGTGTGGGCCTTTGTATTAGATTCAATTGTGCAAAATTAATGTTTACAATCTCATGTTTCCTATGAAACCTGCTCCAATGGCTCCAAAAAATCAAAATATACCAATAATGACTCTTCTTGAGCCAAAATTGGTTGAAAATTGCCTCAGTTATGGAAAAACCAATTTTCTTAGTTTTTCTCCACTAATTCTGGAAGGCCTCCAGTTACATCCACTAAATGTGGATATTCCACCACATCTGGAGGTTCCACCAAACTCATCGCTAATTTAAGACGCACTTAATTAATTGATAAGCATGAGTTTAAGTGGATAAGCAGATAATTAAGCATGGTTAGTGGTGCGTTTAACACAAACCACGTTTTAGCCCTAAACACAGCTTTATGTGGCCTAACCATGAATTAACGTTAATGATTATGGTTTAATCTCGTGTTTAAACTCTTGTCTGAATATGTGATTTGGCCTTGATTTATGACATGCAGACATGTGTGAGGGGGCTGGTCACCTCTGGACCCCCAACTCCAACTTCATATTAATTTAAATGGTGGTGAAGTCCTTATGGCGTAAGGATTATGGTGGTTGGTATAACGGTATAGAGCTGGACTATGGTGCGGGTGGTTGTGGGTTCGACCCCGTCCCCAACCATAATATTTTGTTGATATATATAACAACCCCTATCCATATTTTAAAACTTTTTAGACATGTATATGTGCCTCCGCTGCTAGTTTAGCCACTGTCTGCCACTTTGACCCTGTCCATCAATTTAGAGGCCCCTCCTCCAAATGTAGTTAGGGTCCAAACTTTGAAAATTTGAAATATATGAACAAAAACATGCCATGGGGGAGGGCATGTGTCAAACTTTAGCTGCGCCATGTGGCCCTTCTCTATTGGCCTAAAATTCACCATATAAAATAATAATCCACCATAGATAAAATTTCAAACTTAGGATTAGGAGGAAAAATTCAACTTCTCCAAGCAACATTGGCGAATCTGGTGATGACACTTGTCACAATGTCACTGGCTAAAATCTGGAGAATATTTCCTAAAGATTCCTGAGGTGCTAACTGGACTGCTGAGTCATCAGTCTATCACTTTCTGCACAATTTTTACTATTTTGAGAAAATGAACAACATACCATAACTTACTCACACGAACTCAAATTTTGATGAAACGAGTTGTGCTGGAATCCTGGTGATGAGATCTATCCGTTCGTTCTGGTTTGGATCAGCACTTCCATTTTTTAGCTAAATATTGAGCCTTTGATCACCCATACAGGCACTTTTTTAACCTACATACCAGTTATTTCTTACCCTTCACCGTAAAGCCTTCAGGTTGCTTCATGTAGATTTCCTCTTCTAGATCCCCATGAAGAAATGTTGTCTTCACATCCATATGTTCTACCTAAAAATCAAATGCAGCATCAACATATAAAAGTAATCTAATAGAAGTAACCTTGGAAACAGGAGAAAAAATATCACCAAAATCAATTCTCGACACCTGGGAATAACCTTTTGCTACCAACCGAGATTTGTATTTCTCCACCTTGCCTTCTACATTCATATTCTTTTTAAACACCCATTTTCTATCGATGGGCTTCCTTCCAACAGGAAAATCCACTAGATCCCATGCCTCATTTTTGTGCAAGGATGCCATTTCATCAACCATGGCCTCCTTCTAGAGTTTTCCATCCTCTGAATCCACTGCCTCCCTGACAGTTCTGGGATCATCATCAGTGATAGTTAAAGAAAAATTTGAGCAAAAAGCAGATGGACTATACCTTTCTGGCTTCCTTATTTCCTGAACTGATCTTCTCACAACTGGAGTTTGTGGCTCTTCCTTATTTGAATCTTGTTATGTTGTAGAGTCTTATTCATCCACCTTTAGCTCAAACTCTATCTTCTTAGGTTCCTTTAGTAAGACTTCATGTTTAAAAAAATATTTCACCTCTCTAGACACCACATCTCGACTATACAAAACCTTCCTTGTTTCTGGGTTCCAAATATTGTAACCTTTTAAACCATCCTTATACCCAATAAAGATGCACATTTCATATTCATTATCCAACTTGGTTCTTTTCTCCTTTAGAACATGTACATATGAATCACATCCAAATACCCTCAGATGTGAAAGAGAGGGTTTCTTACTAGTCCATACCTCATCTGGAGTCTTATCCTCCAATGCTGATGAAGGTTAACTGTTAACTAGGTAACATGCAGTCTCCACTGCCTCTGCCCATAATTCATGTCCTAACCTGGTACCACTGAGCATGCTTCTTGCCTTTTCCATTAGCGTTCTGTTCATTCTTTCTGCAAATCCAATTTTCTGAGGTGTGTATGGAGTAGTCTTCTGCCGTGCTATACCACAATTCTTAAAGAACTCTTCAAATTCCTTCTTGTAGAACTCTCCACCATTATCTGTCCTCAACACCTTTATCTTCTTCTCTCTCTCGTTTTACACCAGAGCCTTAAATTATTTAAATCTGTCAAAGACTCCAAATTTATTTCTCAAGAAATATATCCATGTATTCCTTGAGAAGTCATCTATGAATGAAACATAGTACACAGACTTTATCATTGGTGGAATCAGCACAGGTTTAAACACATCACTATGCACAAGCTCTAATATCTTGTTCACCCTCTTAGTACCATAAGGAAAACTCACCCGATTCTGCTTCCCATATACACAATGTTCATAGAAATTGAATCCACAGAGCAGTTAGACATACATTCTACCACACCCTTACCATTCAGTATCCAAAGGCCCTTGTCTCCAATATGTCCAAGCCTTTGATGCCATATCATGGTATTTTCTCCAGAGACCGCTAGGCTTTCCACTCCACTTTCAGGAACCCCAGAACTATGGCAGCCATCAATAACAGTGCTACCTTGAAGGTTGTACAGAGTTCCAATCCAAACTCCCCGCATTAATACCAGTGCTCCCCGAACCATCTTGCATGTATCTTTCTCGAACACTATTTTTACACCTGAATCATCCATCTTGCTTACAGAAATAAGATTTATGGCCAATGCAAGAATATGTAGAACACCAGGAAGTGTTCTAATCCTTCCACCTTGTCGCTTCAGCTTGAATTTTCCACATCCAACGATTTTGCCCTTCCTATCATCTGCTAAGAAGACATCACCACCATCATACTTCTCATACTCGCAGAACCACTCCCTATGGGGAGTGAAGTGAAAGGATTCACCTGAGTTAATCAACCATACCTCATGATCTACATGTGTATTTGAAGTAGCAGCGAAATACACATCCCCACCTTCATCTAAGGTGGTTTTTGCCTCTGTAGAAGGAGCATCATCAGGTCCCTTTCCTTTCTCAGGAGCTTTAGATCTACATTCATTTTAGTAGTAGCCTTCCTTTCCATATTTCCCATACACCTTTACATGCTTTCCCAGAGATTTAGATATCCCTCTAGATTTAGCTCCCACTCGAAAACTTATTTTTGTTTCTATTTTGGGACCTTCCTCGTAGAGATAAGGCATCTCCATTCCAGCCCTCCATATTTCTTCGTCTCATTTCCTCCGACAACAGGGCTGAGACAATTTCATCAAAATTCAAGGAAGTTGTATTGCTACCTATTGCAATAACTAAAATATCCCACGAATCTGGTAGAGAACACAACAAACTGATGCACTTATCTTCATCTGAGATTTTAATATCAATAGATGAAAACTGACTTAACACAATATTGAAGGTATTCAGATGCTCTGTCACCGAGTCTCCATCCTTCATCCTCATGTTATACAAATTTTTCTGTAGGAACAATTTATTCACCAAAGAAATAGATTGGTACAAAGTCCCTAAATTGACCCACAAAGTCTTCGCTGTAGCTTCCTTAGATAAATTCAGCAATACTGAATCTGACGTACACAACCGTATTGTGCTCTTTGCCTTTTGATCCAACTTTTCCCAGTCTTCATGTGACATTTCCGTTGGTTTAGTACTCAAATATACTGCGATTCAACGATCTTTATCCGCTAGCAGATCCTCCACCTTGAGCTTCCACAACTCAAAACTCTGACCATTAAATTTCTCGATCTCTATATTTCCATTGTCCGCCTTATTATTTCACTGCAAGAATCGATCCTGCAGATCTCCCACTGAATAGGGTCTACCACAGGCCCGAGCAAAAACCCCTCAGCATCAAAGGCATCCCCTTGAAGCCATAACAACTCCGATACCATATGTAGGTCTTAGCCCTGAAAATAAATTATATGTAAATGAATTATTAAAAAAAAGAAAATAAACAATAACGAGAGCATAAAACATAAAATAGATATACACAGAGATTTTCCCCTGGATACCAAAGCGAGACTACGAGCTTGATTTTTCATTATATTACTTTTAGTGTTACAACACACATATATATATATACATGTTGAAGCATTCATAAACCCCAATCCATTATCCTTTTATTATAACATAACCATAGTTCCCTTGACAAGATCTACAAAATACTAGGGGCCGAAAACCATCATGCCCCAAAACCATGTGCAAACCCATGCAAAAAACCATAGGTGGGTCCGCCCATTGAAAAATAAGGAATTTCTTTTTTCCTAGGGCACTGCCCCAGATCCCATGCAAGGGGATACTTTCCCACTATGAACTCCTGGACAGTGGGGGCTTCCTCCCCCCCCTGTGACCCCCCCGTTGCGCTCGATGCAACTTATAGGGGGGGACAACGCCCCCCTTATGACCCCCCCACGCTGGCGACTAATCGTGGAAATAATATAACACATAATCAACAATGAAAACTATAATGACATGACACCCATACTACTTATGGGAGATTTATAACATAGCTCATGGTGGTATTTACATCCATATACATATGTACATATACCCAAACATCACATCAAAACATATATCAAAACATCACCAAAACCTATATCAAAACATCACCAAAACATATACCAAACATATACCAACATCATACCAAAATAGCTTTGCCTCAACCGACAAATATGGAATGATACATTGCCCGCATATGATCTTCCATCTCCCATGTAGCTTCATTGGGTTCGAATTGATTCCATTGCAGTTTAACTTACTTGATTGCTTGGTTTCAGAGAATGAACACCTTTTTCTACAATATAATTGAGCCTCCCATTGGAATTTTTCATCGGGTTCCACTTGCAATATAGACCATTCAATCACCTGATCATCATATTTAACATACTTCTTATGAAATGATATATTAAAAACATCACGGAATTTCACCGTGGAAGGAAGTGCAAGTTGATAGGCCACTGGTATGATCTTATCAATGATCCTCAAGGGTCCACAAAACCATTGTGCCAGCTTGGCACATGATCCATCCTGCAAAGAGATCTTATTGGGCTTGATGTGCAAATACAAATGTTCCTCAACTTGAAACTCCTTGAAAAACATGTTCCCATCTGCATAAATATTCTTCCTATTCTGCACTGCATTCAAGTTCTTCTTGATCACCTACATTTCCTGTTTCATTTCTTCCAACATATATTTTCCAATCAGTACCCTATTAATCGGATCACTGCAACTGATAGGAGTGTTAGAACTCTGCCCATACATAGCCTCAAACGAACTCATCTTCAATGCCTCTTGACACCCGTTGTTGTAGGAAAACTCTAATGTGGAAGATACTCTTCCCACTTGCGTTGCTGATGCAACACATACATCCTCAACATATCCTCCAATATCCTATTGACCCTCTCAGTTTGTCCATTTTTCTGCGAATGATAAGTTGTGTTGAAGGCCAAATCGATGCCCAAATATGAAAACAATGCCTTCCAAAACTTGGTAGTTAAATTTGCATCCCTGTCTCACACGATAGTTTTTGGAACACCATACAATATGACTATGTATCTGATGAACACCTATGCCACATCACTAGCTAAGTATGTAGTCTTCACTGGAATGAAGTGTGAAACCTTTGTCAACCTCTCCACAAAAACCATGATGGAATCATGCTGTCTAGTTTTCTTAGGAAAACCTGTGATGAATTCCATGGAAATGACCTCACATTTCCACTCTGGAATCACAATCGGTTGTGGAAATCCACCTGGATGCTTACAATCTGCCTTAACCATCTGAAAATCCAAACATTTGGCTACAAACTCTGCCACATCCTTCTTTAGGTTCCGCCAATAATAGAACTTATTCACTACAGTAAATGTCTTATGATAGCCTGGGTGACCTGAATATGGTTTTTCATGAAACTCCCTCAAGATCACCTTCTTGAGCTCTCTATTGTCCAGCACATATATCTTGTCTCTAAATCTAACCAATCCATCTACTGTGAGACGCTAGTCCAAATCTTGTACAACTGCACCTGTAGCGGTACCTAGACCTATACCACCACCTGTACCTATACCTGTATCTGTACTACCACTTGTACATGTACCTATACTACCACTTGTACCTATACTTGTAATACCACTTGTACTTGTACCTATCCTACCACCTGTAGCTTTAGCTGTACCATGGTGCAACCTGTGCACAATCTCCATATACCTGTGATCTTAGTGACTTGCCTCCAAGATCCTATCCTGTAATTTTTTTCCCATTCATAGCTACTATGTGATTTACCTGTACCCGTTTGCTAAGAGAATATGAGACCCTGTTCTCCTTTCCCTTGATGTATCTGATCTTGAAGTCAAACTCACTGATCATTGCAAACCATCTAGCCTTCCTGTCGTTCAGATTCGGCTGGTAAAATAAGTACCTCAACCCAATGTGATCACTCATCAATACAAACCTCCTTCCAAGAAGATAGTGCCTCCACATCTTCAGTCCATGAATGATTGTTGCTAGCTCAAGATCATGTGTCAGGTAGTTATTCTTGTGCTCATTAATTTTTAGTGACTCACAACATACCACCTGTCTATCCTACATAAGGACCCCACCATGTCCTCTCTTGCAAGAATATGTACATACTGCAAATTACTTGTTCGGATTTGCAATATTTAACACTGGAGCATGTGTGAACAATTTATTAAGTTTCTCAAAACTAGCCTCACACTCCTTTGTCCAATCAAAATTCCTACCTTTCCTCTACAATGATGTAATAGGATAAGAAATATGTGAGAATTTCCTAATGAACCTCCTGTAAAAACCTTCCAATCCCATGAATGGTCTCACCTCATCTACGTTATTAGGAGCTACCCATTCCATGATGGCCCTTATCTTTCCTGTATCTACTGTAATGCCCTCCTTGGAGACAACATGTCCCAAGTAGTGTACCCCAGTCTGGAAGAAACTGCATTTGCTGAGCTTAACATGCAACTGATGCTCTCTCAATAACCTCAACACTGTTTCCAAATGCTCGACATGGTCTTCCTCATTTTAAGAATATACCAGTATGTCATCAATGAACAAAATAACAAACTTGTAGAAATAAGGACGCAACACACTATTCATCAAACACATAAATGTAGCTGTGGCATTAGTCAAACTAAATGGAACTACAACAAACTCACAGTGCACATACCTGGTCCTGAATGTGGTCTTGTAGATGTCCTTCTCTTCAATGTGTACCTAATGATATCCTGATCTCAAGTGGATCTTAGAGAACATTGATGCTACCTTCAGCTGATCGAAAAAATCATCAATCCTCGATAATGGGTAATTGTTCTTTATGGTCACTTTGTTCAATTCCCTATAGTCAATTCACAATCTCAGAGTGCCATCCTTCTTCTTCACAAACAACACTGGTTGGCCCCATGGCGATACACTTGGCCTAATGTACCCCTTTTCAAGCATTTATTTCAGCTACAAATTTAACTCTAGCAACTTAGATGTGCTCATCCTGTAAGTTACTTTTGATGCTCAAGCTCCCCTAGTACCAAATCAATAGAAAAGTCTACTTCCCTGTGAGGTGGAAACTCTGAAATATCTGTTGGAAACACATCCTGAAACTACTGCAAAACTGGATACTTTCTCAAAAAATATTCATCTTCCACTTCCTTACCTTTGTCACTAGAGATATGAACTGCAAATAGCACACACCCTTTCCTGCAACTGTACTTGGCTTGCATGGTTGTCACCATCCTAACTAATGTGGCTTTCTTTTTTCCCTCTAAAACTCTTGGTTCCCCATTGTCATCCAAGATCTAAATTGATTTGTCATAACAATCTCCCTTGGTCCTATGAAGATATAACCAATCCATACCTAATAGTGTGTTGTATGAAGCCAATGGAAATATGTTCAAGTGCGTCATTGTAGGCATACCATTTAACTCGAATGCACAAAATCTTACCCAGCGGTGAACTATTTTCTTCATACATGTGGCAAACTACAATAACCAAGATTCTGCATGCATTTCCTTACTCAAACCACACTTATCCACCAAGTCAGGAATAACATAGCTATAATTGAATCCAGGGTCAATCAAAATATAAATAACTTGATAAAAAAGAATACCATCCATCTCAATGATAGAAGCTTAGTGATATTCCCGCCTATTTTCCATGACTGCATAAATACGAGGAATGCTTTGCCAAGCATCCCCAACATTCTGTGCCTCTTGTGCACTATATATTTGAGGCCGACCACCCTAATTCTTTGGACAATCTCTCTTAAGATTCTCCTGACCGCATGTCCAACACTCCAACCATCCTGTATCATTATCTCCATGTTGTTATTGCGACCTATGCTGCTTTTGTGGCCTATGTCCCTATCTACCCTCATTGAACTTATTTTGCGGTGACACATTTTCCTTATCTTCTATATTATGAGGCCTTGTTCCCTTAGGTTTCCATTTAACTTTACCTTTGTCCTTCCCTTTCCATCCTTTCTGAGACTCATTCTTGCACTTTGAATATTCATAGAAATTATTTAGTGTTCAAATGACTTCCCCAAGTGTCTGAGGCTCATCATACTGAATCTGATCTCTGAATGCTAATGGAAAACCACTGAAAATTTTCTGAAATTTAGCCTTCTAATCCTCAAGATATGGAACATACCTTAATAGCTCCAAGAACTTTGTTGTGTACTCTTCATCTGCCATTGATGCCACCTTTAGTTCACATAATTCTTTGGCCTTACTGTCGTAGTACCTCTCTCACAAGTACTTATTCCTGAAAAGTCTTTTGAACTCATGCCAACTCAAGTCCTCTGTCCTGATGTGTCTAACACACTTCAAATATTCCCACCAGATGTTTTATTTACCTTTAAGGCTGGAGATAGCAATCATGGCCTTCATGTTATTTGAGTACTCATGCAACTCAAATAAATTCTTCATCCCAAGTATCCAATCTTTTGCCTCTTCTGGTTTCTTTGAGTCCCCATCGAAAGTAGGTGGGTTTTCTTTCTTAAATTCAATTGGAAAGTATCCCCCTCCACTCCACCTGTAAGGATGATACCGATAATGATCACGATGTCTGTACAATTGGAACTAGAATGGTACCTGTACTCATCACCCCTCCAATACAAAGTGTCCAAAAAGCTTCCATCTCTCATTGTATCATCTCTGTTTGACTTGTGTCTGCTAGGAGACCTACTGCCATATGGCCCATTAGTTTTTTCCTCCTTTCCATAATTGATATGAAGTGGCCCTTTTTTTTGCAACTTTGACAAGCTCTGAAGAAGTATTGCATTCACCTCTGCTTGTTTCTTGTGCCTATATGAGTATTTCATTATCTGCCTTGCAACTCCTTATTTCTTCCTTTAGGCTTCTCAATGAATCTACCAAATCAGAAGAGTGCCCACCACACTGCTCATATGACTAAGGTAGAGTCTCTGTAGTCTACCATCTTGCTATTCATCTTTTATCTCTTTTCCTACCAAGAATAATATGTCAGTTAAACCAAATCATAATAAACCATCGTACCTTAGTGTACTTTGGGGAGGATACATCCTGCAAGATCAACCAATCAATGTAATACATGTATATACAAAAACATAACAACATATAAACTTCAAAAACATGATATATCAGTGAAAAAACATCATTATAGTTGGAGTTCAGTCATCGATGCATAACCATACCAAGTACGATCCATGACCTAATGCATGAAAATCTCAACCATACCAATGCAAACTTGACCACACAAAATCACAAGCACTGATAATACATCGACATAAGAAACATGTAACCAAGCATGCACAACCAATGTATGATCAAATTACAACATCACAAAATTAAGCATACACGAAAAATACACAAGCATGACCAATATGTGACCTAGCAGAAACAAGCAATGCATATACAACATGTAGCAACATGTAAGAAAGTGTGCACGAACAATACATAAGCATGAAAAACAAATAACCATTCATATACTCATGACAACATGTTGACAAAAACACCATCAACCCTTCCATGGTGACAACACGACCACCATGGCCAACAAAACACTGATTAAACAAGGACATACACCATAGGTATGAGAAACACATATGAAACCAAAAGAAAAGCATGACCAACACATCGCCCATCTAGTCTAAGGGTTGAACCATGTTCTCATACCACTATGTAACGCCCCCTTCCCAGATCTACCCAAGAGACCGACCAACCAGGGTAAATATGCGACGAGAAGCTACTATGGTGAGATTAAACCTCCTAGGTTACCTTAAGGAAGTGGAATCAATCTAAACTCTTCATAAAAACCTTGTACATCAACAATAACACCCCTAGGAGCTAACCAAACCATTGAGGAAACATGCCCCTAGGTCCCACTAACCTAATTTTCTTCTGGGCCTATGGACACATGCATAGGCCTGCAAGCCGACATATATTGGTCTCTGTACACATGCATAATCCAACAAGCCAAAGTCGAGGGACTGAATTCCTTAGTGTTGTGCCATCATCCCCAGGATTTGAGCCACCTTTTCAGGCCCAAAACCCAATGCTCTACCCATAAATTCATGACAAGTTTAGAGATGAATTATAATGACCAAACAATGATGTATTTGCAAAAATATTCGAAAGGACCAAACTGGACCCCCACTAGCCATGACAGACATTTTGTCAAACATGTCACAAACATGAAATCTACAGGTATAAACAACAAAACTGAGCATAGGGATCTCATACTTATCTGAGAATCGCTAAGAAGCATTGATCCCATACATCATTAGTTGAAATACAATCTATTTGACCATAGGTGCATTGTGCATTCATTTACAAGTAAAAAAGAGCCATATATCATCACTATCAACATACATGCTTATAATTGGCATAATAACAACGAAAATATAGTTGATATAACAAAAATAGAATCCACGTAATAAATAGTACTATTATACATCAAATACCAAAGGAATGAGATTATCATTAATGCATGTAAAACCAATAGGAGATGGGACTTCCACATTCCAGTCGACCATAGATTGGCTGAGTCAAATCTCTATTCAGCCAATCACCCTCATGCCATATTTCAAGCATGAATGTGTTAAACCGAAAGAACCAACCTGGGCATCTCGAGACTAAACCACCTCACCCTCATCAATAGAAATCAGGCTTTACTGTGATCCACACCAGATCACTAAGACAACACCATAAACATTTCATAACCAACTTTACTGTGATCTACACCCGATCACTAGGCCAACACAAGCATTGATATCACCAAATTCTCTCTACGTAAACCATGGGTAATTTTCCTATCTCCTAGTCTCTCAGTATTTACCACAACCCACAATCCGAATCAGGGGTTACTAGGCCCTAAACTGATATATACTCTCTAGGATTTACCATATATCCAAAACCCAATATTCCTAGGCCTGATGGAGAGGAAACTACCTCTTAGGCTTTACCTCAATCCAAACCTGGATCAATAGGCCCTAAACCGAGGAAACAAATAAAATTTTTCTGTGTCATATCATTCGAAGATCCACCTCACTCAGCTTTGAATCCATCCGACAATCCAGCTAAACCAAAACATGGGAACTCCACAACACCATGGCTATCTAGAAATGGCAAGGCTAGGCTGAAAAAACTGTCACACCTTGCAAAACCCATGCCAAGATAGAAAAGAACCACATGCAATACCATGCATGCTAAATATAGAAAGGAAGACACACATGCAAATCGATACCTGCCAAGAATCTTGTTGTAGCTGCTTGATTCCTGACCCTCCTTGCTTGCTTCCTCCTTCTTCTTGCTTTCTTGCCTTTCTTTCTCCAATGCCAAAATGATCCTAGAAACTCTAAGTGTCGAAGAGTGATAGAGAGAGAGAGAGAGATAATAATGAGAGAGTTCCAAAACTGAACTAAAAAAAGGTACCAACTGATCGTCATAAACCTTTTTAAAGAAGAGGCCTCTATTTTCTTCATTTTCCGTTATTTTACTTCATTTTCCTCCTCACATGTAACCTGTGACCTTTCATCTCCCTTTTCTCCTAATTTCCATTATTTTCATAAATAAATGTGCAAATATGCCATTTTTCTTTTCTAAATCATTTTTCTTTTCCTTTGCCTATTTCATTAGCCATAATAAACCAAATGAGCACTCACTAGTATGTTTTTCCCAACCTTTAGCTTGGAATAAGTGTCCCATCAACCGTGGTTATTATTTTTAACTTTATTACATGGAATTTTCACAAGGGTTTTTATAACCTCCCACTAGACCATACTTCTGGAATAAATTTGTTGAAGTCGAGAGAAGAGGGCCCACCAGAGTTGAGGCAATGAGGAATCCTCAACTAAGGCATGAGGGATCAAAGTAGAGTGATTAATGGACCGACACTAGGGATGCTGATGGAAGGAAATAGGATAAGATGCAGACTGACGACTTCCCTTTTTAGAGCATAATATGCAAGGTTGACCTGGTAGCGACTGACTCGATTTCAGAGGGGATGGTTAATTACTGAGATGAAGGGTATTAAGAGAAAACACAGTATAACTAGAGTCCAAAAGGAGAAAAAAGGGATGAATGTTACACAAATATGGATGGAATACTGTAATAGCATTCAATGGGACTCAGAACAGACACCGTGAATGCAAGGGTGAATGATTTCTAACGTTCTAAACAATGGTGACTCAATGATGCTGCCACATGGGAGAGGCCGTGTGGGACCATAAAAAGCATCAATAAATAAGGGTTACTCATGATAAAAATTTACACATGAGTCGACAAGTTCCAAGGAAAAGTGGTACCAAAGTACATGCATATCATATGAAGAAATTTGGTTTTAATTGACGACAAAATGAAACTTCGTGGAAAAAAATGGCTTTTGGGTGAAGAATCAAATTACCAAAAAAAAAAGGAAGAACCATTATAAAAATATATGAGAGCTTTCGATCAATGCTGACGATTCATCAAACCGAGCTATGGTTTGGTTGCAATGGGTGACAGAAAAACTAGGTTTTTCCTAGAAAAAAACTTCTTTCCCTCAAATCCAATTCATTTTTAGAGTGAGATGTCAGAGAATTTGGAGAGGAGGATAATTACCTAAATATTATTGAGATCGTAGCAGAAAAACCAACCATCGGAATCAGGATATACAACTTTTAGGTAAGTGACCTTACTTGTCTAAGGATGGCCTTAATTCTTCTTGGAATGATGGTTCCTGGTGAAGAATCAAGGTAAGAATGGAATATAGGAATGAATATACTAGAAGAGGTCTAGGATCATCCCCATCGACCAAGTCAGGCATGGGGACTAAGCGGTAAGTGGAACATCACATGTAGAGGAATGTTTGAATGTATGGTATCAAGCATCAACAATATGCGATGGGTATATGGATCGCCAAAGAGACCGATAAGACAAACTATCCAAGGAATGAAAGGATAATCAACCATACCAATATCGTTGGGGTATAGGTAGAGACTTATGTTAATCAAGTGAGAAGATGGCAAGATTTCATCATGCCCCCAAGCATGAGATCTTTAACCCCAACATATGATGATGGATGGGACTGAACTAGTATGAAAAGGAGGGAATGATGCCCCTGTAGAGGAGTTTGTGGAGCACCATTGTGTGCCAAGTGATAAAATAATGGATGGAAGCATTCAACCCTACTCACAAAATATCCTCTAGAGGAGGATGAATAGATGGAGGGGAAACACATTTTGATGATGTGGTTCACCATTTGTTTATGTTTTTGATGCCTTCTTGTGAGAAGAATGGATAAATGATGCAGTAAGAGAAAGGAAATAGTGGATTTCCAATCTCTCTTGGTACCATATATATATATTTCAAATGGACTGAGTTTTTAGGTTCGCATACATGGTATCACTGTACCAAAGAGTGGCTTCAAATATAATGAATTGATGCTCATCTAAATGACATTGGAGTTTACCAACAACAATGTCTAAGTGATTGGATTATTGAAGTAAGATGGAGTAAAGATTACATGTATCATCCCCAGAATTATTTGAAGTGATATGAGACTCTAGCGGTTCTTCTAAATCTGAAATAATAATGGTACTAGATTCGTCACTACCATATGCACTAGGAGGGTTGGGGAGAATGCCTTCCCTTGGACTCTCAAAAATGGATGCCCCCATACCGAAACATTGAGTGGTAATGTAATGGACACAAGGTGGATGTGGTTCGAATTCTTGGGTTTGATGTAAGGGGTTACTAAACCAATCGGCTTGAACATGGATGAAATCTTTGGACTCCACAACATATTGATCATGGGTTTTGCTGTGGAAGGAAATACGCACGATGGTGCATATCATCCCATAGATAATCAGGGATGATCATGGCTTCCCTGATTTATTTATCAGAATGAAATATGTGAGGATGGGAGGAAGAGAGACCACATGATGTGGAGGATCTACCTAAAGCATTGTCATGAGAGACAAGGTTCACATGTGCATCGGCAACAAGAGTGGAAAGATGACTAGTACATGGAACATCTACTGACGTTGAGATCGTGGTATTTGGTGAAGAAGGTTAGACATAATCACAATAGGAAACTCCAAGAGGGTCCAAATACATCGATCCCATGGATGATGACAGGTAGAGAATAAGATCTGTGTTATCCATCATCTTTACATTAGGAGGAGGGATCACAATGGGTGGTTGAGATACCTCTTGTTCTGGTGCGATAATTGGACCAAAATATGTAGGTAGATAAGAGGTGGATTCACTACAAGTGGCCTCTAATTCATGAAGCACTTGTAGTGTATCACAAAAATATTCAAGACGGGGACATTGGTTAGAATAATGGCCATTTTTATCACACAAAGCACAAGGTTTATTCATGTGTAATGATCTATTCTTATTAGCTAACTCAAGTAAGGTGACATGGACCTCAGGAATGTTGGAGTTGTGAAAGGTATCAGTGACCACATTTTTGAGATGAGGGATTTCAGGACAATTATTGGTGGCATGCCCGACAACATCACAAAGCACATGGAGGGGTAGGAATTGGAGGCTTAGGAAGAGTTGGATTTGTTTGGGGTGCCTTATATTTGGTTCCCTTACTCTGGGATCCCCCCCCCCCCCCCCCCCTTCACTAGATGCTTTTGCAACAGGAGTAGGTTCATGTTGAGGTTGTTATGGAATTGAAGCAAAGGAAGGGGTAGGAACATCATGTTGAATTGGGGTCAAAGAAGTGTAAGGTTTAAGTTGATCAGGTGGAGTGTTTGTGGGGGGATCAATGTACCAGACTGGGATCCCCAAGGTGATTTTAGGAAGAATCAAAATAGCCATGACAGGGATAGAAAAAATTCTAGGTGGAGGGAATAAGAATGGTATCTGCGTAGAAGGATAATGACCAAGAGGAACTACTCCTGGATGGTTAAGACCTGTAGGAATGGTTCCTGGTTGGAAAGGACTAGGAGAGACACCAAAAAAATGAAGTGATCCTTGAGGAATTACACCTAAAGGTTGGGTTGAGTTGGGAACAACACGTTAGGGAGGTGCGAGATGTTGGATGGGAGTAATGAAACTCTTGTGAGCATCCCATGACGCTTGCAACATGAAAACACTGGATGAGCTAGGATCAGAAGGGGTAGGTAGTAAGCACCAAGAAAAGCAGAATATTTGTAGACTTTAGGAGATACATTGGTGAGGGATGAGACAATCATATTGCCTATCATTGATGATATAGTCGACTGAGGTGAAGTCTGAGACTTAGGATCATAGTATGTCAGTTGATCGATTGTGACGATATTTCCATTATGAGGAAAGTATATCTTACAGAAAAAACATAGTTACCGATCAAACGGGAACTATTATCTCAAAACAAGAACTCTAGCCCAAAAAACGAAAAGTGTGTCTTCCAAAACACACTTATTTTTTAGGGTCAAATTTCAACATTTTTTTAAATTATACTAAAAACCAATTTTTTTCTTGAAAAAATGATTGAAAAAACACCCTCGAAACAAAAAGTGTTGATGGTGGAATAACATCGCCAATTTTGTGTGTGCAAAAAACAACCTGAAAACGAAAAGTGTTGATAGTGGAATAACGTCGTCAATTTTTTTTTGTGCAAAAAACACCTTGAAAACAAAGAGTGTTAATGTTGGAATAACGTATTTTCTTTTTGGGGTAAATTTCCAACAATTTTTAATAACGACATTAAAGATAAAATATCACAACTTTGAAAAACCTTAAAATTTCAACGATAAACATGGCATTAAAGATCAAATATCAAGTCTTGAAATTCCATCGATTTTTAGGCATGGTATTAAAGATAATCTATTATTGTGTCTCTGAAAAGCCTTAAAAATCCAATGATGACATTAAAGATAAAAGATCACCTTGATGGAAATAAAATTCGAATTATTTTTACGCATGGTATTAAAGATAAAATGTCACTTATAAAAAAAAAAATCAAAATTAAAATAAGAAAAGGGAAAAATTCAAAAAAACACACAATTTAAAGAAAAAAAAAAAGTTAACAAAAAAAAAAAAAAACATTTTTATTTTAAATAATAATAATAATAATAATAAATCGAATAATTAAAAAAATGATAAAATAAAATAAGTAAAATAAGAAATTTAAATTTAGTTAAAATAAAAAAAAAATATAAAAAAATAAAAAATAATTAAAATTTACAATTTAAATTAAAAAAATAATAATATAGATTTAAATTAAAAAAATTTAAATAATAATTTAAATTAAAAAAGGATATAAATATATGAAAAATATTTATATTTTTTGACTTCTTATTTCTATGACTTTGATTTAGTCTAACTAGTCGTTATTTTTCAATGGCTAGTTGGAGCTTCTCATATCTATTTAATTGGGTCTCCTGATCCGTTTTTTCATCAAGTCTTGATGATGAACCACACTGGCTGGTTCGAAACGCGTCGACCAAATTTATTTGG
Organism: Pinus albicaulis; assembly: GCA_034641835.2. Taxonomy (NCBI): domain Eukaryota; kingdom Viridiplantae; phylum Streptophyta; class Pinopsida; order Pinales; family Pinaceae; genus Pinus; species Pinus albicaulis. The sequence goes on along the minus strand of CM076580.1, from coordinate 119,778,360 downwards.
ATGTGATTTTTACCGAAAGATTTTTTCACAATGAAAAATACAATTTTAGATAAAAAAATAATAATAAAATCAAAATTTTTTAAAATAATTTAAAAAAAAAATTAAAAATTAATTAAATATTTAATTTTTTTTTAATAATAAAAATAAAAACATTTAAAAAAAAATTAAATTTAAAAATATGAAAAAAAATATAAAAAAAAAAAAACAAAAAAACAAATGAGTTTGGCTGTCGCCCTGGGGTCTGTAGTACTCGGCAGCTCTCCCACTGCCCATCGGCCGAGCATCACGGCCCCTAGGGCGACCATTGAAACCGAATTTTTAAAATTGTTTTAATTTTTTTTTAATTATTATTTTTTAAAATTGTTTTTAATTAAATTTTGTTTTATTTTATGTTTATTTATTTATTTATTTTTTATTTTTAAATTTATTTTTAATTTTTTTTATTAATTTAATCTATATTTTTAAATTATTTATTTATTATTTTTTTCAAAGTTAAAATTTTTTATTTTATTTTTAAATTTAAATTAAAAAAATGTGTTTTTATTATTTTTAATTTTCTTCAAATTTTTAATTTTTTTAATTAATAAAAAACGAATTATGTTTTTTTAAATTCTTTGAAAATGTTGTATTTTTCGTAGTTTTTATTTTTATTTTTATTTTTAATTTAAGCTTTTATTGTTTTAAAATTTTTATTTTAATGTTCTTTTTAAAATTAAATTTTTGTTTTTAATTTAAATTTCTGAATTTTAATTATTTTTTATTTTAATTATTTTTTATTTTTCAATTTTAATTATTTAATTTTATCATTTTCTTTAATATATTTTTTTTTAAACTTAAAATAATTTCTTTTTTTGGGGGTTAATTTTTTATTTATTTTTCTTTAAATTATGATTTAATTTTTTTTTTTTTTCCTTTTTTGATTTAGTTGTTGATTTTTTTTGTTTGTTTATTTATTTATTTATTTTTAATTTTTTTGTTTAATTTTTTTTACAAGTTATTTTTGTATTTTTTTTACACTTATATTGGTTTTTTTTTCATATATTTTTATATTTTTTATATTGGATTTTTTTGTCACATTTATTTTATTTTATTACCAAGATGAAAATCACCACTCTAAACAAAAATGATTGATGTTGCATCAACATTTTTCAAAATTAGCATGAAAATCACTAACATTTTAAAACAAATGTTCATACTTGATAAACAAAAAAATTTAATGTGCCAAAAAAATCACCATTTTACTAATTCAACATGAAATTAAAAAAATAATCAAAGAAAATTTAAAATTCCAAAAATATGCTTAAAAAATAGGTTATTCTACATCACCACTTTTCAAAATCGACATGAAAATCATGACATTTAAAAAAAAATCCATAAGAAAATTTAATGTGCCAAAAATATACTCTAAAAAAAGGGGTGATTCTGCATCACCACTTTTCAAAATCGGGTTCTTTTTTTGCTACCTCAAAAAAACGGGTACCAGATAATTTTCCCGTTTGATCGGTAACTATGTTAAAACTAGATATGCGAGAGTGGACATGCCATAGTTGTAACTACGACCCAAAAGAATGTTATAATATAATGGGGAATCAATGACATCAATGTCAATAGAGATAATCTTACTGGCAAAAATGATAAGACAGTTGTGATAAAAGTCAAGGGGATGTGATGGATCACTGTCCCAAGTACAAAGACTGATGTTGGATAGGAATAAGTCAGGTGAACCAATTTTCTTCCAAACAATAGCAACCATCACACAGGTGGAAGCACCTTTATCTATGATACACCATTGAACAAATTGGCATTTATTATGGAGACTGGTATTTGAAATGCAACAGATGAAGGAAGGGGGGGGGGGGGGGAGGGGATGTTTCGATTTATCAACGTCAAAGAAAATCATACGATCGCCAGAAGGATCCACAATGCCCAAAGTAGAGAGTATATATTTTCGTTGGGATGGGCACGTCTGGAGGACTTCCATTGTTGGAATGGCATTCAGAGACTGTGCCAAGTCATCTACTATGATATAGAAATGGGCGGCTTTAGTAGAAGCAACGTTTTGATGTAATGGACCTTTGGTGATCTTGGGAATAACCTATACCTTAGATGGAGGGATATGTAAGGTACTGTTTGATGACAACAAAGGCTTGGTGGAAACCTGAGGTTGGGAATCAATCAAAAAATTAGAAGGTGGCTTGTCATATTGGCGTGATCGAGTCTGAAATTTGACTTGTTCGATGTTGATCTCATTAGAATTCATCATAAGAATATGATAGTAATTTTGACTAGATGGTGGAGGTGACAGAGTTGCATAACCTTGTGTAGGTTGAGTAGCTAGATACCTTTGATGAGGGAAAGGATTGGTAAGCACAGCTGGTTGAGATGAAACATGAGGAAGAGGAGGTGGAGCGATAAGTTGTTGTCCTCTAGAATCAGTTGTTTGAGCTTCCCATGCTTGCTGCATCTGAGGTAAAAGGAGATACTCATGAGTATAATGGACATATACGCCACAACATGCACAAGGATTGTTCATATGAAGAGTCTTGATTTTCTTGGGTTGTCCACCGTGTTGCTGGGTTGCGAGATTAGGATGGTTTCCTTGAGGTGCAGTAGGTGGTGGACACTATTTATCTTGATTACCTTGAGATTGTTGGTTCTGGTTTCTTTTCCCCTTGTTCCTTTTCTTGGGGTTGGGGGGATTGGTTGTGGTATATTGAGCATACACTTGACCTTCAGGAGGAGGTGGTTTCTTTGGAAGAGTTGGAGTTGGAATGGGGGACTGGGGTGCTGGTGCCAAAGGGGTTGGAGTGCTAGGTGGTGCATACGCAAAATATGAAGTAGGGGAAAAATTTGGATAAATAGGTTTAGAAATAGCTAGCCTTGACATCTGATGATGTGGTTGGGAATATGGATATGATGTGCTTTAACCTGGATAAGGGTTGTGTTGTGGAGGGGGATACTTGTAAGAGGAATTGGCCCCCACGTGGGGTTTACCATAACACATCGGAGGTGGAGTATATGTGTTATCACCAAAAATTGATCATCTAGGCATTCCTAACTAGATGGATCGAAGTACACCATATAAGACCAATTTTACCATAGTAAAATTGCTTTCACTATAGGAAATAGTTTAATAAACTATATTTTATTAAGTTATTTTTGGTTAAAATAAGAAACCCCATGAGGAATAATTAAATAAATCATTATTTCTTTGATTTTGCTCTAGGAATAATTAATTAAATCATTGTTTAAATAATATTCATGGTCATATTTAACCCAATTATGAAAAATAATTAGATAAATCATTATTTATCTTACTTTTCTCTAGGAATAATTAATTAAATCATTATTTAGTTATTATTCCTTGTTAAATTTGAATAAATCACCTAGGAATAATTAAGCAAATCATTATTTGTTTATTATTCTTTAACCACGTTCTTGAAATGATAAATAAATCATCTATTTTAGTATTATTTCTAAATAAAGGCATTTAACCAATTTAAATATCTTTTCCCTCCAACAAAATATAATAAAATATTCTAAGTGGTTAGATCTAGATTACGGTTAATAATATTGTATTATTCTCCATATTCGAGGATAACTCAATATTTTTTTTTATAAATATGAGAGTTTTTCCATTCATTCTTCACTTTGGTCATTCTCATTGTTCCTATCATTTTCTTTTTCCATTTGAGCTCCCACTTGAGTTCATCACATATTTGGGTTTTCTACATCATTGAGATAGAGAGACTTGCGAAGCTGAAGCATTGAGGACAGCCAAGAACCCATCCCATTGAGAGGGAATCATAACATTTACTTGTTCCCTTCACCATGTGTTACATAATATGAAAAATCATTCTTTAAACTTGCCTCGTTTGTTGGTTATTTGGAGTTATTTCGCATTAGTTACTGTTTCATTCTGTTGTTTAACTGCTTTTACTGCATAGATCTGGGTTTTTGCAGCATTTGTTTTGATTGTCTATTGCAGATATAAAGGGTTTTACAACCATTTATGTTGTTAGGGCTATATGTCATCCATAGCTTAAGTAAGGTCTCTTTGGTACACTTTTCAAAAGATTTTACACTAACATATGACGACTCCACATGTTGTAATTTAAATTCCTGGGTGACCATCAACTTCAACAATCAAGGTTTTTCTTCAGCTATTTTCAGACTCTTGATGTTTTTTTTTTTACCTTTTTTTCCCTAATTCAGTTAAAATTCTAAATTTTGAAGGTTTTCTAGTATTTTCTGCAGGTAATAGGTACCAACCGCACTAGAGACGTTACTTTTTCCGAAACCTGCCGCTCGAGAACCAAGGAACATAAATCACACTTTTTAGCCCCAAAGCTGCATTATAGAGGTCCAAATCGCACTTATTGGCTCAAAAACTGCGATCTCACTCAGAAACAGGTCTGAAACTGCGATATCAAATATCTCTCTTTTTTTTCTTTTCTGAATTGTTAGGGGTATGCCGAGAGCATTGTTTTGGGTTTTCTGACCTTTGCTTCAGCCTGTCTGAGGCCTGGATATGCTTAGTTTCTCTCCTTCATGTAGAGCCAAGCTCCCCACAGTTTTAGTATACTTCCACCTTTTTAGGAGGAATTGAGTTGAGTAGGTAGTCTGATATTTGCAGTGTTTTCAACCATTGTTTCAGTGTCTGATCCATCATTTTACAGATCCTTAAGATAGGATATTGTTACATCAAATAATCCCTCTTCAGTTTTGTTTGGTATTTTCCCTTAGGGTCCCCTTGTTTTCCCTGGGTATTTTACCTATAGCCATAGCTTTTGCAACACTTTTCCCCTCTCATTTGTTGTTGTTTTCTGCGTCATTTCCAATAGTATAGAGTCATTAGATCCCAGCCCCATCGACATTAGATCTTGTGGCATTTTTAGTGTGTTTTGCGTCAATTTCACCCCCATTTAGTTTGGTTGTTTGAGAGCCTTGTTCAAGTTGGATTTATGCATGATTAGCTATTTATTTGACTGTCATTTCAATTTTATTTACAATTTTCAACATTTTTTCTTTTTTAAACAATTTTATGGGCTTAAATAAAATAAACACATGACTTCCAGATACTCACATCTAAAGTGAAGAGAATTTTGTTTACACACCAAGCCAAGAAATAAACATCATAATTAATTAATCTGCTGCACAAATCATTTTTTTATCACTCTTCAACTGTTTCGTGTCAATTGTGTCTTGCCATCATTGTGCCCCTAAGGCGTTTGTCACGAAGACTCTAAGGCCTTAACCTTCATTTTACGTTAGGACGTCTCACTCCCCCTCGTAGGGTCCAAGTTAGTCCTCCCCCGAGTCCTCATTCCGACTCTGGTTCTTCTGGTTCATCGGGTTCTTCCTCTGATTCCGCTTCTTCTCAACCTCATACACACACCATGTTAGGTGCCAATGTAGGTGTGGGAAGCCAACCCAATGGTGGCTTTGGCCCTAATCCTGGATTCACTTCTAGTGGAGCCACTACAAGAACCATCATGACTACTCCTTTTCTACCTTTCTTGGCGGGTTTAAGCCTTCCTGATTTTAGCCCATTAATAAATGACCCTATATTCAACGATGTTTGTTGGCCAACTATGCCAACTAAGCTTCCTTTTGACATCCCTAAGTTTGAAGGAAACAGTGGAGAGGACCCCACTAATTATGTCCGCTCCTTTCATATGTGGTGTTCATCTAATTCCATCACCGATGGTTCCATTCGTCTTCGGTTGTTCCAATGCACATTCACTAGAGAAGCTGCAAAGTGGTATGTTTACCAGCCCGCCACATCTCATACCACTTTTGCAACTTTTGCTAAAGTTTTTCTATTATATTTCCAGTTACCCCTTCATTATGATACTGGTACTGATTTTTTGACTGGATTCTGTTAGACTTCTGCCACTCACCTTTCTGACCATGTCCAATAATGGTGTAGAATGAGCATGTGTAGTGCTCCTACAATCAATGATCGTATCTATATGGATTGGTCTCTTAGAATGGTATTAGCCCCCATAGGAAAATAGGTTGCATCTAATTTTCCTCAGACTAAGGAAGAAGCCCTCCAGATTGCTTTAAAATATGACTTGATCTATGCCCAGTTAGGTTATTTTTATACCGTTTTATCAGATCTTCCTAGAACTGGTGGTACCACTGCACCAGAGGCATCTCACACAGCCAATGATATTGTTGGATCCATTTCACACCCATTACCATATGCTCATCATCATATGGGTTAGGGTTACCCTCATGGGGGGACTATTTCCTCCAACATCTATCCACCCCCAGGGAACTTGTATGCCAGTCAAAGAATGTCTTATGCATTTCCCAACCACATCAACTGATGCCAAGGCCAATTTTTACTCAACCTATTTAACATAATTTTTCCCCAAAAACTTTTTATCCTTATGCACATCTCGACACTCTAGCCCCTTTGGCATAAGGGCCCCCACCTCCCATGCCTTCTCAGCCTTTGCCACAACAACCACCTCCTCCTCAAGGTCAAGTGTATGCTTAGCAGTTAATCCCCCAAATTCGAAGAAAAATAATAAGGGGAAGGGAAACCATAACCAACAACTATAGGGTAACCAGGGTCACCATGGTACTCAACTAAATGCAACCTAGGGGAACCAACCTAACACCGCAATCCAACAACATGGCGATTAACCTAAGCAGAACAAGGTAGTTCACACAAACAAGCCTTGTGCATGTTGTGGTGTACATGGCCATTATACACATGATTGTCCCATTCTACCCTAGATGTGTCAAATGTGGGAAGCCCAAGTAGCATCTCGAGGACAACATCCCATGACATCGCTTCCTCTGAACACTGCTCCAGCCCAATAAACTCTGTTCACTAATAATTTGCCTTAGGAAGGATATGTAGCCTCCCAACCCCCACAAGGTCAGGCCGCTCCTCAACCTTAGCAGTATGGTAATCCTAATTACTAGATTATCATAGATGAACTCTGACGAGGTCAATACTGCTAATGTCAACCTTCAGACCTAGTCGCGCCAGTATGACAAGCAACCTGCTACATCTGCAACCGAGTCCCAAACCACATTGTCAACAATGTACATTCTGACAACAGATGGTCCCTTAAATATCCCTTAGCCTAAGGCATAGGTCATTCCCAAGATCCCCAAAGGGCCATCACACCGTAATGTTGATTATGCCAAAGCCGCCCACACCTACAACATAGTAGATGACTTGGCTCAATCTCTTACTGCCATGTCAACACTAGAAGTTATCCAGATGTGTCTATCCCAAAGAAAATCTCTACTATCTTCTTTAGGCGTTGTGGATCCTTCAGATGATTGCTTGATCATCTTTGATGTTGACAAGTTAGAATATCCCTCTTTACCCTTATCCATTGATTTCAAAATACCAGTCAAGATCCGGAACGCCACTTTCCAATGATGTATCATCAACGAGGGAGGATCCAATTGTGTTATGTTCGCCTATATTTGGAAGTAACTCGGGTCCCCAGATATGTACCCATCCACTATCACTTTGCGTGCATAGGACGGTCACCCTTCACAGCCCCTTGGAATTTTACACAATTATTGTGTCACACTTGCGGGTAAGACAATTTGTATTGACATAGAAGTCATTAATTCCCCTTTCGATTATAATATCCTCTTAGGTCATAGCTACACATATGCGATTTCACTAGATGCATCTATTGTTCACCATAAGATGTGCTTCCCCAATAATGGAAAGATCGTCACCATTGATCAGTTGAAATATTATGAGGGCCAAGTCTCAGACCTCACCCGAGTCTATTATATCATCAGTGGCTGATAAAAAAACGTTCACACCTCTCACCAGTGTCTCACTTGGAGCCTATAAATATTCCTCATTACTTGGTGCATTCCCTGGTCCCCCCCCCTCTTATTTCTGAGCCTATCTCATTGAGTGTTTTCATGTTGAAGGCATCCCAAGCTAGCCAAAAGTGGCCTGGTACGACTAGCTAGCAGCCAACGTCTTCGAAACCTGCTATTTTTCACTCAACATAACCACCTCCTCAAGGAACTTCTCCTTCTGCTAGTGTCTCTCCTCATATTTTTTAACCAAGAACAACTCCCCCAAGTCTTAACCATCTAGGAGCCGTTCTGCTAGGCCATTACCCTTAAGGCGAGATACCATTTTTAGCTCCCCCATCTGTAGTCTTTTCTGTGCCTGTTATGGCTACACTGAGCTTACCAAATTTGAATCTAGGGATCCCATTTTGATACATTAATCCCCCTGCAAACATGCCACCAGATCAACTCAAACCATATACTGCTTTGACCCCGTTTCAACCAACTGCAATGACTCCTCCATTTGCTTCAGTTCCACAACAACTTCAACAAGAATCCACTCCTTTTGTGAAAGCATCCAGTGAGGGGGGCAAAGCCAAAAAGAAGGGACCTAAGGACAAGGCTCCCCAAACAACTCCAAATCCAACTAAGCCTCCAAAGCCGACACCTCCATGCACTTTGTGTGATGTTGTTGGGCATGCCACAATAATTGTCATGAAATCTTTCATCTCAAAGAGGTTGTCGACGATATGTTCCTGACTCTAACATACCAAAGGTCCATGTTACCTTACCTGAGTCAGCCAAGACAAAAAAATCATTACGCACAAATCTCCCTTGTGCTTTGTGTGAGAACGTTGGCCACAATTCTCATCACTTTCCTCGTCTCGAATATTTTCGCGATACCTGTTAGGAAATTTGTGAAATAGAGGCTGCTCATAATGAACCCACCACTTCTTTACCATTTTTAGCTCCCCCATCTAGAGTATTTTCTGTGCCTGTTATGGCTACATTGAGCATACCAAATTTGACTCTAGGGATCCCATTTTGGTACATTAATCCCCCCGCAAACACGCCACCAGATCAACTCAAACCATATACTGCTTTGACCCCATTTCAACCAGTTGCAATGAATCCTCCATTTGCTTCAGTTCCACAACAACCTCAACAAGAACCCACTCCTTTTGCGAAAGCATCCAGTGAGGGGGGAAAAGCCAAAAATAAGGGACCTAAGGACAAGGCTCCCAAAACAACTCCAAATCCAACTAAGCCTCCAAAGTCGACACCTCCATGCACTTTGTGTGATGTTGTTGGACATGCCACCAATAATTGTCGTGAAATCCCTCATCTCAAAGAGGTTGTCGACGATATGTTCCTGACTCTAACATACCAAAGGTCCATTTTACCTTACCTGAGTCAGCCAAGACAAAAAAATCATTACGCACAAATCTTGCTTGTGCTTTGTGTGAGAACGTTGGCCATAATTCTCATCACTTTCCTCGTCTCGAATATTTTCGCGATACCTATTAGGAAATTCATGAAATAGAGGATGCTCGTAATGAACCCACCACTTCTTTACCTGCGGGTTCTAGAACCATTGTTGAATTAGAACAGGAATCACACATTGTGATTCCTTCTCTTGATATCGAGATCACAGATTGCATTGCTACCATAATCGACCTATCGTCATCATTGGGATCCTCATTTGGAGACTCTTTTGGAGTTCTCCATATTGATTTGGTTGAACCTCCTTCGGAGGATATCGAGGTCTCAACATCAATAGATTTTCCATCTAGTAGTCATTCATCCCATCCTGTTGTCGATGCGCATGTGAACCTTGTCTCTCATGATGATACTTTAGGTAGTCCTCCACATCAAGTGGTCTCTCTTTCTCCAGTATTCCCATCTTCCAGTCAGATGAAGACATCATGGAAGCCATGACCACACTTGATTATCCTTGGGACGATATGCACCATTGTGTGCATTTCCTTCCGCAGCAGACCCATGACCAATATGTTGTGGATTCAAAAGACTTCATCCATAGTGAGGTCGATTGGTTCAATAACCCCTTACTTCAAACCCATGCATTTAAACCACATACACCTTGTGTCCATTACATTAACACCCAATGTTTGGGTAAGGGGCCATCCATATTTAAGAGTCCATGAGAAGCAATTCTCCCCAACCCTCCTAGTGTATCTGGTAGTGTCGACTCTAGTACCATTATTCTTCCCCATTTAGAAGAACTCCTTGAGTCTCATATCACTTCTAGAACACTCTAGGGATGATCCACTTAATCATTCATTCATCTTACATCAAAAACCAGTCCCTTAGACATTGTCGCTGACCAACCTCTATGTTTTATAGGTGAGCACAGTTCATTATCTCTGAAGCCACTCTTTGGTATAGTGACACCATATGTAAACCAAAAAATTCAATCCATTTGATTCATATATGTAGTGCCAAATGAGATTGGAAATCCACTATTTTCTTTCTCTAACTGTATATATCCATTCTTCCCACAAGAAGATAACCATAACATGAAAAAATGGCGAACCAAATCATCAAAATGTGTTTAGATTCCACTATTCTAAATACATTTAGCATGTCCATAGGATGTGTGGGGGCACCTATGCGCATATATATACTCACCATTATCTTGAGGATATTGTGCCATTTGGGCTGAATTCTTGAATCTCTTATTTGAGTACTTGGAACATCATGGTACTCCACAAACTCCTCTAGCTAGGGGCATCATTCCCACCTTTAGCATACCAGATCACTCCCCTTCATCACGTATGCTTGGGGGTAGTATCCCATGCTTGGGGGCATGATGGCATCCCTAGCCATATTCTCACATGATTAATGAAAGTCTCAACCTAGACCCCAAAGATTTAGGTATGGTCTATTATCCTTCCATTCCTTGGATAATTTGTCCTATCAACCTCTATGATGAGCCATATACATACATCGCATATCATAGACGCTTGATAAAATATTTTAAAACATTTTACTCTATCTGATACCACACTTACCACTTGGTCCCCATGTTTGACATGGTGGGTAGGGATTATTCTAAACCTTCTCTAGTAGTTCATATATGTATTCCTTTCTTACCTTGATTCTTCACCAAGAACCACCCTTCCAAGAAGAATAAAATCAACCTTTGGACAAGTAAGGTCACCTACCTGAAAGTTGCAGATCCAAATTCCAACAGTAAGTTTGTTCGCTACAATATCCACAAGATTTACAGCCTTCTCCTCCTCTCCAAATTCACCACATCTCACTTAGAAAATGAATTAAAATTGGACGAAAAACACCCTTTTATAGGAAAAACCCCAAGTTTTCCATCGCCAATTGCGAGAAAACCATAGCTTAGTTTGACGAACTGTCAACACCATTGGAAATCTCTCACCAAGAACTATAATGGGTTTTTTTTTTTGGCAATTTGAAACTTCACCTGGAAGCGATTTTATCCATAAAGTGTCACTTTGCCGCCATTTAAATCAAATTTCTTCATATAAGTCATTTGCAATTTGACACCGCTTTTCCTTTGCGCTTATCGCCTCATGTGTTGATTTTCATCATGGAAAAACATTATTTTTTCATGTTTTTATGGTCCCCTTGGGCATATCGTGTGTGGCAACATCATCAAGTCACCCTTGTTCAGAGAATCCGAGTCGAGTCATCATCATATTCATGGAGTTTGTCCTAAGTACCTTATATCCTGTTACACTATTCCATCCATATTTGTGTCGCATTCATCACGTGTTACCCATTTTTTCCTCCAGGGATATTGTCCCTCATCCCCTCCAGAGTCGAGTCAGTTGCTACCAGGTCAACCATCATTTTTATGCTCTGATAAGGGGAGTCGTCCGTCTCTCCCTTAGTTTCCCCCCATTCCATCATCATCCCTAGTGTTAGTCCATCAGTCACTTTATTATGATCCCTCACACTTTAGTTGAAGATTCATCATTTCCTCTCCTATGGAAGGAATTCTTCTATCAACATCAACATATTCATTCCAAAAGAAAGTTCTAGAGGGTGGTCTACCTTGGTTCCAACGTCCATTCTTGTTCGGTACCTCAGACCAGGCAAAGGGAATCATCATTTCCCTTTGACTTGGTTGTTTCTCATGTGCTTGAAGTCAACTCATTATCACATGATTGAGATTTGTATACTTGATGGTACGGTGATCCAACATATTGTACTAGTGATTCCCGAGTGTCTGTGAGATGTTTAAGACCTCATGATGGGGTGGCCCTTTAGGTATCCCCCCACATGCTCTGTTGACCTCAGATTATGCTACATCGTTAGATGCAGTTCGACAGATTTGATGGGTTTATTTCCAACTGCTTGCAGTGCCCACACCATGCATGTCTCATTCAGATGATCCATTCAGATCTTCAGAACCCTTTCCTGTTCATAAGGGTTTCCTTGGTTGTTATACCCACCCCCCCTCCCCATGTCATATGGAGGGGAATTATGTCTCATGTATTCATATTTTATCATATTTAGTCCTAGCCCATGTTTTTCTAGGTGCATTATGTATGTGGGATTCATTATATTATTTTCTGGCCCATTGATGCAAGAATGTCATTTATCATGTATTATACATTTTTTAGCTCAGTCCCACATTGTTGGGATCACTATTATTCTTTGTACTTTGTCATCTCGACGGGTATGGGTATGCCTCACATACCATATTGAGAACATGTACTCCAACATAAAAGGAGATTTATATCACTTCATATGCCTCATCCCTTCAGTTACTATCCTCTCTTGCTTCAATTCATTTATGTCTCTCTCTCTCTCTAACTCCCCTTTGGTTTCTAGTGATTGCGTTCTTAGAACGTACTTCAGTCATACAATTTTCTCCTAACATTTATACATTGGGGGCAATCTGTTATCACAAAAAATTGATCGTATAGCTATTCCTAACTAGATGGGTCAAAGTACACCATGTAAGACCAATTTTACCATAGTAAAACTTCTTTCACTATCAGAAATAATTTTATAAACCACATTTTATTAAGTTATTTATGGTTAAAACAAGAAAACCCATAAGGAATAATTAAATAAATCATTATTTATTTCTTAGCCCAGCTCATTGAGTGTTTGCATGTTGCAGGCATCCCAAGGTAACCAAAAGCGGCCCGGTACGACTAGCCGGCAGCTAGTGCCTTCGATACCTACTATTTTTCACTCAATATAACCATCCTCTCAAGGACCTTCTCCTTTTGCTAGTGTCTCTCCTCATATTTTTCAACCAATAATAGTTCCCCCAAGTCTTAACATCTAGGAGCTGTTCTGCCAGGCCATTACCCTTAAGGCGAGATAACATTTTTAGCTCCCCCATCTGGAGTCTTTTTTCTGCCTGTTATGGCTACATTGAGCTTACTAAATTTGACACTAGGGATCCCATTTTGGTACATTAACCCCCCCCGCAAACACGCCACCAGATCAACTCAAACCATATACTACTTTGACCCCATTTCAACCTGTTGCAATGACCCCTCCATTTGCTTCAGTTCCACAACAACCTCAACAAGAACCTACTCCTTTTGCAAAAGCATCTAGTGAGGGGGGCAAAGCCAAAAAGAAGGGACCTAAGGACAAGGCTCCCCAAACAAATCCAAATCCAACTAAGCCTCCAAAGCCGACACCCCTAGGAACTTTGTGTGATGTTGTTGGGCATGCCACCAATAATTGTTGTGAAATCCCTCATCTCAAAGAGCTTGTTGACGATATGTTTCGTGACTCTAACATACCGAAGGTCCATGTTACCTTACCTGAGTCAGCTAAGACAAAAAAATTATTACCCACAAATATCCCTTGTGCTTTGTGTGAGAACGTTGGCCACAATTCTCATCACTTTCCTCGTCTCGAATATTTTTGCGATACCTGTTAGGAAATTCATGAAATAGATGCTGATCATAATGAACCCACCAATTCTTTACTTGTGGGTTCTGGCACCATTGTTGAACCATAACAGGAATCACAGATTGTGATTCCTTCTCTTGATATCGAGATGACGGATTGCATTGCTACCATTATCGACCTATCATCATCATTGGGATCCTCATTTGGAGACACTTTTGGAGTTCTCCATATTGATTTAGTCGAACCTCCTTCAGCGGATATTGAGGTCTCAACATCAATAGATTTTCCATCTACTAGTCATTCATCCCATCTTGTTGCCGATGCGCATGTGAACCTTGTCTCTCATGACGATACTTTAGGTAGTTCTCCACATCAAGTGGTCTCTCTTTCTCTAGTGTTCCCATCTTCCAGTCAGATGAAGACATCATGGAAGCCATGAACACACTTGATTATCCTTGGGACGATATGCACCATTGTGTGCATTTCCTTTCGCAGCAGACCCATGACCAATATGTTGTGGATTCAAAATATTTCATCCATAGTGAGGTCGATTGGTTCAATAACCCCTTACTTCAAACCCATGCATTCAAACCACATACACCTTGTGTCCATTACATTGACACCCAATGTTTGGGTAAGGGTCCATCCATATTTAAGAGTCCAGGAGAAGTAATTCTCCCCAAGCCTCCTAGTGTATCTGGTAGTGTCGACTCTAGTACCATTATTCTTCCCCATTTAGAACAACCCCTTGAGTCTCATATCACTTCTAGAACACTCTAGGGATGATCCACTTAATCATTAATTCATCTTACATAAAAAAATAGTCCCTTAGACATTGTTGCTGACCAACCTCTATGTTTTATAGGTGAGAACCAGTTCATTATCTCTGAAGCCACTCTTTGGTATAATGACACCATATGTAAACCCAAAAATTCAATCCATTTGATTCATATATGTAGTTCCAAATGAGATTGGAAATCCACTTTTTTCTTTCTCTACCTGTATATATCCATTCTTCCCACAAGAAGATAACCATAACATGAACAAATGGTGAACCAAATCATCAAAATGTGTTTAGATTCCACTATTCTAAATACATTTGGCATGTCCATAGGATGCGTGGGGGTACCCATGCCAATATGTATACTCACCATTCTCTTGAGGATATTGTGCCATTTGGGCTGAATGCTTGAATCCCTTATTTGAGTACTTGGAACATCATGGCACTCCAAAAACTCCTCTAGCTAGGGGCATCATTCCCACCTTTAGCATACCAAATCACTCCCCTCCATCATGTATGCTTGGGGGCATGATGGCATACCTAGCCATCTTCTCACATGATTAACGAAAGTCTCAACCTAGACCCCAAAGATTTAGGTATGGTAAATTATCCTTCCATTCCTTGGATAATTTGTCCTATCAACCTCTATGACGAGCCATATACATACATTGCATATCATAGACGCTTGATAAAATATTTTAAAACATTCTACTCTATCTGATACCACACTTACCACTTGGTCCCCATGTTTGACGTGGTGGGTAGGGATGATTCTAGACCTTCTCTAGTAGTTCATATATGTATTCCTTTCTTACCTTGATTCTTCACCAAGAACCACCCTTCCAAGAAGAATAAAGGCAACCTTTAGACAAGTACGATCACCTACCTGAAAGTTGCAGATCCAAATTCTAACGGTCGGTTTGTTCTCTACAATCTACACAAGATTTAGGGCCTTCTCCTCCTCTCCAAATTCACCATAGCTCACTTAGAAAATGAATTAAAATTGGAGGGAAAACACCCTTTTATAGGAAAAACCCCAAGTTTTCCATCGCCAATTATGAGAAAACTGTAGCTCGGTTTGACGAACTGTCAACACCATTGGAAATCTCTCACCGAGAACTATAATGGATTTTTTTTTTTTTGGCAATTTGACACTTCACCCAGAAGTGATTTTATCAATAAAGTGTCACTTTGCCGCTATTTAAATAAAATTTCTTCATATAAGTTTCTTGCAATTTGACACCACTTTTCGTTTGCGCTTGTCGCCTCATGTGTCAATTTTCATCATGGAAAAAAATTATTTTTTCATGTTTTTATGGTCCCCTTGGGCATATCGTGTGTGGAAACATCATCGAGTCACCCTTGTTTAGAGCATCTGAGTCGATTCATCATCATATTCATGGAGTTTGTCCTGAATACCTTATCTCCTGTTACAATATTTCATCCATATTTGTGTCGCATTCATCACGTGTTACCCATTTTTTCCTCCAGGCATATTGCCCCTCATCCCCTCCAGAGTCAAGTCAGTCGCTGCCAGGTCAACCATGATTTTTATGCTTTGATAAGGGGAGTCGTATGTCCCTCCCTCAGTTTCCCCCCGTTCCATCATCATCCCTGGTGTTAGTCCATCAGTCACTTTATTATGATCCCTCACACTTTAGTTGAAGATTCATCATTTCCTCTCCTAAGGAAGGACTTATTCTATCGACATCAACAAATTCATTCCAAAAGAAAGTTCTAGAGGGTGATGTACCTTGGTTCCAACTTCCATTCTTGTTCGGTACCTTAGATCAGGCAAAGGGAATCATCATTTCCTTTTGACTTGGTTGTTTCTCATGTGCTCGACCTCAACTCATTATCACATGATTGAGATTTATATGCTTGATTGTACGGTGATCCAACATATTGTACTAGTGATTAACGGGTGTCTTTGAGATGTTTAAGACCTCATGAGGGGGTGGCCCTTCAGGTATCGCCCCACATGCTCTGTTGAACTCAGATTATGCTACATCCTTAGATGCAGTTCGACATATTTGATGGGTTTAGTTCCAACCACTTGCAGCGCCCACACCATTCTTGTGTCATTCAGATGATCCATTCAGATCTTTAGAGCCCTTTCCTGTTCATAAGGGTTTCCTTGGTTGTTATACCAACCCCCCCTCCCCATGTCATATGGAGGGGAATTATGTCTCATGTATTCATATGTTATCATATTTAGTCCTAGCCCATGTTTTTCTAGGCACATTATGTATGTGGGATTCATTATATTATTTTTTGGCCTATTGATGGAAGAATATCATGTAACATGTATTATACATTTTTTAGCTCAGTCCCACATTTCTGGGATAACTATTATTCTTTGTACTTTGTCATATCGATGGGTATGGGTATGCCTCACATGCGATATTGAGAACAGGAACTCCAACATAAAAGGAGATTTATATCACTTCATATGCCTCTCCCCCTCAGTTACTATCCTCTCTCGCTTCACTTCATTTATGTCTCTCTCTCTCTCTCTAAATCCCCTTTGGTGTCTAGTGATTGTGTTCTTAGAACGTACTTCAGTCATACAATTTTCTCCTAACATTCGTACATTGGGGGGCAATCTGTTATCACCAAAAATTGATCATCTAGCTATTCCTAACTAGATGGGTCAAAGTACACCATGTAAGACCAATTTTACCATAGTAAAACTTCTTTCACTATCAAAAATAATTTTATAAACCATATTTTATTAAGTTATTTCTGTTTAAAACAAGAAGCTCCATGAGGAATAATTAAATAAATCATTATTTATTTGATTTTCCTCTCTGAATAATTAATTAAACCATTTTTTAAATAATATTTCAGGTCATATTTAACCCAATTATGAAAAATAAGTAGATAAATCATTATTTAGTTATTATTCCTTGTTAAATTTGACTAAATCACCTACAAATAATTAAACAAATCATTATTTGTTTATTATTATTTAACCACATTATTGAAATGATAAATAAATCATTTATTTGTTTATTATTTCAAAATAAATGTATTTAACCAATTTAAATATATTTTCCCTCCAAAAAAATATAATAAAATATTTCAAGTGGTAAGATCTAGATTATGGTTAATAATATTTTTATTATTCTCCATTTTCGAGGACAACTCAATATTTTATTATAAATAGGATGGTTTTTCCATTCATTCTTCACTTTGATCATTCTCATTGTCGCTATTATTTTCTTTTTCCATTTGTGCCACCACTTGAGTTCATCACATATTTGGGTTTTCTACATCATTGAGAGAGAGAGACTCGCGAAGCTGAAGCATTGAGGACAACTAAGAACCCATGCCATTGAGGGGGGTTGGTAACATTTACTTATTTCCTTCACCAGGTGTTACATAATATAAAAAATATTTCTTTAAACTTGTCTTTTCTGTTGGTTATTTGGAGTTATTTCACATCGATTACTATTTCATTTTGCAGTTTAACTGGCTTTACTGCATAGATCTGGATTTTTTCAGGATTTGTTTTGATTTTTTATTACAAATCTAAATGGTTTTACATCCATTTATGTTTTTATGGCTATATGTCATCCATAGCTTAAGTAAGGTCTTTTTGGTACACTTGTTGAAATATTTTACACTAACAATATGGTGGCAGGGGAGGGTGTGAAGTGGATCCAATGATACCGTTTGCAGCATGAGATAGCTCGTCCCTGGTAGATCTGTGAGAATGGTATAAACATAACCTAATTGAGCATAGATCAATTCATATTTCAAATCTACTTCGAGCACATCCTCCTCTAACTAAGGGAAGTGTGAAGTGACATCTTTACCTATGGGGGCTAAAAGTGATCTAAGGAACCAATCATGTAAACACGGTCTTTGAATTTAGTGGCCTACACATGATCCTCCTTTTGCGACATTATTGGATATGGTAAGATAGGAGAGTGGTATTATTTTGACGAAAATAAGTCAAAAGTTTGGTACTAGTGTCATAATGGAGAGGTCACTGGAAATAGGATATAAAATCTTTGGCAAGAGTCCCGATAGTGGAATGAGTGGCGTTAGGCTGATAGAAATACTTCTTAGCAACAAATCTAGTAAGAGTATGCTGGAATAGACGAAGATAGATGGAGTATTCAGTGATCAAATCGGATGAACACCACATATGAAATGAGCGAACATGATTTGTTGGGTCTTCTCCAGGATTTCCTTTAAACTTGGGTATGTCGGAAGGAAGCTTGGTAGACATAACTGGAAAATTTTGGTTATGGAGAAGAGGGTAATTGATCAAATGGTTAAAATTGGGGAGACTCAAACCAACAATGAAGGGTAGTAATGGAGTAGTAGTGACCATACTAGAAGAGGTTCGGCTGGTTTGGTTACCCGGGTTAGCACCTAGGTTACCACCTTGGTTTCCCGCACCTACGTTGGTGCCTGACATGGTGGCATTATGAGGTTGAAAATACACGGAAGCAAAGGAAGAATTGGATGAATCAGTAGAACCAGAGTCAGAATGAGGACTCAATGGTGGACTATGAGGATGAAATCTAACTCGACGGGGAGGAGTAATATGTCCTAATGGAAACTAAGGGCGAAGGCCTCTAATTCTCCACGGAAAACACCTAGGGGGAGAAATTATGACACTAAGGAATAAAGGATGATAGGAGAAGAAGAGTAACAAACAACATGCAAACACCTAGTGTAGTGGTGAAAAGTGTAAACTAACTATATAATGATGCTACTCTAATACAAACAAGCATATCCTATCAAATAAAATGACCTCTATCCTGTAGGTGATATAAATCCTCAAACAATACTTAATATAATATTTTATATGGCCTTCCAAATAACTTCTTACTTGAATAAATCTCATCTCCCTAAGTAGAGATGTATGGAGAAAGGCGGGGTAAAGAACCAACTACTTTCCACAACCGGTCCTATAGGGTGATTTCTTATGATTGATCACTATGGTTAGCTTCGTACCATTGGGGTGGTCGAGTCTTGAGATTATTGGTGATCAAACACCACACAAAATTCCCTACCATGGGCTGGGTAGCCATGAGGAGAACTACTCGCATGATGACCTAGCCTAACTGCCTCTGAATCGAGTTTCTAATGCACTCTAACTTTGGACTGTGGGATGGTGAAGGAATTTAGGCTCCCTACAAAGTTAGCTTCTATGTCTCAATGTAAATGATTGACAGGTGTCATTGGAAGCCTATCCCACTTATCCTACACCTAAATATACAGATTTTTTGGCCCTGATGCCCTAGTGGGTTTAATCTATGTGTGTTCTATTATTATAATGTCACGTTTTTCAAGTCTTGGCTTGGCGGAGTTAACCAAGCTCACGTTATCTTAGGGTGTGAAAAAGTGTGTTCAATGTATGATTTGATTGAGCATGTTTGATGATACCATGTGATGTTCAAATAAAACGTTGAAAAACTATAAATAATGTTGTAAAATGATAATAAATAAACATCCAATCAAGCACAAACGCCACCCAAAGAAGGCTCTCAAACAAATAAAAAAGGAGAGACAACCAAGCTACTCAAAAGCACCTAAAAGAACTAAAAGATATAATGTCAAAGGGACTGTAATATAAAGGCACTATGCTTCTGAAAATGGTCAGAAAAACAATACAAATCAGAGGTGAAATCTACCGCAAAGGATAGGAAAGAAGCTAAAAAACCTAGGACAATCAAGAGGAGTCATAGGACTCCTCACATAGCCAATATATTCCTAAAAAGGTGGAGGTGTATTCGAAACCCTAGGGGGATCTTTAATACTTCAAAGAGAAAAAGTAAGAGAATCCAGACTTGAGGGAGACTGAAACAGAGATTAGAAACCCTTCCTAGTACAGACATAGGACTCTCGACAAATCTAGAAAAAATCTGAAAATTTTTCAGAAAATTTTCAAAACGCAGGTACTGGCCTAAAATAGGTGGAAAACTTAGTTTTTGAGCCAAAAAGTGCATTATGGGACTCAGAGTGTAGATCTAGGGTTGAAAAGTGTGTTTTTCTCCCCAGACTCTCGATTGAAAGATCTCTCACATATTATTTCGTCTCTTGCTTGGCTGGTACTTGTGACCTACGAAAAAACTAGAAAACCATTAGAATTTTGAAATTTGATAGAAAAAAAAAAGAAATGATATAAATAGGAATTTATAGACTATAAATAGCTAAAGAAAACCCTGAAAATTCACTAAAACTGCAGTCACCTAGGAAAATAAATTGTTACATCAGTGGAGTCACCATTTGTTAGTATGAAATTTCTTAGAAGGTGTATCAAAAAAATTTCACTTAGGTTACAGGTGACAAGTGACCCTAACAACAATTGTGGATGCTTATAATTCAAATCTGCAACAATAATGTGAGAAGAACCTGCAGAAAAATATATTTATGCGATCTAAAATAATAAACAACAAAAGAAATTCGATGTAATAACCCAATTATGGAAAGAAATTTAAATGAATAAATCCTTTATTAATAGCACCTGGAAAAGAAGATTTACAAAAGGGTCACAAATCCACCTTCGTGGGATGGGTCTTTTGATGTCCTTGACACTTCAGTGATTGATGTTCCTCTCTCAATATGAAAAAACCCAAACAATGTGTAGAACTCTAGCAAGATCTCGAATGAAAAAAGACATTAATGGTGATGATGATAATGATCATGGTGAAGAATGAATGAAAAACCCTCTTATTTATAACCAAGCATTAGGTTGATCTTGAAATTGGGAAATAATAAAATATTATTTAAAAAATCAAGATCTAACCATTAGGAATACTTTATTATATTTTTTGGAGAGGGAAAATATATTCAAAATGGTCAAATATCTTTATTTAGAAACAATTAACAAATAAAATGATTTATTAATTATTCACGAAGATTAAGAAAGGTGTGAAAATGGAATAATTATTAAATAGTGATTTAAAAATTATTCCAAAAATGGAATTAAGGAATAATAAATAAATAGTGATTTGTTTAATTATTCCTAGGTGATTTAGCTAGATGTGACAAGGAATAATTATAAAACAATGATTTGATAATTATTCCTAGAGAAAATTAAATAAATAATGATTTATTCAATTATTCTCATGGGTTTTTTTAATTTTAATGAGAACTAATTTAATAAAAATGGTTTACTAAATTATTTCCTATAGTGAAAGTGATTTTACTATGGTAAAATTAAACTTACTTGGTGTATTTAGATCCACCTAGTTAGAAATGGCTAAGTGATCATTTTTTGGTGATAACACCATGGAATATTTTAACGTGTATAGTGCTTGTATTTTCAAGTCTATAACGGTGGAACAAGCATGAGGTAAAGAAAATGAAATGGCCTACAAATTCAACTCAAACTGTGGCATTTAATGAAGGATTTTGGATCTCATTAAGCTCATTGTAGCCCATTCAATAGTAGCTAAAGATTTATAAGTCTACCATGGAAATAATTCAAGTGTATGATATTCAATAATAAATACTTGTCACCCTTATAGCCATGATATATAAAAATATGAATATGAAACAAATATAAACTTGAGAGGTATGTAAATCAAGGAATTAGAGCATACAAATTACACAAAACATTTAGATTCGAAGTCACCATGGCAGTTAGCATATTAAAATTTTAAAATTACAAACAATAAGAGTATGTATGAGACCTATACTACCAAATGAGCATGAAGGAGGGTAAAGAGATAGGTTGGAGGCCCTTCCAACCAGCCCATGCTTCCTATTAAAATTAATTTTACAGAGAAAATAAAACACTCAATCAATGAAATGTAGAACCTTGGATAAAATTTCCATTAAATCGTGATCCAAACTTTACATCACATAGGGAGATATCATAATCCAATCATTTTGTAGAGAGACCCAAAATTGATTACATTAGTGTAACATTACATTAGAAATGCTACCACCTTTTCAAGGCCATGCTTGGCCTTTTATAATTTTTATAATTACATAGTAGGCCTTGAACAAGCCAAATAAAGACTAAACAAGATCATAATAGTTTTCCATCAAAAGGATATTTGATACAACCTTTATCTAATCAAAGAGTAAAAATATTATGCATAGTTTTGCATTTTTTGCAAATCTGGGCATGATCTTAAAGTTATGGAAAAATTACGTTTTTTCACAATTATATATCAAAGAACCCTTCTAATTTCCCCAAAAATGGTGAATTTTGTAAAACCACCTCACTTTTTATTCAATTTCCTATACTGGTAGAAAAACCCATGTCTCATAATTTTGATATTCACCCTCATATCCACGCAAATCAAGGAGGAAGTTGATAATTTAAAAATTGTGTGAATTTGGGGTTGAAGCATTAATTATCTTCTAGAAACTCACACGTTAAACTTGGGTGTATTATGACTCATGTGGAGTCATGAGAACATTAGTATGAACAAAAAACATGCCTCGGTTTCCACCCGGAAGTGTTTTAATATGTCGACCCCAAAATTAGTGAAGGAACTTTACTTTAGTGCACAAATAGACCAGTGAAGGATAAGTGCACCTATGACTGTTGAATATGAGCCAAAATAGTTCCAAATGTGTTATTTTACTTCCAAATAGAATTTTCCTCTATGGAAATCTCATATGAGAAATAGGTCAACATATATTTCAAGTCTGGTGCATGATCTCTATGCAGTGCAAGAATATGACAATCTACATTAACAAAATTTTAATGAAAAATAGTCCTAAGAAATGGATATAACAAAAGTATATTTCTAGATAAAAATACAAATCAAGCACAAATATTTGTTATTGCATCAAAATAATTTAGAAGTATGAGGGATAAGTTCATAAGTTGGTAAAACAAGGAAATAAGTAAACATATATGGGAAAAAGACGCATCAGATACAACAATTTTGATGTCTGACATCCCCCCATGCCGATCATCTTGCATGACCTCGTGCGACCGAATCAACTACTATATTGTTGCT
The DNA here is from genome assembly GCA_034641835.2 of Pinus albicaulis. Taxonomy (NCBI): domain Eukaryota; kingdom Viridiplantae; phylum Streptophyta; class Pinopsida; order Pinales; family Pinaceae; genus Pinus; species Pinus albicaulis. The sequence continues at coordinate 119,754,957 of CM076580.1, read as the reverse complement.
CCCTTGCAAAAATCCATAATTGAAACATCTACATGTGACCTTGCACTCATAATGATGTTCCTACAACTCTATGTAACCAAAAATTCCTTTGCTCGATACAATTGTTTTGACAAAAAAATGCATGTTGGTTGGTGTTTGTGCTGAATTATTTATTCATTAATACCAATCCAAAGGAAAATCAGATGTCAGGGCTACCATAGGAATGCTATAATTTCTTTTTCCAAGGATAGTGTTATCATTAAATGAAATAGCCAACCATCAAAATTTCCATAAGCATCTCAGGAGCAACCCTGATCAATAGTTTTTCACCTCAATATCCTCATTAAAGTGACATCATTTTAAATTCATGGTGTTAAATATGGACAAAAATAGTGAAAAATAAAGATGAAAAAATGATACCTTCCCAAAGTGACCTTCTTATCATCATCCGAGCATATAGTTGAAGCTCCTCTTGTTTGAGTAAAGTGAATCACCTACACTAGGGGTCCCACGTCCATAAAAAATACATTCTTATTTCTGAAAGATATAACTCTAAAACACAATACTAGAAGGATCTTAAAGCCACTCTTAGAGAGATATAAAAATCATTTTCTAGTTTCAATTTTAATGATAAATATATATGAAAAATTATTCCATAGTTAGGGGACTCGTCTTATCTAAGGTTTTATAATTCAATATATAGAAAAAGGTTGATATCATCACATTTTAAATTTTAAAATAGTACTATTAATTGATGTATACACTTAACTAGTAGTCACATGTTGAAAACTTGATTGAAAATATAAATAAAACACCCTAACCATGAGTATTCGTGTCGAATGTCGCTCCGCTACTAGTGGGTGTCCAAAGCCCTGACGGAGTCATTCACCATGCCATAGTACACGAAACATATATCCTTCTTATTTAAACTTGTGAAATTGAGTGTTTTTCTTTTTATTTCACATAATGGGAAAACTGTGTACAATAAAATCCCATTACCACTAACATCGCTTCACTTCCAGCGAGTAAGCATAGGCCCGACGAATTTGTTAGCATACCCCATTTGGAAGTAACCACTACATACGAAGGTGGGAAGATCATGCACCGGGGAAACCCAATGCCACTAACATCGCTCAATTGTCATCGAGCATCCATAGCATTGATGGGGTTGTTAGCATACCCCACCCTAATAAGGCAAAGGAAACTATCCCAGGTGTGGTATAAGTAGCAATGAAATATCCCATAAGGGAAAAAAAGATGTCTTACAATCCATGTTGAATAGTTCAAGCAATGAGTGACACCAAAGATGCATATCAAATATAGAATTAGTACTAAACATATAATGGTAGACCAAAAGTATATGATAATTGGGAATTGAATAGGCCAAGTCTAAATAGCGAGTTTAAAACGTTAATTGGCTATCAGTCCCTTGACTATCATAGTTATTGCACAATAATTGAAATCTCAACTATTCAATGTATAATAAAGCATCTTGGATAATTGTTGAAAATTCCTCCTAGTTAGTCATTCTAGGGTTCTCGTGAAAGGTCATTATGGTTTTATAGGAGTGGTCCACCATAGGATGTTTTTCAACAATACCTTTTAAGATAAACTTGAAAATATTTCTTGTTTAGTAGCTTGCTCAAGTAAATAGGCCAGGGTTAGGGTTTTGGGCTTATAAATGGAAAGTATTAAGCATAACAATGAAAAGTCCCATTGAATAACTCAATGGATGAACAAACAATTAGAAGAGGAACCAACCAATAAATTATAGCCACTTTACAAAATATGAGGCATTAAGAGTGAATAGCTTTTGACAGGACTTACCACATGAGTGCATAATAAAAATTTCAATATTTGTGCCTTAGGGAATTATACTTTCAAAAGTGTTTTTGTAAGATTTTTTTTTCAAATTGAATTTGTATTCATTGCTTCTATACCCTACCATAATTTATAATGAGGAATGTCTCCTTCAAGTGTAGGAGTACTTATAGTGTATCCATGTGTGTAACAAAATGCTAAATATACTCACATTCAATTTTAAAAAGTAAAATTCAATGCATATCAGAGTATGAGAAATTAGTTGCTTTAATTGACATGGTAACAAGAGTTGTTGAATGATGAGGGAATGAGATTTTTGATGGATGTTTGAAACCATGCTTAAATTAGATCCACATATTCATGATTCTCTAACTCATACAAGTCTTCCATAACTTGATAATCACTCTCTTTCAGGCATAAAGGATCTAGTGAAATATAATAAAGAAACTCCTTAATATCAGTCTCTAATGTTTGTTCCTCAGATTAGAAATTATGATTAAATCAAATTCTAGGGTTTTGAGCTCCAACAATAGGTCCAGGACAACTTCCAACCATAGGTTGTTCCTTGAATGGTATTCTAATTAAAGCTTCCTAGGACAATTGTTTTGTGATAATAGGGGAAGTGTTTGAATTTATTCCTCTCCTTGATTGAGAAGATGAGACATTACATTCAATAGGGGAGTCAGTAGGAAGAACATGTGTGTGGATATTTTTTTTTTTTGGGGTAAGTTAGGCTATTCTATTAATTCGAAAATAGAGAAATACATATGAGCCTATAGGTTGGGTTGGAAAGTTGTGATTAGCCAATCCCAACCTTGGTGACTCGGTTTTGGGGCTACCTTAGAGGAGGAAACCAACCCGAACAAATCTTAAAACTGAAAATTACATTATGCGCAGTAGCACTGGTGTATCTAAGTAGCACGAAATATGTGGAAGCAGAAAAGCACTGATGGAAAGCTTGAAAAAAAACATGGAAGAGCTATGCAGCTACGCAAGCCTAACTTTTTGTCTTCATCATCGCAGTTAGGGACCTCCTCCTCAATGGGGCAAGCGGGTGCCTGCACCATGGCTTCCTCTGAATTTGCCACTGTACGCCTGGGTCTGTGGACCGGTGCACAGAGAATGGGGGAGTCCAAATTTATGCCGTTAGGGAGACGCATCCAGTTGCCATCGGAATCCATCACCCAGATGTCCAAATCATCGTCTTCCTTCTCTTGAACTGGCAACGGGGCAGTCTTGCGGTACTGGGGGTGCGTCTAGGGAGTGATGGTGGACTTCCACGGGCCACACCTACCTCTCTTTGTATCCTGCCCAGGGGCTGCTTCCTCCTGCTCGAGATTGGGGATCTGACACACAAAATTGCTGGAGGAGGAGCCTTCCATCAACTCTAGTCGATTGTCCTCACTGCGGTGATAGCAGCTAGGGAGATACCCTCATTGTCCGCCTGGGATAGTTCTCTGGCAAAGTCTGGGAGCCATTACACAATGAGGTATGGGGGAGGTGTCCAGGGAGGGATACACAACAGGGCAAGCAGCGTTGGGGCTCAGGGGGTCAGAATAGCTGGGGGAAAGGTGCACAGAAAGGGATGCAACAGCCCAGAAGGGACTGCGTGGCGCAACATTGAGAAGAGGGCTTCACAGCCTACTGAAGTTAGGGAAATGCCAAAGCAGAGGTAGAGAAGCGAAAGGTAGAGGTAAAATACTGTGGGTTGAAAAGGGTTGTGAGCTCATCCTTTTAATGGGGCTAGGATGTCTGCGAGGAGGATAGAAATGAGTAGGCCTCACACGCAGCTGCATGCAATGATTGTTCACTTGAGCAGGCTCGAGGGAAGGGGGCATTAGGGGAATTTTGAGGTCTAAAATGGGCCTCCTAAGGAAAATGTACAATCAAAATTCATTTTATGAGAACCAATCAAAATGTAGGGGATAACATCGTCCCTAATGGTTGAGGTGGCATTGCTTGAGTTAAAGGTACTTACTTGTCACATTCCCTATGGTGGATAAAAGCTCATGGTTAACCATGGTATTTCTCTAAGTACTTTTAAAGTCAAAGTAAAGTACTCATAATAAATGTCATTTCACACTTTTTGAATAAAAATATATTATTGTCATTTCATATTTCTTGAAAGAAACAATGAATATCCCTATGCATTTATTATATTATATTATATTATTTTATTTTATTTTTATATAGTATATTAATTACATGTTATTATAAAATTTAAATAATATAAAATTTAATTAATATCATATAATATAATTAAGAATTTATAAATTTATATTTATATTTTTTTAAAGTTATTTAAGTACAAAAGACAAATGCATTAGTTGTTCAATGATAATGATTTTTTCTTGAAAAGCTCATTCTTATTTATAGTCACATCAATACAAAGTTTTTGTTAATTTTATTTTGGTACAAACTTTAAATTGAATTTAACTATGGTTACATGGATTCTGGTGCAAAAAGTGAATTGAAAATTCATAAATATTATTTTATTGTTTTAGCTATTATTTTATTATTTCCTTAGGAGGCCCATTTTAGACCTCAAAATTCCCCTAATGATGATAGCTATACAGGTCAATCATGATGATCATTTATGGTGGTAGATGCGAAGGGATGCCTTGGACAGGGTGAGATGCGAAGGGATGCCTTGGATGGGGTGACATAGTTCCCATCGTCTCGTCATCATTCCTGATTCTGTGAGTCTCATGTGGAAGGCTAATGGTTTGAGGATCCATAGCAGGTGAGGCTCTACACAGAAGATCTCCATCCTCAGGGGTGTGTGAGATGTGATTGTCAAGCATGTCAGTTCTGTCAAGATGTGATCCGGGGCATGTGTGTGGAGTTGTTGTGAAACGTACTTGTTTGAATTATGGTTTGGACTATGGTTTGGTCTATGGTTTAGATAAGGGCTAGGTCCAGGGTCTAGATTAGGGCTAGGTTTAGGGTTTTTTTTAAGGTTTGGGTTAGGGTATAAATTAAGTTTGGGTATAGGGTTTGTATTAGGGTTTGGGCTAGGGTATGGATGAAGGTTGGATCTATAGTTTGGATTAAATTAAGGTTTCATAGGTAACCAGGACCATAGAGGATGATTGAGTTGAAAGGTATTTATTAGTTTGCTATGCTAAGTGTATTTTCAGTTAATAAACATGTACATATTTGTCTCCATTTGTTTGCTTAAGGATTCAGAATTTTTAACCATGAAACATAGATGAATTTTGTGAATTAGTAGCATGAAATATGAGCAAATAACACTAAACAATAGTGTATAATAGAGAAATAAAACCACACATAAGATTTACACAGTCGGCTTGATGAAGCAGTTCACCCCTCCTGGGCTACATCTACTGGTCCATCTCCTAATGGCATGTCCATCTTTCATTAAGCTAAAATTTTTGAAAATACATGTGTTTACAGGCCTCTAATGGCTGTTTTATCTGCACTAATGGCTCCAAAATGCTCCAATTAGTCTAGGTAGACTCTTTTTTCACCCAAATTGGTCGAAAATAGACCCTCCTAGCCTTTTTCCCAATAAACCCTAAAAATGAAAAAATTTTAACTGCACTTATCTGTAGTTAAAAATGGAAAATTTTACGAAAATTGGTGGTGTGCTAACTTGTTCACCATCTCTAACCGTAAAGGTTAATGTAAAGGTTAGGGGAGGGGGTGGCCACATGCCAACCCTCGAAAACCCCGTAGTCACATTTAAGTTTGGAGCAGAACCGCATGCACAAACTAGGGTTGAAGTGGAGTTAGAACTGGAGTCAAACATGGATTAAACTGAACCGAGAGAAGAAGTTTGTTATAACAATTACATGTGAATTTTCTAGAGTTAAATGTCGTGGGGTCTAATCCGAAACCATCGGCGTAACATATGATGTCGCGGTTGATATGTGAACAGTCCACGGGGCCGCCGGCGGGTTAGGACCGCCAGTGGTCCCAACCCCTGCATGTAAATACATTAAAGTTTAAGTATAGTCGGTGCCCTTAAAGGGTTAAGAAATTTTGCATAGCTAGGTTGGTGGAAGTCTTGGCGCGCAGGTTGGAGGTTGCAGGGTCGAACCCCCCGGACCTCAAATTTTTTTTAATATACCGCTTAGGGGACATGTGGTAGCCTCAGGGCTAGCCACGTGTCACCCATCCATTGGTTTAAAAAAATAATGTACATTCCACCAATAAAATCACAACGTGACAAATGAAAGCTTCTGACTGGCTTGAGAAAATTGAATATTCTTAAGAATATTCCTCTTTTGCTGACTGTGTACCTGCATGCTGACTGGGCATCCTAGTCAAAGTTGTCGCAAATTTAGCTATTTGGGAAATTGATCAAAACGCGATATCTCCCTCATACGAAATCAATTTTTCGAACTGTTTGCGGCGCCAAAATCAGGAAGATGAGATCTACCCAGTCGCTTAGGTTCGACATAGTTTCGATCACTTTTTATTTTGAGAAAAATTTATGAACTCCTGATCGCACCTCCCCATTGGGAAGCTTTTGGAACCCAAAAGACTTTGATTACCTGTTTAGTAGATGAGGGTAAAAATCCCTCATCTTTCCAACTTCCATCCACTTTGACTTGCTTGGCTTACTACCTTTGATCCCAACTCAAAGGTAGTCAACACTTCCCCTCTTCGATGCTTTTGTCCTCCTGTCAAGAATTGTATCTTCCTTGAGCTCATCCAAAAATTATGGCGAGAAATATTCAATAGAAGGTAGCTGAACATCACTTCCTTGATCATCGATCAAAGGTGGCTCATACAAACGTAAGTTTTCAACATTAACAACTAAATATATTTTCATATATGAAGGCAAGTCAAGTTGAAATGCATTGTTACCAACTTGCTTTATGATCTTGAATGGACCATAGCGAATGGGTTTGAGATTTTTACCTTCCCCTTGCATCCTTTCTCTGCTTATGTGCAACAATACCTCATCTCCTTCTTGAAACTTGTGATCAACTCTATGTTTGTCATGCCTCTCCTGGTATTTTATTTGACTATTCTCAAGCTGTTCTTGAACTTGTTGATGTATAATTTGAATTTTCTCAATGAACTTTCGAGCCTTGTCAATGTCACTATGCCCATCAATTGCAACATCCTTCTCAAAGATGAAGTCTAATGGAGATTTTGGCAAATACCCAAAGCATACTTCAAAAGGTGATGTATTTGTAGAAGAGTTATTTGCCCAGTTGTAAGTGTGCTGAATGTAATGCAGTTGCTCATCCCACAACTTAGGATGTTTGCTGCAATATCCTCTCAATAGATGCACAATGTTTTTGTTCACCACCTCGGCTTGGCCATTAGTTTGCAGATGAAAAGAAATACTCTTTTTCAACTTTGTGTCCATCATACTCCAAAGATTGGACCAAAAAATCCCAATGAACCTGGAATCCCTGTCACTAACAATAGAAGTTGGCAATCCATAATGAACCCATACATGTTGAAAATAAAGTTCAACAATTTTTCAGCAGTAATGGTTTTCTTACATGGCATAAGGATACACATTTTATGAATCTATCCACAACTACATAAAGATAATCATGTTGTTTTCTTGACATAGGTAGACCTCCAAAAAAGTCCATGAAGACACTCTCCCATGGCCTTGATGGTACTGGTAGTGGCGTGTACAACCCAAGCTTTCTATTGCTAGGCTTTCTTGTTGCACACATAGAACAACCTCTTATAAAACACAACACACTATCTATCATGCGAGGCCAATAGAAATACCTATGTAGATGCGCCAATGTTTTTCTTACCCCAAAGTGTCCAACAATAAGAGATGAATGAGCCTCTCTCATGACACTTAGCCTCTCTCCTTGTGGTATACACAGTTTTCCCAAATGAAACAACAAATTTTTATGCATGTGATAATCATTTTCTTCAACTTGATTCCCTTCACTCAAACTAGCATGGCACATCTTGAAAATCAACATCACGTGCATATTGTTATATGTAACTCTCATGTACAATAGAATCATTTTTGAGTAAAGTAGAAGCAATTATAATTGGTTGTGAAAGCATATCAAAAACTTTATTGAAAATACCTTTCTTGTACCTTATAACCAAGTGAAATTGTTGAAGAAATCCCATCCACCTGAAATGTCATGATTGCTGCAATTTTGTTTGTGACTGCAAGTACTGTAATGGTTGGTGATCGGTATGTATAATCGTCTCTTTACCCATCAAGTAGTGTTTCCACTTCTTGACGCTTTGTACCAATGCATATAGCTCTTTGTCATATGTAGGATAATTAGTTACAACACCATTGAATGTTTCAGAATGAAAAGTGATAAGCTTACCATGCTGCAGATGAACTGCGCCCATGGCATAATCACTAGCATCAGTTTGTATCTCGAATGGTTGTCTCAAATTCGGTAATGAAAGGATTGGAGCTGAAATGATCTTGTGCTTTAAAGCTTCAAAAGCTTGATGTTGTTTGCCTCCCCATTGGAAGCCTTTATTCACACTTGTCACTGCATGCATAGGAGCTGCGAAGGAAGAAAAGTTAGCAATAAAATTTCTCCAATACTGAGCTGCACCTAAGAAACTTCTTACCTTAGTTACTGTTTTGGGTGTGGGCCAATTCACAATGGGTTCCACTTTAGAAGGATCAATTCTCAATTCACCTCCTCCTACAATGTGTCCCAAATAAACCAAAGAAGTCTTTTCAAACTCACACTTTGACATCTTAATAAATAATTTTTATTTCTTCAAAACATCAAGCACCCTATTCACATGCAAGACATTTTCTTCTATTATTTTTCTGAAAATCAGTATGTCATCTAAATACACAATCACAAATTCATCAAGAAATGGACGTAAAACACTATCCATAACATGTATGAAAGTTGTCGGTGCATTACACAAAAAAAATGGCATAACCAACCACTCAAAGAGTCCTTGTTTGGTTTTGAATGCAGTCTTCCATATATCACTTTCTGCAATTCTTACTTGGTGATATCCACTTCGTAAATCTAACTTAGTGAAAAAATTTGCTTCTTTCAGCTGATCAAGAAAATCATCTATCCTTGGGAGTGGGTATTGATTCTTTACCGTTATCTTGTTCAAAGCTCTAAAGTCTACACACATGCGCCAAGTTCCATCTTTCTTCGGAATCAAGACTATGGGTGAACCGCATGGCAAAGTCCTTGGCATTATGAGTCCTTTGACCAACATCTCCTTGATTTTCCTCTTTATTTCAGCATTCTCCATTATCAACATGCGATACATGCCGATGTTTGGAAGAGGACAATCTTACTGCAAATGAATCTCATGTTGAATCTCCCTTTTTGGAGGCAATTCTGTTGGCTCCTGAAACATCTCATGATGTGCGTCAACTACATCATATAAATCTGATTTCAACTTAGGATCACAACCCTCAAATGATTCATGATTAACATCATCTTTAGGCTTAATCATTAGAAGAACAAAATTCTTACTTGAATTTACCAGCCTCTTTACCTGTCCAACATTTACCATAACAATATTTGTCTTCTTGTGATGTGCTCTAACAATGTACTCCTTGCTGTCTTTTAATAAATGGTATTTGTTCTCATGGTGATGGAAGATCACTTTACTGTCATACAAGTAAGGACTGCCCAACACAATACCTGTTATGTTAAGCGGAACCACATCTAATTCAACTGTGTCAACAAAATGTGCAGTTATTGCAAACCTCAATATACACTTATTTGAAACTTGTAAATTTTCATCCTTACAAATCCAACCAAGTGGATATGGTTTTGGATGTGGAACAGTCTCAAGATTAAGTTTCTTGACCAAGTCTTCAGAGATTAAGTTTTCTTGGGACCCACTGTCAAACAATGTGTCAATCTTAGTAAGTTTGGATATGACCCTCACATGAAACAGTTCAATTCTCTCTTCTTCATTTGGAGATTGCATGTGACAGTTTGATGTACTAGTACTAGTTTTAGTTTCAATTTCTTTGCCCTTTATGTTCTTCAATCTCATGGCTGTAATTTTAGATTCATCACCTGAATCCTCTCCTAAATCATGTTGAGTTGTAGCTGCAGTTTTCTATTTCCCTTTGTTATTGAGACGTTTGGGCCTCTTTTTACGATGTAATTTCCAACATTGATTTTCATTATGGCCTTCTTTTGAACAATGTTTATAAAACACTTTTTCTCCCTCTTTCTTACTGTTACACAACATTTTGTCAATGTCCCTGCAATCCCCATCCCGCACATTGGAGGGTCATTTTTGTGACTTCTGAATAGTGTCTTGCCTTGCAAATGACATCATTGCATCCCTTTTGTTGAAGGCAACATTCTTCTTGTTGACATTTCCTTGAGCAGAGCAGTAAAAATCCCTGTTTTTTCCTTGGCGCGAGTAGCCAGTTCTACCCTTGTGCCGAAGTGGAAGATTAACACTAGGGCACACGCCATTTGGCGCTCTATCCCAGTGTAATGCTCGTGCCAAGCTATTTATGAAGTGTTTTTTAAAAATAGAGGCGGAGGTTCCATTCCAACCACCTCTGGGATGAGTCATTGGGAGTGGTTGAACTAAAAAAACCACGAGCCTCCTCTTTTAGTTAGTAGTTTCCACCTCCCTTGGAACACTCCTAAAGGATATGACTCCCTTCCACCTTTGTAGGGATCCCAACCTCGTCTTTTCCCTTTATATAAACAAGCCTTCTCCCTTTATGAAAACTAGCTAAACTTGAAGAGATGAGCACATTATAGCTGAATAAATGAGTTATTGAGAAGGTAGAACAAGGAGAAATCCATCGAGAGGTCCCTTATCCCGTCCGAATTCCTCGATGAGCTTTGATACGTGCTTCACCTCAGCCCCGCTGGAGGAGACCCCAATGTCAGAGCATGGTTGTATCTCTTCTTTCTACCTATTAATATAAGTGACTATTGTCTGGTTCCCGTCTTGTGTTTTGTATCGAATGCAACATGCTAATATTCTCTGACTGATTAGCAGCTTTTGGATGAAATTAGTATGTGGTATGTGTTTATCATTTTCTGATCTCTGTGCAGGTTTCCAAACGTGGTAAGCGAAAGGGTTGTGACTTGCCTTCGATCAGGAGCAGGAAGTTCTCATCATCACTACAAGTGTCGACGATAGCTTTGGACCATAGGTAGGCCATCTTATTCGCATCCTCTTTCATTTCAAATGTATAGGAACCTACACTCTAGCATGATTCCTTTTTACTAGACCCACCCTAGTGCTAGAGGGATCGTCTTTGTCCGTAGAGAGGATTTACCTACATAACAAGTTGGAAACCATACTGGGGATCAATATGCGTTTGTCTTTGATCTTGTTGGGTCATTTTTTTGGGTTTTGGTCTTGTTGTTTACTTTTCTGGTTGTTTAACTGTGTTTCAAACCCTTGTTCACCCCCAGAGTGTCAATCTTGACCTCTGCTCTATTGAGTTTTTCCCTTTTTCATTGGTTAACTGGATTGGCGCGGTTTTTCCCTTAACAGTCACACCGATTGGCGCATGTTGCTTTTGTTTCACTTGCGCCATTGTCTGTTTAGCGTTGCATACCGCCTCACAGTCTCGCCAAACCCTGTGAGTTTTTGGGTGTGAGATTTTCATGAGTTTTTGGTCACTTTTCTTTATTTCTGGGTTCTTCTTAAGAGTAATTGAAGTGTTTTTTAATGTCTTTGATTGCTGGAGGCTTGTTTTCCACAGTTGTTTGTCCATTTCTCATTAGTGTAGCTTGAGGTCTTAGGGTTTTTTGAGTACCTTGATACACTGAGCCTTCTGTTTGGAGATCGAGTTTCTTGATAAGTTGTCGAATTCGTTCCCTGTTAATTTCTCTTGGTCTCTTTGATCCTGTTGAGTACGTTCATTGGTTGAATGGTCATTCCCTTTCTCATTTTGATTTTTCTTCCTCTTACTCCAAGCACTGATTACATTGCTTGTATGGGTCATTTTCGAGATTTCTCTTTGATTTGAAAAGTTTGTATCATTGGTTTGAGTGTTGTTGTGTTTGTTTTATGTTGAAGGATTCATTCCATTTCAAATTTTGGCATTCGCTCTCTCAAGCTAGTGTTTAGTTTAGTTTTTCATATCATTTAGTGCATTGTTCACTCTATCACATTGAAAAAACAAAAAAAAATTGCATTCTCTTTGCTTTGAAAATGAAACTTTCCTTTGCTTAATTTTCATTGTATAGGCTAGGAAAGAAGTTTTGTTTTCCGCAGATTGAATTAGATGCATTAGTGGATGTTTTAGCATGATTTCAATATTTTCTACAGCTTGAAAGTTTTCTTTCCTTCTTGTAGATAGCTTTCATTGAATGAAAATGGTATCCTTCTGCATGTAGCTTTGCATTTAGGAAGATTTCAGATCCAACATATGTTAAGGCATGGAAATTGAAACTTAATCCAAGATCAACATTAAAATTTATTTCAATTAACCTAAGGTAACATTGGAACCTAACAAAATTTTAGTGGTCTAAGTTAAAGACGTGTTCCGACGTCTTAAAACCTAGTAGCTGTCGTTCGCCATCTGGCTTCAGACAACACTAGTACGGACTTGTGCTCCCCGTATTGTCGAGTATATAAAGGGAGATCCCTCTAGGTTGCAATCCTTTTATCCATAGGAAGCCAATTTTTCTGCCCTGTAACCGTGATACACCGAACACAGCATTCGGGGAGAATGCCTGCACATACATCAAGTCCTTGGTCATTTCTCTTTCATTTGGTCACCAAGGTGTATATGGCAGTTCACGGAAAATTGGTATACCCTCTTGCTTAGATTACCTGAGCTGTCATTTTTTATCTTTACCGACTCTTTAAATTTGAAAATATCATCGAGCACTTGTCCTTTCGCGCTCGTTCAAAATTGATAATGACTAGAGTCATCTTTTTCCTGTTTCTTGAATCTTAAAACATGAAACATCGAATTTTGGTTTCAGTGTCGTAAAATAAACTACCCACGATTACACGCCCATTATACAGTTTCATTACTCGGCTTGTTTTATTTGCCTTGGTTTTTTGAGTCTTTGCTCGGATCTCTCTTTTTTATTCTTATTGTGAAGCAGTCATGGTGGCGGAACCACCAGTTTCGTCATCCTCGCTCCCTTATAGAGGTAGTCCTTTATTGGACAGTTCATTTGAAACTCCTCAATCCTCTAGGTTTGTCGAGCTTCAGTAGCCTATTCTACTGTCGATCTCACCTCTTGCTACCCGATCTTCCACTGACGAGCCAATTGAGTTCAATTGGCTGCCCTCGGGTGCTTGGTCTGGTTTTGGGGACGAGGAAGAATTTCCTCCTCTTACGTCGGGATCGCCATTTTTAGTTTTTGTTATACCTCCTAGTCCCCGTATATTTTTTGAAGATCTTATGGAGGAGTTAGACATGGACACATTAGGTCATATTTGCAGTGATGGAATTCTTGTTTCTACAGAAGAGTATCAAATTTTTCCTGAAAACACCCCTCATGTGTCTGCTCAATATTCACCATCGGTGTCACTTCCAGCTGGATATAGGTCTTTAGGTCAGATTATTGTTGGTGTTGTGTCTATGGTAGCATCTACTCCGTCCAAGATTCTGGTCCATCCATCATTAGGACTGTCACTGATGACACCTGCTTCGTCGCTTGCAGTTACATCTGTCCCAGTACAACCTACTGTCTGTGCGGATGTGTCTGCATTGGTCACTCAATCACCACTAACCTCAACTGAGATACCTGGTGGACTCACTTTTGAAGAGTATCTATTGGCTATTCATCAACAGAACTCTCAGGTTTCTCAGCAGCCTCATGCTCCTGTTAATCCGCCACACCATTATGATGAATATGGTAATCCTATTTATTTGCTCTATCTTACTCCTCATCACTATGATGCTGTCAGTACCCCCATCTATGCGTTTCCTATTCCCCATCATTATGATGAGAGTGGTGTTCTTGTTTATGACCCTTATGAAATCGTTCTTGAAATTGGAATGACTTATCAGGTGCAACCTCCTGGCCCACAAGGAAAACCCTTGCAAGGAAAACCTTCGATTCAGTCAGGGCTTGCATTTGGTCCTCAAGGAAAACATTACGATCCACAGGGCCAAACTTTACAAGGTTAGCCCATGGTCTAACAAGGACAACCCCAAGGGCCTTCTTATCAACCTTTATATCAACCAAAACCTTCTTATGGTCCTGGGGGGAAAATCTATTCGTCATAGGGACAACCTTTTGTACAAAAACCCAGATCATATACTCAAACTGGTCTAAACGTTGTGCAATAAGGACAACCCTCTGGTCCTCCTCTGGGACAACCTAGTTCATCGCAACTTTCAGGTCAACCTGCTCAGCAAGGGAAAACTGGTGCCTCTCAGCATCCAGGCCAATATTCCGCAGGGGCAACCTGCTCAACCGGTCCAACAACCTGCTCAATCTGCTCAACAATAATTTTCTCTGCTTCACAGTAGGGTCCTACCTTTCAGCAACCTGTTCAGTCTGCTCAGCAACTGGTTTACCCTGTTTATTCAGCTCAACAGGGCCCCACTTATCAACAACCAGTTTGATCCTAAGGTGTTTATTATCCTTGTGGTCATTATCGACCAGTATATAGTACATCTCAAGGTTTTACTTATCAAACTAAATCTTAGTTGCCATATAATCAACCACAAGGCCATAATTACATTCCACCGCAAAATCCTTATCAAGGACCTCAATGGTATACTCAGAATCAGTATCCTCAATATCAACAGAATTATTCGCCTTATCCCCCATATCATTCGAATCCTTCAGGGCAGAACCCATGGGGGAAATGTTTTTCTCAAACAGGATGGAATGCAAGTTCGGGTTCTTATCAAGGACCTGATATGCCTTTTAACCCTCAATTTCCATTCTTGCTACATTGGAGTTACCAGATGTGTCGAAGTTAATGAATGATCCTATTCTTCACAAACCTTATTGGCCTCTAGTTCTGACTAAGATTCCTGGTGATTGTCCAAAATTTGAGGGAAAGTCCGGAGAAGACCCCTAAGATTCTATTCGGCTTCGTCTTTTCCAATGGACTCTTACTGGTGCTACTGCTAAGTGGTATATCGAGCTTTCTCGTGGTATCTTTCAAGATTTCAACTCTCTTGCCATGGTGTTCCTTACTCATTTTCAGTTACCGGTTCGTTATGAAGCCGGGACACATCTCCTTACCTCTTTGAAACAGGACTGAGCTACTCATATCTCGGACCATATTCATGAATGGAGACGTCGTGATCGCTTGATAAAATTTGAAATTCTTGATCAGCTTCTTACTCATTGGTTCACTGCCTCCTTTGTTAATCAGATTGTGAAAGACATAACCATGGGGGCATGTGTAACTGAGGAACAAGCCATTGCTCGTGCCCGATACCTTGATCTTGTGTACTCTCAATCAGGAATATTGTATGATATTTTGACTGATGCCCCTCGACTTGGAACTTCTACTGCACCGGCAACCCCATTCATTGATGGTATTATTGGTTCTGTGTCTCATACTTCGTGTAAGTCTTATTCTTCCAACTCTGGGAAGCAAAAATCTAATTCTTCCAATGATATTGCTCCTCAGCCTAGTCTGAATCCTGGTAAAACCTTGGAGGTTAATGCCATTCAGGCCAATCCTGCAGATAAGACTTCTAAAGGAAAAAATAAGGGTAAAGGAAAACCTAAGGCTGATGCCCCAAAACCAGATTCGTCCAAACCTCGTGCTGATGATGGTTCGTAGCGTAAGCTGAAGTATCCTTGTCTGATTTGTGACGAAGAGCACTACACCAAGGACTGTCCGCGATGGGATGAAGTGAGTCGATTTCTCAAGGGAACTCAGGGTACTCCTACTGTTCTTAAAGAACCTTTTCCGTCTTAGTAGACCCAGATGGTCAAGCAGCCTCAATCGTTTGCTCCATTTGGTTCTGAAGTGTTCATGATGAATGGTTCTGCATCCTTTTCCATCACTACTCAGTCGAAAGATTATACTGGATCACCTCAGGCGACAGGGCAGGAGATCACTGATGGTCCTCCTCCCCCACCTGTTTCTGGTCCTCTTGAGATTGAAAGGCCCAGTGCTAAACCCGTTGTGCGACCTCCTTCCAAAGGTGTTCTCCAGAAGTCTTCTTATATTCCCAATGCCCGTGCTGCTTAACATTACAGTATTGTTGAATATTTGGTGCAGGCACCTTCCACGATGTACGCGTTATAAGTCCTTCAGAGTTGTCCATCTCAATGGAAAGCTTTATTATCTGAGATTGGCGGGGTTGATTCTGCTGATACTAGCCTTCTTGCTTTCGATCTGGAGAATTTCGTCCCATGACTTCCGCACCAGGTTGCACTCATTATACAAGTCATTATTCATGGTCTCGACATCCATCGAGCCATTGCAGATGAAGGTGCTTCAACCTGTATCATGTTTGCTTCGTGATGGAAAGCTATCGCCCCTCCAACACTGAATTCCTCACCGAATGCCCTTGAAGCATTTGATGGAAGGGAATCTAAACCTTTGGGTGTTCTCGCAAGTTTACCGATTACCTTAAAGGGAAGATAGTCAATGTTGAAGTAGAAGTAGTTGACGCTAAACTCAATTACAATCTTCTACTCGGTCGTAGTTGGACTCAAGTTAGGCTTTGCGTTCCGTCCACCCTCTTCCGTGTTTTGAAATTTCCACATGAGGGTAAAATTGTTACTGTTGATCAGTTGTCTTTCTTCACCTCTTCTTCTGAGAAAAACGTTACGTATGTGGATAAGATCCCAACTCCCTTCAAGAGCGTTGGACCAGGTCTCTTCAAAGATCTCGCCCTCATGGGTATTTTTCCCCTTCCACCACCTATGACTGTTCAAGTTCATATGATCTCTCGGTCCGATGACCCATGGATTATTCCTTCTCCTGAACAAGTCAATTCATTTGGTGATTCAATGCCTTTGATTCCGATTGAAATCGATTAATGTGAACTCATTGCTGCATCTGATATTCCATCATCTAATGGTGCTCCTTTGAGCTTGTCTCTTGAAGTGTATTCTCAATCCCCTTGGCTTGGAAATTTAGATTCGCCTGATCCTTTGATAGAAGTGTTTCCTTCTGATGAAGCTATCATGGAAATCATGTCTCTCGAATATTTTCCGTGGGATGATGGTCATCATCGTTATTCGTTTATTCCTGGCCTCGGGGCTATGTCTACATGTCTTAAGAATTTTGCGTCTCAAGCTCCTTCTCCCCCACTTCAAGCGCCAATCCGTACACATGAAGTCTTTACAGAAGGGAACTTAAGAAACATCACACAAATGATGCCTATTGAAATTTCCGTGAAGCCGAGAATTGTCGAGAACATCCATGTGGGAGTTACTTGTTCTTCACATGAAGTCCAAGTTTACACTAGCCTTTTCCACGAATTCCGTTATGTCTTCGCTTGGTCCTACGAATAAATACCCAACATTGATCCTAGTATAGTGGTGCATGAAATTCCAACTTATCATGGTTCGAAGCCTGTTCGCCAGTGTCTTTGTCCGGTGCACCCTAGAAAGGCTGCAACCATTAAAGTTGAAGTTGAAAAACTTCTCAAATCTAGTTTCATTTATCCAATTCCCTTGATAGATTGGGTTTCGAATATTGTTCCTGTCAATAGGAAACAAGGAACTATCCGTGTCTGTGTTGATTACCGTGACATCAATTGGGCATGTCCTAAGGATAATTATCCTACTCCGTTCATCGATCAGACCATTGACCACTGTGCCGGGAGCGAGATTTTTTCCCTTATGGACGGGTTTTCTAGATATAATCAGATTAACATTCTCCCAGATGATCAGCACAAGATGAATTTTATCTATCCTTGGGGTACCTTTGCATACAAGAAAATACCTTTTGGCTTAAAGTATGTCGGGGCCACTTTCCAGCGAGCGATTTCTTATGCTTTTCATGATATTTGTTGTTAGTCATCAGTATTTTTGCTTGTTATGATGACTAGATCCCTTGTCTATGTTTTCTAGAAACCAATCTCAAAAGTCCATTTTTTCTGTAGAAAACCACTCAAACAAATTTTTGTCTTTTACCCTTGTCTTACAGCCTGTGATGGAAGTAGTCTTTAGTTTTCAATCATGTCTTAAACCAGCTAAACTTCCTTGTCTATAGCTATCACAAGCCTAATACCTCTGCTTTCAAAACCCCCTGTTTCCACATAGCTCATTGTCAAACATTGGACAAGTTTTCTACCCCTCTCCCATTGATTATTTTGTCATAACCTGAATATGCCTAAGAAACTCTTCAGAAACTATGATAAAATGTCTAGGTCTAAGTGGTGGTGTTTAGGGAAAATACCTTGAGAAAACTATCCCCAAGTCAAAAACCCTGTTTTTGACATCAGTCAGCTATCATTTCTTCTTATTTGTAAAAAAAAAGCCCTTGTCTATCCCTAGGTCATACACCATCAAAGAGGTCACTTTGTTTTGTTTCAAGAAAATCTCACAAAAGTTCAAATTCAAGAAGAAATAGGGAAAGAAGTTCCATGTCTGAAGAAAGTGATCATTTCAAGCATGATATTCATGAATACATCAAGAAGGCTCTCCAAAGATCAAAGAAATCTATCAATGCATCACTGCAGGGGTGTATAGATTGATGACAGTAAGCAGAGTGTAAGCAAAAGAAAACTTCAGAAAAAGATTTCATGTTGTGGCAGCTTACTATTGGAAATTATAGAAAGTGTAAATTGTAAAGAGAAAAGACCTATAGGATTCAAACTCAAAATGCCAAAAATTCAAAAGTCCTCCATCATGGCAAATCAACACAAAGGTTGGGTAATGTATACCTCCAGTGCTTCATGTTAACTCAAATGGAATTTTTGCATTAGTTCCCAAACATGTGAGCTAGCTCTGTAAATCAGTCTTATGCAACCATCAGTGAAAATATTTTTGAGAAAAGAGCCTCTAAGCAACCAGGCATCAAAATGAAAGGAATAAGAGGAACAACTGCCTTTTTATCTTACTTTAAGCCTAGGCTCTAAAAACATTCAAGGACAACTTCAACGCCAAAGGAAATACAACTACTACAAAGAAGGGTTATTTCAAGACAAACACAGCAAGAATTTATCATTTAAAAATGCATTACTTACCCCTAGGTTTCACAGTGAAGTTCTGCAAGAGGTCATGTCTCAAAAGCAGAACAGACAGAGGGCACAGAGTTTAGTTTTCAGGAAGGGCCTTCTTCATGACAAGCAGAGGGCCATTACAGTTTGTAAAAATGACTTCTTAAATAATGAAGAGAGAAAGAAAAGGACTGTGTTTACCAAGGTCTCATTCATCATAAGAAGAGATCCTAGATAGTTGTATTTGCATTGCCTCCTTCAATTATTAGCAGAGGGCAAAGACACTGTTGTTTAAATGGCCTCCTTCATAACAAGCAGAGGGCCTAAGAAGATTTGTTGAATTGCCTCCTTCAGTAATAAGTAGAGGGAAACACTTGGTTTATAGGGCTAAACCTTGCATTGAAAGACAAAGAGTGATTTGAAAATTTGATAAAGGGTTGAGAATTTCAATGATCAATGGAGCTCAACATAGTTTGTTTGACAAGCCTCATTAAATAATAATCACAGCACTAACAATTGGTTTACAAAGTGCCTTTTGAGAGATAAAGAACACATTTCATGATTGGTAAAGAGGAGGTTTTTGTCTTTAAAAAAGGATAAATTTCCTTTTACCAAAAACTTAAAGAGACCACTGTGCACAAGATACCCACTTTTTTCATAAGCACATAGGCAAGACAAACCATGTGTCACGCCCAGGACCAGTTTTGCTTCAAATGGTGTTTCTGACCAAATAGAGGTGAAATTGACAAAAGTGAGAGAGGTTTTTGTCCATAATAGGCTAAAACAGAAAAAACTCCTTCTGATTTACACAGGTATCATAGTTTGTGAGAAATGTAAAAAATACAGGTGTGACGGGAGAATTTCTGCACGGCTAGAACCAACATTCACCATTTTTGACCAGTGTTGGGATAGTCAGTTTTTGGACATCCAAATGGATTTTGCTGAAAGGGAATTTTTCTGAAGGTGGCCATCCAAATGTGCGTTAAGATATTTTTGACTCTCTGTCAGAGATCAAAAGTCAATTTTCTTACTATTTTTAGCTTAAATAGATATTTTTTGAAGATATTTTGTGCCTTGGGCCTTGTGAGGCCTCAAGGACAAAATCAGATATTTGTATTAGGCCAATGAGCTTCTAGATGCTCTTGTGATCTCATCTACTCATTTCATATATAACTTATGAAGACTCATTGTAAATTGTTGGAGGTTTTAGAAGTAGAACTTGACAATTTGAAGAGCAATACATGGATATGAGCTTTGAAGAAGAAACTTGTTTATGAAGTGGATGATTTGCTTACTTGTCTAGATGGTGGAGAGGCTTTGTGTGTAGGATTCCATGGCTTGGTGAATGGTATTGTGTTTCTTATTTGTTTTGTTTTCTTAGTTTCTCATACATGTTTTCATGATTCTTGCTTGCTGTAGTTCAGTAAAGAATAAGTTTGAGATATGCCGATGGAGGCACCTCAAACTTCCTGATTCATTACAACTTAAATGTTCTTCATCTTTCTTGGTTATGTCAAAGAATTCTTAATTTCTCTTTGGTACCCTAAGAAATTGTTTTCAGTTTCATTAATGGTTATTATGTATTCTGTCTAGTATGATTCACGGTACACCCTGCTTACTCATAGCTAATAAAAAATCCATTTCCGAAATCTCTCTCTGAATTATTGGTTGTTTAGTTAAGTCAAAGAGGCCTTGTTTCAATCTCTCCCTTTGTCCATGCTTTGCAGTCTTATTTCAAAGTTCCCGATAGCTCAAGATATGATGTTTAGGAGTTCCCTCTTCATAGTTTGAGTTGTTAGTTTATCTTATATGTTTTTCTCAACCACTGAAGGTGATTTTCCCAAAGTTAGAGGGTCTTATACTTCTATGCATCACCTGATTGTTTATTTTCTGCATTTATTAGTTTGAGTTTCATTCATAGAGATTAATGGTCAGCCCTACCTCATGAATGCTCGCTTTTTAAATATTTATGCTTAAGATCTCTTTGTCTTGCAAACACTTAATGTTCATTACACTTCACAAACCACCCAAAAGATCCATTGACTATACTAAATCGGCCCTGCCACACACCTTTTCTGTTTTCTAGGAATCCTTGGCTTTCATTTGACCCCATATCCCTATTGATTTGATAAATTATCTTTCATTGATGCCTACTTAATCGGTTTTCACCTCCAAACACAAAAACAAACAAACTTACTTAACAACTAGCCTAAAATAAAATATACTAAGCGAACAAGCTAACATCCTTCGCTTCATAGAGAGAGACCTCTCTGAGTCCAAGAAGGCTAGGTCCTAGGGCTCCAAAGATTGGTCTGATGTTACCCTATCATTTGGTGTACCAATCTGCCAAATTACGAGACACTAACATAATGGCGATCATGGTGGGACCTTGAGTCAAAACGTTCTAGGTATCCCTTAGGAACTCTCAAAGTCTCAGTCAAACTTAGAAAACTTAAGTGTTGTCTGAAGAGTAGAAACTAGCTCTTTCACCATCTTAGAAAAATGATGATTCAGTTATAGGAAACTCTTACAAACCTCAGGGCTACATATAGGAACTCAGAAAACCCCAAAAAGCATCCATAGATTGGTTTTTTATCAGTTATTGGTGGTGGAACATAAACACATATCTCTAAAAACGACAAAAAACATCCACTTGGTGACTCCACTAGCCTCCAGTAGGCCTACTACTCCACTTGAAAAACCAAAAAATTTCATAAACATACTATCCTGTTGGCTCACCTTCCCAATCACAAAGATCATGATGCAGTCTCTGAAATCAATGACAAACTAAGTACTACTTAGGAGTTCAGAAAATTTCATCAAAACATAAAAATAAAAAAAATAGCCTAAAAACATAACTATAGCTTTCTCAACATCCTAGAAAACTGTTGAACTAAGTTTTAGATCACTCTTACAAATTTTTGCATAAAAAAAGTTTCCTAAAAGGAAATTCCCTAAAAAACACCTTTGTCAGAATTGGTGGTGGACCATAGAAACATATCTTCAAAACAAAATAAAATATCCACCTGGCGA
Organism: Pinus albicaulis; assembly: GCA_034641835.2. Taxonomy (NCBI): domain Eukaryota; kingdom Viridiplantae; phylum Streptophyta; class Pinopsida; order Pinales; family Pinaceae; genus Pinus; species Pinus albicaulis. Next base: position 119,733,110 of record CM076580.1, on the reverse strand, counting down.
CTCCACAACTCTCAATAGACCTAAAGACTCCACTGGAGGAAGAACCTGAAACATGACCAATCATCCTAGAAAGAAAAGGCACTCAGGCCTTAGTTGGATTCAAGAAATTATTGTTTTTATCTATAACTATGTTCTATCCTACTTTGAGCCTGATCAAGAATACACTGATGAGATCTACATTGATCATTGGAAAGATCTCGAACCTCGAAAAGCTAAGCCTCAAATTTCAGACCATGAGTAGACTTATACACCTGTGCTTACCCCAGATTTACCTATGGAAAACCTAGTGAAACATGAGCCTCATTCTACCTTTCCCACTCTGTCTGAAACCTCAAACAGTCATAAATCTCTTTTTACACTACCTATATCCACAAAGGTCCCATAAATATAGAAGCCTCTGATTTTACCTCCCATCTTCCAAGCCCTCCCTGCAAATATTCAAAATAAATTACCCAGATTTGATGGAGTAAAATCAAAAGTCACTGCTGAAGAACACATCCAAAATCTTGAGAATTTACTTGACCTTTTTGAAATAGAAGAAGATGATGTGCGTATTAGAATGTTTTCCTTATCATTACAAGGAAAAATTAAGAGTTGGTTTAAGGACCTTCCAGTTGCAAGCATTACCAATTTTCATTAGTTCACTCAAATCTTCCTAGATAGGTGTGTGGTCATGGGTAATAAAGTTCTCATCAGAGAGGAATAAAATCATTTAAAAAGACAACCAGGGGAGACAATACAAGATTTTTCATCCAGGTTCAATAAAGTATACCATGCAATACTTGCTAACATAAAGCCACCCCTCGGATGGGCTCTCTTGCACTACCCAAGTGCTTTTGAACCAGAGATGGTTTTTCGGATAAGAGAAAGAGATCCTTTGACCTTGGAAGAAATGAACAGGATAGAAGTTGATGTGGAAGTCAACATACTAAATAGGGAGGCACAGCTAAGAATAATAGAGAAAGACAAAGAAAATCAAGAGAGACTAATCTCTTTAGAGGCAAAATTGGAAATATTGATAGATACATTCAGCAAACTGATGCATCTACTTGACAGGAAAAAATAAAGACACAAAGTTAAGGTTAATGCTGCTTATTCAAACCAATCTACACTTTTTCCTCAAGAAAAACATACTCAACCATTACAAGACGAGAGTAACAAACAAAATGTGCCTAATGAGCAAGTTGCAAATAGAAACATAGAGGAATGCTCCAAAGAATCTATCAGCCATCTTGAAATCCCAGAATCTGAAATGGAAGAAAAAAACAAAACCTGTAGGATCACTACCTTTATGCTTTGAGTCATTTTAGATCATACAAGCAAATTGGCCTCCTAAGAATCTATCAGAGGCAACTCATGAATCCCATGCTTATTGTCCCAAACATCAAGAAGAGTTGATTGAGGATGAATTCAAATCTGAAATGGAAGAAAAATAAAAACCTGTAGGATCTCTACCTTTATGCTTTGAGTCATTTCAGTTCATACAAGCAAATTGGCCTCCTAAGAATCTATCAGAGGTAACTCATGAATCTCATGCTTGTTGTCCCAAACACCAAGAAAAGTTGGTTGAGGAGGAAACCAATAAAGAAATGAAAGAGAACCCACAGGATCTCTCTAAAGGCACAAGTGATGATTCATCATCTCTCGTAGGTGAGGCCCAAAAAGAAATTCATCCTCTTTATTGTAGTTATATCCAAAGAGAGATAAAAATGCCTCCCTTTTTAACTGAATAATAGATACTCCCTTTTTAACTGAAGAAGAGATAGATCAACTCATAAACATACAATCAACCTCTCTTTATTTTCTTCCTGATCTTAACTATCACATAGTAGAAAATAGATTTGTAAATCAATTTGAAGAGAAACAATCTGATACTCCAATATGTATTGTTGGTGACATTAATTATATTGATGATTCTCCAAAATTTGATCAATATGTTGATAATGATGATGTTCTCCAAACAGAATCTAATTTTGCAGACTATTCAGCACTTGGTTTTTGGGAGGAAACTCAGTTTCCTCAACTTAATAAAGGTAACCAACCAATGCATAACAACTATGACAGTGATGAGGAAAGCTTAGAAAATTTGGAAGAGAATGAAGGCTTGAAAATTGATGATCACAAGAAAGTTGCTGCTCTTATTTCTCAAGAAGATTTGTTTCCAAAGAGTATCCCTACTCATCAACATGATGACCTTCACATAGTTTTCAGTCCACTTAATCAGAACACATCATCTTGGGAAGAGGACTACACTGCAATATATGATGAGTTTGACAGTTCAAGTGATCATGAAGAAGAGGACAAGTCTCTTCCCCAAAAGAGCCTCAAGCATATCCAAGTGGAAGAAAGAGTAGTCTTGGATGAAGCTTATGTCTCAAGTCCTCAAGATCAAGTATCATTCCAAGATCCATTTACTATTTTCCTTGAGAAATGTAAAGGAGGAGTGTGTTCTACCATGAACAGTTTGTTGCAAAGTGTGAGAAAAAACTTAAGAACTACTGTCCGAAAACAAGTGAGGTGGAAGTGGCCTTTTGATTTCTCCAACATCATCAAAGAGTTGAACCAAGATCCACCATACAATCATCTACTTGACTGGTTATATTGGAAAGAAGAGTTCACCAAATAAATGTCTATTATATATAGGTTAGAGTAGAATAGATAGGCATGCAAAATAAGCTCAGCCCCATGAACATATTTCTTTCAGTTTGTTTTGAGAAAAAAAAAAAACACAAAAACAACAAGAAACGTAGAAAAAGAGGGCAGATTCTAAAGAAATAGTACAACCCCATACCCAAAAAATGGTCATGTTGAAAGTGCACAAGTCTAAATGCCATTACTAGTGCTCAAAAGATATCATGTTCAGTTATTTAGCCTAATAATAACTGGACATGTTTTAAATTGATTGTTGATATGTTAGTGGAAGAGGTGATAGTCAAATTGTGTAAGCTTGACTTGTCGATAAAAGTAGATTAGGAAAAGATACTGGTTCCACACGCTCAAAACAGAACCAAAGATGAAAAACAAACTATGTATCGTAGCCCTGATTTTTCTAAATCTCATTTTGTACGAAAATAACATTTGAGTGCAGATTGTCTTTATGCCACAAACACATGACAAATCAGACTGTCTAATCCTGATTTGATCATTTTTCAATTTCATGTTTTAGTCTAGCGAATGAAATCCTGTCAAACAGCTTAATCTTGACAGTTGATCTAGTATAGGTAGAGAAATAAAGGAGTTCATCAGTTTAATTTGAACTCCCGGAAGATATAAGTGTGGAAGTAGATAGTGTTTTCTCTTTCAAAAATATCATGTCAAGGGTTTTCCAGTCCAAGTGCACTTAAAGAAGAACAAATGTTAGGAAAGATAGATGGGTAAGTAGAGATAAGGCTGATGCTAATCAAGTTGTAAAATTTTCAAAAAGCATCATTTTCAGGAAAAGCATCAAGAAAAAGAGAAATCTACGCCAATGGATGAGGCACTGGTCTTCAAAAGCCTGAGATCTGTAGTTCTGGACACCTCCTGAAAAGGAGCTTCCCTCCCCAAATGGAGACACTGTTATTCATCAGTATTTTTTCCTGTTATGATGACTGGATCCCTTGTCTAGGTTTTCTAGAAACCAATCTTAAAAGTCCATTTTTCAGTAGAAAACCACTCAAACAAATTTTTGTCTTTTACCCCTGTCTTATAGCCTGTGATGGAAGTGGTCTTTAGTTTTCAATCATGTCTTAAACTAGCTAAACTTCCTTGTCTATAGCTATCACAAGCCTAATACCTCTGCTAATTTCAAAACCCCCTGTTTCCACATAGCTCACTGTCAAACATTGGACAAGTTGTCTACCCCTCTCTCACTGATTATTTTGTCATAACCTGAATATGCCTAAGAAACTCTTCAGAAACTATGATAAAATGTCTAGGTCTAAGTGGTGGTGTTTAGGGCAAATACCCTGAGAAAACTATCCCAAGTCAAAAACCATATTTTTGACATCAGTCAGCTATCATTTATTCTTATTTGTCAAAACAAAACCATTTTCTATCCCTAGGTCATACACCATCAAAGAGGTCGCTTTGTTTTGTTTCAAGAAAAGCTCACAAAAGTTCAAATTCAAGAAGAAATAGGGAAAGAAGTTCCATGTCTGAAGAAAGTGATCATTTCAAGCATGATCTTCATGAATACATCAAGAGGGCTCTCCAAAGATCAAATAAATCTATCAATGCATCGTTGTAGGGTTGTATAGATTGATGACATTAAGTAGAGTGTGAGCAAAAGAACACTTCAGTAAAAGATTTCATGTTGTGGCAGCTTACTATTGGAAATCAGAGAAAGGGCAAATTGCAAAGAGAAAAGACCTACAAGATTCAAACTCAAAATGCCAAAAAGTCAAAAGACCTCCATCATGGCAAATCAACACAAAGGTTGGGTAATGTCTACCTCTAGTGCTTCATGTTAACTCAAATGGCATTTTTGCATTAGTTCCCAAACATGTGAGCTAGCTCTGCAAATCAGTCTTATGCAACCATCAGTGACAATATTTTGGCAAAAAGAGCCTCTAAGCAACCAGACATCAAAATAAAATCTCTAAATGATGTGTCAGAGATGATAGAAAAATTTGGTTTACAGTGCCTCCTCCAATCAAAAAGAAGAAGGCAAAAAAGCACTAGTTATCAAGAAGCCTCATTCAAATCATTACATAGGGGGTAAACTTTACAGTTTATCAAAATCACTTCCTCCAAAATATGAGCAGAGGGCAAGCACCAAGAGTTATGTTTTACATGAATTATATTCATGAGAAAGTAATAAACCAAGATAACAAGCAAATGTATTTGGGAGACCTCCATCAAATAATATGAGCAGGGTTCTATTTAGAGGAAGTTTTGCAAATTGATACAAAGGGGCAACAACACAATTTTTTAGCCTCCTCCATCATGAGAGGAGAGGCCTAAGAAAACAGGTTTACATTAACCAAATCAAAGAAATGAAAGGGCCCATAGCAATTCTATTTCCAAAGAAATCTTTTCAAATCAAAGAAACAATATTAGAAACCTTTGATAAAGGACCATGCTAAAATGATGCAGCAAGATAAAGAAAACACTCAAGAAGAAAGCATTCATGATGAAGACACCCAAAGTGATGGCAAAAAAAAACAAAACAGGGAACATTCCAAGTGTGACATCATGAAACAAAAAGAGAAAAATAGTCCTAAGGGCAGCCAAGACCAAATCAAGGACAATGAAACAAGTAATGATGGATCAAAAGAAGACAATCAAAACATAGAGCATGAAGAGAGTTCTCAAAAGCATGTGCTAGCTGCTTATCCTAGGCAAGGGGCCATGATTTTTTCTCTAGAAATGGGGGAGCCTAAAAACTACTAAATCTGCAAAGAATAAAACCATTCAAACTGTGACTAGTAATATCACTAGAGCGCTCAGGAGTAGAGGCGAATTGCCCAAGCCAAGTTCAAAACTACCCAAAGGAGGCGCCCAGTGAAAAAAGGGGAAAAAGACATATCTAGGCTTGGAATCTTGGCTTCAGCTTCCTTGCATTCTTCTAGAAACCCATAAGGGGTTTGCTCACCAAAATTGAGCAATTTTTGACATGATCTTGTTTTTTGTGATTTTTAGGCCTAATTGCACATTTTTCTAGGCGCTACCATGTTTTCTAGGAGCATCCTTAGCTTGTGAAAGTTATTTTTTTGGATGTATTAAATTTGGGGTTATCCACTCACAAATTTTCAGATCAAAAGGTGTTTTGGTCCCCCAAAGAGGTAAACAACAGTCAAATTTTACCTTTCTGCCTCAAATATCAGCAGGTGAGACCCTCCCAGGTTTTTTCACTCAGTCCACTTTTTAACAGACTTCTAGGGATTAGTATGAGAAAAATAAAGTAGTTCCAGAAACTAGACATCTAGGGCTTTCCAACGAGCCATCACAGGTCTCGTTTTGACATCAGGAAGTCCTTCAAAATTTCTCTGCAAAACATGCTTTCTTTTGGAGCTACGCTCTTGTAGGAATTTGCTGAAAAGGAAGTTTTCTAAAGGTGGCCATCCAAATGTGTGTTAAGATATTTTTGACTCTATGTCAGAGATTAAAAGTCAATTTTCTTACTATTTTTAGCTTAAATAGATATTTTTTGAAGATATTTTGTGCCGTGGGCCTTGTGAGGCTTCAAGGACAAAATCAGATATTTGTATTAGGCCAATGAGCTTCTAGATGCTCTTGTGAGCTCATCTACTCATTTCCTATATAACTTATGAAGACTCATTGTAAATTGTTGGAGGTTTTATGAGTAGAACTTGACATTTTGAAGAGAAATACATGGATATGAGCTTTGAAGAAGAAACTTGTTTATGAAGTGGATGATTTTCTTACTTGTCTAGATGATGGAGAGGCTTTGTGTGCAGGATTCCATGGCTTGGTGAATGGTATTGTGTTTCTTATTTGTTTTGTTTTCTTAGTTTCTCATACATGTTTTCATGCTTCCTGCTTGCTGTAGTTCAGTAAAGAATAAGTTTGAGATATGCCCATGGAGGCATCTCAAACTTCCTGATTCATTACAGCTTAAATTTTCTTCATCTTTCTTGGTTATGTCAAAGAATTCTTAATTTCTCTTTGGTACCCTAAGAACTTGTTTTCAGTTTCATTAATGGTTATTATGTATGCTGTCTAGTATGATTCACGGTAAACCCTGCTTACTCATAGCTAATCAAAACTCCATTTCTGAAAACTCTCTCTGAATTATTGGTTGTTTAGTTGAGTCAAAGAGGTCTTGTTTCGATCGCTCCCTTTGTCCATGCTTTGCAGTCTTATTTCAAAATTCCTGATAGCTCAAGATATGATGTTTAGGAGTTCCCTCTTCATAGTTTGAGTTGTTAGTTTATTTTATATGTTTTTCTCAACCATTGAAGGTGATTTTCCCAAAGTTAGAGGGTCTTATACTTCTATGCATCACCTGATTGTTTATTTTATGCATTTATTAGTTTGAGTTTCATTCATAGAGATTAATGGTCAGCCCTACCTCATGAATGCTTGCTATTTAACTATTTATGCTTAAGATCTCTTTGTCTTGCAAACACTTAATGTTCATTACACTTCACAAACCACCCAAAAGATCCATTGACTATACTAAATCGGCCCTGCCACACACCTTGTCTGTTGTCTAGGAATCCTTGGATTTCATTTGACCCCATAGCCCTATTGATTTGATAACTTATCTTTCATTGATGCCTACTTAATTGGTTTTCACATCCAAACACAAAAACAAACAAAAATACTTAACAACTAGCCTAAAATCAAATATACTAATAGAACAAGCTCACATCCTTCACTTCATAGAGAGAGACCTCTCTGAGTCCAGGAGGGCTAGGTCCTAGGGATCCAAAGCTTGGTCTGATGTTATCCTGTCATTTGGTTTACCAATATGCCAAATTACGGGACACTAACATTCGTCACATCGTTCAACCTTACCTAGATGACCTTCCGACTAACTCATTCAGCTAAGCATCAGGGCCATCTGGATCATCTTCATCAGATCTTTCTTCGTTGTCGACATTATAACATTTGGCTTAATCCGCATAAATGTCTCTTCTGCGTTGATTTCGGTAGGCTTTTAGGGTTTATCGTGTCTAAAGATGGAATTCACCTCGATTCACTCAAGGTTGAGGCTATTATCAATCTCCGCTCTCCATCCACATTACATCAGTTGCAGAGTCTGCAAGGTAAGGCAAATTTTCTACGTCGTTTTATACCGAACTATGCCGAAGTAGCTAAAGGATACACGCGACTTCTAAAATGGGACATCCCTTTTCATTGGGATGATATTGCTCAACAATCCTTTGATACACTTAAGACGTTGTTGGTTAATGCTCCTTTATTACTTCCTCCGGATTATCACCCTATTTTTTCCCTCTATTTGGCTGCTGCTTTTAGTACAATTGCTATGGATTTGGTCCAAGATGATGATGATGGTCATGAGCATGTTATTTATTACTTGTCTCATAACCTCCTCGATCCTAAAATGTGTTATGCTCATGTCAAGAAGTTAGCACTAGCTGTAGTCCAAGCCATTCAACGCTTTCATCATTATATCCTTTTGCATACGGTGACTGTGATTTCCGATTGCAACCCCATGACCTATATTTTGTCTCGACAATTGCTGGGGGGGGGAATAATCCAAATGGATTGTTGTCCTTCAAGAGTTTGATTTGGAATTCACTGCTGCCAAATCTAAGAAATCACTAGTTTTCGCTGATTTGATTTGTTCCCTCCCTTCTGACTTTGCTCTGTCTCGTTCTGAGGACTGTATTCCGGACGATACACTTTTCTTGATTAGCACCCTCGAATTGTGGTATGGTGATATCATCTTCTATCTCCAGAATTTTACGTTTCAATCTGAGTTGACAAAGGATGCCCGCCGCCGCATCCGATATCATTCGCAACCTTATCATATAGTCGGAGATACGCTCTATTGTATTGGAGTTGATTCTGTACTTCATCGATGTTTGACCCTCGAGGAAGTTGAGAAAGTATTGAATGATTGTCATAGTGGCACCTATGGTGGTCACATGTCTGGTTACACTATAGCACAAAAGATACTTTGTGCTGGTTATTTTTGGTCTTCTATTTTCAAAGACTGTATTGTCGCAGTTCGTAAATGCCATGATTGCCAAATTTATCAACGCAAGATGCATGCGCCACCTGTTCCTCTTCACCCTGTCATTACTGTTGGTCCCTTTGCCAAATGGGGCATCGATTTTATGACGTGTAACCCTCACTCGGCCAGGGGGCATGCTTATATCATCGTCGCTGTGGATTACTTCACCAAATGGGCCGAAGCAATGCCTACACTTTCTACTGACGGTAAGACAGCTGCTTAGTTCATATTCAATCATATTATTTATAGATTTGGTGTCCCTCAAGCCATCATTACTGATCATGGTCAGATTTTTGGCATTATATGGTGGCGGAGTTGACTTCCAAGTTGGGTCTGCGTCACGACAGCTCAACGCCGTACTACCCTCAAGCCAATGGCCAGGTTGAAGCTGTGAACAAAGTTCTTGTCACTATTCTTTAGTGTACGATTGGGATCCATAAATCAAACTAACATCTCATGTTATTTTTGGCTCTTTGGGCATACTGAACCTCAGTGAAGAGTGCGACCGAATTCACCTTGTTTCAGTTAGTTTACGGTCTGGAAGCTACTCTCCCGATTGAGTGTGAAATACCTTCACTTAAGTTAGCTGTGGAATTACTGCCAAATACTTCGACAGAAGAAGAGTGTATCCTTTACTTAGAGAGGTTGGACGAAACTCGTCACTTAGCTGCTTTGGTCAAGAAAGCACAAAAGAAGCGAGTCAAAGCTCATTTTGACCAATCAGTTTCTCCTCGTTCCTTCGTTGAAGGATATCTCGTCCTCTTGAATGACCAAGATCATGATAAGGTGGGGGCAGGAAAATTTCAACCTATCTTGCATGGGCCATACATCGTCAAACATGTATTACAAAATGGGGCCTATGAGTTAATTGACTACGAAGGTCATCCACTTGAACAACCCATAAATGGGTTGTATCTCAAAAAATATTATGCCTGAGTCATTCATGCATAACAAGTGTACATAGGTGTTTTTTTTTCATTTTTGTACCTGTTTTGGGTTTGGTGTGCTTTGTGAGCATTTTCCTGCTTATTGGGTCTTGCTTATTGTGCAGATGTCTATTACCCCTTTTATCGATTTCACAGATGGTGCTTCCCACAGTACCAGGAATTTGTCTTCGACAGCATGGGTAATTTATAATCCCGATGGTGAGTTGATAGATCTAAAAGGTATTTGTCTAGGATGAACTACAAATAATGTCGCTGAATATAGCACTGTCATTGAGTTATTAACTGAGGCAATCAACCTCGATACACGTGCATTGCTTGTAAATCTAGATTCATAACTTGTTTTGCTATAGCTCAATAATCATTATTCAGTTAGAAATCCACACATTCTGAGATTGTATTTACGTATTCATTTATTGGAAAGACATTTTTATTTAATTACTTATCAACATATTCCTAGACGAATGAACACGTTAACTGATACAGTGGCTAACATTGTATTAGATAGGCATTTGCATAATTTGTAAAAACATCATCACATGTAAAATATCCATGTAGGGAAATAGATGTATATATATATCACATTTTTTCCACTGTGTGCATCATAACGTCAAAAAATATATGTATGTTTCTGTTACATCCCGAGACATCATGTCTCAGAAAATATGCAGATAAAATAAACCTAGGTGTCTAATCCACATGTTGCTCATGATAACATGTCACAGCCCGTACTAGCTGCCTCAGCAAGTGGTGAATTCGGCTGGGCACCCCTACGGTATGCCTCTGGTAGGCACGAGGAACATCATCAAAATGTGCATAATCTAGAACTCCTCAGGTGATCCCCTCCAGGTTGCACAATATCTCGTCTTCCTCGCCGCCCTCACCTTGAGGGTTGAAATCGCGAGGGATTTGCCTTGCTATTGGTGACATACCAATGGGTCTCTCTGGGCCAACATCTACATCACATGGATTCAATGTCAGAATATACATAAATAAACAAAAAATCATAATACTCATAAAATTTAAAAAATTGAGTCTTACCCAAATCTTCATCCCAATCTTCTCCCTCCCGGAGTGGGAGGTTTGGATCATCAGTGAAATATGTGCCAGTGTAGGGCCAATCCTCCATGAGAATAATTTGTCGATGGAGCCAATAAAAAAATTCCAGCCTCCAAGACATCTGTTGGCTGCCCCCTGCCCTTGGCATCAGTGCTGCCCATCGGGCCATCCGTGGTTCTCTCACTAGTGGGTTTGGAACTATAACCTCCTGTCGCTGAAAAATTGGTAATCGTTCCAAGAAGAACGATACCAGAATGGATCCATAACCAAATTGTTTTAGTTTGGTCTTCTTGCATTTGGTTAGTTGGCACTTCATGTTGATGGTTATGGCTTCTGCCTAGTTGTAGAGAATCAGCGCCATGTAGTCCACAGCAAGAAGCAACTGTGTCTTTGTTGCTTCATGCGGTGCTTGTGATATAGTAGCTCGTGTGATGGTATGCAATACCACAAGTAGTGTTAAATCAGGGATAGTTTGAATATCAACTTTCCCACTACCTGAACCTTTCCGCGCTCCTCGACATACCCTGTCGATTACCATGGTCATGTTTTCCATACAGGGCCGGGTGTCGGTTAGGAGTGGTGCTACACCCCTCTGTGATAATCCTGTGATGAAGTATACATTGGAAACATCAATTTCAAGCTCTTGATCCCATAGGATGAACTTCTCTTGGTTTTCATCCCATATACTGACTAGATACTGTAGCAATTCTGGTTGGGCTTGGAGGCATGGTGTCAGAAAGAATTTCAGGAAACCATAGTTTCTGAGGGCTTCCATTATTCACTCATTTTCCATGGCCATCTCATCTTCTACACTATGTTCCCTTTCTTTCCATTCTATAACCATTTTTGCTCTTATCTACCTGCAAACACACACATTCAAGTGGTATTAGTCAATATTTATCATTGAAATTGTGAAAAATTGGGACATTTGCTATATATTTTTGCTTGAAATTGGGTTGCGCCGTTGGCACGACTATTTCTAAAACAGTCGTGCCAATGGGCACGCCCCAGTATTAAAAAAGGGCAGTTGGCACGACTCCGTGCCTGAAACCCGCACCAACTGTGCAACCCTAAATTTTTCAATTTCTCCCCCCAAATTCAAAATTGACAAATGCAGGAAGCAAGGAATAGCTTAAAATGACAAGAGGGATCTCAACTCTTACCTGGAGTTGATGGATTTGTGATTGGTGTACTAGATTGGCCACTATCGTCGCCGCAAGATTGCACAGTAAAATGGATGAAAATTGCTCCACAAGCGGTAAAAGTGAAAAGTATATATATTTTTTACCATTTTTGGCATTTATAACTATTTCACAACCCTAATTATGTTTTGAGGGCATGTTTTTCGATTATTTTATTGTATTATTTTCGAAAAATACGTTTCACACATGTCTCTTGTGCAGCAATAGGTTTTTATGTGACAGTGATGAAGTAACGAGTTAGATTTTATACTTTTTCGGACTCGGTAAAAATACAAAAAAGTCACTACTGGAGTCATCTTTTAGCTCTTTTCTGACTCTCTAAAACTGAAAAGATCACCGAGACGCTTGTCATTTTGAACTCGTTAAATGGCTGTGAAACGATATCTACCCAGTATACATTTAACCCTTTTTTGGGCTGGGATAAATTATTTATGAAAAAGGAATACCTTGCCTATCACGATTAAGAGGTTCTCTCAGACACAGTTTTCTACCTTTTCGGATCTGTGAGACTACCTACGAAAAGGGACCGCTGGAGTTTTCTTTTCTACCTTCTTTTCAAACTCTCTAAACATGAAAAGATGTCGAGTTCTTCCCTTTTCAGACTCGTTAAACTCTGATGACGTCGGGCTTCGTCACCATGACGTTATTCGAGTTCCTCCTTCCTAGGGCTTGTAAAATGTACTAGGATGGATTTTTCCAAAGTAAAAACTTACAGTGCAAGCATATTCTATCCCCTTCAAGCTTGTTTTAAAAAATAATTGGGGTACTCGCCAGGAATGGTGGGGGAAAATGGAACCAGATCGTAGTCGTGTTGGCAGTATGTCACTCTTAAACATGGCACTTGTTTTCATTCGTGTCGGGTTGGGGACATCTTATTTCGTCATTTTTGCCTCCATGGGTTTGGGTAATTTCTTTTGACCTCTCATTTACTCTTTTCCATGTCATCATGACCTCAGATAATTTGATGTCAAATACTGCCAAATCCAGTGTCGTGCTGCTGATATGTTCAAGAGAAGTTTGCCTTTGAAGTTTTCAACCTCCCTCTGATTCTCTGTTGGTCCTGATTCACAAACCTCATATTCCTCTGTCTCATGTCGATGATGTGGGAAACATTATGGCCCACCTTTGATCAGGTCACATCCTATCAACTTCAGCTCATTATCCAGGGATCTGAACCTTGGAGCCTACATGCCTCAATGGCAGGTTCTTCGCATTCGACGTAAGGTCCACCTCATTGGCCTTTGATCGACTGAATCTGTGGGTGTTTAAAGCCAGATCACTGTTCACATTCCATGGATTGTACCTTTCGTATCTTGAGAGCCATTTTCATTATTGGTGGTTTCTCTCGCGTCTGTTAAAAACTTTCATCATTGGTTGGTAATCAGACGATTTTCTTGCATGTTCGACTTCAGCTCACATATTTTCATGCCTGAATTTGTACTTGTTCGGATCGAGATGGAGCGCAAGACCCTGGGTTTTGTCTGATAAAATCCAGGCTATGGGTTCTTTGTGGATTATCATGACTTATTGCATGAATCTTTGATTGGATGGTTGCGACCATACCTGAGTCTATTTGTTGATCTTTGTTACTGGATGGCTGCGTCCATACCTAGATCTCAGTTTTATATACTCTTTTATGGATGGTTGTGCCCATGCCACATGATCATGTATCAAAAATATCAGTTATATTTGTAATTTCAGGTTTTCCGACAGCGGTGTTTGGTTCAAATGCGTTCTCATAAAGCATTTCACCCCTCCCTCTCCCTCGGAATTCATGCTTTAGGGGGCATCTTTTACACAACATTTTGTCACTTTCCCTGTAATCCCCATCCTTCACATTGGAGGGTCATTTCTATGAATTTTTAATAGTGTCATGCCTTGCAAATGGCATCATTACATCCCTTTTGATGAAGGCAACATTCTTCTTGTTGAAATTTCCTTGAGCAGAGCAGTAAAAATCCCTATTTTTGCCTTGGTGCGAGTAGCCAGTTCTACCCTCACGCCAAAGTGGAATATTAACACTAGGGCCCGCACCACCTTGCGCTCTGTCCCAGTGTAATGCCCACGCCGAGCTATTTATGAAGTGTTTTTAAAAATAGAGGCGGAGGTTCCATTCCAACCACCTCTGGGATGAGTCATTGGGAGTGGTTGAACTGAAACAACCACGCGCCTCCTCCTTTATTTAGTAGTTTCCACCTCCCTTGGAACAATCCTAAAGGATAGGCCTCCTTCCACCTTTGTAGGGATCCCAACCTCCTCTTTTCCCTTTATATAAACAAGCCTTCTCCCTTTATGAAAACTAGTTGAACTTGAAGAGCTGAGCACATTATAGTTGAATAATTAAGTTATTAAGAAGGTAGAACAAGGAGAAATCCATTGAGAGGTCCCTTATCCCGTCTGAATACATCGAGGAGCTTTGAGACATGCTTCACCTGAGCCCCGCTAGAGGAGACTGCAACGTCAGAGCATGGTTGTTTCTCTTCTTTCTACCTATTAATATAAGTGACTATTTTGTGGTTCCCGTCTTGTGTTTTGTATCGAATGCAATATGCTAATATTCTCTGACTGATTAGTAGCTTTTGGATGAAATTATTATGTGGTATATGGTTATCATTTTCTGATCTCTATGTAGGTGTCCAAACGTGGTAAGAGGAAGGGTTGTGACTTGCCTTCGATCAGGAGCGGGAAGTTCTCATCATCACTACAACTGTCGACAATAGCTTTGGACCATAGTTAGGCCATCTTATTCGCATCCGCTTTCATTTCAAATGTGTAAGAACCTACACTCTAGCATGATTCCTTGTTACTAGACCCACCCTAGGGCTAGATGTATCGTCTCTGTCTGCAGAGAGGATTTACCTACATAACACTTACGATATGCATTCTTTTTGTTTTTACCTTTTGAGGTATTTTCTTTGTTTTTACCCTTAAAAGGTTTGTTCCTACCCTCATCAGAAATGTTTTTCCCTCTAGCTTCTAGATGTGTGGCCTGAACACATACCTCATCTAGACTTGTTGGGTTAAACATGAGAATAGTATGTCTTAGGTAGCTATGTAAGCCTCCTATGTACTTGAGAATCTACCCCTAATAAGAGAGCTCTTCTCCGGAATTATTGGGTGTAAACTTTTACATTCTGTCCTTTCAATTGTTTAAAGTTTTTCCAGTTCATTATGGATTTCTGCATATGAGCTAATGGATAAAACTGTCGTTTATTGAAAAAATGAAATGAGTCCATGATAGAATAATCTTACCATGCTTCGTGATCTCCTCCTTTGTCTTGGCTTCCCACCAAACAAGTGTTGCACCTTCCATTCTCAATGAAGCTAATTGGATTTTGGTATCATCATCTTGAAGGTTATGGATTCTCAAATAGACCTCCAATTTCCTAATCCAATTATCAAGCTTTTCTGCATTGACTTCACCATTAAAAATTGGCAATTCAAATTTAAAATCAAGTTTTAGAAAAAGAATTTTACCAGTGTTCTTTGACTTGTGTGGCTGATGTACTAAAGATGAAGTAGAGGATGATGATGATGAGGGTGAAGATGGTGACTTTCCACTGCCTCCATTTCCTCCATTTTCCTTATTTGACTTATATTCATCATTTTGACCTCCTAATGATCCTTGTCCTTCCTTGTGAAGTTTGGGTCCTTATCCTTCCAGTTTCTCATTCCTTTCTCGATAAAGGATTCTCATCATCTCAGTCATGTCAAGGAATTCTTTCCTAAACACTATTTCTTCCTCTTTGGGATCCAATTCTTCATGGATTTATCCTCCCTCTATGTTATATTCCCGTAATTTGGCAGATTGGTAAACCAAATGACAGGGTAACATCAGACCAAGCTTTGGAGCCCTAGGACCTAGCCTTCCTGGACTCAGAGAGGGCTCTCTCTATGAAGCAAAGGATGTGATCTTGTTGTTGTGAAACCGGATCCAAAAATATAATAAAAGAGATATCAACGCCTTAGAAATAAGCCACTTCGAGGGGGAAACCTCTAATACATTCATTAATGAACAATTTTTGGATCATACAAATTACAAAACCTCCTTTCTATATATAGGAGTCCATGGGGCCATAATGTAATCCTAGTGGGGCCACAATATAATCCTAGCCGACCTAACAATAATAATTTGAGGGCACAATAATAACAATATGGGGGTTACAGAGGTACAATAATAATAATAAGGGGGTTACACTAACAACAATAAGGGACTATACTAGTAATATAGGGACCTAACATGCCCCTCTCCTTCAAAAAAGTGTTGTCCTCAATGCTTGAGTAGCTCTGGGTGCTTCCGTATAAAATTCTCATCCTCCCATGTAGAATCTTCAGTGGGTAAGTTCTTCCACTTGATGAGATACTCTGAAATTGATCGATTCCGTAGCTGTCGAGTTCTTGTTTCCATGACCGCTTTAGGTTCCAATATGATTTTTCCTTCCTCATCAAGTTATGGAAATATTGTTTGAACTGGAATATTTTCACCTATAACCTTCTTTAAGCATGAAACATGGAAAACTGGATGCACTCGTGAAGAAGCAGGAAGCTCCAATTTGTATGCCATAGTACCAATCTTTTGCAACACCTTGTAAGTACCATAGTACTTTGGCGATAATTTATTATCCTTCTTAGCTTGCTTGAGGGACATTTGTTTATATGGTTGTAGCCGTAAAAATACCCAATCTCCTATATCAAAACTTCTCTCGCTGCGATGTTGATCTGCCTGTTGTTTCATTCGATTTTGTGCTAAATTCAGGTTATCCTTTAAGAGTTGGAGAACTTCTTGCTGATGCTCGATGTGATCTTCCACTGCTTGAACCTTCGAATTTTCCCTTAAAGATGATGTGATGGATGGTGGATGATATCTATAAAGTGCCATAAATGGGGTCATTTTTGCTGCAGTATGGAAGGAAGTGTTATACCACCATTCAGCAAGAGGTAACCACTTGACCCATTGTGTTTGTTTATCAGATACAAAACAACGAAGATATCCTTCCAAACATTTATTTACAATCTTAGTTTGACCATCAGATTGAGGATGATAAGATGAGCTATGAGCTAATTGAGTACCCAAACAAGAAAATAACTCCGTCCAAAAATTTCCAGTAAAAATGGGATCTCTGTCGCTCACAATAACCCTTGGGCTTCCATGTAGTTTTTGAATTCTATCCATAAATGTAGTAGCAACTGTGCTTGCTTTAAATGGATGAGATAATGCACAAAAGTGTGCATACTTGGTAAGTCTATCAACTACCACCATGATGACACTCTTTCCTTCAGACTTAGGTAAACCTGTGATAAAATCCATTGAAATCTCCTCCCAAAGTTGACTTGGAATGGATAAAGGTTGTAGAAGTCCCGGGGTCTTAATTGTCTCCACTTTATTCTGCTGGCAAACCAAACATTCCGCCACAAACTTTTGAATATCAGATTTAAGGCCATCCAAAAAAATTCTTTCTTCACCCTGTGGTAAGTTTTTAAAAATCCTGAGTGTCCTCCTAAAGGAGAAGTGTGCAATTCCAGAAGAATCTTTTGTTTTAGTTGAGAATTATTACAAAGATATAAGCGATCTTTGTACCATAAGGAATCATTTTTCCAACTAAATGTATCAGATGTACTAGGATCTTGCTGCAACTTTTGAATGAGTGTCCATACATCTTTTTCCTTCTTCCATTCATCTCTTGCTTCGGTTATCCAATCTGGTTGGATAATAGAAATGGCGCAAAGAAATGCTTCCACCTCTTCATTCTTTCTTGAGAGTGCATCTGCAACAACATTAAGCTTTCATTTTTTGTAGATTATTTCAAATTCATAACCCAACATCTTTGTGACCCATTTTTGCTGCTCTTCTGAAGATAGTCTTTGTTCCAAAAAGTGTTTAAGACTATCATGATCAGTTTTTACCTTGAAGTGTCTTCCCATTAGGTAATTTCACCATTTCTTTAGTGCATGTAGTATTGCTAACATTTCCTTCTCATAAATAGGTTTCTGTAAATACTTTCCTTTGGTTGGACGACTTTCAAAAGAAATGGGTCTTCCTTCCTGCATTAAAACAGCACCAATTCCATTTTCTGAGGCATCACATTCCACAATAAAGGTTTTTGTGAAGTCTGGTGTAGCTAAGACCGGTGCTAGGCACATTGCCTCTTTAAGATGTTCAAAGGCCTTAGTTGCTTCAGGAGTTCATGAAAATGCATCTTTCTTCAATAATGTTGTTAGAGGTGCTGCTATTCTCCCATAATTCTTAACAAACTTGCGATAATACCCTGTTAACCCGAGAAATCCTCGCAACTGCTTTATGGTTGTGGGAACTTTCCATTCCTTAATGGCTTTAATTTTGTTAGGGTCTACTTTAACACCCTCGTGAGATACAATATGACCGAGATATTCCACCTCTTGTACTCCAAAGAAACATTTGGATGTTTTTGCATATAATTGTTTCTCCTGCAATAGTTTGAGCACCTTGTCAACATGTTGAACATGATCCTTCCAAGACCTGCTATAGATTAGTATATCATCAAAAAATAGTAGCACAAATTTTCTAAGGAAGGGTTTGAAAATGGAATTCATCAACCCTTGAAATGTAGAAGGTGCATTGGTAAGGCCAAAAGGCATGACCAGAAATTCATAACGACCCTCATGAGTTCGAAATTCTGTTTTTGGAATATCTTCGATCTTCATTCTAATTTGATGATATCCTGAACGAAGATCCAACTTGGTAAAATAAATTGCTCCATGTAATTCATCCAATAATTCATCAATCACAGGAATGGTAAATTTATCTTTAATGGTGAGCTTATTGAGCTCCCTATAATCCAGACACATGCGCCATGATCCATCCTTCTTGTGTACCAATACTACAGGAGCAGAGAAAGAACTTTGACTAGGTTGAATTATACCTACCTCTAACATTTCTGCAATCATACGTTCAATTTCGCTCTTTTGGAAGTAAGGATATCTATAAGGCCTGATGTTTGGAGGAACACTTCCTGGAATGAAATGAATAGCATGATCATGATCACGAATAGGTGGGAGTCCTTTGGGAGTTTCAAGCACCTTGGAATGATTGTCCAAGACTTGTTGGAGATCTGCAGAAATAGATGATTTTGATGTCGGAACTTCTAGTAAGCATAATTGTGCAATTACGCCTCGTTGTTATTTATTTAGAAGCTTTGTCATGACATTAGAGCTTATTATCCTTCCCGGCTTCCCTTCAATACCCCGTAATTCGACTTCCTTTCCTTCTGAAAAAAATTTCAAGAAAAGTTCTTGAAAATTAAAGGCTATCGTCCCCAAAGATTGTAACCATTGTACTCCTAGTACAACATCAACACCTCCCATAGGAATGGAAAGCATTGGACTATTCAATACATATTCCCCCATGGTTAGCTTGATAATATGGCATTTTCTAGAGAAATTTATAGTTCCTCCATTTGCAACCATCACTTGACATTTTGGTGCTGGGTATAGGAAACAATTCAATTCCTTGGCTACCTTACAATGAATAAAATTATGGGTACTACCTGAATCAATCAACACTATTACCTTTTTCTTCTTGATATGTCCTTCTATTTTGAGAGTTTGAGGAGTGGTAATTCCTGCCAATGCATTACACGATATGGTCAGACTCATTTCTTCCTCTTCTAGGGCTGGTTCCTAGTGTATATCCTCTTCTTGTTCATTTTCTTCTTCCTCTTCACAATCTATGTAAAATAATTTCTTCTTAGTGCACTTATGACCTTTAGTGTATTTTCTATCACAACTATAGCAAAGCCCTTTTTCTCTTTTTTTCTTCCAATTGTTGTGGTGTCAACCTTGTAGGTTGTCGAAATCTAGGCGTAGCAACACTTCCTTCTTTATAGAAGTGAGTGGTAGGCTTCCTTGTCGCCATAATTTTACATTCAATTTTTATTGCCAACCTGAATGCCTTCTCCAATGAATTAGGTTCCAAAACATGAACTTCATGTTGGATGTTATCCTTTAAAGTACCTTGAAGAGATCAATCCTGTGTTCCTCTGGAATATCAGTTACCCTTATATTCAATTTTTGGAAGTCCTTAATGTGCTTCCCCACTAAGCCCTTTTGTTTGAGATTTATCAATTGGCTAAAGAAGGTGTTGCTCTTTGTATCCTCATAATGTGTTATCATTTCCTTCGTAAAAATTGACCAAGTGAAATTTTTTTTACGGGAGCAAAGACATCAATATCATACAAATGTATTTTGTTCTAAATGTAAAGTTGCAATTTGTACCTTTTGTGTGTTTCACACATTATGGAGATCAAAATATTGCTCCATCTGTAGTATCCATGTTACAAGATCCTTTCCATCAAAATTCCTCATATCCATTTTTGGAATATGGTGGTTCTTCCTGCCAACATTAGAGTTTATGAAGTCATGATTAACATTTATTTTGTTCTCATCATGAGTTTCCTCTACTATCTTTTCACCATTAGGAAACATTTCTTGTATCAACTTTGTCAAACCTTCCATGTTTACTTTTAGATCATTCTTCATGTTGTCTTTCGTTTTTTCATCGATCTTAGCCTCCATGTCATCCATCTTAGATTCCATGCCATCTATCTTAGATTCCACGCCTTTCTTCAAACCATTCATCTTCGCTTCCACGCCTTTCTTCAAAACATCCATTTCATTTTTTGTTTCTCTTTGCGAGAGTGAAATTTGGTGCACTTGCTCTTGTAATTTTGATAGATCATGTTGCAATTCTTCATCTTCATGAGTCATAGTAGAGCCTTCTGAAGGCTTAATGGGTGTTGAATTATTTTTATGGGGCATTTTTTTGTAACCCAATACTGATATATATTCTACAATATGCCCTTGGAATCAATTCAAATTGATTATTCAAATAAGACTTATGCAATTCATAAAAAACAATACACACATTTTTCTTGATTTTGAGGAGCTTGATATTGAAATTGGATTATATTTGTGATTGTGGCTCTTCAATATCTGAAATTGGGCACTGAGGTAGCCTTCTGAATTATATTTCGAATGCCACAATTTTGACTTGATTTGGATTCTCCAAGGCAAAGTTATGTCCAATCTCCCACAATGACCTAATTATGGATTGGTTCAGTAGAGCGAACTTGTAAGACTTTCCACGTGTCACTGTTTCATCTTTTAGCTCTGAAATTGATAGAAAAAAAACTAAAGTCTGTGTACTTGCGATCAATTTTTACGGCACTCCAATCTGATGCTCAGAGAGAGAGTTATGAAGATTTTCCCACGATCACCTCTTTGAGATGAAATTCAGGAGCCTAAAAAATAACTACCTTCCGCAAATCATATCTCTGAACATATTGCGAACCAATCTCTGAAATTTTTCGACGAGTTTCCTCAGGATTTCAGCTTCGTGCCCTAAGAATTTCAGATTTTGAACCTTCGTAGAAAACAATTTATAGCTCAAATGCCACGATGACCTGTTTAGATTAAATTGAGGAGCCTGCAAAAAGACCTGACTTCCACAGATCATATCTCTGAAAATATTGCGAACCAAGTTCTGAAATTTTTTGACAATGTTCCTCAGTATTTCGGCTTCACACGCTAAAAATTTCAGCTTTTGAAACTTTGTAGAAAAAAAATTTATAGCGAAAATGCCACGATGACCTGTTTGGAGCAGCGAAACCCTAGAATCCAAAGCTCTGATACCAAATGTTGTGAAATCGGCTCCAAAAATAGAATAAAAGAGATATCAACGCCTTAGAAATAAGCCACTTTGAGGGGGAAACCTCCAGTACATTTATTAATGAACAATTCTTGGATGATACAAATTACAAAACCTCCTTTCTATATATAGGAGTCCATGGGGCCACAATGTAATCCTAGCCTACCTAACAATAACAATTTAAGGGCACAATAATAACAATATGGGGGTTACAGGGGTAAAATAATAATAATAAGGGGGTTACACTAACAACAATAAGGGACTATACTAGTAATATAGGGACCTAACGCTTGTTCACTTAGTATATTTGATTTTAGGCTAGTTGTTAAGTACGTTTGTTTTTTTTTGTGTTTGGAGGTGAAAAACGATTAAGTAGGCATCAATGAAAGATAATTTATCAAATAAACAGGGCTATGGGGTCAAATGAAAGTCAAGGATGCCTAGACAACAGACAAGGCGTGTGTCAGGGCCGATTTAGTATAGTCAATGGATATTTTGGGTGGTTTATGAAGTGAAATGAACATCAAGTTGTGCAAGACAAAGAGATTTAAGGCATAATTAGTTTAAAAGCAAAGCATTCATGTGGTAGGGCTAACCATTAATCACTATGAATTAAACTCAAACTAATAAATGCAGAAAATAAACAATCAGGTGATGCATAGAAGAATAAGACCCTCTAACTTTGGGAAAATCACCTTTAGACTTTTGGGAAAACAAATAAGATTAACAAAAAACTAAAAATATGAAGAGGGAACTCCTAAATATCATATCTTGAGCTATCAGGAACTTTGAAATAAGACTGCAAAACATGGACAAAGGGAAAGATCGAAACAAGACCTCTTTGACTTAACTAAACAACCAATAATTCAGAGAGAGATTTCAGAAATGGAGTTTTGATTAGCTATGAGTAAGCAGGGCGTACCGTGAATCATACTAGAAAGCATACATAATAACCATTAATGAAACTGAAAACAAGTTCTTAGGGTACCAAAGTGAAATTAAGAATTATTTGACATAACCAAGAAAGATGAAGAACATTTAAGCTATAATGAATCGGGAAGTTTGAGGTGCCTCCATGGGCATATCTCAAGCTTATTCTTTATTGAACTACAACAAGCAAGAAGCATATAAAAATATATGAGAAAATAAGAAAACATAAAAAATAAGAAACAAAATACCATTCACCAAGCTATGGAATCCTACACACAAAGCCTCTCCATCATCTAGACAAGTAAGCAAATCATCCACTTCATAAACAAGTTTCTTCTTCAAAGCTCATATCCATGTATTGCTCTTCAAAATGTCAAGTTCTGCTTCTAAAACCTCCAACAATTTACAATGAGTCTTCATATGTTATACAGGAAATGAGTAGATAAGCTCACAAGAGCATCTAGAAGCTCATTGGCCTAATACAAATATCTGATTTTGTCTTACCATCAACAACAAGTGTAGGCATTGCTTCGGCCCATTTGGTGAAGTAGTCCTCGACGACGATGATATAAGCATGCCCCCCAGCCAAGTGAGGGTTACACGTCATAAAATCGATGCCCCATTTGGAAAATGGACCAACGGTAATGACAGGGTGAAGAGGAACGGGTGGCGCACACATCTTGCGTTGATAAATTTGGCAATCATGGCATTTACGAACTGCGACAATACAGTCTTTGAAAATAGAAGGCCAAAAATAACCAGCACGAAGTATCTTTTGTGCTATAGTATAACCAGACATGTGACCACCATAGGCGCCATTGTGACAATCATTCAATACTTTCTTAGCTTCCTCAAGGGTCAAACATTAGCGAAGTACAAAATCAACTCCAATACAATAGAGCGTAGCTCCGACTATATGATAAGGTTGCGAATGATATCGGATCTGGCGGAAGCCATCCTTTATCAACTCAGATCGAAACGTAGAAGTCTGGAGATAGATGATGATATCACCATACCACGGGTTGAGGGTGATAATTAAGAAAAGTGTATCGTCCGGAATACGGTCCTCAGAATGAGACAGAGTGGAGTCGGAAGGGAGGGAACAAATCAAATCAGTGAAAACCAGTGATTTCTTAGATTTGGCAATAGTGAATTCCAAATGAAACTCTTGAAGGATAACAATCCATTTGGAGTATTTCCCCCCCAAAAATTGTCGAGACAAAATATAGGTCATGGGGTTGTAATTGGAAATCACAGTGACCGTATGCAAAAGGATATAATGACGAAAGCACTGAATGGCTTGGACCGCAGCTAGTGCTAACTTATCGACATGAGCATAACACATTTTAGGATCGAGGAGGTTATGAGACAAGTAATAAATAACATGCTCATGACCGTCATCATCATCTTGGACCAAAACCATGGCAATTGTACTAAAAGCGGCAGCCAAATAGAGGGAAACAACAGGGTGATAATCCAGAGGAAGTAATAACGGAGCATTGACCAACAACGTCTTGAGTGTATCAAAGGATTGTTGAGCAATCTCATCCCAATGAAAAGGGACGTCCCGTTTTAGAAGTTGCGTGTATCCTTTAGCTAATTTGGCATAGTTCGGTATAAAATGACGTAGAAAATTTGCCTTACCTTGCAGACTCTGCAACTGATGTAATGTGGATGGAGAGGGGAGATTGACAATAGCCTCAACCTTGAGTGGATTGAGGCAAATTCCGTATTTAGGCATGATAGACCCTAAAAGTCTACTGGAATCAACGCAGAAGACACATTTATGCAGATTAAGCCAAATGTTATAATGTCTACAACAGAGAAATATCTGACGAAGATGATCTGGATGGCCCTGACGCTTAGCTGAATGAGTCGGAAGGTCATCCAGGTAAGGTTGAACGATGTGATGAATGTTAGTGTCCCATAATTTGGTAGATTGGTAAACCAAATGACAGGGTAACATTAGACCAAGCTTTGGAGCCCTAGGACCTAGCCTTCCTTGACTCAGAGAGGTCTCTCTCTATGGAGTGAAGGATGTGAGCTTGTTCACTTAGTATATTTGATTCTAGGCTAGTTGTTAAGTATGCTTGTTTGTTTTTGTGTTTGGAGGTGAAAACCGATTAAGTAGGCATCAATGAAAGATAAGTTATCAAATCAACAGGGCTATGGGGTCAAATGAAAGCTAAGGATGCCTAGACAACAGACAAGGTGTGTGGCAGGGCTGATTTAGTATAGTTAATGGATCTTTTGGGTTGTTTGTGAAGTGTAATGAAAATTAAGTTTGTGCAAGACAATTAGATCTTAAGCATAAATATTTAAACAACAAGCATTCACGAGGTAGGGCTGACCATTAATCTCTATGAATGAAACTCAAACTAATAAATGCTTAAAATAAACAATCAGGTGATGCATAGAAGTATAAGACCCTCTAACTTTGGGAAAATCACCTTTAGTGGTTGAGAAAAACATATAAGATAAACTAACAACTCAAACTATGAAGAGGGAACTCCCAAACATCATATCTTGAGCTATCAGGAATTTTGAAATAAGACTGCAAAGCATGGACAAAGGGCGAGATCGAAACAAGACCTCTTTGACTTAACTAAACAACCAATAATTCAGAGAGAGATTTCAGAAATGGAGTTTTGATTAGCTATGAGTAAGCAGGGCGTACCATGAATCATACTAGACAGCATACATAATAACCATTAATGAAACTGAAAACAAGTTCTTAGGGTACCAAAGTGCAATTAAGAATTATTTGACATAACCAAGAAAGATGAAGAACATTTAAGCTGTAATGAATCAGGAAGTTTGAGGTGCCTCCATGGGCATATCTCAAACTTTTTCTTTACTGAAATACAACAAGAAAGAAGCATGAAAACATGTATGATAAACTAAGAAAACAAAACAAATAATAAACACAATGCCATTCACCAAGCCATGGAATCCTGCACACAAAGCCTCTCCATCATCTAGACAAGTAAGAAAATCATCCACTTCATAAACAAGTTTATTCTTCAAAGCTCATATCCATGTATTTCTCTTCAAAATGTCAAGTTCTGCTTCTAAAACCTCCAACAATTTACAATGAGTCTTCATAATTTATATAGGAAATGAGTAGATGAGCTCACAAGAGCATCTAGAAACTCATTGGCCTAATACAAATATTTGATTTTGTCCTTGAGGCCTCACAAGGCCCAAGGCACAAAATATCTTCAAAAAATATCTATTTAAGCTAAAAATAGTAAGAAAATTGACTTTTAATCTCTGAAATAGAGTCAAAAATAACTTAACGCACATTTGGATGGCCACCTTCAGAAAACTGCTTTTTCAGTAAAATCCTACAGGAGCGTAGTGCCAAAAGAAATCATGTTTTGCAGAGAACTTTTGAAAGACTTCCCAATGTTTAAACGAGGCTCGTGATGGCTAGTTGGAAAGCCTTGGATGTCTAGTTTCTGGAACTACATGATTTTTCTCAAACTGATCCCTGCAAGTCTGTAAAAAAGTGGACTGAGTGAAAAAACCCAGGAGGGTCTCAGCTGCTGATATTTGAGGCAGAAAGGTAAAATTTGACTATTTTTTTGCCTCTTTGGGGGACCAAAACACCTTCTTTTGATCTGAAAATTTGTGAGTAGATGCCCCCAAATTTAATACATCCAAAAAAATAACTTTCATGAGCTGAGGATGCTCCTAGAAAACATGGAAACGCTTAGAAAAATGTGCAATTAGGCCTAAAAATCACAAAAAACAAGATCATGTCAAAAAATGCTCAATTTTCGTGAGAAAACCCCTTAAAGGTTTCTAGAAGCATGCATGGAAGCTTGAGACAAGATTCCAAGCTGAGATATGTATTTTCCTCTTTTTTCTATCGGGTACCTCCTTTGGGCAGTTTTGAGTTTGGCTCACTATTTTGTGCTTGTTTGTCATCACTGTGACTGCCTTCATCATGAGTGTTTTCTTCCTGAGTTTCCGTTTTAGTTTGCTGCATGTTACCATTGTCACTTTCTTTAATTGGGTGATGGCTTTCTTTCTGATCTGCTTGTTGTCCTTTTGAAGATTATCTTCACTAGCTGTTTGGGAGCTTTCATCATGCTTACTGATCTGCTGAGTATCATTTTGTTCATGTTCACCATCACTTCCTTCTTCCTCACTGTTTAGCTGATTACCACTACGATTTATTTGTTGAGGACTGTATTGTTCTTCCCTATCACTGCTTTCTTCATGACTGTTATGCTGAATACCACTTTTTTCTTCATTATCACTGCTTTTCTCATCCTTCTGTGAGCTATCTTTACCATCATCAGTTTGTTCACCTTCTTCATGAGGACTGCTTTGTTCTTTGTCATCACTACCTCTTTCTTTAATTTCACTGCACTCTTCCTTTTCACTATCAATTATGGGTGATTCTTGTTTTAACCATTTTTCTTCAATATAGGGGATCTTGGTTGCCTTTGACACTGCTTTAGGAGTAAGCACAAAGTCTAGACCTGCAATGTGAACCTGTTCTCTTTGCAGCCTTAGGGAAAACAACTATTTTGATATCCACCTTTGTTGGCTTTCCTTGGAGGCATGTTTGCCTTAGGTTTCCTTCACTAGCTTATCAGAAGATACTTTTGAATGAACTGAAAGTAGATCCCTTCTTCCAACACTGTTTCTCTTCCTTAGTTGGCAAACAAGTTCTCGATCAATGAAAACAAGTCTCCCTCCTAAGAACTGTGTTTTTCCTTGTGACTGAGCAAAGGGGCCTTTCAAAGAAACCTTTGTTTTCTCTTTATAAGACTATGTTACCTTTCATGCACTTAACTCAAAACAAGCCTTAAACTGTCAAAAGGTGCTCTTCCTCAAACACTGCTTTTCTTTTTATTTAGCAAGCTGGAGACATTTGAAAAAAAACTATGTTTTTCCCCTTATAAGAATGTGTCTTCTTTCACCTATTTAACTAAAACAAGTTTTTGATCTGAAAATAGGCCTCCCTTCAAAATTTTTTTTTTTCTTCTTTCTTTGTAAACAGGTTCTTTTCCTCCTAAAATATGTCTCAGTTGCTTTTGAGGATAACCTCCTTGTGCAAAAATTTATTTTTTGGAAACTTTGAGGGTTCATGAGGGTGGCTGAAACCTCCTTTTAGCATTGGCCTGGGCGGTCAAACCTTCGTTCAGAAGTGGCCCGGGCGGTGGTCCATTCAGAGGTGGTCCGGGCGGTGGGTGGTTTAGAGGTGTCTCGGAGAAACGCGTCGCGTGCAGGATGGGCGGAGTGAAACGGGCCGGGTGCTGGGTGGAAGAAATTTTCACATTGGGTTAACTAACAGGCGCGTCGCTCCACCCTACAGGTGCATCACACTATGTGCAAAGTCCTTCGGAGGTTGGCTATAGGCGCGTCGTGTCCAAATCCAGGCACGTCACGACCCTGATTTTTTTCACGATGGTCACCCGTGGTTTGAAAAAGCTTTAAACCTGTTTTTTTGTTTCTCAAGGGAAGGTTTCAAACCTGTAAACAAAGTATTTCCTTCTACTTATGATTGAAGGAGGCTTCTTCTACTAATTGTGTTTTGACCCTCTGCTAATGCTTTTAAGGAGGCAACTTGAAAACTTGTGTTTTTTGCCATCTGCTCATGATTGAAGGAGGCACTGTAAACAAAAAAGTTTTCTTTCATCTCTGCTACATCATTTGAAGATTTTTCTTTTGAACCAGTTGTCTGTGGGCCCTCTGCTTGTCATGAAGGAGGAAATTTTTAACAAACTGCATGGGCGCTTATTTTACCTCTGTTAACCAACTGAAGAATGTCTATGAAAAAATTGTTTGTGGGCTCTTTAGACAAACTATGTTTACCATTCAAAAGAGACCATGTGCTTTTCATTCGAAGGAGGCTTCTTTAGAACTGTGAGGGGTGCCCTTTCTTCTATGGAAGGAGGCCTTTAATTTTATAGTGTTAACCCTTGAAGGAGGCTACATGTTCCAAATTTGGGCCCTCTGAGACTGTGCCATTTTCCCTCTCCTTATCTTTCTTGAAGGAGGCTTCCAAAACACAATCTTTGTGACCGTTTAGAACACTATGAGGTGTTGAATATTGCAACAAGAAATAGTGAAGGAGGCATCCTAAAAAATCATTCCTGATCCTAGTTGGAAAGTGATCACCTAAACTAGGTGGGGCCCACACAGGTAATTTTTGTTGCAAAGTCTGTTTTTAGACATGTTGATCATATTCTATGAGTTGCAAGATGCTATTTGTGGATGGTTGGTCAAGTTGGAAAAATATATGGACCTCTATTTTTAGACATATTGGGCGGAGTCTATTTTTAGATTGCCAGTCTAAAAATAGATATGTCGAATATTATTAGCTCTTAATAATATTTGGACTCTAAACATTATCTTATTCTCTTGGAGCACTTCGGTTAAGTGCACAGATGTGGCACAGGAGCTGACAGAAGGAATTACGCTATTCCTGAGGGTTAAGTGGAGCTATTGCATGGATACTTCAGTTAGAACTCATGTGACAGAGTTTGGTGGAGTTGATTGAGGAAGTTAATGGAGTTGTGTTCAGTTTAACTAATCTAAACATAGTTGAGCTAGTTGTATATAGTCTAACTGATTGATACACTAGTGAGAGTGGTGTGAATTAATTATTAATTAATTCACTAATTATAAACTCATTAATCAACTAAAGAATACATCAGTTAACTTCAGTGCATGGATAGTTTCAATGGAGACCAGTGGAGAGGTAGGTGAAAGAGTAGTGTGACTATCAGTTGTGACTATAAGTGATGCATGGTTTGCATCCAAAACTCAGTAGAGATGCCTTTAAAGACTGCGTGAGCAAGGTTGGGGTAATTTGAACTCATCAAGAGCTATTCTTCAGCAGGGATTACGCAGTAGAGGCAGGCCATCAGGTGGCAGAGATTGGTGCATGGATTTGCAAGATCTAGCTTGATTAGTGTGTAGCAATTGGAGATTGTACTAAGAGCTTGTGAGGAGCTTTGTTTGATGATTTTTACATGATCTATATGACATATGTAATATACAGATAGTTGGGGTTTTCAGCTTTAAGCTTTCCCATTACATACTGTGTTCATATGTGTGAATTTTTATGGTTTTAATGTGTGCATGCAATTGATTTTATTTCCGCATGTGATGATCAATGGTAAAAGAGATTCTGTATTATGCATGAAGAAAAAATAGTGTGTGATCAGGAGAATCTCGGTGGATAACATATCAGTTATTCAAATTTCTACATTGTTAGTATGATTCTTTCGTTGTAAAAGATCACTTTAGCTACGCATAACAAATAGCCCTAACATCGATTATGGCTGAAAAATATGTAGAAATTTGCTAAATAATGATTAATTATCCACTGAGATTATCCTGATCACATATCAATTCGAATTCATATGCAACACATAATCTCTTCCACTCAGATCATCACACATGCGGAAATAAAACAAGCGATAGCACATCAATTCATCATACACATTAACACAGTATGTATGGGGAAAGCTTATAGCTGAAAACCCCGCAGCTATTGTGTATATTATAATGGAGAAATCATGTAAATCTCTGTTCAATACTCCTCACAAGTACTCAATCCTTTCTCATGAAGTTACACACAAATAATGGTTGCGGCAGTCACGGAGTTCAAAACATATCCACTGTTCTGCCCTCTATTTAGCAATCAGGCTGGTCGAATAAGGAATCAAGTTAGAATCTCCTTGGGTTAGCCAGGCGCAATCATCATGGGAAATTCCTCAGAAGTGTGGTGCAATCTACTGGCCAGTGTCTGGCCCGATAGCTATCTCAACCCTTTCATCTACCTCTTCCACTAGTCTCTACTGAACTGTCCATGCACTATAGTGAACTGATGTGTTCTTGAGTTGAATAATGAGTTAATAATTAGTGAATTAAATAATATTTAATTCACTCCTCTCATTACTAGTTGATTAGCTAGTTAAACTAATCACAACTAGTTCAACTAAGTTAAACCGAACACAACTCCACCAACTGTCTCATCAACTCCACCAAACTTCTGCCACTGAAGTCCTAACTGAAGTCAACCATGCATGAGCTCACCAGACCCCTAGGAATAGCGTAATTCCTTTGTCAGATGCATGATCCACTTCTGTAGCTCGAACTGAAGTGCTCCAAGAGAGTAAACTGAAGTTTAGAGTCCAAATATTATTAAGGGTAAATAATATTTGACTTCCCTATTTTTAGGATAGGAAGTCTAAAAATAGACTTCGACCTAAATGTCTAAAAATAGAGGTCCATCTATTTTTACCAACATGACCAATACTCCAAGAATAACATACTTTAATCCCCGGACCATGCTCCATATGTCTAAAAATAGACATAGTCTAAAAATAGACTTTGCGCTAGAATTTGCCTACGGGCCCACTTAGTGAAGGCGACTTCATTTCACTAAGCTCCATCATCTTGCTGCATTTTCAACACTCCCTCTCAGCAAGATATGGATTATCTACAACCCCTATCCTGCCTCTGTGGAATTCGAACTTGCTCCTGGTGAGCGCCTTCGTCAGGATGTCGGCATCCTGATCCTCCGTGGGAACATATGAAAGCATCATGACTCTCCGCTGAACACAATCTCTGATATGATGGTACCTGATGTCGATGTGTTTGGATCTATCATGAAATACTGGATTAGCCGAGAGTTTGATGCAACTCTGGTTATCACAGTAAATCACTGTAGGCTCCAAATGCAACCCGAACAATCCAACGAGGATCTTCCTCATCCAAATAGCCTCGCATGCAGCCAAGCTAGTTGCCATGTACTCGGCCTCTGCTGAACTGAGTGCCACGGATCTCTGCTTCCTGCTGTACCAGGAAACTGCTGTCGACCCAATGCTGAAAACTCCTCCGGATGTGCTCTTCTGGTCCGTTGGGCTCCCTGCCCAATCTGCATCAGTGAAGCCAGAAAGCTTCGCTCCATCCTCCTGTCTGTACCATAGACCATATCCCGATGTGCCACTAAGATAGCGCAATACATGCTTGCCTGCCTTCCAAAAGAGCTTGGTAGGCTTAACCATAGCTTGCGAAAGCTGGTTAACAGCATAGCATATATCGGGTCGTGTATTGACCAGATACATAAGCGACCCCACCAATTGTCGATAGACAGTGGCATCCACTACCTCCGCTGAAGTAGCATCCTCCTTCCTCCAATCACCAGGAAGAGGAGTGTCAACAGGCTTGCAGCCTTGCATGTTGAACCTCTCCAGAATCTCCCGAGCATACTTGCCCTGAGAAACAAACAGTCCTCCGTTGCGCTGCCAAATATCCAATCCCAGGAAATAATGAAGGATGCCCAAGTCCTTCATCTCAAACTCTCGTGCAAGATCCTCCTTGCATGAAAGTATCAACTGCTCATCGCCAGTCAAAATCAGATCATCTACATACGGTACGATGATCAACAGCTTCCCCTCCACCACAATCTGGTACAGGTTTGGATCCGCCTCACTCTTGGAGAATCCAAGCCCGGTGAAGTAGCTGTCTATCCGAGTGTACGAAGCACGAGGTGCTTGCTTCAGCCCATACAGTGCTCTCTTGAGTCGGCACACATGCGACTCACTGCTGAAGATCTCAAAACCTTCAGGCTGCTCTATGTACACCTCTTCCTCAATAACTCCATTGAGGAACGCGGTCTTCACATCCATCTGATGAATGTACATAGATGTCTGAAATTTGAGAAGCCAAAGGGGATCATTCGTATGGAAAGAGTACAAGAGTACCTTGTGAGAGGTGCAAGGTCTCCTCATAATCGGTCCCTGGTTGTGGCTCCACCAGACAACAAATCGCCTTGTACTTCTCCACACTCCCGTCAGCCGCCTGCTTCACTTTGTAGATCCATCGCAAACCCACCACTGTTTTCCCCACCAGGTCTTGGGACAATCTCCCATGCACTGTTCCTGACGATCGAATCATATTCTTCGATCATGGCATCAACCCATGCGGGTTCCTCCACAGCTTCCTCAAAAGAGGATGGCTCCGTCACAACACATTTACTCACAAGAGCCATGTATCCAGTGTACCGATCCGGTGACTGTCTCTGTCTGCGCTGTGCTGTAGGTGGTCCTACAACCTTCTCTGCATCCCGAGCCAGTCGCTCAGCTTCTGTAGTGCGCATGCGCCCTCTGATGGTTGGCGCTGCCTAGGTGGTTTCTTCCACCTCCTGAACTTCCTCTTGTGGCTGATCCACATCCGGAAGCTCCTCCTTAGGAACTAACAGCTCCTCATCTGCATGCAAGTGTAGCTCCCTCTCAAGCGAACACTGCATGGCTTTCTCCTCTTGAAACTTGATATCCCGTCGCACAACAGTCTTGCGACTGTCTGAAAAATACACCCGATAGTTGTGAGGTGTATCAGTGTACCCCACAAATATTCCAACCTCTGCGGTCGGATCCAGCTTCTTTCTGGCATCCTTCGTCACATGCATGTAGATAGGTGAACCAAAAATTCTCAAATGAGAAATGTCAGGTCTCTTACCAGAATAAGCCTCCTCCGGTGTACTCATGCCGAGAACCTTGTGAGGACAACGGTTCTGCACATACACTGCTGTATTGCATGCCTCAGCCCACAAGTGAAGGGGTAGGCCCTGATCATGCAACATCGCCCGTGCAGCACCCACGATCGTTCTGTTCTTCCGCTCAGCCACCCCGTTCTGCTATGGGTTATGGGGTGCGATGAGCTCTCTCCGAATCCCTTCTGCGCTGCAGAAATCCTTGAATTCAGCCGAGATGAATTCACCACCGTTATCACTCCTTAGAGCAATCACCTTCTTCCCCGACTCCTTCTCGACCAGTGCTTTAAACTCACAGAACTTCACGAATGTATTGCTCTTCTTCTGCATGAAGAAGATCTAGCACTTTCGAGAGAAATCATCAACAAAGATCACATAATACTTGTGCTTTTCTGTCGAAGCAACTGAGAAAGGACCACACACGTCTGTGTGAACTCTCTCAAGGATCGTCGTGGCGCGACTATCCTTCTCGTAAAAGGTGGCTTTCACATACTTCCCTAAAGTACACCCCTTGCACTGATCTGACTGCGCAAGGGTGCCCTTAGGAAGCCTAGTAGAAATCTGCTGCAGAATCTTCAAAGCTCCATGGTGAAGGTGGCCCAATCTTCTGTGCCACAGTTCGCCCTCATCATCTCGGCTCACCACTTCTCCCGCTTTGCATTCCATAGCTGCGCAGCCATCTACCTGCAACTGATAAAGGTTCTGAGTTCGAACCCCTATCTTCCGGGTCTCTCCAGTAGTCTTACTGCGCAGGAAGGCTTTTCCTTCGCTGAAGACCACATCATACCCCTTATCCTCCAACATCGCCACAGAGATCAAGTTCTTCTTCAATCCAGGTACATGCATGACATCCCTCAATACAAAGGGTTTACCAGACTCCCTCTGAAAGGATATGGTACCGATACCAGTCGCACTTTATCTACCATCATCGCCCATCTCGATGTGCACACCCAGATCTTTGTCCTCCAGATCTGAGAACAAATCCCGATCTCCCGTCATATGAAATGACGCACCGCTGTCCAAGAACCACACCAATCCCATCACACTTGAAACCAAGCATGCGATCAGTGAAAATTCAAGCTCGAACTGCGAAGCCAAAGCCTCTCCATCTGCAGATCTTCCCGCTTGCTTGTTTTTCTTCTTCTTCGGACAATTGGTAGCATAATGTCCGTGATCATGGCAGTGAAAACACTTCACTTTTGCCATGTCTCGCTTCTTGCCCTTTGCACCAGAATGAGAAGTTTTCTTACCCTTCCCCTTCTTTGCTTTGGCAGCCAAAGCGCAATTTTCTTCATCAGCTCCCTTTGATGAAGATCCGTCCCTGGTAGTCCTCCTTATCTCCTCCTGCATGAGATCTGCCCAAAGGCGCTCCCATCTCGGCAACTTCTCCCGACCATTGACACTATCTTGATATGAATTCCAAGCCTTCGGAAGACCAAGGAGAGCCAGGTCGACCATGTCCTCTTCTTCGACAGTCACCCCCACACTTCCCAACTCATCTCTGCATTGAGTGAACTTCGTGAGGTATTTGGCGATACTGTCGCCTTTCTCCATCTTGATGTTCCTGAGCTTATCTTTGAGCGCCAGCTTCCTTTGGTCGCTCTTACTCTAGAATAGATCCGTCAAAGCTTTCCACATTAAATATGGAGTAGCCTTTCCATGCAGGCTGGATACAATATGATCCTTGACGCCCTCCAACGGGATCCTTCGACATTTCGCCATCTTCTTTTGCCATGCTTCGACTTCAGCAGGATCAGTGGGCTTTTGGACATCCGTATCTACGAACTCCTTCAGACCATTATCTTCTAATACTGCCTCCATGCGATCCTTCCATGCAACATAATTCGAACTGCCTTCAAGAGCATATTCGAGTCACAAACCGTTGAAAGACATTTTCAACACCGACACCAAGAAAACAAAACTGCTGCAAAATTCGAATTCCACCTCAAAGCTCAACCGCTCTAGATCTGTGAGAACAAATTATTTCTAGCACAGAGATTGACTGCAAGGGGCGTTTATTGGAT
Organism: Pinus albicaulis; assembly: GCA_034641835.2. Taxonomy (NCBI): domain Eukaryota; kingdom Viridiplantae; phylum Streptophyta; class Pinopsida; order Pinales; family Pinaceae; genus Pinus; species Pinus albicaulis. Next base: position 119,698,094 of record CM076580.1, on the reverse strand, counting down.
ATATCACCTTTCAAAGAAAGGATGGATCCAGAGGCTACCTGGCCCGCATGCAGACTCTGTCTACCGAAATAAGTTTGTAATCACTGTGATGATCAATCTCTGCTTCAATAGCTCCGATACCATGTAGAAATTTGCTGAATAATGATTAATTATCCACCGAGACTATTCTGATCACATATCAATTCGAATTCATATGCAACACATAATCTCTTCCACTCAGATCATCACACATGCGGAAATAAAACAAGCGATAGCACATCAATTCATCATACACATTAACACAGTATGTATGGGGAAAGCCTATAGCTGAAAACCCCGCAGCTATATGTGAATATTATAATGGAGAAAACATGTAACAACTCAGTACAATACTCCTCACAAGTACTCAGTACTATCTCATGAAGTTACACACAAACTAGCTTGGTTTTGAACGAGTCACGGGTTCAAAACACATCCACTAATTACCTGCCTCTATTGCGCAATCAAGGCTGGTCTAATGAGAGATCCAAGGTTCGAATCTCCTTGGCTTGACAGCGCAATCATCATTGGAAATTGCCTCCAAGTGTGGTGCAAATCTCATACTGTGATGTCACAAACGATAGCTATCTCAACCCTTTCATCTACCTCTTTCTTGGTCTCCATTGGTGTGTCCATGTATGGTAAAATGATGTGTTCTTGAGTTGAATAATGAGTTACTAGTGGTTGATTAAATAATATTTAATTCACTCTTCCTCATTACTATTTGATTAGCTAGTTAAACTAATCACAACTAGTTCAACTAAGTTAAACCAAACACAACTCCACCAACCGTCTCATCAACGCCACCAAACTCTGCCACTGAAGTCCTAACTGAAGTAAGCCATGCATGAGCTCACCAAACCCTAGGAACCACGTGATTCCTTGTGTCAGTTGCATGAGCCACCTCCATGACTCAAACTGAAGTGCGCCAAGAGAGTAAACTGCTGTTTATAGTCAAAATATTATTAAGGCTAAATAATATTTGACTTCCATATTTTTAGGAGATCAGTCTAAAAATAGCCTGGGTCCTAAAAATTAGGGTCTCATCTATTTTTACCGACATGTCGCATACTCCAAGAATCTCCAAGTAGAATTCCCAAATTATGCTCCGTATGTCTAAAAATAGACATAGTCTAAAAATAGACTTTGCGCAAGAATTTGCCTGCGGGCCCACTTAGTGAAGGCGACTTCATTTCACTAAGCTCCATCATCTTGCTGCCATTTCAGCAAAATGCCACTTTTCCATTCTTGCACAACTTCGGATCTAAGCACAAAGATATTAAGCGAGATAAAAAATAAGCATAGCTCCATAGATCTGATAGGCAAGAGACAAGAAGAATGTATATCAAGATTTGTATTGTATTAAAGAATGGGGCACTTGAGAGGAAAACAAGAAAGGTGTTTTCCGGGGTTCTCCTCCGATGGGATGGGTTCTTGGAAGTCCTGGTGTGTTTCGGATCTATCATTTTCTCTCTCATGGATGTGGATAGGCAAATACTGGGAGCTACATTGGGGTTCACAAAACAAAATGGAAAATGGTGACCAAGAGAAGATCCAGAGTGATCTAATGCAATGAAGGTGGTTAATGAATGGGGAAAACCCCCCTATTTATAACAAAATATTGGGGCGGTCTAGAACTCGGTGCATGAATAAAATATTATTAATCAAATTCTAGAAGCACCTTTTAGGAATATTTTATTATATTTGTTGGAGGGAAAAGGATTCTTGACTTGGGTCAATTCCTTTATTTATAAATCATAAATAAATAAATGATTTATTTATCATTTTAGGGGAATGATGGGAATATAATTAAATAAATAATGGTTTATTTAATTATTTATGTATGATTTAGTCAAATTTAACTAAGAATATTATTTAAATAATGATTTAAGTAACTTGTTCTTAGGAAATAATTAAATAAATAAGGATTTATTTAATTAATTTCCTTGTTTTGGGTTAAATATGACCAAATAAGTTATTTTATATGGTGAAAGCAATTTTACTTAGGGTAAAATTGGTCTTACATGGTGTACTTGGGTTCATCTAAAAATAATAGGTTAGATGACCAAAAAAATGGTGTAACAAATTGCCTCCCAACGTACGAGTGTTAGGAGAAAATCGTATGACCGAAGTATGTTGTAAGAACTCAATCACTAGATATCAAAAGGGAAGTGAGAGAGAGAAGTGTAATGTTTTCTGATGTGTTAAAGGACTAGACCCTGAGGAGACGAGACTTACAGGTGCAACAAGTCTCTATGAAGTGGTACCTGTGCTAAAGGCGGCGGGGGAGGCATACCTATGCCTGCCGAGACAAAGTGCAAAGAATAACGCGCCCGAAAAACCACGGAACGCAATAAGTATAAAGAATAAGGCACCCGGAAAACCACGGAACGCAATAATGAAGCATGTGCTGGCCGAAACATGAGCCAGATAAATAACATGATGAATCCCACATACATGCGATGCCTGGAATAATCGTCAGGACTTATACAATAATATGGTAGTACATGAGATACAAATACACCCAAATGCCCCCTACACGCGGGGAAGGGCTCGCAACATCTGACTGATACGTGCAAATTGAAGAGGCGCCGCAAGCAGTGGAGGCTGATATCATCAAATGGGAGGAGCTGCATCAGGGGTGGAATGAAGTCATCCGGGCATGTGGGGGGCTACCTACAGGGCCACCCCCTCATGAGGGTTGAGACATCTCACACATGCCTGGGAATCACCAATAGCTGCTGCTGCGTCACTGGACCATCGAGTGTATATATCACGATCATGCACGGAAGATCTCAAACCAAGGTACGCTGCCCCCTAGACCTGGCTTCTGGAGTAAATGGGCTGATGTCAACAGAAGTAGGTCCGCCACAGGTGAGGCAATAAGGGAACCCCAACTAAGGCACGGGGGAAAATAGTAGAGCGACGAACAAGTGGATACTACTGATGATGATGGAATGAGAGAAGTGGAGGAGCGGTTGGACGACTTCCCTTGTTAGAGCATAAAGTGTATAAATGGCTTGGCAGTGACTGATACCATATCATGAGGGATAGTGGACAGGGGTGTTGAAGGCCATAATGTGTGACATGAGAGAGAGACCAAGTAGGACAGGATGGAGAACCATGGCGGGGTACAAAAGGACTCGGGGTAGACTCCATGAATGTGCCGGTGACTCGACTCAGATGCTCTAAACAAGGGCGACTCAATGGTGCTGCCTCAGAGTATGGGTCCAATGGGGAACCATAAAAGCATGAGTACAATGCGGTAGCTCATGAAGAAAGTCAACACGAACGAATACGAGTAAAGAGGCAAAGTGGTGCCCCAAGTACAAGTGTCGTAAGTGAATAAATTCGATTTTGGGAAGAGGTAAATAGGCCCTTCATGGACAAAATGTGTCCTAGTGAAGTAGAAAAACATAAAAAACTGACAGATACCCATTTGAGTGCTCGGTGAGAGCTTTCCAACAGTGTGGACGGTGTGTCAAACGGGGCTACGTTTTGGTCGCAGCGGGCGAAAGAAAAAATATGGGTTTTCTTCTAATAGGGCATTTTCCCTCCAAAATCATTCATTTTCTTATGTAGTTGTGGTGAATGTGGAGAGGAGAGAAGGCCCTAAATCTTACAACGATCGTAGCGGACAAACCGACCGTTGGAATTGTGAACCGTCAGTTGCAGGTAAGAGGCCTAATCCTAAGCTTTGTTTTTGATGGATTGAAATTGCAGATTAGGGTTTTAAATTCCAGTAACTGCCCCTACTTCCTCATTACAGTTGGGTCGCACTTTTTGGGGCAAAATTTGCGACCTGGGATGCAGGTTTTGGCCTGAAAAGTGCGACCTGGCCCAGGTTTTGCCCAAAAAGTGCGACCTGCTAGGTGTGGGAGGCTTCAGTATTGTTATGGGCTGAAATTCTATTTTGGTGTAAGATAATGTAGTTTTGTTGATCTGAAGGTTGACAAAAATGATGGTTTTGTGCAGATATGGCAGATATATGGATAAAGTGGAGAGAGAGAGACTTAGGTACACTACAGATGAAAATCCAGGAGGATCAGGGTGTTCGTTGTGCACTGGCTAGACATGGGGTTCTGAAATATTTGGAGAACCCTTTGATGAGGGCTAGAGAGCCCTTGTTGGCCCGGATCATCAGTAATTGGTATCCGGATCAGGAGGTGTTTGTAGTGCAGGGGCATAGGATCGAGCTGGCAGTCCAGGATTTGTATTTCTTGGCTAGTCTCCCACCATTGGGGATTGTGGGAAATACGCAGCCAGTGTTACCACGAGGGCGTAACATTATGGAGTTTGTTGAGCGACATTGTCGCCCAGGTGTTCGAGTCAAAGGGACTCAGATATCTATTGGTGATCTAGAGAGGTTGGAGACCCGGGCAGTGGCCGCAACAGTGTTGCGGATCTTTGGCAGCCAAGCCTTCCATCACATCATTGGAGGGCAGATGATGATTGTAGAGAGTGTGCTGAGTGGGACCTACTATGGGTGGGCCCAGATGATGTTGGTATCGGTGAAACGACAGTTGTCGCTATGCAAGCGGCAAGTGAATCATGATTGTGCCTATGGGACGGTGTTGTGCTCTTTCTTCTTTGAGAAGATCCCGACCTTACGACCTCGTGTGCAGTTACCTGATGGTGGGCCAAGGGAGCCACTGATGCATCGGTGGGGAAGATTACTGTGTAGAGGATGAGGAGGGGTGGTCAGACGGGTGTTTTGACCAGAGTTCTTCGCCCATTGGGATCAGATGCCACTATACATAGATGACTATCCCTATAGTGGGATGAGTTATTGGGGAGATCTGGACTTGCCGCTTCCTCCTGGTCGAGTATGGGGACCCGATGGTGAGTGACAAGTAACTAATCTGTTGTGTGCATTTTAGAGTTTGTGACTAGTATTCATGGTACTAATTCTAATGTTGTCTGGAATGCAGATATAGCTCCGGTAAAACCGGCCGAATATATGGAACGACCTGCAGCAACGGGGGCTACAGAGGCAAGTGGATCAAGGACCGCACAGAACGATGATATGGCTGCTCTAGTGGAGGACATCTGTCGTAGATGTGAGGGGCTGCTGACCGGTGTGTCGGAGCGTGGTTGGTAGGATTTGGACGACCAGTACATAGAGTTATGTATTGGGCTACCCTCAGAGTGGCGAGGTATCATGCGACGCATGGTGATGGCTGGTCAGGCTATGCGTGATCTACGAGCTGCGGGAGTAGAGCCATTGGCTCGAGATCCTCCAGAGAGTGATTAGATGTAGGGCAGGTGGTGCCTCCCAGTGTCTAGGTAGGGGCGAGTGGTGCCCCCCATTTTGTAGTTTTGTTATTGTAACATGCTATGGGCATGTTGTATGTTTCAGAGTACATGGACACTAAAAACACATGTTATATAATATATATAATGTATTTACATTTGTTTTATGGTGTTAAATGTTATTGTGTTGTGTGTGATAAATGCCAGTCTAGAACATGATTTGCGATTTGATCTACGTAGTGATTTTGATCTCTAGGTATATGGTTAAATGTAATGAATCTAAATTCATGGATCAAAAGTTTCACTCGTAAATATTGTCTAAACAGGATAGGGTTATGCACATGATAGACACCATTAAGTTGTAAGACAATAAGAAGGGAATCCAAATGATCATGCAGATGGAGGATGTGATGAGAGAGGGCAGCAGCTAAGAGACCATGAACTACATCATATTCAGCTTGATTATTAGTGGCATTACCAATGCAGACCCTATTTGAAAAAACTAGGGAATGTAAGGGGGTAAAGATGGCCCATGTTGCTGAAGCGAGATGGTGGGAATGGCGTCTTGCCCCATCGGCGTAGCCAAGATAATGGGTGGACGAGGGGGCCGATGTAATAATTTCATAAGGCAAGGAATGGGCTGGATGAGGAAAAGAATGACAGCGTGAGGAGAGGATAGACATCCATTGAGGGCTACGGGAGGTAGTAGGTCGGGTAGGAAGTCTAGGACTCATATATCGACAAGAGGGAGATGAAGGAGAACTATGGGATGAAGAGCGGGCACTCAGGCTGCGAAGGACATCGAAGATATGGATGGGATGATCGTGATTAGGAGAGGGAATGGAAGGGTCAAGGAGACTATACGACGCTGCAAAGGTACCTAAATCATCAGTATGGGAAGAGAGGCGCAGATACGGGTCATCATAGGGAATGTCAGAAGAACAGGTAAAAAGATGGTCAAAACATGAAGAACCCGAGAAATTGTCTGAAGAAGGGTTAAGCAGAACAGATGGAGTGGATTCAGAGGGAATGTACTCCGCGGGTTGTGCGGATGATGATAGGTAAAGGATGGGAGCAGTAGGGTCCGACATTTCAACATCAGGGGGAGGAATGTCAATGGTAGTAGGGGGATCCTTAAGTAGATCGGACGCATATTGAGCAAGTATAGGAGAGGTGGATTGGTTTTGTTCCACGTCGTATTCTCGGATGACCTCTAAAGAGGCTCGGTAATGCGTGAGGTGAGGACAATGGTGAGAGTAATGGCCATGGACACCACACAGAGCACAGGGTTTGTTGGTGCGAAGAGTCTTTGAGTCCTTGGCTATGGATGAGGAAGAAACATAGGTGTCAGGGACCGTAGATTCAGGGAACACGACCTTAACCATGGGTTGAATAAGGGGAAACTCAGGACAAGTGTGGGTGGGGTGACCGATACCATCACACAAGGCACAAGGCTTGGCGGGTTGGGGAGGGGTAGGGTCAGGTGCGGTGGCCTTGTCATTGGATGCCCCCTTGCGAGTTTTGCATTTCTTGCCAGTAGCTGTCGCAGCATGAGGAGGGTTCTGCAAAGGGGCTAGGGGTACTGTGGTGGTGGAAGGAGCGAAGGGGATCGGTTGTACGGGTGTCACTGCTATGTATGGTTTAGGGTGGCCTGGTGGGGTCTCAGTTGGAGGAGTAAGATACTAGACGGGAATTCCCAAGGTTAGATTAGGAAGGGAAAGGGTGGCCATGACAGGGACCGAATAGACGCCCAGGGGGGGGGGACCAAGGAAAGGTATCTGACCGGCGGGGTAATGACCAGGGGGGACGGCTCCCATATGGTGGAGACCTGAGGGAATTGAATCAGGAGGGTAGGGAGGTTCCTGAGTGTGATGGGAAGGGCCAGATGAAAAAGGTTCGGGTGACTGAAGCGACGGGCTAGGCGCCAGTTGTGGAGAGCGAGATTGAGGTTGCTGACTAGCTGGAGTAGGCTGGGAAAGGCCAGCCTGAGACGATTGCATCATGCAAACATTCTCTAAGTTGGGGTCAGAGACAGGGGGAGGGGGAGGACCAGGAAAAGTGCCAAGCAAAGAGGAGTCTTTATACACGCCGGGGGAAACACTGGTCAAAGAATCGACAGTTGGTTTATTGGTGATAGTAGAAATGGTGGACTCAGGGGAGGTCTGAGAATTTTGTATTGTATTAAATAATGGGGCACCTAAGAGGAAAACAAGAAAGGTGTTTTCCAGTTCTCCTCAGTGGGAAGGGTTCTTGGAAGTCCTCAGTGTTTCAGATCTAACATTTCTCTCTCTTATGGATGTGGAAAAGCAAACATGGAACTTAATGGGAGTTCACAAAAAAAAATAGAAAAATGGTGACCAAGAGAAGATCCCGAGTGATCTAATGCAATGGAGGTGACTAATGAATGGGGAAAACCCTCCTATTTATAACAAAATATTGGGGCGGTCTAGAACTCGGTGCATGAATAAAATATTATTAATCGAATTCTAGAAGCACCTTTTAGGAATATTTTATTATATTTGTTGGAGGGAAAAGGATTCTTGACTTGGGTCAATTCCTTTATTTATAAATAATAAATAAATGAATGATTTATTTATCATTTTAGGGGAATGATGGGAATATAATTAAATAAATAATGGTTTATTTAATTATTTATGGATGATTTAGTCAAATTTAACTAAGAATATTATTTAAATAATGATTTAAATAACATGTTCTTAGGAAATAATTAAATAAATAAGGATTTATTTAATTAATTTCCTTGTTTTGGGTTAAATATGACCAAATAAGTTATTTTATATGGTGAAAGCAATTTTACTTAGGGTAAAATTGGTCTTACATGGTGTACTTGGATTCATCTAATAATAATAGGTTAGATGACCAAAAAAATGGTGTAACATACATGAGGCCTCCTTTTATCCTTGGGAGGAGGCACTTTTGCAAAAAAAAATTTTGAGGCCCTCTACTTATCATGAAGGAGGCCTTCAAAACACAATATGTATTATCTTTGCACCATTTGCCTATAAAACATGTTTTTGTAGAATTTTACCGTGAAACCTATAGGTAGGTAATGTTTTTGTAAATAATAAATGTCTGCTACCTGTCTTTGGACTAATCTTTCTTTGTAGTCATTGTAGCTCCTTTGGTGTTGTAGTGCTTTTGATGCTTTTAGAGGCTAGGCTAAAGAAGGATAAAAGGCATTTTTTCCTTTTACACCTTTCATGCTGATGCCTAGTTTGCTAGAGGCTCTCTTTTGCCAAAGACTGCCACTCTTAGCTTCATGAGACTGTTTTTCATAGGTGGCCCACATGTTTGGAAATAAATGCAAAAATTCCATTTTGAGTTGCTTGATGCAGACATGTCCCAAGCTTTGTATCTTTTGCCATGATGGGGGAATTTTGACCTTTTGTTGTTTTGACTTTGTAGGGAGGAATCTTGAAGGTCTTTTTTTCTTTAAACTCTGTATTTTTCCTGATTTCCTAACAGTCAACTACTCTAGTTTTGAAACCTTTCCTTGAAGTTTTCTTTTGCCCATACTTTTCTTACTGTCATTCATCTATAAACCCTTGCAGAGATGCATTGATGGATGTCTTTGATCTTTGGAGATCCTTTTTTATGTATTATCAAGATAATGCTTGAAATGATCACCTTTCTTCAGACATGGAAACTTATTTCTTTGTTTTTTCTTGGATTGAACCTTTCTGATCTCTGCTTGAAACACAACACAGTGACCTTTTGATGGTGTATTGAACTAGGGATAGACAAGGGTTTTGTTTTGACAGATAAGTAGAAATGATGGCTGACTAATATTGAGAACAAGGTTTTTGACTTAAGACAGTTTTGTCCAGGAATTTTCCCTAAACACCACCACCTAGACCTACATATTTTGTCATAGATTCTGAATAGTTTCTTAGGCATGAGTAGGCTATCATATGACAAAATGATCAGTGAGAAAGGGGTAGACAATTTTTCTAATGTTGGACAGTGAGTTATATGAAAACAGGGGACTTTGATAGCATAAAAACAAAGCTTATGACAGCTATAGACAGGGAAGGTTTTGATGAATTGTGATAGGACTTGAAAACTAAAGACCATTCCCATCATAGGTTGAAAGGGAGGGGTAGGAAGACAAAAATTTGTTTGAGGTGTTTTCTAGATGAAAAATTGACAGATTGAGATTAGCTTCTAGAAAACTCAGCCAAGGAATGTAGTCATCAAAACATGCAAAAAATATTGATGACTAACAGTGGCTCCATTTTGGGAGGGAAACTCCTTTTCGGGAGGTGTCCAGAATTGAAGATCTCTGGCTTGTGAAGACTAGTGCCTTATCCATTGGTGCAAATTTCTCTCTTTCTTGATGCTATTTTTGAAAATGACACTTTTCTGAAAAATTTACAGTATGATTAGCATTAATGTCATCTCTACATACCCAACTATTATTTCCTAGCATTTTTTCTTCTTTAGGTGCATTTGGACTAGCAACCCTTTGACATGATATTTTTGAAAAAAAGAAAAACTATCTAATTCTACACTTATATCCTCCGGGAGTTCAGATTAAACTGATGAACCCCTTTGATTCTCTACCTACGCTGGATCGACTATCAAGATTAAGATGTTTGACAGGATTTAATTCACTAATCTAAAACATGAAATTGAAAAATGACGAAATCAGGATTAGACGGTCTGATTTGTCATGTGTTTGTGGCATAAAAGACAAGCTGCACACAAACATTATTTTCGTACAAAACGAGATTTAGAAAAATTAGGGCTAGGATACATAGTTTGTTTTTCATCCTTGCTTTCCTCTTTGGTTCTGTTTTGAGCGTGTGGAACCAGTATATTTTCCTAGACTACTTTCATTGATAAGTCAAGCTTACACAATTTGACTATAATTTCTTTCACTAACTTATTAGCAATCAATTTAAAACATGTCCAGTTATGATTAGGCTAGATAACATAACAAGACATATTTTGAGCACTAGTAGTGGCATTTAGACTTGCTCACTTTCAGCATGACTGTTTTTTGAACATGGGGCTTTTCTGTTGTTTTTAAAACTTCCCTCCTTTTCTACTTTTATACTGTTTTTGTATTTTTTGTTTTTTACCTCTTCTTCAAATAACCTAGAACTGAAAATATGCTCACAAGGCTGAGCTTATTTTTCGCACCTATCTATCCTAATCTAACCTATACATAATAAAAATTCATTTACTGAAATCTCTTTTCCAACAAAGCCAATCAAGTAGATGATTCCATGAGGGATTTTGTTTCAGATTTTTGAGAGTGTTGAAGAAATGAAAAGGCCACTTCCTCCTTACTTGTTTTCGAACATTAGTGCCTAAAATTTTTCTCACACTTTGCAACATACTATTCTGGACCGAACACACTACTCCTTCAGATTTATCAAGGAAAACAACAAATGGATCTTGGAATAATACCTGATCTAGAGGATTTGATATATAAGCTTCATTTATGACTACTCTTTCTTCCACTTGGCTATGTTTGGGACTCTCTTGGGAAAGAAAATCTTCCCCTTGATCATGATCACTTGAACTGTCAGACTCATCATATATTGCAGTGTAGTCTTCTTTCCAAGCTGATGTGTTCTGATTAAGTGGACTAAAACCTGTGTGAAGGTCATCATGTTGATGAGCAAGGATACACTTTGGCAGTAAATCCTCTTGAGAGGATAGTGTGACAACTCTCATGTGATTATCAACCTCTATTTCTTCATCTGCAATTTGTAACTCAATGGAACTTGGTGGCTGCAAATCTGGAGTTAAGAAGGATTCCATGTCCAAAATGATTTCCTCAACCATTTCAGGAGAAGGCTTCTCATTGACAACTTGCTCAAGAATTTCATCATCCTCCTCAACCTCATCATCAAAGCTGAAAGAATGTTGATTTCCAATTATGTGAAAGTTATTTCTGATGGACTGAAGCGAAGTAGAGAAAAGAGTCAGAGACTCTTCACTTACTTCCAAAATATCCAAGCTTTCCTCATTAGTGTCATAGGTGAACTGTCTTAGCTGATTACTACTTTCAATCTGATGATAGTGAACTTCATCCCACAAATCAACTACTGATGGCTCTGCAAGGTTAGCTTCTGCTTGAATATCATAATAATCAATATATTTATCAAACCTTGGAGAATCATTAATATAAGTAATGTCACCAACCACACATATTGGACTATCAGATTGTTTCTCTTCAAATTGAGTTACAAATCTATTTTATTCTATGTGATAGTTAAGATCAGGAGGAAAATCAAGAGAGGCTGACTGTATGTTTATGAGTTGATCTATCTCTTCTTCAGTTAAAAAGGGAGTCAATTTTATCTCCCTTTGGATATAACTACAATAAAGAGGATAAATTTCTTTTTGGGCCTCACCTACGAGAGATGATGAATCATCATTGCGCCTTTAGAGAGATCCTGTGGGTTCTCTTTCATTTCTTGATTGGTTTCCTCCTCAACCAACTTTTCTTAGTGTTTGGGATAATAAGCGTGGGATTCATGAGCTGCCTCTGATAGATTCTTAGGAGGCCAATTTTCTTGTATGAACTGAAATGACTCAAAGCATAAAGGTAGATATCCTACAGGTTTTGTTTTTTCTTCCATTTCAGATTTGGTTTCATCTTCAACCATCTTTTCTTGATTTATGTGAGAGTTAACTTGAGCAGGGGTTTCCTGAATAACTGCTAAGAGATCTTTAGGATGTAAATTTCCTTTCAAAATCTGGAATGAATTAAAGCATAAGGGTAGAGAACCTAAAGGTTTCGATTCTTCTTCCATTCGAGATTTGATTTCATCCTCAATCAACTCTTCTTGTATTTCAAGATGGTTATCTTGGGTATGAAAAGTACGAACCTCCTCTAAAATATCCTCAGGATGCCAATTTCCTAAGTCTTTATCAATGTTTACAAGGTGTTGTATGAGGTCTTCAGATTTATCACAACAATTTTCAGCCAATGATAGAGATGGATAATGCCCTATATAGTGTTTATAAAATACTTTGTGGAAATCCTTCAAAGAAAAAAAGATGCCAGGTTCTAACCATTCATACCAAATTCTTGCCTTACCTTCTAATGTTGCCATGAAAATTTTCATAAGACAGTCCTCATGCCATTAAAATTTTAACCTCCACATATGTATATGAAACTTAATGAGATGTAACAAGGGGTCATCAAAGTTTTCATCTTGAAAAATAGGCAGGTTTTTCATCCAATCTATTTGAGGCATTTTGTGTGGGGATCCAAAGATATGATCTCTATTCATTGGAGCATATCTCCTTTGTATCTTTGGATCCATCTTTGTTAATCAAAAGGGTCACTGTGTTTTTTCAACTAGTCTAGAGTTCTCTACCAGTGGAGTCTTTTGGTATATTTAGGGTTGTGGAGTCGCCAGGTGGAAGATTTGGAATTTTCTGCCCACCATCAGCATGATTGGAATTGCTTAATGCATTCCCAGGAGATTTTATAAGGACTAGTGGAGTAATAGGCCTACTGGAGGCTAGTGGAGTCACCAGGTGGATGATTTTAGTTGTTTTGAGGGTATATGTGTATGGTCCACCACCAATACTGACAAAAAACCAATCTAAGGATGTTTTTGTGAGGTTTTTTACAGAGTTTTTTTTATATGCAGCCTAGTTTTTAAGAGTGTCCTAAACCTGATTCATCACTTAGCTAAGGTGGTGAAGCAAAAAGAGTTTACTCTAAATGACTTTATAGGCTGTCTGTCTGATTTTAATTTTGAAGGCCTAATGAGTCTACAAGAGTTTTCTAGACTGTTATGTACTTAGGATGTCCCACCGTGATCGCCATTATGTTAGAGTCCCGTAATTTGGCAGATTGGTAAACCAAATGACAGGGTAACATCAGACCAAGATTTGGAGCCCTAGGACCTAGCCTTCCTGGACTCAGAGAGGGCTCTCTTTACGAAGCGAAGGATGTGAGCTTGTTCGCTAAGTATATTTTATTTTAGGCTAGTTGTTAAGTACGTTTGTTTGTTTTTGTGTTTGGAGGTGAAAACCGATTAAGTAGGCATCAATGAAAGATAAGTTATCAAATCAACAGGGCTATGGGGTCAAATGAAAGCCAAGGATGCCTAGACAACTGACAAGGTGTGTGGCAGGGCCGATTTAGTATAGTCAATGGATCTTTTGGGTGGTTTATGAAGTGAAATGAACATCAAGTTGTGCAAGACAAAAAGATTTTAGGCATAAATATTTTAAAACCAAAGCATTCATGTGGTAGGGATAACCATTAATCACTATGAATAAAACTCAAACTAGTAAATGCAGAAAATAAACAATCAGGTGATGCATAAAAGGATAAGACCCTCTAACTTTGGGAAAATCACCTTCAGACTTTTGGGAAAACAAATAATATTAACTAACAACTCAAACTATGAAGAGGGAACTCCTAAGAACTTTGAAATAAGACTGTAAAGCATGAACAAAGGGAAAGATCGAAACAAGACCTCTTTGACTTAACTAAACAACCAATAATTCAGAGAGAGATTTCAGAAATGGAGTTTTGATTAGCTATGAGTAAGCAGGGCTTACCGTGAATCATACTAGACAACATACATAATAACCATTAATGAAACTGAAAACAAGTTCTTAGGGTATCAAAGAGCAATTAATAATTCTTTGACATAACCAAGAAATATGAAGAACATTTAAGCTGTAATGAATCAGGCAGTTTGAGGTGCCTCCATGGGCATATCTCAAACTTATTCTTTACTGAACTACTAAAATCAAGAAGCATGAAAATATATATGAGAAAATAAGAAAACATAACAAATAAGAAACACAATACCATTCACCAAGCCATGGAATCCTGCACACAAAGCCTCTCCATCATCTAGACAAGTAAGCAAATCATCCACTTCATAAACAAGTTTCTTCTTCAAAGCTCATATCCATGTATTTCTCTTCAAAATGTCAAGTTCTGCTTCTAAAACCTCCAACAATTTACAATGAGTCTTCATAAGTTATATAGGAAATGAGTAGAAGCTCAAAAGAGCATCTAGAAGCTCATTGGCCTAATACAAATATTTGATTTTGTCCTTGAGGCCTCACAAGGCCCAAGGCACAAAATATCTTCAAAAAATATCTATTTAAGCTAAAAATAGTAAGAAAATTGAATTTTAAGTCTGACATAGAGTCAAAAATATCTTAATGCACATTTGGTTTTGCATAGAACTTTTGAAGGACTTCCCGACGTTTAAATGGGGCCCGTGATGGCTCGTTGTAAAGTCCTAGATGTCTAGTTTCTGGAACTACTTGATTTTTCTCAAACTGATCCCTGGAAGTCTGTCAAAAAGTGGACTGAGTGAAAAAACCTAGGAGGGTCTCACCTGCTGATATTTGCGGCAGAAAGGTAAATTTTGACTATTTTTTTGCCTCTTTGGGGGACCAAAACAACTTCTTTTGATCTGAAAATTTGTGAGTAGATGCCACAAAATTTAATACATCCAAAAAAATAACTTTCATGAGCTGAGGATGCTCTTAGCAAACATGGAAGCACCTAGAAAAATGTGCAATTAGGCCTAAAAATCACAAAAAACAAGATCATGTCAAAAAATTCTCAATTTTGGTGAGCAAACCCCTTAAGGGTTTCTAGAAGCATGCATGGAAGCTTGAGCCAAGATTCCAAGCCGAGATATTTCTTTTCCTCTTTTTTCCACCAGGTGCCTCCTTTGGGCAGTTTTGAGTTTGCCTCACTATTTTGTGCTTGTTTGTCATCACTGTGACTGCCTTCATCATGAGTGTTTTCTTCCTAAGTGTCCTTTTTAGTTTGCTGCATGTTACCACTATCACTTTGTTTAATTGAGTGATGGTTGTCTTTCTGATCCCGCTTGTTGTCTTTTTGAAGATTATCTTCACTAGTTGTTTGGGAGCTTTCATCATGCTTACTGCTCTGCTGAGTATCATTTTGTTCATGTTCACCATCACTTCCTTCTTCCTCACTGTTTAGCTGATTACCACTATGATTGCTTTGTTGAGGTCTGTATTCTTCTTCCCCATCACTGCTTTCTTCATGACTGTTATGCTGACTGCCACTTTGTTCTTCATTATCACTACTTTTCTCATCCTTTTGTGAGCTATCTTTACCATCATCAGTTTGTTCACCTTCTTCATGAGGACTGCTTTTTTCTTTGTCATCATTACCTATTTCTTTAATTTCACTGCACTCTTCCTTTTCACTATCAATTATGGGTGATGCTTGTTTTAACCATTTTTCTTCAATATAGGGGATCTTAGTTGCCTTTGACACTAATTTAGCAGTAAGCACAAAGTCTAGACCTGCAATGTGAACCTGTTCTCCTTGCAGCCTTAGGGCAAACAACTATTTTGATATCCACCTTTGTTGGCTTTCCTTAGAGGCATGTTTTCTTTAGGTTTCCTTCACTGGCTTATCAGAAGAAACTTTTGAATGAACTGAAAGTAGATCCCTTCTTCCAACACTGTTTCTCTTCCTTAGTTGGCAAACAATTTCTTGATCAATGAAAACAAGTCTCCCTCCTAAGAACTGCGTTTTCCCTTGTGACTGAGCAAAGGGGCCTTTCAAAGCAACCTCTATTTTCTCTTTATAAGACTATGTTACCTTTCATGCACTTAAGTCAAAACAGGCCTTAAACTGTCAAAAGGTGCTCTTCCTAAAACACTGCTTTTCTTTTTATTTAGCAAGAAGGAGACCTTTGAAAACAAACTATGTTTTTCCCCTTATAAGAATGTGTCGTCTATCACCTATTCAACTAAAACAAGTTTTTAATCTGAAAATAGGCCTCCCTTCAAACAAATGTTTTTTTTTTTTCTTTGTAAACAGGTTCTTTTCCTCTTAAAAGATGTCTCAACTACTTTTGAGGATAACCTCCTTGTGCAAAAATTTATTTTTTGGCAACTTTGAGGTTTCATGAGGGTGGCTGCAACCTCCTTTTAGCATTGGCCTGGGCGGTCAAACCTTCATTTAGAAGTGGCCCGGGCGGTGGGCCGTTCAAAGGTGGCTCGGGCAGTGGGCCGTTCAGAGGTGGCCCAGAGAAATGCGTCACGTGCAAGATGGGCGGAGTGAAACGGAACGGGTGCCGAGCGGATGAAATTTGCATGTCGGGTGAACAGACAGGCGCGTCGCTCCACCCTACAGGCACGTTGCACCGTGTGCAAAGTCCTTCGGAGGCTATCTACAGGCACGTCGGTCGCCCGTGGTTTGAAAAATCTTTAAACCTATTTTTTTGTTTCTCAAGGGAAGGTTTCAAACCTATAAAAAAAGTATTGCCTTCTAATTATGATTGAAGGAGGCTGCTTCTACTAATTGTGTTTTGACCCACTGCTAGTGTGTTTAAGGAAGAAACTTGAAAACTTGTGTTTTTTTCCATTTGCTCATAATTGAAGGAGGCATTGTAAACACAAAATTTTTCTTTCATCTTTGCTACATCATTTGAATATTTGTCCTTTGAACTAGTTGTCTGTGGGTCCTCTACTTGTCATGAAGGAGGAAATTTTTGACAAACTGCATGGGCGCTTATTTGACCTCTATTAACCAACTGAAGAATGTCTATGAACAAATTTTTTGTGAGCTCTTTAGACAAACTATGTTTATCATTCAAAAGAGATCCTGTGCTTGTCATTCAAAGGAGGCTTCTTTAGAACTGTGAGGGGTTCCCTTTCTTCTCTGGAAGGAGGCCTTTAATCTGACAGTGTTAACCCTTGAAGGAGGCTACCTGTTCCAAATATGGGCCCTCTAAGACTGTGCCATTTGCCCTTTGCTTATTTTTCTTGAAGGAGGCTTCCAAAACACAATATTTGTGACCATTTAGACCACTATGAGGCCTCATTTTATCCTTTGGAGGAGGCACTTTTGCACACAAATTGTTTGAGGCCCTCTACTTATCATGAAGGAGGCCTTCAAAACATAATATGTATTATCTTTGCACCATTTGCCTATAAAACATGTTTTTGTAGAATTTTACCATGAAACCTATAGGTAGGTAATGTTTTTGCAAATGATAAATGTCTGCTACCTGTCTTTGGAATAATATTTCTTTGTAGTAGTTGTAGCTCCTTTGGTGCTGTAGCGCTTTTGATGCTTTTAGAGGCTAGGCTAAAGAAGGATAAAAGGCAGTTTTTCCTTTTACACCTTTCATGTTGATGCCTAGTCTGCTAGAGGCATGATTAAATGCTGCTTTTGCTTCTTTAGTAGGTGAACTAGGTGGTGGAGAATATGGAAATATTTCCCTCCTTTTTTGTGGCTCACTTTGAGACCCTCTTGCTTCCACCAATTTTCCTTCTCCTCTCTTGAGCTTGAGCCTAGTAAGCATGTGAAACTTGCAAACAGTTAAATAAATCTTTGCACACAACAACACCAGAGAATAAACTCTAGCTCTGATACCTACCTTATCTAAAAGGACTATATTAGTTTGATGTGCTAAGTGTCTTTTCAGTTAATAAACATGTATATATTTTTCTCAATTTGTTTGCTTAAGGATTGAGGATTTTTAACCATGAAACATAGATGAATTTTGTGAATTAGAAGCATGAAATATGAGAAAATAACACTGAAAAATAGTGTATAACAGAGAAATAAAACCACACATGAAATTTACATAGTAGGCTTTATGAATCAGTTTACCCCTCCTGGGCTATATCTACTAGTCCAGCTCCCAATGGCATGTCCACCTTTCATTAAGCTCAAAATTTTGCAAATAAATGTGTTTACAGGCCTCTAATGGCTATTTTCTCTGCACCAATGGCTCCAAAATTCTCCAATTAGTCTAGGTAGACTCTTATTTCACCCAAATTGGTCGAAAATATACCCTCCTAGCCTTTTTCCCAATAAAACCTAAAAATCCTCCACTAAATGTGGAGAACTGCACTTACCTGCAATTAAAAATGGCAAATTTTCCAAAAATTGGTGGTGCGCTAACCTATTCGCCAGCTCTAACCGTAAAGTTTAATGTCAGGGTTAGGGGAGGGGGTGGCCACATGCCAACTTCCAAAAACCCCACTGTCACATTTAAGTTTGGAGCGGAACCACATGCGTAAACTGGGGTTTGAAGTGGAGTTAGAATCGGAGTGAAACACAGATTAAAACCAACCGCGCAGAGACATTTGTTATAACCATTACATGTGAACGTTCTAGAGTTAAATGCTGAGGGGTCTGATCTGAAATTTTCAGCATAACATATGATGTCGGGGTTGATATGTGAACAGTCCACGGGGCCGCTGATGGGTTGGGACTGCCAGCGGTCCCAACCCCTGCATGTAAATACATTAAAGTTTAAGTATAGCCGGTGCCCTTAAAGGGTTAAGAAAAATTGCATAGCCTAGTTGGTGAAATTCTTGGCATGCAAGATGGAGGTCGCAGGGTTGAACCCCCCAGAACTCAATAAAATTTTAATATACCACTCAGGGGACATGAGGCGGCCTCAGGGTTGGCCACATGTCACCCATCCATTGGTTTAAAAAAGTAATGTACATTACACCAATCCAATCACAATGCGGAAAATGGTAGATTATGACTGGCTTGAGAAAATGGAATATTCTTAAGAATATTCCTCTTTTGCTGACTGTGCACCTGCATGCTGACTGGGCATCCCAATCAAACCTGTCGCAAATTTAACTGTTTTGGAAATCGATCAGAATGCGATATATCCCTGATACGACATCGGTTTTTCGAACCGTTCGCAGCGCCAGAATTAGGAAGAAGATATCTACTCGGTCGCTCAGGTTCATCATAGTTTTGAGCACTTTCAATTTTGAGAAAAATTTATGAACTCCTGATCAATGATGACTGGGTGGTATGCTAGATGAAAATTGTGATTATTATTGTTTTTAGGTAATTGATTTTGCATAGGAAACTTCGCTAGAAAGGAGTCTCAAAATAATTCTTGAGGCCATGGGGATATCTATCTCAAGGGTGAGATCCAAGGAGAGGAACACTACAGAAAAAAAGTTAGGAGGATCACTTAGAGGAGGACTAAAATTTTTCCATGGAACTGTAGGATTATAAATTTGTTAAGGAACCTTTCGAGGATAATAAACATTAGACCAAGTATTAAATGATGATACAGTTTGATTTGTACCTAGAAATTGATTTAATTCCTTATTTTATACCCTGAATACTTCTAGTAATCTTGGCAGTGATGGGAAATGTTCTGTTTAGTGACCCTCACAATTTTTTCATACTTTCAGACTGAGAAGTGGGAACTTTCTAAGAAATTTATTCTTTCTACAGTTGGCGTAGAAGACCAACAATTGTTCTTCAATTTTATCCTGCAATTTTTCTTCCCACAAATCATCCAATTGTGAACAAAGAGAACAAATAACATCATTTTTAAAATTTTCAAGAAAAATACTTATTTATACACTCATAAGTTCACCATTGGAATATCTTTGTATCTCAAAATCAATATCATGTATCATCCTTTAACTCCTCATTGAAAGATTTCTCGAAATGCCATTTTTTTTTCTCAACAAGCCAGTTGGTATATCTTGTCATCACATGGATGAATAGATATAGGGGGTTCTTATAACATCCGAGAAATGAAAACCCTAAAAATGTGTAGGAAATAAAACAAATTAGACTTAAAGGAAACAAAATATTTCAAGGAAAAGAAGCAAACCATATTGCAACTGATCACCAAGGTCTACCCCCTAAGCGCCTCCTGGACAATGATGCCAAAATGCTGGGTGGTATATATGTTATATTATGACCTGACATTTAATTGTCAATACGGGCTTTGTGGACTTCGATGCACAACACTAGGAATTCCAAAGAAGGACTTGGAAACCTACAAAAAAAAACCCTACTTTGTTTAGAAGCTACTCACACCTTTGGAATCCTGCACTATTCAATCCCTGCTCTGATCCCACACTCAAAAAAATGCATTAGATGCAAAACCCTAACTCCTAAAAACACCACTCATGCAATATTACAACATTGAAATCAAACCCTAAATACTGGAAATTAGAAAGCAATCCCTAATTAAAAAGCAAACCCTAAATGTTGTTGGAAATTTAAAAGAAAAACTCTAACTACTAACCAATCCAAAACATGAGCATTTATTTTTAACTAAATTGAGAAAATGTAAAGACTGACAATCCACTTACTATAAATTCAATCTCCAAATAGCTACGCTTATTGTTAATTTTCACTTAGTTCTATTGAAAACTATCTCTACATAAAATAGAAAGAAATATTACAACTCTACTCAATCGAAAATGTGCTAATTGTGCAAACAATATTTTTATACCTAAGACTCATTTTTCACTTCAAGCATATTTATAGGGTTAAAAAAAATCAGATCCTCAAAAGTTACAGTTTCTCCAAAATTCATCTAATGTTACCATTCAAAAGTTCATAATGAATTTGTATTGTTCACAAGGATATAAATTCTGGAATAATATCCTTGTACACAAATTCGTATAATACCAGGAAGATGAAGGCATACAAAGGTCCAAATAAATTGCATATTCAAATGTGCACTTGAATTCATTAATTCCTTAAATATCATACCTTTTAGACATTTAATCCTATGAACACATCCACTCACACAATCTCCAATCCAAATAAAACTCACTTTATAGGTTCTCGAAACGATGCATTGTCACCACTCAAAAGAAGAGATATAAGAAAATGTATTAAAGAACATGTTGTAGCATAAAATATTAGTATTATGTTTTAATTATAAAATCTGTGTGTTATTATTTATATTCCCGTTATGTGGCAACTCTAAATTCGAAATCCTTTGGGAAAATGCATATCACCAATTTAAGGAAGTGCAATTCATGTTAAAATATACATTCTAAAATCTCACGTAAGCAATATATTTATTGGATTTGTTCTAGGAGGAAAAAGTAAATCATTTCACAATTCATGTTCAAATCAAATCGCTCTGGATTTTCACCACGGATTGAATCCCTAAAGAATAAACTTACGGAATAGGGCCTTGAGTTGCTTATTTACTTGTTATAACTTATAAATGGTATTCCCGTAGTAACTAATTGAAATTATGATTTGCATTTATATTTTTCACCATGAAATATTTTAATGCTTACAATGGTGTTGTGTAAGCAATCTCTTTTGTGGATAAAAGCGATTTTTCTAGTTTTAATGAGAGGATCTAGCAACAAATGAGACAAATATATGTAATCTTTCCTAACTTATGTTAGAAAAACATTAAGGAGGATATATGTCTTACCTCTTTTTTATGCTAATTCCTGTATTTGGTGTTAGCATTTATTATTTCACTTCCACGCTCATAATCTCCTCTCTATCGATGAAGACAAATGCCTGCAAAGAAGAACAAGTGGAGAGAACAAACATATACAAAACATATCAATTTCTATTATAAGCTATGCAGCCGATCAAGGAGCACCACAATAAACATGCGATAGTAGAAAAATTTATGGATAGGAAACACACAATGTATAATTAATAGAATAAGAAAGGGATAAATACAACTAGAAGCCTTGATGTTGGATGCCTCCTTTGGGTGAGACACCAATTCCTAGCCTAGAATCTTCAAACAACTTCCTACTTCACATATGAGAAACAATTGGGCATGCTTCAGGTCATATGATGTAACGAACCATTAGTGGATGGTAGGTGTTTAATTTATAGGGAAGGAGAGGGAGTTGAGGATCCATAAAAGGTGGGAGGAGTTCCACATCTTAAGGGAAAGATCTATCGAAAGAGGAGGCATGGCCATGAATGGGAGGTCTCGCTCCTATCATAAACAACTTGAAACCATGTCACCGTTCTCGAGGCTTCTAGTAAGGGAAGCTTCTCCTCAAATTTTGGGAAAACTTCCTGAAGAATACCAATGTGTATTTTCCTAACAAAGGTCGCATCGCCATCACTAGGCACATGTTTTGCAAAAGGTGACGAGCGCGGGTCAGTAGTGGTGCAGAGCGTGCTAGGCTTGTAAAACAGGGTTTTTGAAAAGCTTTCCAGAAGATTTCCAAATCAAGTCTTATTTTACTTATTCAGGGATGTTCTAGGCATGTTTGATGGAGAACATATTTTGCTAGACTGATGGCATGATGACACAAAGTGGAGTGTGACAAAATATTGTTCAACAGAGGCACCCTAAAGCATGAAGTCAAAACATGAGGTGATGGATGAAGTGATCTACAAGTAAAGGAAAGGACTTTAGAGAACCATCGTCCAGAGACCTAGAAATCAAACATGATACAATATATGCGTCATATATGATGTAAGTATGCCTAACAATACATCTCTGAGTAGGAATCTAACAATACATGGATCCACGACATGGACACAACTATCTGACTGAAAAGGATCATGAATATATGAAGACATGAATCCATGGTATGGGTGCATCCGACTAGAAAGGATCATGTGTACAATCATGAATAACTCCACACAGACTGGATTTATCAAAGGAAACCCAGGGTCTTCACCTTTATCGCGACTCATCCAAAGTACAAATCTGACCATCTGAATAGATGTGTTGAAGTCGAACATGTTAGAAATTACCTGATTACTGGTAAATGACGTAAACTGTTAATAGGCATGAGAGAAACCACCAATGATGATAATGGATCTCAAGGTATAGTAACACAATTTACGAGTGTGAACAATGAAGATGAAGTCAAATACTCGTAGAATCACTCAATCAAAATCCAATTATGTGAGCCTATTGGTGAGTGTGAAGAACCTGCCGTTGAGGCATACAAGCTCCAAGGTACTAAAAGTGGGTTTCTAGATCATCTTCTTGGATAATGAACTAGAGTTGACAGGAGTGATCCATCGAAGGAGATCCATAATGTTTCCCACATTGTCGACACGAAACATGATTTGCAGAGTTGATAAGAGTGATTCAAGATTGATTCAAAGAAGGTAAAACAGGGTATAAGTGGTTTTGAATTTTCAGATGGGGACTTCTCTTGAACATATCAGCGATAAAAATTCAGAATTTGGTAGCATTTGACTCAAAATAGGATCATAGGTCATGATGACAATAGGTGATCTGAACACACGCAAGATTGAATATTTGTGCAATCTCATTGAACATAAAATAAGGCTATTTTTATGTGAATGAATGAGAGATATTGAATTATTAAAGTGCCTTAAACATAAACTTGAGAACTGAAACATAAGCATTAACAACAACAATAAAAGACACAAACAAAACAAACATTGATGACAAAGTTTGTTTCTCCTCGACTACGTCTCTGGGTCTACTTCCAATGGGCGTATGATATATTACGAATGCTCAAAAAGGATATTTACATATATTTTTTCCATTTTGACTGTGCACATAGGCACCTATGGTTACTATCAGCATGTAGGCCTCGACCTCTTCTCTCCAATGAAACTCTTCGTTCTCAAAAAGGCCCAAAGATGGCCAAGGTATGCTCAAAAGAGCACTTATAGGAACACACAATACAAGCTTCTCAGCCTCACTGTACAACTCTGTCCCACTTGTGTAATGGTGCATAGTTTTATAAGGCCGTGGGCAGGTCCGGGGTCAAACCCGTAGATCTCCCGGGCCATACGTGGAAAAGCGCTATATTAAACTTTGTATTTCATTAAAAATATAGCATGTGGCACATATTTTTTAAACATATAGTTTTAAACAACCTTATACTT
Organism: Pinus albicaulis; assembly: GCA_034641835.2. Taxonomy (NCBI): domain Eukaryota; kingdom Viridiplantae; phylum Streptophyta; class Pinopsida; order Pinales; family Pinaceae; genus Pinus; species Pinus albicaulis. The sequence continues at coordinate 119,674,204 of CM076580.1, read as the reverse complement.
CGATCCCACAACATTTTTATTATCACCCCCACACCATATATATTATGGTTTTAAATTTCCTCTGGGTATTGGATCAATGGCATTAAATGTGGAATTTGTGACATTTAAATATAACATATAGTTATACCAAATACCAGCAGTGAAATGACTATGCAACCCATCACATAAATTGTTTTCCATCATGGCATGTGACCTCTATACACTTCGATGGTTCTGCAACCGTGAAACTGCGGTCACATGAAAACCTGCACCGTGGCTCCGATGGTGTGGTAAAAATTATGTTCCCATGCCAAGTTTGGAGGATGGTAAGCATTAACTCCATGAAAAATTTTGTGGAGGCTCTATAACGTTGATAAACATAGTCTACAAGTTTGGTATGGCCTCCAGGTTGTCAGGCTCCACAAACCCTACCTCCAATTTACATTACAATCAAACTTTAATATGCTTTTTGCACCAACATTTAATAAATCAAAGCCATGGTAAAGTGGTAATGTTTTTTAATGTAGCATGGGAGGTCACAAGTTCGAGCCTGACCTTCCCATCTGACCTTTATTGACTTGACCACATGTATTGACTTTGACTACCTGCCATGTGTCCCACTCTGGAGCAGCCACTTGGCCTGTAAGGCCCAATTTTTTTTCATTTTTCCATAAAATTCAGTTGGTGATTTATTCTTCATACCTAGGCTATTTTTCAAACCAGATATACCATTGGAATCAGCGCGACGAGCACTACAACTTGGCGCTAGTTTTGGGAGCATTTGATACCTTAAAATTCTGAGCATTTTGAGGATCCTCCTAGATAATCCCTCTCCACTAGAGCTTTTGGGCCACCACAAGTTTGGTTTTAAGTAGACATGAGGTGAGGGTACAACTCCCTCACCCTTTTGATCTCCATCCACCTTTATTTTCTTAGATTCATGCCTTTGAGTCCCACTCGAAGATACTCAACATCTCCATGACTGGAAGTGTGAACCTTCCTTTGCTTATCATGACTCATTTTGAACTTGTGAAATTTTTCATTCATTCTAGGCTAATAACAAAACCTTTTTAATTGTACCACTATGTTACATCCACCAAAATTCCCTTAAACACGAGAAGAATGTTCTTCTCCGAATACATGAACTCTTTATCTCTACGGTATGCACAAATTTCCAAGATGGTACAATAACCTATCATGAACATGATAATTGACTTCTTCCACTTGAACACCATCAATTTGTGATTCATAACATATTTGAAATCAAAATCTTCGGCATATTGTTCAATTTAGCTTTTATGTGCTAAAGAACTATTTTTCAGAATAATTGAAGCATTCAAAGATGGTCTTGATAACATATTAGCTACTTTATTGGTGGTACCTTTCTTATAGTTGAATTACTGCAAAAAACCCAACCATATATAATGTTGAGATAGCTGCAACTTAGTTTGAAGGTACTAAAGTGGCTAATGATATGTATGAATCATTGTTTCTTTTCCCATTAAATAATGTTTCCATTTTTTAACACTTTCCACTAATGCATATAATTCTTTATCATATGTTGGATAGTTAACCACTTCCTTAGAAAATGTTTCTGAATTAAAATAAATAGGATTTCCTTTCTACAATAACATTGCACCCATTGCATACCCACTAGCATCAGTTTCTATTTCAAATGGCTGTTGAAGGTCTGAAAAAGCTAAGATTGGAGCTAAAATAATTTTTTGCTTTAAAGTGTCAAATGATTTTTGTTGTTTTCCTCCCAACTGGAAAGAAACTTTAGAAATTGTTAAAGCATGAAGTCGTGGTGAAATAAAAGAGAAATGAGAAATAAAAATACTCTTGTCACATTCTAAACTTCTAACTTCTATCACATTCTGTGGTCTTGGCCACTTAACAATCACATCAATTTTAGTTGGATCTATTTTAAGATGACCACGTCCAACTATGTAACCACGATAAACTAAAGAAGTTTTTCAAAATTCACACTTAGAAATTTTGAGATACACTTTCTCTATTTGTAACACATCAACAACTTATTTAACATGCTTTACATGTTCTTCCAGACTTGAAATGAAAATAAGAATATCATCCAGATAGGCTATGACAAACTTATTAATAAAAGGATGAAAAAAAGCATTCATCACTCTCATAAAATTTTCCGGAGCATTGCATAAACCAAACGAAATAACCAACCATTCATAAAGCCCTGGTATAGTCTTAAATTCAGTTTTCCATTTATCATTCTCTGCAATATGAATATGATGATAACCACTTCTTAAATCCATTTGAATATCATGTTATATTTCTCATTTTGGAGGTAATTTTTTTTTGTTCTTTAAATAATTATGTATAATAATCTACTTTTTCAACCAATTTGACCTTAAATTGAGAATCACATCCTTGAAAAGCATCATATTTATCTTTAGGTTTTTCCTTAACAAACATGAGAAAACACTTTTTACTTGAACTTATGAGTCTTTTCATTTGACTAGCATTGATTAAATCCAAGTTTGTCTTAAGTCTGTGTGCCTTGACAAAATATTCAATTCCATATTTAAATAGGTGATACTTATGCTACTTTCTATAAAATATGGCATATAAATCATAAAGATAAGGACTACCCAACACAACTCCACATATATCCAAAGGAATCACATCTAAATCAAGTTCATCCACAAAATTAGTTGTGATTGCAAACCTTAATTGACACTATTTTGTGACATGGATATGAGTTTTTTCCTTTAACCATCCTAAAGGGTAAGGTTTTGGATGATATTTAGTTTCCAATCTCAATTTCCTTGCTAATTTCTTAGATATTAAGTTTGTTTGTGATCCACTGTCAAATAATGTGTCAATCTTAGTGTGCTTGGATATTATCCTTATGTGAAACAACTCAATTATCTTCTTTTCCTCAACCACATTATTATATTTTGAAGAAGATGAAGAACAAGTAGAAATAGAACTATCTTCAGAAGGATTACCTGCCAGACCCATATCATTTATCTTGTTTTCGTCACGGGAGTCATATCCCAAATCTTGTTGGACTACAACATTAGCCTTCATTTCACACTTCTTCTTAAGGCAATTCTTTGCCTTGAGTTCCGGATGAATCTTCCAAAACTTGGACTCATCATGTACAACCCTATGACAATGAGTACAAGTAGGCATTTCTCCTTCCTTCTTAGTTGTTGTCGATATCTTCCCTTTGTTGTGTTTGGAGCCTTTGTTTTCTGAATTCTTGAACGGTTTCTTTGAAAACTTAAAAGGCCTACCACCTGATTCAACATGAATGGCTTGAAAATATACTTCATCAAATTCATTTGGATTAAACATAAGAAATGTATGTTGAAAATAAGAATGCAAGCTTCCAATATACTTTAACAAATTTTCCCACGTGTTCAATGGAATGTTAAGTGCTAATTCCTTTTTCCTGAATTCCTATGTACACTATTGCAAAATTTTTCCTTTACCTTGCCTTAGATGCTTCCAATCCATTACAACTTGTTGTGTATATCTTAAATGATATAATTTATTTCTAAGAGCTTTAATAAACTTAGACCATGAGTTGATAAATTTTCCTTTACGCTTTAAATCTATTTGCATTTTACTTTCCCACCAAATCAAATTTGTTCACCCCATTCTAAGTGTAGATAATTGAATTCTTGTAGAATCATCATCAATATTATGAATTCTACAATATAATTGAAGTTGTTTAATCCAGTTATCTAAATTTTCAGGATTCATTTCACCATCATATATCGACAATTGAAACTTAACCTCAAAATTTAATAAGGGAGATTTATTTATTTTTCTTCGATTCTGAATTTGAATCTAAACTAGAATTGTAAGAGAATAAAGAAGAAGAAGAAGAAGACAGATATGTAGAAGAAGGAGATCCATTACCATTAGCTTTTTCCTTTTCCTTTTTCTCTTTTGAGGCTTTAGAAGATGAAGCTACATCTCTAGTATTCTTGTCTTCATAAAGCTTTGTAATCATTTGTTGCATATTAAGGAACATCTTCTGAAATTTCTCATCGATATGAGGCTCAGGAGCTTCTCCTTCATTTTACCCTACCATATTTCAAGTGTCTTTCCTCTTTCCAAGATCTAGATTTGTATCTTCAAGTTTCCCTTATCCACGTCACAACCTGGATCTAGTCAACATTCATATTAGCAAATATCCCTCTTATACATGACCAACCTACTTTGATACCAAAATATGATCTAAAAACACATGGGATTGACTATTTGCGGAATCTCAATGAACATAAAATAAGGTTATTTTTATGTGAATGATTGATAGAAATTGAATTATTAAAGTCCATTAAACATAAACTTGATAACTAAAACATAAGCATGAACAACATAAATAAAAAGTGCAAACACTACAAACATTGATGATGAAGTTCATCCCTCCAGGACTATGTCTCCGAGTCTGCTTCCAATGGGCGGTTTTTATATTATGAATTTTTAAAAAATTATGATCTTTACATACATTTTCGCTATTTTTATTGTGCACACAGGAACCCATGGCTACTGTCAGCATGTAGGCCTCGGCCTCTGCTCTCCAACGCAACTCTCCATTTTAAAAAATGCCAAAATATGGAGAATTTATGCTCAAAAGTGCATTTACAGGCACACACAATACAAGTTGCTCAGCCTCATTGTACAAATCTGGCTCGCTGGTGCAATGGCGCATAGTTTTATAAGTTTGTGGGTAGGTCCTGGGGTCAAACCCACAGACCTCCCAGGCCATACATGGAGAAGTGCTATATTAAACTTTGTAGTCGGTTAAACATATAACTTGCGATGCATATTGGCTAAACATATAGTTGTAAAAAACCTTATAATCCGCAATCGTAACATTTCTATTATAACCCCCGCGCCATATATATTATGGTTTTAATATATGGTTTTAAACTGCCTCTGAGTATTGTACCAATGGAATTAAATGTTGACTTCGTGACATTTAAATATAACATATAGTTATACCAAAGACCGATGGTGAAATGACTATGAAACCTGTGGCATAAAATGTTTTCCATCATGGCATGTGGCGTCTGCGCACTCTGAAAATTCTGCAACCGTGAAGCTGCAGTCACATGAACACCTGCCCCATGACTCCAACAGTGTGTTAAACGTATGTGCCCACACCAAGTTTTGAGGTTGGTAAGCATTAACTCTGTGCGGAATTTGGTGGAGGCTCTAGAACACTGATAAAAATAGTCTACAGGTTTGGCACGACCACCAAGTTGGCGGGCTCCACCAACCCTACCTCCAATTTACATTACAATCAAACTTTAATATGATTTTTGTGTTATGAAGCTAGCTCACAAAATAGAAGAAAAGAGAGATCAACGACTTGGAAATCAACCTCTTCAAGGGGGAACCCTCCTTTACATTACATAAATGAATATTTATTGGATGATACAAATGACAAAACCTCCTTTCTATATATAGGATTCCATGGGGTCACAATATAATCCTAGCCGACCTAACAATAATAATGTAAGGGCATAATAATAACAGTAAGGGGGCTACACTAACAAAAATAAGGGACTACACTAGTAATATAGGGACCTAACATGCCCCTCTCCTTCAAAAAAGTGTTATCCTCAATGCTTGAGTAGTTATGGATGCTTCTGTATAAAATTCTCATCCTCCCATGTGGAATCTTCAGTGGGTAAGTTCTTCCACTTGATGATATACTCTGAAATTGATTGATTTCGTAGCTGTCGAGTTCTTGTTTCTGTGACTGCTTCAAGTTAAAATATGATTTTTCCTTCCTCATCAAGTTCTAGAAATATTGTTTGAACTAGAATTTTGTCACCTATAACCTTCTTTAAGCATGAAACATGGAAAACTAGGTGCACTCCAGAAGAAGCAGGAAGCTCCAATCTGTATGCCATAGTACCAATCTTTTGCAACACCTTGTAACGACCATAGTACTTTGGAAATAATTTATTATCCTTCTTAGCTTGCTTGAGGGACATTTTTTTGTATGGTTGTAGCCGTAAAAATACCTAGTCTCCTACATCAAAAATTCTCTCCCTGCGATGTTGATCTTCCTATTGTTTCATTCGATTTTGTGCCAAATTTAGGTTATCCTTTAAGAGTTGGAGAACTTGTTATTGATGCTCGATATGATCTTCCACTGCTTGAACCTTATAATTTTCTCGTAAAGATGATGTGATGGAAACTGGATGATATCCATAAAATTCCATAAATGGGGTCATTTTTTCTGCAGTATGGAAGGAAGTGTTATACCACCATTCAGTGAGAGGTAACCACTTGACCCATTGTGTTTGTTTATCAGATACAAAACATTGAAGATATCCTTCCAAACATTTGCTAACTATCTCAATTTTTCCATCAGATTGAGGATGATAAGATAATCTATGAGCTAGTTGAGTACCCAAACAAGATAACAATTCTGTCCAAAAATTTCCAGTGAAAATGGGATCTTTGTCGCTTACAATAACCTTTGGGTTTCCATGTAGCTTTTAAATTGTTTCCATAAATGCAGTAGCAACTATACTTGCTTTAAACGGATGAGATAATGCACAAAAGTGTGCATACTTGGTAAGTCTATCAACTACCACCATGATGACACTCTTTCCTTCGGACATAGGTAAACCTGTGATAAAATCCATTGAAACCTCCTCCCAACGTTGAATTGGAATGGATAAAGGTTGTAGCAGACGTGAGGTCTTGATTGTCTAAAATTTATTTTTTTGGCAAACCAAACATTCTGCCACAAACATTTGAATATCAGATTTAAGGCCATCCCAAAAAAAATATTTCTTCACCCTGTGGTAAGTTTTTAAAAATATTGAGTGTCCTCCTAAGGGAGAGGTGTGCAATTCCAAAAGAATATTTTGTTTTAGTTAGGATATTCTTACAAAGATATAAGTGATATTTGTACCATAAGGAATCATTTTTCCAACTAAATGTATTAGATGTACCGGGATCTTGGTGCAACTTTTGAATGAGTGTACACACTTGTTGGAGCGGGGTCCCCTAGGTATATTTTTTATATCTTTTTGTATACGTTTTGTATATGCGCGTTGCGCAGATAGGTCAAGGGGATTTGGGGTGGGTCAAAGTCCCTCTTTTATGTAAAAGGGTTGTAAGGGTAAGCTATGGGCCTCAAACCATGGTTTGAGACCATAGTATCTATGCACCAAGATAAATATAAATAGATAAATCAAGTATAAGTAAGAGGTAACTTAATTCATGTTTTGGATCTAATTTTTTATGCATATGTAATACGTTGGTAAGGGTTTCAGCCTGGGTTGTGTAGAAAGGCTCCTGCTGGCTGTGTGCATGGAGACTTAGTCCTGGCTGTGTGTGCAGAAGGGAAATTGTAATAAATGGAATCTAATACAAGGACTGATTTTGGCAAAAGCACTATGTTATCTATCTTAGTTATTTGTTTACTATTTCTATCTTAAGATCGTTTTAATTCTGTTATGCTCACTTGTATCTACGCGAGCATATTTCTTATTTATGCGTGAAGTTATATTGATGGTTGAATACATGGATGAATATGATTAAGTTACAACACATTATATAGATCTGGATCTGGTTTAGTTATTGTACATATGCGACGAAGTGGTCTGCGATATGTCTATTAGTTACAATATCTATATTGATCTGTTAAGTATTGTTCGCAATTGTGTGCATATTTTTTCGATTTGTATAAGTTCTGCAATCAACCTGTTTAGGGCCACCACATTATTTTCTTCCTTTGGGTGCGGAAACCTAGTTCCAACACCCCACCATACTACTTCAGGTGACACTTTGATCTGCGCAAGCACTTCATTGCCAAAAAGGCTAGTAATTGGAGGGTTTGCTGGTTGTGCGATAAAATTTGAACCTAGGTTAGGACCCCTAAAGCAAAAAAATGGTTCCATTGCCAGGACCAGGATCATTTTGAGGGAGATTTTATGTTTTTGTGCCCCTCACAGAACAAATTGTAAGATTGGCTGGATAGAAATATCCTTGAGTTCATGATCCAAGATAATAGAAGCTCTAAGATATATGTGGAAAAGTGGGTTCAGAAGTACATCTATACAGAAGTTCAAGAGATATTCTTTTGTTCCTTTGCAATTGAACTACAGGAATGGTTGTCGCGATTAATTGAATTCAATACCTACATGAAGGATGATGCAGTCACTGAGTGGACTCCTAAATTGATTTAGCAATTAGAAAAGCTAGATAATAAGATCACCTAAGCAGTCGATTATTGGATTTATCATCTCTTGGGAGGATTTGTGAATGAATTTGTTATTGATCAATTTTTGTCATAATCTGAAGTAGAAAGAACATTTTTCAAGGGTCCTAGAGGCAAGTTCCTGCGCTATTTGAATTTATTGCTGAAGATGCTATTGTGTGAACATGGCTCTCTGTGTCAACATATTGCTTGAATGTCTCGAAGAGGTACAACAAAGAGTGGTGGAAGAATTTACCATGAAGACCCAGAGAAAGGATTTATTTATAACCCGCTAAAGCATAGATCTGATAATGACGGTGAACCAGAAACTTGTAGCTCTAGTGAATCTATGCACTCTGAAGAAGAAGAAGTTTCCTGAGAATAAGTCTCATCAAATTAGAATGATCAAAGAGCCTTCATCCTCTTTCAGATCCCATCCACTCAACTTCCAAAATCATCTCACAAAGCACCCACTCTACGGCACAGTCCATCTCCACCACCACCTCCACCTCCCCCAGGCACAGATATGGCCGCGTCGATGAAGCTACCTACTTTCATAGGTATTAGGAATGAAGATACCGAGCACTTTTTATTTGTGACTAATGATGTATGGAGAGCTCAGTAGGTTAATAATGATGATATTAAGAAAGTGCAGTTAGCCATTTCTTTCCAAGATCGTGCATTAGATTAGTATATCAGATATGTCCAAGAAAACCCTAATGCCACCTTGGATGAAGTGAAATATTCCCTAAAAGAGAAATTCAAGAAACCTAAATCATATGCACAGCTGGTGACAGAAATTAAAGAGATTTATCAGGAGGTAAATGAATCTGTGTGGGAAGCAAATCAGAGGCTGAAGCATACTATCAAAGATGGTGGATTCACTATCGATGATACTCAACATAATGAGTGGTTTATTGATATGTTACTCCCACATCTGCGCTAGCCATTGGGTCAAAAAAATATTTTCACACAGGCTGAGGCTATGGAGATTGTGATGAAAATAGAAGCTACCCAAACACTTGTTGCGCTTGGAACTCAAAAAATTCAGAATCAGTTGGAAGAAATGCATTTAGAAATTCAAAAGCTGTGCAAAGATAAGGATAAGGAGGCATGTGCAGAGGTATGGTGCATAAAATGTAAAGCTTCTGGGCACCATAAGGATCAATGTCATGTTTTCAATAATTATCTTAACGCTGGAGGACCTAGTCCGTTCAAGAGTGCAATATGGTGCACAATATTTCAAGTTGCAGGATTGCAGGAAACATATTTCTGTCTAAGGGTCGGAAAATATCAACCTGAGTTGAAGCAAATGTTTTGTAGATTATGTTTTTCACTAGGACATGATGAGAAGTGTTAGCCATCAGTAAATTTTGTTACTGCGAATGATGGCTAAAACAGGTCTTGAGCCTTCAAGATATTATTTTCATAGAAAATTACTCATTCTTGAAACCTTCTGGTGCTCTCTAACTTAAGAGTAATCTTCACTACTGTTTAATTCAAAAAATCCACCAAGTAACCCTGCTGATATCAAAAGAGACTATTTTTTAGGCCATTTTCCATCATTTCCTGAGCCTGTTTCATTCATTTTTCCACCCATTTTCACTTATCCAAATCAACCATTATCCCCTAAAAAATCCCTTTATTCTTTTCATTTACCCCTTTAAAACCATTAAAACCCCTTTCTCTGGTTTAAAAAATCCCTATTTTACCTATCGGAACACTAAAAACCCAAAAAACCCACTTAATCCTTGTTCCACTCTTTTGTATTAAAAAACAGGCTTTTAAGCCCCTTTTTGGCTTAGTCCCCAGCTCTTTCTCTGTCATATGACCCATCATCCATAACCTGGTGCTAAATCCTAAGCCGCTAGCCCCTTTTCCTCCGCTCCCGGTCACCTTATCTCCCCACGGGACCACTTCCCAACGCCTTCCCTTAAGCCCCCTTCCTTTACCCTTTATTTACCCTCGCGCCCCTTGTAAAATGAATTTCCCTTTGTATTTCCCCCGCCCTACTTGGAAAATCCCGCATCAATCTTGGCCATAGATCTATATGATCCGATGGTGCTAAATCACCCCCACCTTCCCTTTTTTCCCTTAGCCGCATTCCTTCATTCCTTTTTCTTCCCCACCTTACCACTCCACTAAGCAATCCCCATCGTTGATCTATATGATCTGACGGCCACTAATCTTCCCAACATCCAACTCCACCGATCAACCAAACGTGATACCAAACAAAATAGCATACATCACCATTGGTCCAACCCCCCACTATTTAACCCCCTATCCAGTCTCCTTCTGATACCTGGCCTCCACCACCTCCCTTCCACCATGCACCTTTCCCCATCGCGCTCCTCCCCCACCATTGGATCTACACCTCCAAAACCAACGGTTCACATCGCGTTTCACGCGGATTTTCATGTCAAGTTTTAACAACCCAAATCCATGCAAAACCGGTGGTTTCCTGGTGGACACATGGCGATCAATGTGTGGAATCACATTCGATCGCGTCAAAACCACTTACCGCTTCGATGCCGCGTGAAAACCGCTGACGGTTTTCACAAAACATTGTCATATTTCCGCGCCATAATTTGATTTTAAAACCATTTTCTTTGTATTTCTGCTTCCTCCACGCATTTTTCCTTCTGCCTCACTACTCCTTCCACCTCCGCCTGATCTCTGATAGCAGTCAAACCCTCCCTTGCAGGTTTTATTAATTTTTTTATTTGTTTGATGCAGGATTCGATGGTAGTTTTAAGGCCAAAAAGCCTTCTCATGGTTCATAATGAAACAGGGCCGGAGGTGATGACTTTCATGGCCCAAACAATGGAAAAATCATGAAAAAAAGGAGTTACCAGGGTTTATTTCATGGTTTGACCAGTTCTTCATGAGCGTTGGTCATATTATGAAACCCTCCGCATACTAAAGCCATCTGTCCACAATAGCAACAGAATAAAAAATAGTGAATATAGAGATTAAAAAGATAAAGGATAACGCATAAAGTTGAAGGTTAAAGGTTTAATCCCACAGTTTAAAGGATAAAACAGTCAGTAGAAAAAGACAAAAATCCCGAAGATGATTATAAGGCCTTAAAGCACAAATTAAAGGAAAATCAATGTTTAAAGCCACAAAGTAGACAAATCAACAAAGAAAGCCTCCATATGCCACATCAGTGAGGCAGTTAATCCTCAAAAATGCCACCTACAGGCCTATTTCCTCAAAAGAATACAAAGTTAATGCACAGTCAGAGATATTTGCTAAAGACAACTCATAAAGTAATTACAAGCCTACCAAAGCCTCAAAAGTCAACAAAAGTGACTGAAGTTGATGAAAGTTAATGTAAAATTGATTAAAACGGAGATAAACATCTAAAATCTTCTCCATAAGGCCTCCCAAAGGTCGAGAAGCATTTACTCTGTATTAATTGATTGGTTAGACCTTCTTTCCACTCCACGTCCTCAAAATTACCTATATATATCATATGAGGAGCCCAATATTATTGTTGGTTGAGTACTTATTGAATGTAAATAGATTTTGAGGCTGCTGAAGCTCTATTTTGTAATTGAAGAAAAGATAGGTTGAGAAGAGAAGTTTGAAGCTATAAATACCTACTGGACTTGAATATTGTAACTGGTTTGAACATCAAATATACAAGCTAATTTATGGGATCCTGGTCTATGTCAATGGTGATGTTTTTCTTACTATAATTCTTATTTTTCTCATGTTTTCCATACTGTCCACTTTCTTTGATAAAGAACAACAAATATAGATTAGGATTTACTGTAAAGTACCCTATTTCTCACTAATAAATCTTTATCTTTATGTTTTCTTCTAAATGTGTGTTTGGGAATGATTTCAATAGAGTGCAACCAGTCAAGGAATGTTGGTGAGCCCATGTCTTGCTGTGTAAAACTTGAGATATTGTTATTGAATGATATTTTCATTGCATGCTAAGTAAAGTTAAACTAGGGAAGTCTATGGTTAGCCCTGTCCTCTAGTGTTTTCTCCAACAGCTGTATTGAAAGTTTCCCTTAAGAGTATGCCAAAAGCAGGATAGGTTCAAAGTCCTTACCTGATCTTAGACTACTTTTTATGTTTTTCTTAAATGTTTTTCCTTATGAATATGCTGAAAGTAGGCTAGGTTAAAATTCCTTACTTGATCTTAAGCTATTCTTTGTTTTCTTTTGAGTATGCTGAAAGCAGGCTAGGTTAAAAGTCATTACTTGATCTTAAGTTGCCCTTTGTTTTCTTATATGTTTGCTTCTTCCACCACAATTTTAATGTTACATACCATAAATCAACTTAAAGAGATCCTTTGAAATATATGACTTTACCCATGGACGATTCTTGAAACTTTGTGTGCAATTAAATCCTTTTGTGACTCCATAGCCCAATGAATTGATACTGTTTCTTACCTATCCTATTAGCTGAACCATTCTGTCAACCTGCTCACACATTTACCCTTCAAGAAGACTTCCTTCATTTTGATGATATTCTACCCAACCAAAAACAAACAAAACCCTTGTACTTCATAACTAGCCTAATATCATATCATAAGCCTTAAAAATAATATCTTTGAAAAACACTTATATAGAGAGATCCCTCTTTGAATACAGGAGGGATAGATCCTAGGATTCCAAAGTGGTTTTGGTGTAGGCTCTGCAGCATTTTTTCTTGCCAATATTGCAAACTACGGAGGTCCTAACAAGAAGAACTATCGCACTTATGATATGATGTTGGAAAAATATGAAATATATAGAATTCAGGCCAAGCCCACCTCACCAGCATCCCCCTCTGGGAGTGGCAGATTTCAGGTCAGAGGAAGAGGATGAGGAGGTGGATTAGATGGTCGAGGAAGGGGGAAAGTTATTTGCTACAAAAGCAGAGATGATGGTCACTATGTGTGCGACTATCCAAATCCAGCGTAATAATCATTCAGGTATTGTAGACAGTTTGACCATGTGATATAAGATTGCCCTGTTTTGATTACTAAAATGCAGGAGAAAAAGACGAAGACACCAACGCAGAATATCCATATGGTAAGAGCAGAAACCCATGAAAAATATCCTATCATGAATGTGGTAATTAGGATTTTTGCAGCCACTAATGAAGATATGGGAAAGAAACCAACTACTGACTGACTTATGAAAAGAGGGATTTTATTTGCATCGCACAAAGGATACTTTTTTTGAAGCGTGAAAATATTTTTTAGAGGGATGTACATCAACGTTAGGTAGAACAATGAAGGAGGTAGGGGTAGACAAAGATATGAAGCCATTTCTACAAGCTTGCATTAAGTTACTGCACAACAAGAAGGTGGTAGAGAAATTTTAGGCTCTGATAGATAACTGCGCAGAGAAGGAAAAACTGCTGGTAGAACATAAAGATGTCAACAAAATCTATAAGAATAAGAAGAGTACAGGTCGAGAGATGAATATGACCACACATATTGATGCTTATGAGATGGATTAGGTTATTCTAGATCTGGGGTCTGATGCAAATGTTCTACCTAAGAAAACTTGGTAGCGCATGGGAGAACCCAAGTTGGAATGGTATACCATTCAATTGCGTATGAAAAACCAACAAAAAATAATTCCATTGGGAAGGGGGTCACAGGTCGTAGTCAGTATTGAAGATGTTAAGGTGCTCGCAGATTTCAAAGTTATATGGGCTAGGCTATTTTATATGGATGGTGTCATAAACCTGAAGAAAAGAAGAATGGGGTATGAAAGAAATGGAACTAGAGTCATAATTCCCTTAGACCCTGCAGAAGGACAAAGATACATAGAGCATGTACGCGCTATTGTTCAGATCTATAAGCTGACTTTGTGCGAGGAACATTGGATAAACCCAATGGCTGATGTAAAGCTTAATTGGGAAAATGAAAAATCTTGTTTTTGAGATTCTGATGAAGAATTAGAAAACTGGCAGAATCAGTTGCATTAAGTCTCTGCACTGTGCTGTAATCATGTGATCAGATCTCTTCAATGTATAACATTTAAGGTATGTGAATTACCACATTCTAATGGTTTAATCGATGTAAAAAGGTTTTTAGGAGAGCTTGAAAGAACTGTACCAGAAGGACATAGATTCCATGCTTTGGATCTTAGACTGCGCACTACTCCTGCATGTTGGTGGTGTTAGGGTCCTATAATAATAGGATTCATAATTTTGAATTGACTTTGATTAGTCTTGTAATGTGTACATACTTTTATTTCTGCAAATTGTTTTCCCATATTAGAAAAATAAAAAATGTAAAGAGGGTAAAAGTCCTAAAAGAAAAATCAAAGGACTTGAAAGAAAAAATATAAAAGAAAATATGAAAATGGACCCCAAAAAAAAGAGATAAAAAAATAAAACATGAAAGTGATGCAAATCCAAATGCCACTACTATTTTCTTTTACTGTAAAATAAATATTGTGTGCAAATTGTTAGAATGCCACAATCCATGAAGGTCAAATGGCTTAATATTGACTTCTCATGCTTTAAATTTCATGTTGTTAGATAGAGAATAAATATATAGCCAAACAATATAATCTTAGCAGATGAATAGTTAGGTAGAGAATAATAAGGAACTCAACAGTTTAATCTCAGCCCTTGGAAGAAATAAGGACATAATTAATTAGTTTGTTGTTTTAAAATAAAAATGGATAAGGGTTTGCAAGCTCAAATGCACCCATGCAAATAAAGAAAAAATGTAGCAGTTTTTCACAATCATGGATAAGCAGAAAATTGGTCATTTCATTTACTAACTTCCTTCAAAAATCATCCCCTTGTAAAAATACTCCATCTCCTCCATTTTCATTCTTTGCTCTTATTTCACTCTTTTCCCCCTTGCAAAAATCCCCTTTTCCTAAGTCAAAAACATATTTTACTTAAGAAAAGTAAAACCCTTTACTAATTCCCCTTATATTAAAAAATACCCAAAAAATAGTTTTTATCCTAAGTTAAATGATTTAATCTTTTTCGGGTCCCACAGTGAAGGAATTCAATCCCAACATAAGTTTTTTACATTATACTTAGTTTAAACACACATCTCGCAAATACATTTCTTTATTAACATTAACTTTAAAGTATTAACTCCTGTATTAGCCTGTATCCCGTATTATATTAAAACCTGCATATGTATTATATCCCAACCCATATTTTTATTTTAACCTATGTTCTATTTCCCCACATGCGATATATTTCCATACCCCACTTATTATTATCCCTGCCTATACATATATTACACCTTCCTACATCACATTGGTTATATTATTTAAAACCCCAACCATTTAAATGTATAATCAATAGTATATCAAAACCCTGTTTATATGTATTAAAACATAGTTTAAATACATATAACCTCCCGCGTCATTTAAACCCCGGGCCCCACGCCTTTCTGAAAATCCAAGACTCTATCGCATCATCCCAGTAGTTTAAAATTCATCCGCCATATCCAACCACCAGTATTCCCTATTGCAGATTCCATTACGCGATAGTTAACATACTCCAAGGCTTGCGATAAGCACGGTTTGCGAAGATCTCCTCTCTGCTATGTGTCTTAATCGTATTGGATTGCATCGCCACAAACATTACCATTTACTACCTTTGTAGCCCGCGAAAAACAGATTGGTTGTTTTCTTCCCCCCACGCCTAAATCATTGGCCCATTCTAAATGACTGTGCAATTAATACATTTACTGATTGTTTAAAAAATGTATATATATTCACCCAAATGCACTCTTTTATCCTTTCTGTTACATTTTATGTCGAATAAACACTTCCAACCAATTTTTCCGCTACCAGATCACGTTTCTGACCTCATTTTAAGCTCAAAACACCAGAATTCAAGACCTTTGATGATGCATAACATTTCATGACCAAATTGGAGCCTATAAAGACCAGCAAAAGCTTCAGAAAGCTTTCTGCAACTTCACAAATCCTCTTGCCAAGAAAAAATTCAGTTTTCCCAGGTATTCTTCAAAAGAACAAACTTATTCATCGATCTAAAGAAGTAAAACAATTAATCAAATCATTTAGGAGCTTTTAAACCTAAAGAAAACCTCGCTGCTTCCTAAATCCTTTATTCTGTAAACCCTGAGCAATCCTTTCACAGATTTTGAAGCCTTAGACCATTATAAGTCACAAAGATTGAATAATTGAATAAATTTAAGCCTTTGTACTCTTGAAAATGGCCTCCTTGACTTCCAGTCCTTTCTATAGGCCCTAGATATCATTTGCAGAAACTCCAAGGTCTTGAGATTGCCTTTTATTACGGAGATTACAGTTTAAATTAAATTGAGCAAGTTATACCTTTGCAAACCATAGATAAAATCTTGATTTCATCTTCATTGCTTCTGCAAACTGTTAGAATTTTCCAAAGGTGCTCATACAGACTTAAATCAATGTTTCTAAAGTCAAAAGAGTAATAAAAATTGATAAATCAAGAAAAATAATGGCTTCCAAAAACATTTTAGCTGTCAATCCTCTACAACCCCCTATTGTAGATGTAGAGCACATTCCATTAGTAGACATAGACTTCAAGATTACTAATACAGTCACATAATTTAACCATCTTGAGCTCCACTGCTGGAGCCAAGAAAAATATATAGATAAGGCTGATGAAGTGTTCATCTGGGACTCTAATTTACCAAAATAGGTTGTTCCCCATACTTACCAATGCCCAGAAGTAATCAGACTCCGTCAATAATGCTACTTCCATGATCAAAGAGCCATAATAAACCCTGAAAAAGAAGTCCTGTTTACTATTACAATAGATTCAGTCAATCAAATGCTTCAGATACAGCTTGAACCAGATGAAGTTCCTTTGTCCATTGAAGCCCTCATTCAGTTATACTTGAATCTGGACTTCCCAAGAGGTTCCAGATTTTCCAGACCTTCATGCCTTCTTATGTAGAAATTCCCAGGTTAAATCCTCCCTATACTTCGGAAAAATTTTCTGAAAGGACAAGACATATTATTTCCATGTTGTCTTTCATTCCTGGCTACTTTAAAGATTAACATGCTAATGTTTCAGTTTTAGGCTTTCTATCTACTTTCATACCTGGTCAACCTCCTTCTACCATTTTTAACTTTGCCCAATATCTTGCTGATAGTATCCATGAGAAATTATTAAAAATGCCTTTTGAAGGTGCTTTCAAGTATTCTTCATTCCTATTCCACATGTTTTTATACTTTTGGTTTGAAAAATTTAATATAAACCTTTAGAAGCTTGATGTGGAAGGAAATCATCAACCAGTCATCTTTTGGACTTCCTTGATAAGGAAAGATTCCAATAAGTTCACCTATACAAATTTTACATATTTATTTATTCATCCCATGGTAAATTTTCTGAACAACAGCTTGTAGCCCAGAATTAGTGAAGAGATGAAGAAAGTCCTCTAGATGCCAAAGCATAATAGGACAAGTGACTGGTACTTGTACTAAAATCACACTGAAATAAGAGTATATGGATCAAGTCTTGTTCCATATAAACTGCCTAAATACCTCCCTATGAGGTTATTTTCCCTGGAATACATAAGGCAGATTCTTAATTCAGATGCAGTTAATTTCTTAATAGAAAAGAATAAAACATAGTTCAAGTTGAAGAACCAGGTTGGCCCTTTTATCTGTAACATTAGATATGCAGGTCCTGAAGCAGAAAAATGTTTATAGGAGTTCAAGTTCAGTCCCAGTTTCCTATGGTATTATGATTCCCTTGGTGTTATTAGTAAAATGAGAGTTAAATGTAATTTGACTCCATATGTACATGAAAAGAAACCAGAGATTGAGAAATTCTCAAACCAATCTGAATGGTTAGAGAACACTTGGTAGAGGTAGGGAAGCAAAGTGATACTAGTCAAACTTTGCAAACTCCAGCCCAAGAAGACAAAAATGTAAAAAGAAACAGAGAGAAAGGATCCTATACTACAAAGACTACAACAGATACTAAATTCAAATTGAGATACAATAAAAAACCAAAGTTAAATCCCGCCAATAAAGAAAAGGAAACAATAGAGGTGATTGATACAGAAATAGTAGAAAAAGACAATGCACCTCCTACAATAATTGAAGAAGAAGAACAACCTACAACTTCAAAGACTCAGCTAATTCAGAAGTAGTACAGTATTGAAGTTTCTTCATATTAAAAACTAGTAGAAAAGGAGATGGATATAAAAGAAAGATACAAAGAAATCAAAGCCATAAATGAAGAAATTAAGACAAAAATATATTCTTAGTATCTAAAAAAAAACTCTTGGCATCCAGAATAGGCTACTTTCAGCCTTTGATTATCAAAATTAAAAGATGCTGATGTCATTTCTTCAACCTACAGTTCAGACTCCTAAGTCATCCTCAGATTACAAAAAGATATATTTTGAAGTCCCAGTCCAGGATATTCGTCATCTGGATCAAATTGAGTTTCATAGGCAGGCAGGGGAGATGATTTATTCTACAATGACCACCAAGTCCATGAGTGCACAAAAACTGCAAAACACTCTGTTAAATGTCAGAGATCAGCTCAAATTGGAGAAAGCATCCTCACAGGCAAAAGACAATAGAATCAAATCCTTGGAAGAAATAGTAATTGAAGTAGGATATGATCCTAAAAATGTTAAAGTTGCAGAAGAATTGATAAAGCAGAAAAATGTAGACATTGCTGCATTAAAGAAGCAACTAAAATTCCCCCCTACAGAACATCCTCAAGCCAAGGAAGTCTTACAGGATACCAATCAGAAAGATGAGATGATGAATCTCATTTTACAGTTAACTGCTTAGATAAAGGAAATGGAGATTGAAATGGACAAGTTGGTCTAGGAGAAAGAAGCCAGCAAAGGACCAGTTCTAGTCATAGTGATTCCTGTAGTTACTACTGTTGTACCTTCCACACTAGCAGAATCACTGACACCTATAGTCCCCATGGATACAACACTTCTAGTTACTTCATCAACAACTTCTACAACATAATCTCCAACAACAACAACACATCATTTAGATAAAGCAAGCAAACTAGTAAAGGCTATGCAAGACATGTCTATTCAGACTAAAGAGATAAAAAGACTTAAAGAAGAGCTAAAAAGTCTTGAATAAAACTTGCTCAAATAAATTCTAAGAATGAATAACAAAATGCAAGAAGGTTGAATGAGAAATTGAAAAAATTAGAAAAAGAATTAACACAATGGCACATGTCAAGCAGTAGTTATGGTGCAATATCATTGAAGCAGTCAATGATATTTGGCCATGCATATAGGTCATATATGAGCAAAAAGACTTAGTAAAATCAGCAAGAGAAACAATTCAAAAGATCAAAGAAGAGCTTGGTAAAAAACCTGAAGAAGCTCTTGAAATCATCAAGTTTCTTAATTCCAAAAATAGACAAGAGCTAGAAGGTATTAGAATTAATAACAGAACAGAGACCATCCTAGAAGTTAGGAAGGTAATATCTAAGAATAATTTGATGATACAATTAGAAGAGAAATGCTAGAACATGGAGATTGCTATCACAAGGTTCATGATCAAGTTTGATGTTCTAAGGCAAAAAGGCCTTCCCAATCCTCTAGTTATTAATGATAGATTAATGAAGCTGGATGATTATGATAAAATGATAAGAGAGTTTTCCATGGAACAAGTGAACAATTAAGCCTTGCAGGGAATCCCAACAGGGAAGGTGCTCTACAAGAATTTTGAGAATTTGTTTTACTTACAACATGAAGTAAAACACACATTTGTGAACAAGCCAACATTCTCAAAGTACACTAAAGATGATGAGAATTTGAGGAGGATGATGAAGATACAACTACCAGAGGTAGAACTTTGAGAAAAATTAACTGATTTACTATGAAACCAGATTGTAGTAAGCACAGAGCAGTGAAAGTCAAAACAAAGCTTGCTTTTTTTTGCATTTACAGTTACAGTTTTGGAGAGAAAGAGTATAAGGATAAAGAGTATCAAATGAAAGAGTATCAGGTGAAAGAATATGAGTTAAAGTCAAATTTTAAAAGTCAAAGAAGAATTACAAAGCAGAGATAAATCTGCCAGCGTGAAAGACACCTCACTGTCCATCTGCAGCTTCGTTGAACAACAAAGAGATAAATCAGTAACAAAATAAAGACATCAAACCATTTATTTCCATAAAAAAGGGACAACTAGCATTAGTTAGAAAGCTATCACTATCTTCTTGAATGAAGATATTTCTTTTCCATGAATAATTCCTAAGTTTGTTTTAGGGTATTTTGTAAAGAGTTTTTAATTTTCATCTGATTTTACAAAGGTCTTGGTTTGGGTTTAAAAAAATTTCTTCAAAGTTTGGATTTAAGAGCATTTCTTGGAAGCAGACTGATTTTGCAAAGAATTGTTTTGGGTTTAAAGAATTTTCTTGGAGGACATTTCTTGGAGCCGGCCTGATTTTGCAAAAAAATGTTTTGGACTTGAGGAATTTTCTTGGACGTACATTCAAAGGACATTTCTTGGAGGTATTTGATACATTTTTTTGAATGTTTTTTGTGCTTCATTTTTTTTTAAAGTATGGAGTTGGGCTTAATTTCGAAAAGACATTTTCTGGAAGTATTTTTTAAAGTGACGTTTTTTTTTTAAGTTGGAGGCATTTTTTGAAGTGACATTTTTTTAGAGTACGTGTTTTGAGTTGAAGTAAATATTTTGAGCTTCGTTTCATTTTTATAAGACATTTTTTTCTCAAATTTTTTAAAGTAAGTGTTTTGGATTGGAGTATGTATTTTTTGCAAAAAATTTAAAATGAATTTTTTTTAAATTAAATCTTTTGTGATGTTTTTTCTAATTGAGTTATTGTCTAATTTTTTGAAGGAAATTTTTTGAACTTCATACCCTATTATCATGGGAAATCGAAGGACTTGTGCGAGAAAATATGATCGAAAAAGAGACCCCGAGGAACGTAGAGAAGAGACGAGACAATCTCGCAAAAGAAAGTTAGAAGCCCTCTCAAATATTGAAGAGGAAAATCAACCTCAAGCAGAAATTGAAGCAGGTATGTAAATGTAAATATTATGATCTATTGATATATATTTAGAATTTTCCTAATGTAAAATGTGAAGCTTAATTTTTATTTGATGAACTAGTTTGAAAAATATTTTGTTTAATGTAAACAGACATAGATATTCCTCAAAATATTGAAGAAGAAAATCAACCTCAAGCAGAAATTGAAGCAGGTATGTAAATGTAAATATTATGATCTATTGATATATTTAAAATTTTCCTAATGTAAAATGTGAAGCTTAATTTTTATTTGATGAACTAATTTGAAAAATATTTGAAATTATAGATATATTTATTAATTTAGTTATTTAATGAATATGTACTATTTTTTCGAATATGTACAGATGAAATCACTATCGATAATGAGATGTTAGAAAATGTTGACACTCACACATATGGAGATAAAAACCCTGACCATGTTATACGATATCGTGTTAACTGCATTTTTGAAAAGTATTTCTTAAATGAGCGGGTGACAGTTCAGGCTCAAATGTTGAAAGGTCTCCTATCATTAAGGAAATTAAAAGAAGCTACGACACTATTGGGTATTCAAAAATCAACCAAAGATAAAAAAAATGAAGGAAGATGTGATAAAAAATATGAGTAGTGCTATAAAGTCAATTAAGAGATCTAGAGAGAAAGATGTTTCAATTGTATGTAGAGGAATACAGATGGCAATGGTTTCATCAAGTACTCAAGAGAATCGTTTGGTAACATCTATGGCACGAGCATTGGGAACCTCGCGAAAAACTTTGCACAAACATCGGAAATTTCGGCTGCAAATAGATGTAAATGATGAACTCGCTTGTTGGAGAGCTATTTGTAGGCAACCATACAAAGATAGACTTGGAGAAAATGTTAAAAAATAATATATGAATATTGGAAGAACAATTCGCGTGTTTCGCCAACTACAAGGCATGTGATGCGAAGAAGAATAGCACAAAATCAGTACGAAGAACATGAAAAATATTTCTTGGAAACCACTCAGATAGAGTTATTCAACAAGTTCAAAGAAGAGAATAGTCAAATTCATGTTTCACTCAGTGCTTTTGTTCAACAAAAACCATGGTATGTAAAACCTATCACCGTACGCGACACTTGTTGTTGCCATTATCATGTGGAATTTGAGTTATATTATGACACATTCCTTGATTTCGATAGAAAATTATGGAAGGATTCACCGCCTCCTTCCACTATCCGTGATTTCATATCTCAAATTCTATGTGAAAGAGAAAGCAATGAATTATTTTACAAAAAGAAATGTGTTGGTGGTAAAAAATGCGATGATTGTGGAAATTTGACTCAATTTCAAAACAAATATCGTATTGATATAAATGATCAATCATTGTCTAATATGAAAGTGAAATGGAAGAGATATGAATATATCGATACATCGATTCAAGGTGCAAATAGTGTTAAAAGAATTGAATTACTAGAAGACAAAATTTTTCTGATAGAATTTTTGAGAAAGTTTGAGGTAGAAATTTACAAATACACCAAGCATTCCCATAGAGCTTGATGGCAAGACTTGCAATTCAAAAATCTCGTGAATTTTTTCCACCAGGGACCATTTTGTTAGTGATTGATTTTGCAGAAAACTACACATTTGTTCCACAAAAATAAATTCAGAGTGAATAATATCATTCTGACCAAGTCTCCATGCTCGTCCATATTCTATATAGACATGCTGAAAAAAATGTCGATCATATAGAAAGCATGAGAAAAAATCGACATGTCATTAAAGAATATCACTTTTATATCAGTGATGATCGTACACATGATACGTGTTTTGTACAACATTTTTTTGGAAAAATCGTGGAATAACATTCAATGAACATTGGATATGGTCAGACGGATGCACAGGTCAATTCAAATCTGCACGATCATTCTTTTGGTTGTGTTGTCTTCATAAGAAAACCTGCATTAAACATTTTTGGAATTTCTTTGAGACTGGCCATGGAAAAGGAGAACATGACGGTGCAGAAGCATGCATAAAATGAGCACTTCGAAGATATCAAATGAACCACTCTGCAAGCCGACTTGTGAACGCTAAAGAAGTTTTTCAATGGTGCATTGTTGCTCTAAGCCATGAGACTAACCCATCAAGGGAAGTGCGAAGGTACATTCAATTTAATTTATATTGGAAATCTAATTTTAAACATTGTACATTTCTCATGCAATGATTATCTTTGATTGTATTTTGATATCATATTTACAAATTCTTCTTCTAATTTTCCATATAAAGGTTTTTCTGGCATATTGGGATCGAAGACGTAGATAGATCAATTGGAAGTGACGTTGAAACAATAATAGGGACTCGAAAATTGCATTCAATTCAAACAAAGTCGTCCATAAATGTGTTTGCATTGGATAAAAGAAAATATTCTTGTTTTTGTGATGTTTGCATAGACAACACAAAATCCAATGACGTTTGTGAAAACAAAATGTATGTGAACGATTGGAAACATACAGAGCTAAATACAAAGGGAAAAATGTCTATTGCAATGTTTGAAGAAATGAAATCAGAGGAAACTACAATATCATCCGATGGTGATCGAGTTTCTGATCTTGTTAGAGAAGGTAACAT
This sequence comes from Pinus albicaulis, assembly GCA_034641835.2. Taxonomy (NCBI): domain Eukaryota; kingdom Viridiplantae; phylum Streptophyta; class Pinopsida; order Pinales; family Pinaceae; genus Pinus; species Pinus albicaulis. The sequence continues at coordinate 119,650,431 of CM076580.1, read as the reverse complement.
TTGAATTACTTTCTAATGATTTAAAGATATAGAAATAAATTTAAATATGTATAATTTTGTTAAGTTTTTTTTATTGTGCAGGAGATGTTTTTGCTGTAATTGCACCTATTGACAACGATGAAAATGTGAAGTATTATTTGATGCATTGCACTGAAAAAAAATGAAATTATTACAAAACTATAATGATCACGTATTTCAATATGAAAAAGGGTCTATTATACTGAAAAGTTATTTTTTCAGACAAACTCATCAAATTTGAGACTTTGTTTACTTTGAAGACTATGAACTTGATTCCATAAGTTGTCAATATAGTCACTTGGTGTGTGCAGCATGCATAAAGTTGATAGAAGTTCAATCAAATAAAAAATCGAAAATTAAGAGATGGAAAATGTCAAAATCTGATCATGAATGGATTATTGAAGATGGAATTCCATTAGAATTTTTTTGATTGAATTGTCCAACAATTTATTCTCTTTGGATTAAATATGTTTTAGAACTTCCAGTACTCTACTAAAAATTGAGTTTCTTATGTTATTTGTGCAAGTGTTTGCACATGTACAAATTGTTTTGCTACAAGCACGTGCTCTAGTATCAACTAAAAGTAGCTTTTCTATACATGTGCATTGATGAAAAATGTTACATGTATTGGATATACATATATATATGTTCTAGAATGAAATTAATTGTTCAAGTAGTTTTACAATGTGCATTGATGAAAAATTATTTACGTACTCAATAGAATGCAATTAACTGGAACTAGTTTTTCTATGTGCATTGATGAAAAACTAGTTGGATTTTCTGGTAAAAAGTATGGACACAATGTAAATAAATCATCTGCAGTATAGTTTTGTACGAAGATTCCTTTCAGACAAGAGACTCGGAGCACTTCTCCGACTTTTGGTGGGATTTGACCCACATCTCTATTCCTGATTGAAAATCTAGTACAAAATTTGTTTGTCCAATGGTCGGTTATGTTCAATTTGCATTGATGAAAAATGTTACTTGTATTGGATAGATATGTTCTAGAATGAAATTAATTGTTCCAAGTAGTTTTTCTATGTGCATTGATGAAAAACTAGTTGGATTTTCTGGTAAAAAGTATCCACAACGTAAATAAATCATCCGCAGTATAGTTTTGTATGAAGATTCCTTTTAGACAAGAGACTCGAAGCACTTCTATGACTTTTGGTGGGATTTGACCCACATCTCTATTCCTGATTGAAAATCTAACTTACAAAATTTTTTTGTCCAATGGTCGGATATGTTCAATGTGCATTGATGAAAAATGTTACTTGTATTGGATAGATATGTTCTAGAATGAAATTAATTGTTCCAAGTAGTTTTTCTATGTGCATTGATAAAAAACTAGTTGGATTTTCTGGTAAAAAGTATCCATAACGTAAATAAATCATCCGCAATATAGTTTTGTATGAAGATTCCTTTCAGAAAAGAGACTCGGAGCACTTCTCCGACTTTTGGTGGGATTTGACCCACATCTCTATTCCTGATTGAAAATCTAACTTACAAAATTTGTTTGTCCAATGGTCGGATATGTTCAATGTGCATTGATGAAAAATGTTACTTGTATTGGATAGATATGTTCTAGAATGCAATTAATTGTTCCAAGTATTTTTTCTATGTGCATTGATGAAAAACTAGTTGGATTTTCTAGTAAAATGTTTCCACAATGTAAATAAATCAACAAGGCTACCTATTTGAGTGCATTAACGACATTGACCCAAATTCAACAAACATATATATATGTACTAGACTTATACTTCCAATCAAAATTAAAGGGATAATTTGTACATATATCTACTTCTTTTTAAACTCTTTTTTCAATTAGAGCTTAATTGATACATGGTTAGTTGCTATGAAAAGCTAATATGTTCTTCCTATTGGAAATTTTTTCATTCAAACAAGACTACATGTAAAGAACAAAATCAATCTTAAGATTCCAAATGTACTTCAACCATCCAAAAGGGATTTGTGCAAACATTACTTGACATGCCATGCCAAGTATAGTGAACAACTATCCAATAGAAACATTTAATATTATATACCACATGTGCCAAGTGTAGATTGAAACCATCCAAAACTTTAAAATTTTAAAAACTTTTTGATAATATATCGTGCAACATTAAAACATTAAACATTTAAAACATTAAATATCACATGCGAAATATAGATTAAAACCATTCAAAACTTGAGTTTTAAAAACTTTTTGATTATATATATCATGCAACGATACTTCACATGCCATGCCAGTTATAGTTCAACTAGATCCAATAGAAACATTTAACATTATATACCACATATGGCAAATGTATATTGAAACCATCCAAAACTTAATTTTTAAAAACCTTTTGATTATATATCGTGCAACATTAAAACAAATTAAACATTTAAAACATTAAATATCACATGTGAAATGTAGATTGAAACCATCCAAAACTTGAGTTTTAAAAATTTCGCATGTCATGCCAACTATAATTCAACTATCCAATAAAAACATTTAACATTATATCACATGCCAAATATAGTTGAAACTATCAAAACTTTTAACTTTTAATTTAACAAAAAATATAGATCACAACATTACTTCACATGCCAAATGTACTCCAAAGCATCCAAAACTTAAATTTTAAAAACAAAACAAATTATAACTACATGTCATTACATAACACTTACCAGTGAGATTGAGATGACAACATTAATTTATAGATGACAACATTACTTCACATTCATACAAAATTACTAAAACCATCCAAAAATTAACTTTTTGAGAAGCAGAACAAACTATATTAACAATGTAATAAAATATGTCCAAAAATTGTAGATCTCACAAGTATCAAAGTATGTCAAGTTTAACAAATTTTAAGACTATCTAAATCTTGAAATCAAATCTACAAATCATGTCCATCAAATAGAGACGGATCTAACGTCTTTCCTATAAGGGTCTCAACCCGTGCACTATCATGTGAAGCATCATGGGAAACCTACATACACAATCCACATGTACTTGAACATTAAAATTTGATGTTTTAAAAACGAGTGAGAATATATATCTAGAAAAAACAAACTATAACAAAAGATTCCTGCAATGCCTCATGAGATTCCCTCTCCATTTGATGAACAAGTTCCACCCCCATAAGAACATCTGCAACGGTAAACTGTACAATATATATATATATATATATATATATATATATATATATATATATATATATATATATATATATATATATATATTAAAAACTTTCAAATGAAAATGCTCGTGTACATATATAAACTTATTTTCAATAATATTGAAAAAAAATAACTAAAGACAACTTGTTCAAATGTTATAGATGTTCCTATCTTCGTCGCTAGAGTCCGCGGATTAAATAAATCTTCTATAGGAACCTAAATTCAAAAAATTTTAAATAACTCAAAATATAGATCTCTATATATATATCTCAATTTTTAATGGAACTTTTGAGGTTGAATATATATATATATATATATATATATATCTATATATATATATAACTTTTAAACATAAATTTTAAATCTGTGAAAAATTGTCCATACTTGTGGCTCATCTCCCAAAGAAGTAGAAGGTACATCTCTCAAGGAAGAAGAAGGTACCGCCATCCCAAAAACATCGAACGGAATCAGTATCTGTTAAAACATTTTATCAAATTATATATACATACATGTACATGTGTGCACAATTATTTATTTTAAAATCACTTAAAAAAAACTAACATTTGCCAACATATCTTGATGGTCAGACCCATCTGCATTGTTTGAACCAGAGGTCCCGAACGTGATATTAACATTTTCATCATGCATCATGTGTGAGAACTGCAAATGTTGTTTTAACATATAATCATACATTTTTTTTAGATTAATGTAAATACAAATAAATGTATACATTTACATACACATGTATTTATTACAAATTGTACACATGTATATGTATGTTAAAATAATTTCAAACCCATTCATCCTATATTACTAGTATAGTCCCTTATTGTTGTTAGTGTAACCCCCTTATTGTTATTATTGAACCCTTGTAACCCCTATTTTGTTATTTGTGTGCCCTTAAATTATTATTGTTAGGTCGGCTAGGATTACATTGTGGCCCACTAGGATTACATTATGGCCCCATGGACTCCTATATATAGAAAGGAGGTTTTGTAAATTGTATCATCCAAGAATTGCTCATTTATGTAATGTATTGGAGGTTTCCCCCTCGAAGTGGCTCATTTCTAAGGCGTTGATATCTCTTTTCTTCTATTTTTGGAGCTGGTTACACAACATTTGGTATCAGAGCTTTGGATTATAGGGTTTCGCTGCTCCAAACAGGTCATCGTGGCACTTTCGCTATAAATTTTTTTCTATGAAGTTTCAGAAGCTGAAAGTTTTAGGGTGCGAAGCCAAAATCCTGAGGAATATTGTCTAAAAATTTCAGAGCTTGGTTCGTAATATTTTCGGAGATATGATCTGTGGAAGTTAGGTCTTTTTTTAGGCTCCTAAACAGGTCATCGTGGAATTTGCGCTATAAATGTTTTTCTACGAAGGTTCAGAATCTGAAATTCTTATGGTGCGAAGCTGAAATCTTTAGGAAATTCTTCAAAACATTTCAGAGCTTGGTTCGTAATATTTTTGGAGATATGATCTATGGAAGGTAGTGCTTTTTCAGGCGCCTGAATTTCATCTCAAAGAGGTGATCGTGGGAAAATTTCAATAACTCTCTCTCTGGGCATCGGATTGGAGTGCCGTAAAAAGTGGTCACAAGTACATAGACTGTAGTGTGTTGGCTATCAATTTTAGAGAAAAAGGACAAAACAGTGACACGTGGCAAGTCGTACAAGTTTTCTCTACTGAACTAGTCCATAATTAGGTCATTGTGGGAGATTAGACACAACTTTGTCTTGGAGAATCAAAATCAGGTCAGACCCGTGGCATTTGAAAGATAATTCATAGGGCTACGTTGGTACCAAAATTCAGATATTGAAGTGCTGCAATCACAGAGATAATCCAATTTCAATATCGAGCTCCTCAAAAGCAAGAAAAAGGTGTGTATTGTTTTTCCGAATTGCATAAGTCTTGTTTGAAGAATCAATTTGAATTGATTCCAAGGGCATATTATAGAATAAATATCAGTATTGGGTTCTAAAATATGCCCCGTAAAAATAATTCAACACCCATTAAGCCTTCAGAAGGGTCTACTATGACTAATGAAGATGAAGAATTGCAACATGATCTATCAAAATTACAAGAGAAAGTGCAAAAAATTTCACTCTTGCAAAGAGCAACAAAAAATGAAATGGAATTTTTGAAGAAAGGCATGGAAGAGAAGATGGATGGTTTGAATAAAGGCATGGAAGCTAAGATGGATGGCATGGAAGCTGGCGTGGAAGCTAAGATGGATGGCGTGGAAGCTAAGATGGATGACATGAAAGACAACATGGAAAACAACATGAAAAACATGAAGAATGATCTAAAAGCAGACATCGAAGGTTTGACCAAGTTGATACAAGAAATGTTTCCTAATGGTGGAAAGATAGTAGAAGAACCTCATGATCAGAACAAAATAAATGTTAATCGTGATTTCATAAACTCTAATGTTGGCGGGAAGAACCACATATTCCAAAAATGGATATGAGGAAGTTTGATGGGAAGGATCCTGTAACATGGATACTACAGATGGAGCAATATTTTGATCTCCATAATGTGCAAAACACACAAAAGGTACGCATTGTAATTTTACATTTAGAACAAAATACATTTGTATGGTATTGATGGCTTTGCTCCCCTAAAAAAAATTGTCACTTGGTCAATTTTTAATGAAGAAATGATAGCACATTATGAGGATACAAAGAGCAACACCTTCTTTAGCCAATTGGTAAATCTCAAACAAAAGGTTTTATTGGGGCAGCACATTGAGGACTTCCAAAAATTGAATATAAGGGTAACTGATATTCCAGAGGAACACAAGATTGATCTCTTCATAGGCACTTTAAAGGATAACATCCAACATGAGGTTCATGTTCTGGAACCTGATTCATTGGAGAAGGCATTCAGGTTAGCAAGAAAAGTTTAATGTAAAATTATGGCGACAAGGAAGCCTACCACTCAATTCTATAAAGAAGGAAGTGTTTCTACGTCTAGATTTCCACAACCTACAAGGTTGACACCACAACAATTGGAAGAAAAAAGAGCAAAAGGGCTTTGCTACAGTTGTGATAGAAAATACACTAAAGGTCATAAGTGTGCTGAGAAGAAATTATTTTACATAGATTGTGAAGAGAAAGAAGAAAATGAACAAGAAGAGGATATACACCAGGAACCAGCCCCAGAAGAGGAAGAAATGAATCCGACCATATCGTGTAATGCACTGGCAGGAATTACCACTCCTCAAACTCTCAAGATAAAAGGAAAAATCAAGAATAAAAAGGTAATAGTGTTGATTGATTCAGGTAGCACCCATAATTTTATTCGTTGTAAGGTAGCCAAGGAATTAAATTGTTTCCTATACCCAGCACCAGAATGTCAAGTGATGGTTGCAAATGGAGGAACTATAAATTGCTCTAGAAAATGCCATAATATCAAGCTAAACATGGGGGAATATGTATTGAATAGTCCAATGCTTTCCATTCCTATGGGAGTTGTTGATGTTGTACTAGGAGTACAATGGTTACAATCTTTGGGGACGGTAGCTTTTAATTTTCAAGAACTTTTCTTGAAATTTTTTGCAGAAGGAAAGGAAGTCGAATTACGAGGTATTGCAGGGAAGCCGGGAAAGATAATAAGCTCTAATGTCATGACAAAGCTTCTAAAGAAAGAACAACGAGGCGTAATTGCACAATTATGCTCACTAGAAGTTCCAACATCAAAATCATCTATTTCTGCAGATCTCCAACAAGTCTTGGACAATCATTCCAAGGTGTTTGAAACTCCCAAAATACTCCCACCTATTCGTGATCATGATCATGCTATTCATTTGATTCCAGGAAGTGTTCCTCCAAACATCAGGCCTTATAGATATCCTTACTTCCAAAAGAGTGAAATTGAACGTATGATTGCAGAAATGTTAGAGGCGGGTATAATTCAACCTAGTCAAAGTTCTTTCTCTGCTCCTGTAGTATTGGTACACAAAAAGGATGGATCATGGCGAATGTGTCCGGATTATAGGGAGCTCAATAAGCTCACCATTAAAGATAAATTTCCCATTCCTGTGATTGATGAATTATTGGATGAATTACATGGAGCAATTTATTTTACCAAGTTGGATCTTTGTTCGGGATATCATCAAATTAGAATGAAGACTGAAGATATTCCAAAAACAGCATTTCGAACTCATGAGGGTCATTATGAATTTTTGGTCATGCCTTTTGGCCTTACCAATGCACCTTCTACATTTCAAGGGTTGATGAATTCCATTTTCAAACCCTTCCTTTGAAAATTTGTGCTAGTATTTTTTGATGATATACTAATCTACAACAGGTCTTGGAAGGATCATGTTGAACATGTTGACAGGGTGCTCAAACTATTGCGGGAGAAACAATTATATGCAAAAAAATCCAAATGTTTCTTTGGAGTACAAGAGGTGGAATATCTGGGTCATATTGTATCTCACGAGGGTGTTAAAGTAGACCCTAACAAAATTAGAGCCATTAAGGAATGGAAAGTCCCCACAACCATAAAGAAGTTGCGAGGATTTCTCAGGTTAACAAGGTATTATCGCAAGTTTTTTAAAAATTATGGGAGAATAGCAGCACCTCTAACAACATTATTGAAGAAAGATGCATTTTCATGGATTCCTGAAGCAACTAAGGCCTTTGAACGTCTTAAAGAGGCAATGTGCCTAGCACCGGTCTTAGCTACGCCAGACTTCACAAAAACCTTTGTTGTGGAATGTGATGCCTCAGGAAATGGAATTGGTACGGTTTTAATGCAGGAAGGAAGACCCATTGCTTTTGAAAGTTGTCCAATCAAAGGAAAGTATTTACAGAAACCTATTTATGAGAAGGAAATATTAGCAATACTGCATGCACTAAAGAAATGGCAAACTTACCTAATGGGAAGACACTTCAAGGTAAAAACTGATCATGATAGTCTTAAACACTTTTTGGAACAAAGACTATCGTCAGAAGAGCAGCAAAAATGGGTCACAAAGATGTTAGGTTATGACTTTGAAATAATCTACAAAAAAGGAAAGCTTAATGTTGTTGCAGATGCACTCTCAAGAAAGAATGAAGAGGTGGAAGCATTGCTTTGTGCCATTTCTATTATCCAACCAGATTGGATAGCTGAAGCAAGAGATGAATGGAAGAAGGACAAAGATGTATGGATACTCATTCAAAAGTTGCAGCAAGATCCTAGTACATCTGATACATTTAGTTGGAAAAATGACTCCTTATGGTACAAAGATCGCTTATATCTTTGTAAGAATTCCCAACTAAAACAAAAGATTCTTATGGAATTGCACACTTCTCCTTTAGGAGGACACTCAGGATTTTTAAAAACTTACCACAGGGTGAAGAAAGAATTTTTTTGGGATGGCCTTAAATCTGATATTCAAAAGTTTGTGGCGGAATGTTTGGTTTGCCAGCAGAATAAAGTTGAGACAATTAAGACCCCGGGACTTCTACAACCTTTATTCATTCCAAGTCAACGTTGGGAGGAGATTTCAATGGATTTTATCACAGGTTTACCTAAGTCCGAAGGAAAGAGTGTCATCATGGTGGTAGTTGATAGACTTACCAGTATGCACACTTTTGTGCATTATCTCGTCCATTTAAAGCAAGTACAGTTGCTACTACATTTATGGACAGAATTCAAAAGCTACATGGAAACCCAAGGGTTATTGTGAGCGACAGAGATCCCATTTTTACTGGAATTTTTTGGATGGAGTTATTTTCTTGTTTGGGTACTCAATTAGCTCATAGCTCATCTTATCATCCTCAATCCGATGGTCAAACTGAGATAGTAAATAAATGTTTGGAAGGATATCTTCGTTGTTTTGTATTTGATAAACAAACACAATGGGTCAAGTGGTTACCTCTATTTGAATGGTGGTATAACACTTCCTTCCATACTGCAGCAAAAATGACCCCATTTATGGCACTTTATGGATATCATCCACCATCCATCACATCATATTTAAGGGAAAATTTGAAGGTTCAAGCAGTGGAAGATCACATCGAGCATCAGCAAGAAGTTCTCCAACTCTTGAAGGATAACCTGAATTTGGCACAAAATCGAATGAAACAACAGGCAGATCAACATCGTAGCGAGAGAAGTTTTGATGTAGGAGATTGGGTATTTTTACGGCTACCACCATACAAACAAATGTCCCTCAAGCAAGCAAAGATGGATAATAAATTATCGCCAAAGTACTATGGTCCTTACAAGGTGTTGCAAAAGATTGGTACTATGGCATACAAATTGGAGCTTCCTGCTTCTTCGCGAGTACATCCAATTTTCCATGTTTCATGCTTGAAGAAGGTTATCGGTGAAAATCTTCCAGTTCAAACAATATTACCAGAACTTGATGAGGAAGGAAAAATCATATTGAAACCTGAAGCAGTCACGGAAACAAGAACTCGACAACTACGGAATCGATCAATTTCAGAGTATCTCATCAAGTGGAAGAACTTACCCACTGAAGATTCTACATGGGAGGATGAGAATTTTATACGAAAGCACCCAGAGCTACTCAAGCGTTGAGGACAACACTTTTTTTGAAGGAGAGGGGCATGTTAGGTCCCTATATTACTAGTATAGTCCTTTATTGTTGTTAGTGTAACCCCCTTATTGTTATTATTGTACCCTTGTAACCCCCATTTTGTTATTATTGTGCCCTTAAATTATTATTGTTAGGTCGGCTGGGATTACATTGTGGCCCACTAGGATTACATTATGGCCCCATGGACTCCTATATATAGAAAGGAGGTTTTGTAAATTGGATCATCCAAGAATTGTTCATTTATGTAATGTATTGGAGGTTTCCCCCTCGAAGTGGCTCATTTCTAAGGCGTTGATATCTCTTTTCTTCTATTTTTGGAGCTGGTTACACAACACAAACCCTAAGGTCATTAGTTACACATACCATTCTGGTGCCCTCTTCTTCATAAAGAATTAGGTCTTGCAAACCATTGCGACAATTTTTTTCATATATTCGGAGATCTTCAACATTCATGTTGTCAATCTCCTCATCTGTATAATACACAAAATTGGCACGTGCATTTTCACGTTCTCTTTGTCGATTTAAACAAACATCGACTCGACCCAATCCGCTGCAAACATTGTCGATCATAACATCCCTTGCTTCTCGACTTATTTGAGAAGTCACATCCATCTCTGACCGCAGAGTTTCGACCCGAAAAGGTCGTCTCAACAATGGCGGCTTAGGGCAAGGCAACTCCACATCTCACTTAGTGCCCTTACGGTTATATAATCGACCTTTCACTAGGCCAAAAAATTCTAACGGAAGGTCATTGTAGTTGGGTTTCATACCCAAAAAGAATTCTGCATAAAACATTTGCGCAAAATAAACAGGAACCTCGTCGTTCCATGGGAGCCTTCCATAGGCTGCAAGGTGCCTATCATACAAAAATCGAGCTATGTCTGGGTGCTTGAAATATTGCACCTTCAACATTTTTCTTTTTGGCCCTTCCTTGAAATTAAACATTGACTTGGCCACATCTTTTGTAACTTTTTGTTTTACATCCTCCCATTTATCTGGACCCATTACTGTTTCCTTTCTCTTTCTCATCACTTCTACAAATGTATCAGTTGTTGGCCCAAGAGTTTTGTACACATTTACAATTTCACCCAATGAATGTGTAACTACTTCAAGGCTTTGTCGACTCTTAGCAGGTAGAGACAAAACCACGAGATATCTCTGCAATTTTGCATGAAGTCTTTCACACCTTTGTAAGGTGCATTGCGCCATGTTTTTTTCCCATGGTATATCAGTGATTTCGGTCGGATAAGTTGTGCTGGGTAGACAACCTTCTTCTTGAATGTAGCAGTTTTCCCTGCGTCTATTTTGAACACTAGTTGGAGCATTTTGGCCTCTGCATCAATATATATAAAATTTCGTATATTAGAAAAAAAAAATGTAAAAAAAGTTATACAAATTTAATGAAAAAAATATTGAAATTGATGACAACCTTGACGTTGTTGGTTAGCATGTTCTCCAACATGACCCTGCTGAGAACCAAACTCAGAACAACCCTGCTGAGAACCAGACCCAAAATGACCCTGCTGATGAACTAGCAGCCGTTGATTGGCCTTCGGGGGAATAAATATCAACCCCTTCACACAACCTGCTACCACTCATTGATGGCCCTCTAAGTGGATTTGAACCACCACCAACCGCTCGAGATGAGAGAGAAGCTTCATAAACAAATACGAATTTATAATCAATTGAAAAATACATTCATGTGTACATATAAATACATATACATATTCATTGATTAAATTGCGTGAACCATACCACGACTGGCTGAACCATGAGCATGCTCCATGGATGGAGTAGAAACCCTTCTCCTCTTACCTCCTAAAAATTAAAAAATGAAACTGATTAACAACTAATTTAACTCACAAAGTTAATAAAAAATCAATTCCATATGTACAAAATGTAAGGAGATCTAAGATTATATTTAAATACCGTGAACATCCCCTGGTCCCTGAACCTCCATATGGGATTAGGCTGATCTTCGTCGTTCATCCTCCATGATATATATATCTATTGGTGGACATTTACACAAAATAGATTTCAGAAAATCAATTTGTAATTTAGTGTACACAAATTATGTAGAACCCAACCTTCAAAGCAATAATTGATGTGTGAAACTCAATTTAAGCAAAAAAGAAATTATAAAAATGATAAGTTCACCAAATTGTGCTTTACATGGTGGGAGCACACTTGGTATAAAATTTACCACTTATACACTTAGTTTGTGGGAGAAATGACACATGTACATAGTTTACCTTAAATTTGTTGTGTTTTATGGATATTAAAATGAAGAACTTCTATTTAGATCCATTCCAAAGATTGACTGTAGGGGCATTTACTAGATATGTCACCTTTCATAAAAGATGAGATCTAGAGGCTACCTGGCCCTTTACAAAATCTGCCTATAGAACTTGTAGAAGTAAACACTAGAGGCATTAACAATATCAAAGAATGTTTTCATGCTCAGACATGGGAATGTGTCTCTTTCCCTATGCAGAAAATAGTTCAAGGTAGTTAATCTTCATAGACATGTCATCAAGTAGGTCAATGTGATCATACCCAACTTACTTTTCATGAAATTAGGCTTGGAATCCTCTACAACCTGGTGGATGGAGTTGAATTGGAACTAGGTCAAGGCCTTTACAAAATACATGCTAGTGAATAACACTTACTAGGTTATGCCAAAAAATAAAGTGGGAGAAATTTTTTCTCCTCGAGGTTATCCAATTGGGTGTGTAATACCAACTTCACCCATTTCCTAACAGGTTTCTCTCATAGGTTACAAAGTGTCTTAGGCCATTAACTTCCATAGACCTCAATAGATTATTAGAGCTGGAATTCTATTTCTCAAGTGTGTAAGAGAAGAAATAATTCTTGTTTAGATTTTAACAATGGCTAAGATGGTCAAATTTTTATTTCGGATTTAACAAATAAACTACATATGCAAGAATTCATTATTTATATGCAAATTTTTTCTCAAATGCAAAAGTTAGTAGGATGTGCAATATCTATGCCAATTGCAAGAATATTTAGGGGATCTCTTTGCACTATGAGCAGGAAACAATTTATTGGTTCTCATACTCCCGAGCTGCTTTCTTTATGGAATCACAAAATTCTAGTAGAAGGCCAAGTCATTAATCTAATTTTGTTGATTGCTAAAGGTGAGAATCACCATAGCTAGTCCATGTAGTTCTCCACCACTACCCCAGATTGATAAGTTGTTAACAATTTTCCTCATTATTTCGAAGAATAAGAAGCCAACCAAATATTTTTATCATGTTAATGATGTTTGAATTTACATTATCACAATTTTTTAGGGAAATAATAATGGTTGTGGTCCATTCCTAATGACAAATAAGGTACCCCTTTAATTTCAAGTTTCATCATGATAGTTAGTGAATTGTTTGGAAATCTATGAAAACTGCTTTTGTGCCTTTATGGAAAGAATTTTGGATTCCCCCCCTCTTGTTTCAAGTAGATTTAAAGAAATGTTGCTTCTAAAATTTATGGACCCATGTGTCAATTTTGATAGGCTTTATGTTGTTGGGCAACTTTTTATAGATACAAGGGATTTTCACATGACTTTTTTCAATCGTTGAGACTTCTCAACTGGGAACCGTTTTGTGTGACATTACTAACATGTAATATATTTTATTGATAGTTAAAGGAAGCATTTTATATTGAAACTAGGATTCATCATGTTTAAACATTCTTCCATAGAACATCCATCGCATTATAACTATAGAAATGAATAGGAAAAAAGCTATGGTAGGACATGATGTCATGATCCTCATGATGATTGAACACTGAAATTGATGCACACTAACTACCCATTACTAACAATATTCATGATGTTAAGCACAAAATGTGTACAGTATTATGCCATATGTCATCTATTATCCGGGTAGCAACTCAATCCAGCACAAATTATTTCCTATCTTGTGGACTTTTAGTTTGATATTATTCAAAACCTTATTAGTTATATATTTTTCAATTTCCTGTGGATTCCTTGAATTTTTTCTCCTACCATCTCCCTCTCTCACTCCCCAAATTATTGTCATCAAACATGCCCCATTGAGGATTTGGAGCAATGTTTGCACCATACTTAGAACTGTCATTGCTGCTAATTGAAATTGGAGAGTCATGTATACCAGATTGCTTTCTTTTGGTGGCTCTTACTTGGACAATATCCTGAGATGAGTTTGACATGATGGTCATATGAGGCTAGAAGCTACTTGGTGTAATTTTCCTTAAATCTTGAAAAAAACAGAGCAAAAATGTCATTTTCGATCATTTTTTATTAAAGCTTCTGCATACATCAGATGTTATCACAATTGCAACACAATCATGTTCCATGAGCATGAATTATGAATGTTGCAAGCCAAATTGTGAGGAAATTTGCATTCATTTTAGGCAAAAGAAGGCTATGACATTAAGGTCCATGCTAGAAAAAATTATGCAAATAAGGTTGCTGAGTCAATACTTACCATGTGTTTCAAAGCCATAACGAAGGTTGGCTTTGAGAGTGTCCTCCCAAAGCCCTATCTTGAGATGAAATTTAATTCAATGTCTCTTAGAGTTGCAAGGTGGAATTGATAGAACTATTTGATTTATTTACCATAGATAGATATCTCCTTTCATCTATACCTTTCTCTACCATCTTATTTCCAAGTGAAATGGGAATTTTCACATTTTGAATGCCATTACCATGTATTTTGGTAGTCAGATAGCTAGACCTATCACAAGTAAGGTTGTCATACCAAACTATTTCTCTTGCTCAACTCAGTGACCATGACTCTCTTCTCACACTGCTTACCATAGGATCTTCAGTTGTACATGTCACGCAAAGTTGGGGGTTCTAGGTTTACACCTATTAGGTAAATTTGTTTTTTATGGCATTGTGGTCCTTAAATTTGGAGGTGTTCCACCTGAAAAAGTAGGCATTAAATATGGATGGAAAGGATTTGTTTTAACTTTGATAGAATTTCCTTGTGGAATTACTGAATTTCTCGACGACATGATGCTAGCTTTGCTCAGAGAAGAAGGTTTTGGAGGATAAATTGAATTCTTTTGACTTATTTTTGGCATTGAAATTTGAACTAGTAGTTTTGATGACTCCATTGATGACCTTGCTGAGGAATTTGATGCACACAATATTGACTTTGAAGATGGTTTAGAAGACGTTGAAGAAGTTGTAGATTTTGGTGTTGTTATTGAATGTTTCTTTGTTGTTGGACTTGATCAAGACACAATTTAACTTTATGAGCAGATTGAAGACCTTGAAGAGGTTTTAGATTTTGTTGTTCTCACTGAAGGTTTTTGTCTGGTTTTGTTTTTTAAACCATCATTTCCATAGGACATTTTTGGTGAATAGATTCTTGACCTTGATGAGAGGATATGATACCTTGAATAGGCTACATCTTTTGGTGACGTCACTAATTTTTTCTCTGTTATTGTGTTTGTTAAACTTTTTTATTCCAGAGGAGGGTGTTTTCCAATGTGAATTTAAAACCCCCTTCACATTTTTCAATGAAGGTGCTATCTGAATGTTAGGGAGCTACACATTATAGAAATTCAATATGATGTGCCAAAAACTTTACAGACATCCCAAAAACAGAAACCACCTATTATATGTCAATTAAATCTACATGGAACCAACAAGCAATATGGTAAAATATAGAATTACGAATCCTTTCAATTAGTAAAAAAAAATATATATATGAAGAAAGCACCCAGAGGACTAGAAATAACAATATAGTAGAGAAAAATAATAGTATCTCAGCAGCTATAATTGCAAGTCATAAATTAATATCATATATTCCAATTTCAGCACTAAAATCAAACTCAAAATAACATAAAAGCAGAGACAACATTGTTTTACATGTAAGTAAACATTGTTAATGAAAATATGCAACATGGATTGGCATAATCATGCCTTTATCAATGAAATTTCATCAGACCATTGAACAATTGTGCGCTAACAATATTTAAATAAGTTAAAGGAAAAAATTGACCTATATTGTACAGTTTATGGGACAAAAATCAATATGTAGAAAAATTCACTTGGTTTTTATAATTGGGTAGAGGAATGACTTAAAATGACCTTGTATGTCTTCTCGTTTTAGAGCTCAAATTTTTAGGAAGGATTTAAGTATCCACATTTCAAGAATCACTAGAAGAGGTTGATAAAGAATATAGGAAGACAAAAAACTAACCAGTGGTGTAATAAATGGATTTCTTGGGAGGTAGATTGGCATATGGAGTTTTGGTAGCTAGAACTTTTCCAAATAAGTGAATGTATTTTAAAACTAAACCTCTAGTTTATTTTGGTTTAGACAAGGTCTAGAATTTGAAAAGTAAATTCCCTCTTTCTTCCTCTTACATGTCCAATGATCGAAATCTGGATTGAAGGAAAAAAATTTCCAAAATAAAAATTTTGCATTTTATTTGTTGTACACATGAGTTTTTAAAAGCTAATTAACTCATAAATTTCTCACAAAATACACTTAAAGCTTGACACATTTAAACCCCTTCCCAATTGGCTAACTTTAGACGATCCTATTTACACATTTTTATTTAACTGATGAGGGAGATAGCACAACAAAACTAGTTTGTCCATGTATTCAAATCAAGTTGGTATCAAAGTACAATTTAGCTCATTTTAGTCAAGGTTAGCTAGAAGAATTGGCTATTGGTTTTTGTATTTATGCAAGGAGAGTTTAGTTGTGTGCAAGTTTGTGTGTGAAGAGAAAGTCAATATTGAGAGCTCAGTTCTAAAATCACGACAAAGAAGCTTTTTATGCATTACAAGTGTGATGGAAGCTTCATCGAGTATCTCTTTTAATCAGTCTTCCTTAACAAAAATCTTTGATAAAGAGATGTTGCAGAAGCTCTGCATCATGAATGATATGGTGTAAGAGATGTATGAAGATAATAGGGAGAACATTATCCTTCAAGAGAAGTTGATTTCCTAGAATGAGGAGAAGCAAGAAATTCTTGAAAATATGCATGAGATAGACTCAACTCCATATTGAAAATGAAAACCAAGCAAGGATGCATGACATGGAGATTCAACTCTATGATGCAAAGGAAGCCTTAGCCAAGTATGTGAATGAAAAAGAGGTATGAAATTCAAGTTTGTCTTCAATTTCCTCTTAAAGTGAATGTGTACGTGATTTTGAGAGACACACTAGAGGAATAAGGTCCAAATTTTTGATTAAAATGGGCTATGAAAGTAAAGGGTTAAAGGAAAACATGTACAAGGCATAGTTGAGCCAAATGTTGTTGAGGAAAGGCCTAATTATTTGGGTCTTGGTTATGGAAAACATGATGGAGAATGCTCCAAAGCCAAGGAGGCACATGAAACTGTTCCAAGAAGGAATTTCATTTTGTGTTCATTACCTCAAGCTTGTGAAGTTTGTGTTCATGATAAATGGAAAAGTATGACACCCACTTTGCAAGAAGATGTTAATAATCATGCAGTTAATGAGAATGTAAGAGAAGAGGATGTTGAAAGCTCTAAAGTCATTGAATTCATTGCTAGTATTCCGAGGAGAGCCACTACCTCATCAAATTCACCTCCTCAATAAGGCGACAAAGGTGAATGTTCAAGGCATAAATCTACCTTTAATCAAATTGCTTTTGATTATGATAAACATGGTAAATATTCACATAAGATTTGGAAAATTTTGCATGTTCCTTTTGTGGTTTGAATAATCATAATGTTTATAGATGTTGGAATAATATATCCATGCACATGAAACTTTCTAAATAAATGAGGCAAAAAGTCAAAGGCCCATTGGACAAGGAAAATGATGTTGACAATAAGATGCAATTGTTTTGCACTCATTGCCATAAGAAAGGTCACCTTGTAGACAAGTGTTGGACTTTGTATCCAACAAGTCATCGACGACATTTGAAGAAGGTGGAAAGAGATATTGACAAGAATGGAAAAGAGGATTCCATAATCGATGAGGGTTAGGATGATTCACATGATGATGAAGTGCAGCTGAAAGAAGCGCCATTGAAATGGTTTGGTAAGGGATGGTTAGATTTCTTATCCAATTAAGGCCTTGCATGTATTTTGATGTTTCATGAATTTCTTTGAAAATTCAAAGTATGGTGCATGTTGCATGAAGCAAGATGTTGAAGGTAGTGTTATGTTAACACACTTAAATGCAACAAATATGGAAATTTGTACATGAGCTATTATTTGACTTGAGAGTCAGTTGTTTGAAGAGGCATGTTTTGTCGACTTGTGTTTGGTTGATGGTTTTGTACACCAATATGTAAGAGTACATGGATATATTCACATGATGTGAATTTTTTTCTTTGAAGGAGAAAAATGATACGTTAGCGAGCTATGTTCCTTGCATGATGTGTTTTTCAGTTTGATGGTTTTGTTTGTGACAAGACGTCACAAGATTTTGGGAAGGTCCACTCTTGAGCGAGAGCCTCATGATTACAACCTAACCATGAGAATCAAATGGGAGTGCATCCTTATTTTGAAAACAAACCTCTAGATAGGATTCTAAGCTACCTAGGACTCAAACCATTATTTTTAAATTTGAAATGTCATGGTGTGTTGTTTCAATGCCTAAATCCACAACCCTAACATAAATTGTTTTATTCTTTTTTTTCAGGATTTAGTTGTTTATATTAAAAGTCAGTTGAATTTAAAATTATTGGCTTAGTGGCATGAACCAAACATATTGTGTATTAAATGAGGAATTTCGCTCTCCCAATCATTTCTAAATCACCCATATCACCAAGAATTTTTTTTTAAGAACATACTTTGGTATGGGAAAGACCTTAGGTCCTTTGACTGTGCACATGTGGTGTGAAAACTTGAAATTGACAATGTAAAAAAGTGAAATTATGAATGAAACCACGAAAAAGAAAAACCCAAAAGTGGTAAATGATTTAAATAGACCTAATTAATTATTTACCAACATAAATTCTTCAACATTTAGCAACTAAATGATAAGTAAAAAAATAAATAAATTTGTAATTATGGTTCAAAAGTTACATAATATTAAGAAGCATTTTAAATTAATTCTATCTCATAAAAAGTATCCCTCCTAACTTAAAAAATACTATCTCTTTCCATAAGGTTCACGACTTCCCTTCCTTAGCACATAAGACATAAATACAATTAATATTTCAATATGTTAATTCCTATTGAAATAAATGAAAATTTGTATAGATGGTTTCAAAGCGAACAAAAATGGAAATGTAAACACAGAACGTACATCGACTAAAGAAAATTTTGTAGTACATTGAGGATCAACGTGCAAAATATGACTCATAAATCTTAGACAGTTACACAAGAAATAGTAATGGTCAGAAGCCACGAGGGCCACAAGACCTGAAAACTTGGTACATACATGCTGCAACACATGTGAAATAATACTGCTGCCAAGATTATCCAAAAGAGGGAAAACTAGCCCAAAGTAATTTGCACGAGAACTGGAAAAATTCATGAATTATTAGCAGAAAAGAGATTCACGACTCATGGGACGCTGTAATTTTCGATAAAATACCATTTGAAAATAAAAGAAGTGAAAACACTATTGTGTGTAAGACTTGAGGATCATCGTGCAAAATATGGCTCATAAATCTTAGACAGTTACACAAGAAATTGTAATGGTCAGAAGCCACAAGGGCCACCAGAGCTGAAAAATTGGTACATCCATGCTGCAACACACGTGAAATAATACTGCTGCCAAGATTATCCAAAAGAGGGAAAACCAGCCCAAAGTAATTTTCACGAGAATTGGAAAAAGTCATGAATTATTAGCAGAAAAGAGATTCACGACTCATGGGACGCTGTAATTTTCGGTAAAATACCATTTGAAAATAAAAGCAGTGAAAACACTACTGTGTGTAAGACTTGAGGATCATCGTGCAAAATATGACTCATAAATCTTACATAGTTAACACAAGAAATTGTAATGGTTAGCAGCCACGAGGGCCACCAGAGCTGAAAACTTGGTACATTCGTGCTGCAACACACGTGAAATAATACTACTGCCAAGATTATCCAAAAGAGGGAAAACCCGCCCAAAGTAATTTGCACAAGAACTGGAAAAATTCATGAATTATTAGCAGAAAAGAGATTCACGACTCATGGGACGCTGTAATTTTCAGTAAAATACCATTTGAAAATAAAAGTAGTGAAAACACTACTGTGTGTAAGACTTGAGGATCATTGTGCAAAATATGACTCATATTTATCTTAGATAGTTACACAAGAAAATGTAATGGTCAGAAGCCACTACTACAATCCATTCATTCATGTCTTAGGTTCGAAGAGAATCTAAATACTTGGGCTCATCATGCTATACTCGCAGAGAAAGAACAACAAGCAGTTTATGCTTCAGTAGCCACTGTTTTATCAGCTTCAGTATTCATTGGGTTCAAGAAATGGAGCATTATTCTTTATTCCGAGCCTGGTATAGTTCCCAATCCCAACCACGGTGCACGGAAGAGAAGCTTGGCAGGACAAGGCCAGTGGTTAGGTAGACACCCCATTGTTCGGGGTATCGCCGCTATGACTGACATGGATCATCTCCGTGGAGGAGGGGGTAGGTCACACTATGTCCAAGAACAATTTCTCACCAGGCACTATAGCACTACGTCCATCCAAAACAATTGAGTGATTGGAAACTTACGTAACAACCAGAAATAATACAATTACAATTCTTCCGGAAAAGAATACAGTCATTCATTATTGACCTGGAGTACATCCACGAGGGCCACCAGAGCTGAAAAATTGGTACATCTGTGCTGAAACACACGTGAAATAATACTACTGCCAAGATTATCCAAAAGAGGGAAAACCAGCCCAAAGTAATTTGCACGAGAACTGGAAAAATTCATGAATTATTAGCAGAAAAGAGATTCACGACTCATGGGACGCTGTAATTTTCGATAAAATACCATTTGAAAATAAAAGCAGTGAAAAAAATACTTTGTGTAAGACCTTGGTAGAAGAGGTGAATTTATATTTATGAGCAGTGAGCTACAAGAGTCAATGATTAGCACGGAAATCTGAAAAAAAAACTAGGAGATGTTTTTTTCTTTTTTTCTTTTTGGGTTAAATGAAAAATGTAGGATGATCCAGTAGGGGTCGAAATGTAAAGAAAAAACGTTGTTGTTCTGTGTGTTTTAAGTTAGCTTAAAATCTACCAGCTAAGACATAGGGGAAAAAAAACAGAGCGTTGTCTTTCTGGGTTGGGACTTACAAGGACGTCTGAGGTCTGCTATAGCAGGCATTCAGAAACATAGAGAAAAATAAAAAAATCAACAATAAATCAACAATATACGAATTATTATAATGATCAAAGACTTAAAACCAGAAAAGCAAAGAATCGACATATTTTCGACTATAACCAGAAAAGCAACCATTTAAAACAATATTTTCGACTATAAAATAACTATACACCATTTTTATTGCCCATACCTGGTATTGCAGTAGACCAACAGTGCGAACGGGATGAGAAAAAACGCGCGAACAAACAGACCTGCAGTAGACCAACATCGCGGACGGGAGGAGCGAAAATGCGCGAACAGACAGACCAACAGTAGCAGTGACAAAAATACACGCGAACAAAGAGACCGGTAAACAAATCAACGTCGCGGGTGATTTATTTATAGAAACTAGTTCGGCCGAACTATTTTAAAAGTAAAAGTTCAGCCGAACTCAAAGTTCGGCCGAACTTTTGTTGGAAGTTTAGCCGAAATTTTGTTGCCGGTTTTCCCATCTCTGACAAAAATTCTGTTTTCCCACGCCGTCAATGTGCCATCAATATAAACGGAATCACGAGTTCGGATGAAATTTCTAAGAAAGTTCGGTCGAACTATTAAATAGTTCGGCCAAACTTTATAAAATGTTCGGCCGAACTATTGCCAAAAAAAGTTTTCGGCCCCCGATTCTCACAAAAGTGTAACCTAGCTTCACGTTTCCGCCCGTATAAATACTTCTCATTTAGAAGTATTAAGTGTGGATGAATTGTTGAACATTTATATAGTTGTACTATTCTGAACCTAAGTGTGATTGTAACAATTTCAAGTCAGCAGACTGGATCAAAGCAATAAAGCATCATATTACAGGATTCATGTGTTGGGCCACTACAATGAAGTATTTTCACTTGTTTCTTTTCCAATTTCTTATGTTCTTCATCAATACTTGAATGTGTTCTAAATCTAAATGATAAATCAGGAATTGCTATTTCAGAATATGTTAAAAGCATTTTGTTTTGACTGATTATCATTTATACGTTTTCCACTGATATCCAGTTTAGGGAACCCTTAATTTCTCCCTAGTTTTTATTGACCTCTTCCTTTTCACTCATAATCCGGATTTAATAACCCTTAATCTCTCTTTTACCCAAATTTAAACCATTTTCACCATCAGCCTTGAAGATCTGAAGTAACTCAACTATCTTGCTCTGTAAAAATTCCCCTTTAAAACTTGATCCTGATCTGACTTCTTGACACATTGACTCCATTAGCCTAATGGAATACAGACCTACATCTATTCATCTGAGTAAGTGATCCCACCACCAAATCAAATCAAAATCAAAAACCAATTTACCCTACATAACTAGCCTAAAATCAAATACAATTAACAAAGATAAATCATATAGAGAGAGCCCTCTCTGAGCATTAGGAAGGCTAAATCCTAAGGCTTAAAGGTAGGTTTGTGGTTACCTATAATATTCTTTAAAAATAAAATAAAAAAATCTCACAACTATTAAGAATTATTGGATTGATAACATACTGGCAACTATACTAGGGAGAACTAACCAATCCTCAGTTTTAAATAGATAAAGGGAATATTGTCAATTATCTTTTCACCTTAAAATTGTTTTAAATAATTTGTGAGTATATTTTCATAAAAAAATGTAATTTTGGCTTCCAGAAAAGTCTACCATACAAGGTCTAATCCAGACCCAAAACTTGCTGTCATAGTAGATAATCCTGACAGAATTGGAAAGAAAAAAAAGAGAGTAGAAAATGTAGTTAATAAGATTTCATTGGTCAAAGCAAATTCTCTTCCAAATAAATTATCAAGTTTACAAGACATTGAATTTGATTTAAATTTTGAACAATATTTATTCAGAACTAAATCAGAAAGTGACTTACATAACACTGTAATAGATCCTGATTTAATTTCATTCATTGAAACTAATAAGGAAACTGTTTCAATTGATTCTGATCAAAATATTTTTGAAGTTTATGATAAACTTGATGCCATAACTGCAACTTTGATTAAATAAATTGATGAAGCTTATTTACAACATTCAGTTGAATTGAATGCTTTATCAACCTATACCCCTAAGCCTTCTACCCGTCATTTAGATACCAGTCTTTTAGAATATGTAGGTTCATCCTTATTTACTACCACTTCATCCATTGTTTCCACCACACTTCATTCCATAGATTCATTTTTTCCCAAGCAACAATTTCAGCCTAGAATTTTATTTCCATCTTCCACCACCTCAAGTTCATCCCCTAGTATTTCTACTATTTTTTCTAGAACATCATTCTCATTTCCAAGCACCTCTTCTAGCATCCCAACTTCATCTTCTATTATCTCAACCACTTTGAAAGTACATCTTATTATATCCCAATCTCATCCGCAAGTGCTTTAACTACATCAACAAGTACTTCTAGTTCTTCGCCAATTACTTCAAACTTACCTCCTAGCGAAGCTAGAATCCAAGCCATGGTTTCCAGATATGCCCCATTGGTCCTACCAATGCAGTTACATAACATGCCCCAATATTATCAAAGAAAAATCCCTCAATTTGATAGAACAACTCACTATACTCCACAACAGCATGTTAACAAAATGACGGACCACTTTGAGTTGCATGAACTTGATGATGATGATGTTCAAATGAGACTTTTTTCTCAAACTTTAGCTGGTGATGTTAGGAAGTGGTTTAAAGGTTTAAATGCTGGTAGTATAGATGATTTAGCTGTTTTTCATAGGATGTTTCTAAATATATGGGAGAAAAAGAAGAATCCATTACAAATCTTGTCTGAATTTGAAAATATAAAAAGAGCACCAAATGAAACAATCCAAGAATATTGTACAAGATATAACAATATTTACAATGCAATCCCTAATAATCTTAAACCTCCTCCAGTCTCTGCCCTTATCAAATTCCCTGATGGATTTGATACAGATATGGCATACCAACTAAGAGAGAGGAATCGTGAAACCTTAGAGCAGATAAAGGAAAATTTTAAGAAACCCCCCAAATTTATATGTTTAATAAATGGATGAATCCCCAATGTATATAGAAAAATGTATAGGCTATTTCTTCATTAATATAATATACATATATAATTTTTTGGCGAATCTTTCACTAAATTATAAAATTGTCTTAAATATTGGTGAATTTTCACTAGGTTATAAAGTATTGAAAATTATTGATTAATCTTCTAAAAAATTAGAAAACATTGTAAAATATTAGTGATTCGTTACCAATGTATAGAAACATATGTAATAATAAGAAAATTATTTACTTAAAAACTATGATATATAATTTTCCATGTTTTGGAAAAGAAAAATCACGGGTAATGTTGCTTTAAGTTCTTATTATACACTTTTGAAAATATTTTTTCATGTTTTTATTATGTTTTATCACAAATGTCTTATCACATACCAAGGGGAAATTAATTGGAAAGGCACCCCCAAAGGCATGTGATGTTGAACCAAATAAATTCTTTTGCTCAATTTGGTCTTTATGCATCTAGATAAACCTGCCATATTCTATGTAATTCATATTCTATAGGCTTCACATGAAAATAAGGTCTATGGATAGCTATATCAAAATGATGAATATTTACATAAAATTCTTGTGTTTTCTTATACATCACTTTTCTAAAAGGTATATACTTCTTTAATTCTTGAAGTTCAAATAAACCAACAACTTTAAAATATTGTGTTTCATCATAATATGTAGGTTTTTCACCTACTTTTGGATCATAACTATTGTAGTCGTTGTTACAATTTATTCTATAGTTAACAACTCTAATAATGTTGACTTGGTAAAAAATTATTTGAAATCACACAAAATAAAAAATGAGAATGAATGGAAGATGAATATGCATTGAAACTTAATTTATTACACGATGAAAAAAGGGTAATAACACAAACTCATTAAAAAACTACAATGGGTGAGTTAAAAAATCTAACACAAATATACAAAATAGTCTATGCATGTTCATTACTTGGAATAATATGTCACAAAACAATGATCATCAAGGGGCTTTTCATTTCAAGAATAGTACTAAACTAAACAATCTGTCGTTCTCAACTAATTACATGTGATGTTTTTGCATTGGTATCAAAGTATAATTGCATTAGATGAATGTCCTTCTCATGATAATATGACTTCTATGATGAACACATAGGATCCTAGTGCATAGAACATTTTTTTCTTCACTTAACTAAGCAGAGCTCATTTTCCTCTCTTAACAAACAATAAGTATTTTTAAAGAAAATATAAAATAAAATAGTATATTCTAAAAGGTGAATGTTCTTTTGTGACACCACAACGTGAGAGGAAATAAAAATAAAAATAAAATAAAACATATACTTCGATAATCAAATATATAAAGAAAATAATAATAATTATGGAAAACATATTGAATGCCTAGATAATAAGTGAAGTCATATATTAATCCTAATACCATATCGATCTCAAATGAACATCACAAAATAACAAAAAAAATATATTTTTACTCAACAAAGATCTTTAACTTTAACCAAACCCCTTAAATCAATAAAATAAGATGAAACAAATCATGAATTAACAAAAGGATTAATTAAACATCAAATAAAAACTAGAAGAATTTAAGAGATCATAATTTTTAACCAAAATAAACCCAAAATTTTCAAACTTGGAAAAATGATCCAAATGAAACAAACAAACAAACCATTAAGAGTGACCAAGATATTAGAGCTACAAAAAAAAAACTCATCTAATTGAAATGAACCATTTCTTGCTTAGTAAAAGCCTTGTTAAAGTACTTATTTATCCTTTAATACAAGGACACTACTATATGTAAAAATATAGATCCTCACCTCATAAAATTATTGCTTCATTTTCTATCACATACAAGAAAGGGATAAAGTAATAGTTAATTATCAAGACATCAATCTTAAAAAACATTGCAGCAAGGAAATATGGATTCAATGTTACAATAAATAATAGAAAGTATAGAACATGTTATTAATCCAAATGCAATGTCAAACTCGCATATATTATTATTAATGTTGTTGTGATAAATAATTTAGAACCTGCACCAAAAATAGAGGAACAACAAATTTAATCAAATAAAAGGAATCACCTCATTTGTACTATTCCATTCAATTTTTCTTACAAAACCTATGGAACATGTATACAAAAATAAGTGTCCTTTGGGACTTCATATATATTGGAATAGATAAAATATTGTGGTATATCAATTTTCCACTTCTCAATTTCGTCATCATTTGCTTCATTCTGAACAAAATCTTTTCCACATGAATTGTAATTTTGATCCTCCAAAATATCATGTTCCATATCAATTTTATTAGAGAAGTTTGTTGTATTGTCTTTGCCCTTTCTATCACAATATGATCGCCAAAGAGCTAGTGCTCTTTCATATGGAAAATAGTTAATGTCATACTTTGTTACATATAATTTTAGGCATATATCCATATGTTTATCAAGTTTGTTCCTCAAATTTGACTTCAAATATGATAGTGCACTAAACATTCTCTCATCCTCTACTGATAAAAAAATCATGGTTTGACACAAATATTCTAATTTAAAATATTATGATATGTTTTCTTGTAAGTATTAGCTAGCATCTAAAATATTCCATGATCTTGTTATCGCACCATATTCTAGAGGATTCTCCAAAACATGAAATTGTTTCCACATTGTTTCAACAAAGCGCATGGCTTGTTGAAACAATTTTGATGAACCAAAATACCTTGAATTTAAAAAATAATAATTTAATATTTTAATCCATATTTTAATATTTTTTTTGAAACCTTTAATTAGTTTATAAATATTTCTCTTTTTTGGCTTCTTAATAATTTATGTCTCAAATTTCTCCTAAGGTATATTTTATTCTTTATATTATTTAAAGATCTTTTCCATTCATTGGAACCCATTTCATTATTTCATGGTTAACTCCTTTTTGTTACCTTTATATTCTCTTTTCAGTACTAAACCCAACTCATAATTTATTTCTTTTTTTTCCTTGATGATGGGTGGAGTTTCCACTCAAAACATTGGACATTTCAAATATTGACACATAGTTTATTCCAAAAAAAATTCTCAACGATGGTTGAAAATGTCAATGATGAAGTAGCCTATGATATAAAACCTTGTGAAAAGGATAAAGATGATAGGATGCTTGTCAAGAGGTTGATTAAGGGATCATATGAGTTCCCACGAGACATCAAATGATCAATTAAAATCAAGAATGCTGAAGGAGACTATCCAAATATGAAAATTAATCATGCCAATATATATGACTTGCAATGATTGGAGTAATAATTCCTTTATGCATACTTTATATATTCATTTATTTGTTTATGATTGAATGCATGTATGATAATGATACCTAGGTTGGATATGATGAATGAAGAATCTTTTGGTGTGACAAGATTTTTATAATCCTTTTGGTTCAACCATGAATTAGTATCTCATGATTTATTCACTTATAATGAGTGAATGGGTAACAAAATCATGTTATGAATTTGTATAACACATGATAGTGAATCCCAATAGAGCTAATGTGTGAGACCATATTGTCGATGGATATGGAAGGGTATAGTACTACGCAAATGTCCACTTGTCTCCCTCATATTTCCATTGTAGACTATAACCTTGTAGAAAATAGTGAGGAGCACCTATAAATTAGGAGAGGATTCCTAAGGTAATATATTGTAGAGAAAGGAATTTCCTTGTAGTATGTTCGAGGTACATATGGGGGGTGACTAGATGATGTGTTGAGGTATTGGTTAGACCTTCCAATTGATGATGGTGGAATACATGATCTAGAAATGTATGATTTTGAAATCAAGCCACAGGGATGGATTGAGTAGATGTGATCATGAATGTCGGCACATCAATTTATTGGAATAAATATTTAGTTTCATCTTGTAATGGTAGGTATGCTAAGTAACACATGTACATTGAAACACAGTTCCATTTAATTGTAAAATATCTTTCGGTAATAATCACATGCAATGGAACATTGTCGACGCGTTTCGAATCAACCAGTGTGGTTCATCATCAGGACCATGTTGGTTGGTTCGAAACGTGTCGACAATGTTGTTTTGCGTGTGATTATTACCGAAAGTTATTTTACAATTTTATATGATGGATCACAGAAGCATAGATTCTAAAAATAGTTCCATTTAATTGAGTATGATTAACAACTAAAAATGATTGAATTATTATTTTGTTAATATTATTCTGAGAACACCTCATGGATGGTAGTAAATATTGAAAGAAAGGATTATAGGCATAGATAATCACTTTTTTTTGGTTGATTAAACAATTTAGGTTGTAGTTGGAATGGTCTCAAATATGAAAATGAGTCTAATTATGTAAGAAATATTAGGTACTATGCTAAGAGCCAAACACCATGAGAAGGAATCTCATACTTATGAAATTTATGAATTAGACTTGGAATATATATATATATATATATATATATATATATATATATATATATATATATATATATATATATATATATATATATATATATATATATATTTGATTGAGAATATAGAGAAAAAAAAAGAAAATTCTTATTACATTATCTCATATATAAATAGATGTATATTGATAATATTTTTTTGGATTAATTATAATATAAATATAAATAAAATACACTTTCATTTTATTTTTTATAATTATAGATAAGTGGATATTGTGAATCTCACTCAATGTACTTATTAAATTATATTATCAAAATTACAATCAAATAATTTACTCTAATATCAATTTTAAAATGAAAACCCTAATATTAATTTTAAAATAAGAAAAAAATGTTTTAAAACATTGCATGGTTATAAAAATTTATAGAAAAAAAAATTAAAAAAATACAATAATTTTCAATTTTAAAATAAGGAAAAAAATGTTTTAAATAATTTCATTGGTTATACAAGTTACTAGAAAAAAATAAAATAATTGAAAGGAAAGTACATTGATACACTATTTTCTTACCACATACCCTCATTAATTAAAGAATTTATCATGAGTCCAATTTCAGATTCTTAATGTTGCCCCAAGAAATACATTTAAAATCATCCACTTCCCGCTCATATAGCTATTGAAACTTCTTATATATATTGAATATATGATATAAGTCAATAGAAAGTTAATTTTGGTTGATTTGGGGTTTTTATTAGCTTTCAATAAGGAAATATAAAGAAGTATGGTACCTCGTTCCTTCCCTCCACCCATAGATGTCAAATCTCGAAGTAGGTCACAACAAAATTGGTCAGGCTTTCTTAATACTGGATCTCCACATATTAGAAGTTCAGAGTGAAGAAATGAAGCAAATGTATTGGCTCGCTGGAGACCAACCCAAAAGCATAAGAAGCTTCTAGAAGAATCCAACCCAAAAGCATAAGAAGCTTCAGGAATAATTATGCGCAAAATGCGTCTGTTCTAACCCTACTCCAGATGAGGTCACAGAGATTGTGAGTTTACTGAAACCCTATAGAGATGTGGAAGAAAAGAGTATTTTTTATTGATTTCAAAACACTCACTGCAACAAGAGACATAAAAAACCAAAAATTTCCATGCAGGAGTCTTATTAATATTAGAAGGAAATCACAGAGCTCTCTTTGGGGCCACCCTGTACCCCTTCAACCCCTGGTAAACTCTACATTGTTTGTTTATGTTTTTCAATAATTTTAACTATTTTCCTAATAAATTTTTATTTTGTGGCATTCTCTGTGTTCAATCCCAACTTGCAACATTACTTGCGAGACTTCGATGAATATAGCTACATTTTTATCTCAAGTAAGTATATTATCGATTCTCAATTTCTATGATTTGGATTTTTTTTTTTTTCTAAGTTGGACTAATATATTAATATGAAACATAGTTTATAGAGCAAGACTTACCTCTTGAGTTGCAAAGCTATCCAATTCCAGAGGGAGTCTTAAGCACACAATTAAAAAAGTGACTGCCCCTAATGTGGAAATCGGCCCATAGGATGTTGCCCATGGATGGTGTTGGGCCAGAATTGTAATCTACGGATAAACTATGCTTCCCTAGATAGGTGCTAGTCTAGAACAACAGGTGAAAGAATATACTACCATTTCTACTAACTCAAAATAGATGCACAGAGAGGATTGGAGGCTTACTTGTTCAGTCGCTTCCAAATGGCTCCTTCTATCACTTTTGTTGCAGCTTCAAATTCAAGCGGTTTGTGAGCTGAATGCTTCCTGCAAGAAAGAACACCGAAACAGCAGAAGATGCAATAATATAGATATCTGTTCAAGCTAGTTAGCTAAATCAGTAAAGCATAAACCTACATTCATCGACTAAGATCTTACAATATGGAAAATCAAAGTTAACATAGATGTATGTAGGGAAAAATAAGAAGTACTTTTTAGTGATGATAGAAGGAGAGGTTACAACCTAGTGACTGATTTGAAGCGACCTTCCAGCAAAGTTCCCAAGTCTCATCACAACATAAATCTCTCTAGCAATAGCTTTACAAACCAAGCTCTCAATTGAAAATTCTCCAGCATTTCTCTACTCAAATTCTTCCTTCTCAAACACTTAGATCTGTGTTCAATTTATAGATGAACTGTAGGTTTTTTTGCAATCAATAGCTTTCCGAAAATAGGAAAGACATGTTTCTAGTCATGTATATTTCAAATGGACACTTGGATTCGAAGCTTGACACATGTGAACTCTTCTAGAAGGCATTGGCCAAGTGGATATTTCGGAACAATGAGAATTTCGCTCCCAATGTGACCAACGCACCTTTGAATGTCGAGAAGTTCTTTGTAGAGCAGCCTTGCATGGGGCTACTTGCATATGCAATGCACTTAGGCCCCTTAGAGCCTGTGTTGGTAATCTCTCATATGTTATACAATAAACTTCAAACCATGGAAAACTTTGCTTGATGAAAGTCTTATTTGATTTGTCTTGTTTTCTATCTTAGAGCATATAGCAACTGAAATGATAGGGAATGATATACCCTTGATCATCGGTCCTGGAGATGATGCCCAATTAACCATGTCATTGGGAATGGTGTCCAAATTGACCTATAACAGATGGGAAACCAGAAATCATAGAGTTATGTAAAAAACTAGCGTTTACGAAAACATCTTGTGCAACCACAACATTTACAACCATATTTTCCAAAAAATATAGCCAAGCAGTAGAAAAGACCAAAAAAATACAAGGAGACCTATCAAAGCCATCGAAGCCCATCAAGCTAGCTGTCGAGGTGTGAAGGAGTCTCTTCCATAATGGGACATCTATACTCTTCTTCCAAATATCCTTCATCGCCCTTGGACTGCTGAGAAATGTTCTTAGGAGAGGAAGTTGAGTGGCTTTTCTTCAGCTGCCTATCTAAATGTGCAGAACTCCCACTGCCACTGCCCGTGCTGCTAGAGGATTGCGAATCGAATTTGGTGGGTAGGGCAGTGGAGTTTTCTGGAATCCTAAGGAGGCGTCGTGGAGATGGTGGATTTCCTCAAACGCTTTCTGGATCCTGAAGCAATGTCGTCATGATGCACCTCCTGAAACACAATAGAGATAGTGGCAGTAATTATTGGATTGGCCAAGACACTGTCGAAGTGGAATTGAGCTACATTGTCGGATGGAGGCATGTTGCTGCAAGATTCATGGGTGGAAAGGGGTAGGCGAGAGCTTGTGCCTCTGCCGCCACAATGCCTACACCTCATACGGTGCCTTCGCGGCATGCTGGGGATGGAGGTGGAATGAGGTGACTGAGAGGGAAAACTGGAGGGCAAGTGCAAAGGCAAACACTACGAATTCTCACAATGGCCAGACCAGAAGGAAGGCGGGTGCAGAGGAGAGGCGATAGGCGAGCAAGGCGTGAGGTCTGCCTCGGCGAGGGGGTGATTGCAATGGAGAGGCGAGGGATGAACAAATCGTTGAGAAAACGGAGGAGTAATAGCTCTAGTTGACTGTTTGGCAAGTCAAAGACAAAGATGGAGTAGAGAGATGGAGTTCCAGAGCCAAGCCTAGGTGAATGAAAAAGCCATAGAATGATGGGCATAAGTATCAGTGATGGAGATGGGACACGGCTCCATTGATGTGTGGGCTGAGCAAGTTGCCAAGTAATGGCGGAGAGTAGGAGCTTTGAATGTCGATCACAGTTTACCGAGGGGCTTTAATGCCTTGGTACTATCCTCCAGGGTGGGCTAGTGGTCTGGCCAGGTGTAACGCCTTGAGCCAGCCACCGCAAAATTCTTATGGCTCACCCGCATCCAGGATATGATTTGGATATTAATAGGGAAATATTTTGTTAAATGCATAAGAAAGCGATCCAAGTTGTTTTCAAAGGAATTTGAGCAGAACTCATTTCAGGTTTTGAAATGTTCTTGAAATTTTGATGGATATGCACAAAGTTAAACAATTAACAATTAACTTTGTTCATATCTATCGGATTACCAAAATATTGAGAAAACTACAATTAAAATAAAAATCCAAGTCAAATAATTGGCTAGGCTAGTTCTTTTTTATTAGATTTCCAACCTATTCAAGAAATGCAATGAGCCTTCAGTGTCAAAAGTTCAATCAAATATTTTCTTTTGTTACATACTTTTCCTCTTCAACTGTAAGATATTACATTTACATCCAAATTTATTCGCTTTTATTATTGATTTCAAACATATACGCACATGAATTTTCCCCATTCAACAACCAATTTTCAAAATTTTCAAATACATTTTTCATATTCTAGTTTTCAAAGTTCTAAAATACATTGTTCAAATTCTAATTTAAGTTACATTTTATTTAATGATCAGGGACTAGAAATTTCAACGAAATCTAAAAAGAGGGGAGAATTGCTCGAATTGTTCCCTCTGCACCCAGATGGGAACCTAAGGCCACCAACCCTAAAAAGAAAGGGAGGTGATGGATAAATCACTCTTCGTACTGCAGATATTCAGATACAAGGAAGGTGGTGAAGACTCAGATAATTAAATCTATCTCATTTTTTCCTTATTCAGTGAATCTTTAGTATGTGACTATTCAGAGATTATGTATTATCATAGATCTCTTGTGTAACTGGACAACTTCGTTACTGAATTTATGCCTACATTTGATTCTTTAATAACTTAGATCTGTTGTGTAACTGGACAACTTCGTTATTGAGTTTATGCCTACGTTTGATCCTGTAGTAATTGGGAAGTTTTTTTATGCAATATTGAAACGTTTGTCGAGTAATTATTTTAAATTTAAGAATGTGTATGTATGAATGATAAGACTGTCATTGGATTTAGAAGATTATTCCTTAAAAATTCATGCTTGTTAATGTAATAACATCTAAAATTATTAGTAATAGACTTTACGATGGTATTGGGGTTTTTTTAGAAGGACAATGTGACATTCCCTCCCATGTTGGTTATCAAATTAGGTAGAAGTGGCGAAAACCTCAAATAGGGTTAGTTTTTTGAAACTCAGTGTTCTTTTGCGATTGTATTATTTATTTTTTATAAGATTAAGGTTATGTGCTAAAAATATTATATATTTTTGTTACAAATTTTAGTGGAATTGGTTAAAATATTTTATTTTATTTTTGAATCTTTTTCAGATAACTTTATGTGTGGGATTGAGGTTATATTTTATTTGAATTAAAAGTAACCCGCCTGTTAATTTTGAATCCGTAATTTTTTTTGTTTGTTTTTTTATTATTTATGATAAAATCACTTTTTAGTTTTTGAGTAATTTTTTTGGAATTATAGAATCTAGCTTTGTATGTATTTAAAGATACATTTCAAGAATTGAAAAATAGCTAGAGTTGTATTTCTTAATTTTCATAAAAAATAATAATATGTAGAATCATCATTTCCTTATTTTCTAAGGAAATGTTTTCATAATTTTCATAAAAAAATAAAAAAATAAAATAATTAGAGATCATTTACTTACTTCTCAAGAAAACGTTTTCATACTTAATTAAAGGAAACTAAGAATAAAGTAAAAAAAAGTTAATAACACCACCTAGACTTATTCCGAAATTGTGAAGGTTGTAAATTGTGAAGTTTTAAAATTGGTGGCTTCAGGGGTTAAATTTGACGGATCCTCCTACCCATAATAGAATTTTTTTATGATGATCTCATTTTCAAACAACCCTTCATATCACTTTTAGCATTTCCTTTTGCGAGTTTCATCTAAGTTAAAAGTAAAAAAAAAACACAAGGTATACCTGCAAATATTGAAGCCAATGCAGTTAAAATTTGAAGAGATTAGGGTGAAAAACACCGTGCCATTGCTAAAAATAAATTTCCAAAGTTTCATTTTTAATTAGATTTATTTTTTAGAAAATATAACATTTTAGTTTAAATTTCAATAAGATTTTGCTAAAATGATGTTGAACGTGTTGATATTAGATATTGTCAATAAAGGTATTAAAATGAAAGTAAAAGTCACTTGAACCTATTGAAGTTGAAATGAATCCTTTCCGAGAGAAGCATTTGTCTCGTCTTGCAAAAATTCCATGGAGGAAGGAAAATATTCCATGAAATCAAACATTCTGAGCAAATTACAAGAATATTTTTTAAAAAAATGTCTACCCTCCAGATATCAGAATTTGCCACACATTATAGTGTTGGAAAAATAATCCAAGTGATTTTTAATTTGAAGCATTGATACATAAAAATACTAAAATATTTTCCCTAAGCTATAACACACTTAGATAAAGAAAAAAACTATTTATATAAACATCATCTTCAAATTCACACAATCCATAATGTCAATTGCCCTATTATCTTTAAATCTCTAGCTTAATGGGGAAATAAATTATTTACCCCTCCTAACAATATTTTAAAATAAAATGTATAACATAAAAAACATACCCATTTTTTTTCACTCAGTGAAAATAGGTTGGCGTCACAAGCTATTTGATATCTCTCTGAGCTTGGTAGACTCCTAAGTTAATATGGATCTAGGTTGGTTTAATTTTACCCTTTAAATATGTTATGTCCCACATGAATACCATGGTTTCTCATACCATGTGTCAATACGAGGAGTAAATTCCATGAAATTATTTTTATTTTAATGTTATTTTTTTTTATTATTTTTATTTTGTCGACGGGGATCAAATTTCTTAAGATGCAAACCTATTTAGAGTGAAAGGAGATTTGATCAAGTAGATTTAGAGTTAATATGTATATAAGTTGTTTTAATTCCCCCTCTCCTTTAAAATAAGGGGGGTTAACCTCTAGACCTAATTTTTTTATAAAATAAATTTGGGGCGATTTGAAATATAAATTTACCTTTTTTACCCTCTCCCTTAAAATGAGGTGGGCTAACCTCTAGATGTAATTTTTTTATAAAATAAATTTGGGGTTATTTGAAATAATGAAATAATATACTATGATACAAAAAATTCACCTAATAAAGATTTAAAACCTTTTAATTTCGCCCATGGGTGAAAATTCGCCCCTAAAATTTTCTATGTTGAAGGCAAGGTTGAAAGGCACAAGACCAGACTTGTTGTCAAAGGCTACAAGTAGCAACAAGGAAGAGATTATGAGGAAATTTTTTCACTAGTTGCAATAATGGAAACAATAAGAACACTACTGTCCATAGCAGCACAACATAAGTGGAAAGTTTACCAAATGGATGTGAAATCAATATTGTAAGCAGTTTTCCATATAATACATATTGAAGATAGAGATGACAACAATGATGGTTTTCTCTCGAATTGAGTTTCCACTTTAAATCTTGGTGTTCATGTGTGATTCTCTTGTGTGATGATTTATTCTGTTATTACTACACAAATTTAGTGCTTAACTATCTGATGCATATCTGATAAGCTAGGTTAAAGAATGTTTTTGAAAGTTCATCTATCAATAAAGTTATCTTAGTATACACAAGTTTCTGTTAGTGTATCTGCGTATACACGCTAGTTGGGTTAATCAAAGTTGCGTGTAGAAATTAGTAAGAGAAAAGTAAAATATTGTGATTATTGTAAATATTGATTCCCCCCCCCCCCTCTCAGTATTTTTCCCAACATGAGTTTGTAGTTGACGATGTACAATTAAATTTTCAGTTTTATTTGAGTCAGTTTGAGGATTATAGTTGCAGTGACTCCATTTCCCAATGAACAAGGTGACTTGGTCTATGGTGTTCTTGACACCTCCTAGGGAGTTATTAGCCCCATTGAAGCCAATGTTAGAGCCCTATGTTCCATATTAATTAAGAGTTTCTAATATTCCAAGTTCATTGAAGTCAAAAGTCAAATTTTGGTCTATGATAGAAAAAATTTCCAAGTCACATGGAAAAAGATCTTGATTTAGTATCAAAGTGTCATTTGTAGTTTCAAATGGTTTCAAAGATCATCATATTAGGTAACTCAAATCCTATCAAATATCCTTGCACCTTCTTTCCTCAGAAATAAAGTGAAACTGACTACTATGCTTTTTTCTGCGCTTTCCTTCTTCCATGGTTCATAGCTTAATTTAGGGGTTAAAGGCCTTAACTTCATGTTTACACATCTTCCATGATCCTTCAATGATCATTTCTCTTCATTCTCCTCATCAAATTCCTTTCATTTCCTTATTTTCCCAAAAACCCTAGAAATTTGTTCAGCTTTTACCCTAGGTCTGTGTTTTGACCTTTTAGTACCCCTTTTCTGACTGTTTTTGGGAAATTTCATTTATACCCATATTTTTCCCACAATTTTTCCTACCTCCCTATCCTCTTAATTCCCTCCTTCGAAATTCTTTGCACTTTTGACTTTTTTTGTCATCATTTTAAAAAGAGGTTTATGACCAAATGAAGATGAATTTTTTAAAACCAAAGGAGCTTTTTGTTAAGGAAAGACCCAATTACAATAACCTCCTTCAGTTTCTACCCAAGTATCATATATTGGGATAGATTCAACTATTTCGAAGGCCTATTTCAGAAAAATCAAATTCTCTAATTTTTCTTGTTTGTTTTTGACATTATTTTGTGGCACTGATTCCGAGAAAATTGAAACGAATTTCCAAACACTGATATAGGTGTTTCTAAAAAAAACCTTATCTACAAACATATCTTCCAATTTTTTAACAGGTGTTATGGTTAAAGATATATCAATTTGTCTTTGACCCCTATTTTTCGCTGCACTTCTGGGATACCTTGCACAAAATTCAAGTTTTGAGGTTGTTTTCTTCATTTTTGAGTAGGATCAGCTATGTAGACATCAATTACACATCCTCAGATTTAAATTTATGTATTCAAAAGCAAAAAATTCATTAGGTAATTTCTCCAAATTATCTTGCAAACTTTTGTTGTGCTTCTACTACATTTTTTGTGTTTATGTGTGTGACCCATGTTTACTTCATGTAAAAGGCCAAATGTGGAAATGGGTTATTGTAAATATTTATTTCATGGGTTTATATGATTTAAATAGGTTTTTAACAATTATTATTATAAAAGGATCTTGTAATAAATTCTTTTAGATATAAGCTCAAGTAGTTTAAGAAAAAGGGGAAAGTTGTTTCTAACTTCCCTAGGATTTGGAAGAGATAAGATAGGTACATGAACTTGCTAGTTTGACTTCCAAAGATAGAATTCGACCTCCTTAGGAGGAATTTGACTTCATCTCCTAAATGACGCTGAAATGTAATGTAATCAAGGGTTGGATGTTTTGAAGTTGATACATTTGGGGACTAGAATACTCCATTTTTTTGGAGATTTAATATACAACTGCAGTTTTTTTTTATGGGGTTCATGTGTTGTTGTCAGTGATACTGTTTCTCTCATGTTTTCTTATGAATTTTATTGTTATATTCTTATATCATCTGTTCATATTTCTCCTTATGCTTTATCTCTTAAGTGTTAAAAAAAAATCATTATCTAAATGTTGTGTTTTGTTTGAGATTAGCATTTAAATGTTTTCCTTCCATATAAGTGAATTCATGCATCCTCTCACTTATTCTCTTTCATATGATTTCCTCATTACCATACTACAACGAAAAACCCATTTTTGTCTCCGATTACATCTATATTTCCTCAATTAATGACTGCAACTGATATTTTGACCTATTTGGCCTAGTTCGATAAACTATTGCTTCACATCTAGCAAAACTTAAATAAAAAACCTACTGTGAAAAATACCTACCCTAAAACCATGATAATTCCAATCATATTTTAGTTGATTTTAGAGAGATCCCTCTTTGATTTGGTAGCACTAGCTTCCAATTCAAGAGTTTATTCTGTGGTTACCTTGGTAGTTTCCTTTCTCATCCTTGGGAAACTAAGGGGTGCTAACAGTCTCAAAACACTGAGCACAGTTTGTTATGCCAATTGCGATTGAATCGTTTCCCTTCTCAAAAAATGCTTTAATATATGGAATGATTTTTTAATCTTTGAAATTTTGGCGGGGAAAGAGAAGGATAAATGAGGTTGCGATGAGATATCACAACACAATCACAATCTTGGAAAAATTGGAAGGCGAAAAGGATGATAGATGGCGAAGATGCAATGCAATATATCAATCGGGGAAATGAAAGAGGGGTGGAATATACGATATCGAGTAGTGTCTGTGATCTTGAAATTGTGATCGGTGACATCGCAAAGGTGGGTCCCGTTAATTGTATTTTATGACATATATCTTTTTCGGGGATCATTTTCTTTTATTATTTCTTTTTCTTCATTTATCGTCCCTTTTCAATAGAAGGAATTTTTCACATGTTTATATATTTTGGGTGTTATCGCATTGCAAATTCCATGTGGAGCAATTTAGTATGTTGCTTTCTCTGTTTGGAATTTGCGATTCAAGGCTTATTTTTGTTTTCTGCTTAGGGAACATGCTTATGACTTTGATTCATATTTATGTTTTTAAGTCAGAATAATTTTATTGTCTTATCCTCAAAATTTAAAAGGATCCCCATTATTTTATCTAAGAAATCTATTCTAAATTAATGAGGGTTTTTGAATAGCACAACAGTTTCCCTTAGAGTGCATGTTGGTGGGTGGAATTGTAATTCAATTCAGAACATTTACTTGTCAAACCAGGGCCTCGTAGACTTCGAGGCATAGCACAATTAATGTGAAAGGTTCTGGAAAAATTCTATAAAACCTATCTATATCCCAAAAACTAAATTAATCAAGTTCAAGATGGGCTTCAAATAAAATCCTTGACTTCTACTACTACATTGTTCACACAGTAACACCAAAACCACTGATCTGAAAGGACTGTATTATTTTGTTGTGCTAAGTGTCTTTTTAGTGATAAAACATGTGCATACTTGTCTCCATAGTTTTCTTAAGTATTGAGTATTTTAACCATGAATTGTAAGTGATTTTAGTGAATTATACACATTAAATAAGAGCAAATAACACTAAACAAGAGTGTAAAATAGAGAAATAAAACCACACATAACATTTATGCAGTAGGCATGATGAAGCAGTTCACCCCTCCTAGGCTACATCTGTTGGTCCAGCTCCCAATGACATGTCCATCTTTCATTATGCTCAAATTTTTTCAAATACATGTATTTACAAGCCTCTAATGGTTTTTTTCTCTACACCAATGGCTCCAGAATGCTCCAATTAGTCTATACTGACTCTTCATTCACTCCGATCGGGCGAAAATTGACCCTCCAAGTCATTTCCCCAGTAACTCCTAGAAAACCTCCACTAACTGTGGAGAAATCCACCTAAGTGCAGTTAATTTAGCCAAAACCCACAAAAATAGGGGCGCACTAAATATTCTCGCCAGCGCTAACTGTGAAAGTTAATGTTAAGGGTAGGGGGTGGTCACATCCCAACCCCCGAAACTGTAACATTCCAAATTTAGCTTGCAACTAATTGGAATATTGATTTTTGTTGTTTACCCTTAAGAGATGAATAAATGAGTAAGGAGGCCCATACATTTTAGAAATGGAAATAAAATCCCTCTTGATGTGAAAAGGGATCATAAAAATAATTGGATCTAGCACTCTCATGTGTGAAAAGGGACATT
Source organism: Pinus albicaulis (assembly GCA_034641835.2). Lineage (NCBI taxonomy): Eukaryota > Viridiplantae > Streptophyta > Pinopsida > Pinales > Pinaceae > Pinus > Pinus albicaulis. Next base: position 119,610,491 of record CM076580.1, on the reverse strand, counting down.
TTCATGTGGACAAGGTCAAGTTTGACCAAGTCAATAGCATAAATGTAGGAGGAGTGGATCAGCAATAAAAATAGCTCAATATGAATGAGGTTCAACCTAGAAAACTATATGTGAGCTGGATTGAAGTCCCTTAGGCGTGAAAAGGGTTGAAGCAGGTTGAAGAGGTCAACCTTGACCAAATCAAACAACGCAGTTTTAGAGGAGTGGCTCTAATGAAGGTACAACGTAGTTTTGGAGGGAGATTTTTTGGGTGATGGTGAAAACCCTAATGAGTGGGACCCAAGGTGAGAAGGATCACTTATTTTATAAGGAAGAGGATGGTAGCCATCTGAGGTTAGCTTATGAATTATATTTTTATGCCTGCTTAGACTTTTGCTCTCTTTAGATGTTTAGCTAATATTTTTGGTGTTGTTTAGCACTAAGGTATTCCTATTTAGGAATTGCTTCTCTTCCCTTTGAGTAGCTCCTGGGAGAGACCTGATCTATCATTCCACACATCTAGCATTGGTGCCAAGCTTCAGTCTTTAGTTTCAGTGCCGTTTCTGCAGGAGGTTGTGTTGAGTTGCAGGGTGTAGCAGTGGAGGGTTGAGAAACCCACTTTCTGAGTTGGTTTTGAATAGGAGGAAGGATTCCTTCTATTGGGAGATCAGTTTGGAGGGGTCTTGAGCTTATTTCATAACTTTGGCAGTAGGAAAACGTATTATCATCACCTACAATGTTATTCTAGTTTGGTAATTATGTTATTTCTGGAGGGAAGTTTCAGCAGTATCTTTTGTGGCTCTTTTTGAGAGTTTTCCTGTGATTGGAGGGTTGATCCTTATATGGGGGAAGAAATTTGATCATATCTGCATCAGATCTATATTCTTACAACCTTATATACTCTTTTTCTTTAGTTTTCAGTGATTATTCAGTCTTATTGTTGAATATCACCATTTGTATTAAGGGTGTATTCCTAGAAACCCTTCTCGAGTTCTTTAGCTTTTGTATAGAGGAGACTAGATCTCATTTTCTAATTCATATTGTTTAATATAATATCATGTATGTTTGTCTCTATTATTCATGTGTAAAAACCCTCATTAGACTGCATTGTCTCTTTATGCAGTAAATTCATGTTGCAGTAGTTTTGGGGTTTTTTTCCTTTTATAGCTATCCTAGGTGTGGGAGGTTTGTTTACCTCACCTAGTTTGATTTATTTCTGATCTACTATTGGATTTAGGTTGTATACTTTCATATTTAAGGGATCTAAGTGTTGATTTCATTTTCTGTAGCAAATATTTCTGAAAATACATTTTTTAGTGTATGCTTGCCGAGTAGTCCCATTTTGGGATATTACAGTGGTATCAGAGCAAGATCTTTTGCTCAGCTTGTGAACTTCAAGCCAAAATGCTATAAGAAGAAGGGAAGATCAGAATGATGAAGAAAATGATATTTTTCTCATCATTTTTCAGCATATCCATGAAGGACCTCTCCAAGGAGGTTAAACAAGAAGAAGAAAAGAGGAGCAGTGAAACTTCTAGAGAGTTTCAAGAAGACGGTCCATGCACTTACTATGATCAGAAGAGGAAACCAGTGTTGCAGAGAGCTCCAAAGCATTGGAACATACCCTTTCCTTTTGAAAAGAAGGAAAAATTGCAGAAATATGGATGACACTTGGATCACAAGATTCCAAGTGAATACCTTGTTGAGTACAAATCTCAACATAGAGCCTTCAAGGAGACTATAGCTTTCCCTCAGTTCATTCAATTGGAGGAAGAAAGAGACCTTGTAGGAAAGGGAGGATCAAGGGAAATAGGTTTCTATTGTCCACTTTTGATGGGTCATCTACAGCAAGGGTTTGGGCAAGGAAACTAGATGCATTCTTCCTACTGCATACAGTGGTAGAAAGAGAGGCTATAGAGATTGCAACACTGCACCTTGAGGGTGAAGCAAACATTTGGCTGTTCATCCATTTGATTCATGCAAGAGTGACTAATTTTGATGAGTTTACTCAAAGGTTTATTATAAAATTTGGCAAGGATAAATCAGAGGAGAAGAAGCCCTCACCACCATTGGAGTAGACTTGTACCAGCGTTGTCACAACTATGGAGGAGCAGCCTTCAACATCATCAGTTGGAGGAGCCAACATGTTGGGGGAAGAAAATTTTACAGCCATGCAAGGTGTTCCTAAGTTCCATCAAGGTATGAATCAATTTCCACTTTCTATTATTACAACAAATCTTTTAGAAGGTTGTGGAAATCTACCTTTTCATGACCAAGGGTCAACACATATTGTTGATTTGGAGCAGCAGGATGGCACTACGTTATGCAACCTTGATTTGATCAAGGAGGAATGAAAAATCATCCTAATGAGCCACTATTGGGCTACACACCACACTTGGGGTTTGGGTGTGAATTATTGGAGTTTAGGATGAACTTTGTCCCAAACAAACTTATGCAAAACCAAATGTTCCTCCTTGAGTTGGGACATGAGACAACCAAAACACCATGGAGGAGATTAATAGCGTTGTCAATAAGAAGCAGTGAGGATGTTTTTCCTTCAGCTCACTTGGATCTGTATGGATTCAAGATGGTCATTGGTATGAGATATTTTCTAGGATATCTCCAAGGAGTTGCATTTCAACATCCCATGAAATGTAAGAAGAGAAATTTGGTTTGGGAGGATGGTAGTCTTCATTAGAGGGGTACCAAGGTTGAGCATGATGGGAAGCACCCACATTTGGATGAATGGGTGTGGATGGGGAGAAAGAAGCTGGAAAGTTACTTGAAAATATATGACATTAGGCAACAGGAGGCTTGGCTGCATTGGCTACTCTTGAAAGAGTATGGCCATCATGGGACATATCCTTTTTCCAAGGGTATGTGGGTGGAAGGAACTTAGCAGGATACTTGCATCATTGGGTAGCAAGGAGTGTGGATGAATTATGACGATATGATCATTATGTATTCACCACATGATTTTTATGATGGAGGTATGATGAGGCAACAAAAACTTTTGTTGCTTTGGAGATCCTTGGGAGAGCAAGGGCAGATTTTCTCTCACACTTTGCATGATGTTGCAGGAGTAGGAGATGGCACTATCATGGTGAAAAGGGGCTACTCCTTAGCCTTGGATGATCTATAATTAATTCCACTTTGGAAGAAACTTATTTTATATATAAACATTATGGGAGGATTCTTTGACAATGAGCATGTCAAAGAATGGATTTATGAGTTGGTAAGAGTCTATTTGCATAGGCCAACAACGCTGTCACTTTGGAGCTTGGACTTATTGATGGAGTGTCCCCAGTTGCACTTCACATTTGATTGAATTGGTGGAAAAGGAGGAGGTGAGAATGATGGAGTAGTGGACGGAGGCATCTATTACTATGATATGTTCTTCTTGACTTGGATTTCCAAGCATAAGAAGGAGGATCTTCATGGAGCATATGGTTCATTCCTCTTCATGGGAGTATGTCATACCATTATGGAGGACTTATTTATGGGTCCTATCATCATCTTCCTTTCATTACATGGTAAGAACTTTGTTTTTGAATTTATTGATTGTCCAACACAATATTTTCATGCTCTTACCATTTCTTTGCAGTGAATTGCTCCACAAAAGGGCAAGCTTTTCTTTGGGCTCCATGGACCATTTTTGGCCAATATTATGATGGAGACAGCCATCTGTTGTATGAATTTGGGAAAGTGTTTGGATACTTCTTGTATGCTCAATTGATACACTCAGCCATTTACTATTTACTAGTATATGTGATGACTTACACAACTAGCCATTTGTCAAGAAGCAACTTGCCATGCTATTTTCTGAAGCTGCAGTGGGGAAGAATGCGCTGTGACGACTTGGGAAACTGCTTGTACCTTCCAGAACCACATGAAACCTTCAGTATTTCCCTCATTTTGATGCTGATCATGATTTCATTTGATGATATTGTTATTATTTTTATTGGGAGCATGATTGGGGGAGAAACACATTGGGTGGATGTGTTCTTTGGGAAGGAGGATTCCCACACTTTTTACATTACATGTTCTAATGGGAGCATGGGAGGAGATATGGCCACCACAACAAAACACTTGTTTCTTTATGAGGTGGGACATGAGATGGATGGGATGCCATATGGTGGAGATTTCTTATCCATCATAATGAGATGGTTTGGGCCAGCTTGATTCACAACGTTGGGGGAAGGGTCTTTGGAGAGCTAGTTTCCTTCTTGCCACTTGAGGGAAACATAAGTGGATAGGAGGAAAACGTGGGGTAGGCTACTTTGTCTACCATGATCAGATTTTCATCCCACCTACTTTACAGGAGCTAAAGGTGGGGGAGAATTTCCCGGAGTTGCCATGCTGGGAGGTGACTCATTTTGTATGGATGATAGCTTGGGGATGGGAGATTCATATGGGTATGGTAGATCCCAATATATCTCAGACCTCATGCCTCAATAAGGCCTTTAGACCACCCATTTTTGCGCCCATTGATACTTTACTTTTACATGATGATAACTATTTGGGATGCTCACCAAAAGCTAGCTTGCATACTTGGGAGGGGCAACTTGGAGATATATTGATGAGACATCATCTTGATCCTTGGAGGATTTTATCTTATGAGGATGCTATAGGGAGAGAAGAAAATTATCTTTAGTTCTATCCTTACAGTTTCTTGAGGACAAGAAACATTTGGGAGGGGAGGACTGTAATATACCAAATTTAGCATGCAGCTAATTGGAATATTGATTTTTGTTGTTTACCCTTAAGAGATGAATAAATGGGTAAGGAGGCCCATTCATTTCATAAATGGAAATAAAATCCCTCTTGATGTGAAAAGGGATCATAAAAATAATTGGATCTAGCACTCTCATGTGTGAAAAGGGACATTTGCATGTGGACAAGGTCAAGTTTGACCAAGTCAACAACATATATGTAGGAGGAGTGTATCAGCAATAAAAATATCTCAATATGAATGAGGTTTAGCCTAGAAAACTATATGTGACCTGGATTGAAGACCCTTAGGTGTGAAAAGGGTTGAAGCAGGCTGAAGAGGTCAACCTTGACCAAATCAAACAACACAGTTTTAGAGGAGTGGCTCTAATGAAGGTACACCACAGTTTTGGAAGGAGATTGTTTGGGTGATGGTGAAAACCCTAATGAGTGGGACCCAAGGTGAGAAGGCTCACTTAGTTATAAGGAAGAGGATGGCAGCCATTTGAGGCTATCTTATGAATTATATTTTTATGTTTGCTTAGACTTTTTCTCTCTGTATCTGTTTAGCTAAGATTGCTGGTGTTGTTTAGCACTAAGGTATTCCTGTTTAGGAATTATTTCTCTTCCCTTTGAGTAGCTCTTGGGAGAGACCTGATCTATCATTACACACATCTAGCATTGGTGCCAAGCTTTAGTCTTCAGTTTCATCACAGTTTCTGCAGGAGGTTGTGTTGAGTTGCAGGGTGTAGCAGTGGAGGGTTGAGAAACCCACTTTCTAAGTTGGTTTTGCATAGGAGGAAGGATTCCTTCTATTGGGAGATTAGTTTGGAGGGGTACTGAGCTTATTTTATACCTTTGGTAGCGGTTCAATGTAGTATCATCACCTACAACGTTATTCCAGTCTGGGAATTGCGTTATTTCTGGAGGGCAGTTTCAACAGTATCTTTTGTGGCTCTTTTCGAGAGTTTTCCTGTGATTGGAGGGTTGATCCTTCTATGGGGGAAGACCTTTGATCATATCTGAATAAGATATATATTATTACAGCCTTCTATACTCATGTGCTTTAGTTTCTAGTGATTATTCAGTCTTATTGCTGAAGATCACCATTTGTATTCAGGGTGTATTCCTAGAAACCCTTCCCGGGTTCTCTAGCTTTTGTATAAAGGATACTAGATCTCATTTTCTGAGCCATATTGTTTAATATAATATCATATATATATGTCTCTATTATTCGTGTGTAAAAACCCTCATTAGATTGTGCTGTCTCTTTATGTAGTAGATTCATGTTGCAGTAGTTTTGGGGTTTTTGCCTTTTCTATCTATCCTAGGTGTGGGAGGTTTGTTTACCTCACCTAGTTTGATTTGTTTCTGATATACTCTTGGATTTAGGTTTTATATTGTCACATCTAAGGGATCCAAGTGTTGATTTGATTTTCTGTAGCATATATTTCTGAAAATGCATTTTTTAGTGCATGCTTGCTGGGCAATCCCATTTTGGGGTATTACAGAAACCCACGGTTACATTCAATGTCAACGGAACTGCAGGCTAGAACTATGGTTGCAGTTGTGTGAAACAGAGTTTAAGTTGGAGTTTAACCTTACCACGTGGAGATATTTAATGTGATAGTCACATGTGATAGTGTTCGATATGGCAGAGTCTACGGATGTTTAGTCGTCTGTTGAGAGTTACAATTAATGTTGTGGTTTTGTTGCAAATAACATGTGACCATATGCCTTGGACCACCGACAGGTTGGGAATACCGATGGTCCCAACCCCCACATGCCAGTGTTTCAAACTTCAAATATTATCCTTGGCCTATAGATGTTAAGAAACTCTCGTGGCTCATGCAGTGTGGCAGGTGGCTATTCTGTTGGAGGTCGCGGGGTCGAGCCCTATGAACCTCCATAAAATTTTATAACGCCTTCCCGGGGACATGTGGCAGCCTCAGGGCTGGCCATGTGTCACCCTCCAATTGGCCCTTAAGAAATAACGTATAACTCATCCAACGAATGAAATCATGCCACTTGTCATCCTTCGACTAGCTTTGAGAAAAGGAATATTCTTTGGAATATTCCTTTTTTCCTTACTGTGCACCCTCCATATTGACTAGACATCCTAGTCAAAGTTGTCCTAAAATTTAGCTATTTGGGAAATCACTCAGAACACAATATCTCCCTCATACGACGTTGGTTTTTCAAACCATTCACGGCACCAGAATAAAAAAGACGAGATCTATGCAACCATCCTAGTTTCAACCCAATCCTGTAATTTTCAATTTTGAGAAAAATTTATGAACTCCTGATCACACCTCCCCATTGGGAAGATTTTGGACCCCAAAAGACTTAATTACCTGTTCAGTAGATGAGGGTACAACTCCCTCACCTTTCCAACCTCCATCCACTTTGCGTTTCTTGGATTGATACCTTTGATCCCAACTCGAAGGTAGTCAACACTTCCCCTCTTGGATGCTCTTATCCTCCTGTCAATAATTGTATCTTCCTTGAGCTCATCCAAAAATTCTGGTGAGAAATATTCAATAAAAGGCAGTTGAACATCACTTCCTTGATCATTGATCAAAGGTGGCTCATACAGACGTAAGTTTGCAACATTAACAACTGAATACATTTGCATATATGAAGGAAAGTCAAGTTGAAAATCATTATTACCAACTTGCTTTATGATCTTGAATGGACCATAGCAAATGGGTTTGAGCTTTTTACCTTTCTCTTGCATCCTTTCTTTGCTTATGTGCAACCATACCTCATCTCCTTCTTGAAACTTGTGATCAACTCTATGTTTTTCATGCCTCTCCTTGTATTTTCTTTGACTTTTCTCAAGCTATTCTTGAACTTGTTGATGTATAATCTGAATTTTCTCAATGAACTTTCGAGCCTTTTCAATATCACTATGCCCATCAATTGCAACATCCTTCTCAAAGATGAAGTCTAATGGTGATTTTGGCAAATAACCAAAGAATACTTCAAAAGGTGATGTATCTGTAGAAGAGTGCTTTGCCCACTTGTAAGCGTGATGAATGTAATGTAGTTGCTCATCCCACAACTTAGGATGTTTGTTGCAATATCCTCTCAATATATGCACAATGGTTCTATTCACCACCTCGGTTTGGCCATTAGTTTGTGAATGAAAAGCAATACTCTTTTTCAACTTTGTGTCCATCATACTCCAAATATTGGACCAAAAATTCCCAATGAACCTAGAATCCCTGTCACTAACAATAGAAGTTGGCAATCCATAATGAACCCATACATGTTGAAAATAAATTTCAGCAGTTTGTTCAGCATTAATGGTTTTCTTACATGGCATAAGTATAGACACTTTACGGAATCTATCCACAACTACATAAAGATAATCATGTTGTTTTCTTGACATAGGTAGACCTCCAACAAAGTCCATGGAGACACTCTCCCATGGCCTTGATGGTACCGGTAGTGGCATGTACAACCCAAGCTTCCTATTACTAGGCTTTCTTGTTTCACACATAGAACAACCTCTTATAAAACGCAACACACTATCTATCATGCGAGGCCAATAGAAATACCTATGTAGATGTGCCACTGTTTTTCTTACCCCAAATTGTCCAACAATAAGAGATGAATGAGATTATCTCATGACACTTAGCCTCTCTCCTTGTGGTATACATAGCATGCCCAAATCAAACATAAACTTGTTATGCATGTGATAATCATTTTCTTCAACTTGATTCCTTTCAATCAAACTACCATACACATCTTGAAAATCAACATCATGTGCATATTGTTCTATATTACTCTCATGTACAATAGAATCGTTTTTGAGTAAATTAGATGCAATAATAATTTGTCTTGGAAGCACATCAAAAAATTTATTGAAAATACCTTTCTTGTACCTTATAACCAAGTGAAACTGTTGAAGAAATCCCATCCACCTGAAATGTCGTGATTGCTGCAATTTTGTTTGTGACTGCAAGTACTGTAATGGTTGGTGATCAGTATGTACAATCGTCTCTTTACCCATCAAGTAGTGTTTCCACTTATTTATGCTTTGTACCAATGCATACAGTTCTTTTTCATATGTAGGATAATTAGTTACATCATCATTGAATGTTTCAGAGTGAAAAGCGAGAGGCTTACCATGCTGCAAAAGAACTGCGCCCATGGCATAATCAATAGCATTAGTTTATATCTCGAATGGCTGTCTCAAATTTAGTAATGAAAGGGTTGGAGCTGAACTAATCTTGTCTTTTAAAGATTTTAAATATTGTTTTTCTTTGCCTCCCCATTGGAAGCTTTTCTTCACACTTGTCACTGCATGCATAGGAGCTGCAATGGCATAAAAGTTAGCAATAAAATTTCTCCAATACTGAGTTGCACCTATGAAATTTCTTACCTCGGTTACTGTTTTGGGAGTGGGCCAATTCACAATGGCTTCCACTTTAGAAGGATCAATTCTCAACTGACATCCTCCTACAATGTGTCCCAAATAAACCAAGGAAGTCTTTCCAAACTCACACTTTGACATCTTAAGAAACAATTTCTCTTTATTCAGAACATCAAGCACTCTATTCACATGCAAGACATGTTCTTCTCTTGTTTTACTGAAAATAAATATGCCATCTAAGTACAAATTCACAAAGTCATCAAGAAATGGATGCAAAATACTATCCATAACATGCATGAAAGTTTCCTGTGCATTACACAAACCAAATGGCATAACCAACCACTCAAAGAGTCCTTGTTTGGTTTTGAATGGAGTCTTTCATATTTCACTTTCTGCAATTCTTACTTGATGATATCCACTTCGTAAATCTAACTTAGTGAAAACATTTTCTTCTTTCAACTGATCAAGAAAATCATCTATCCTTGGGAGTGGGTATTGATTCTTTACTGTTATCTGTTTCAAAGCTCTGAAGTCTACACACATGCACCAAGTCCCATCTTTCTTTGGAATCAAGACTATGTGTGAACCGCATAGTGAAGTTCTCGGCCTTATGATTCATTTGCCTAACATGTCCTTGATTTTCCTATTTATTTAAGAATTCTCCATTATCGACATGTGATACATGTCGATTTTTGGAAGATGACAATATTGCTGCCACTGAATCTCACGTTGAATCTCCCTTTTTGGAGACAATCCTGTTGGCTCCTGAAACATCTCATGATGTGCATCAACTACATCATATAAATCTGATTTCAACTTAGGATCACAACCCTCAAATGATTCATGATTAACATCAAATTTAGGCTTAATCATTAGAAGAACAAAATTCTTACTTGAATTTACGAGCCTCTTTACCTGTCCAGCATTTACCATAGCATTTTTTTGTCTTCTTGTGATGTGGTCTAACAATGTACTCCTTTCCATCTTTGAATAAATGGTATTTGTTCTCATGGTGATGGAAGATCTCTTCCTGTCATACAAGTAAGGAATTCCAAAAACAATACATGTTATGTCAAGTGGAACCACATCTAATTCATATTTGTCAACAAAATGTGCAGTTATCGCAAACCGCAATACACACTTCTTTGAAACCTGTAAATTTGCATCCTTGCAAATCCAGCCAAGTGGGTATGGTTTTGGATGTGGTATGGTCTCAAGATTAAGTTTCTTGACCAAGTCTCTTGTGACCCATTGTCAAACAATGTGTCAATCTTGGTATGTTTGGATATGACCCTCACATGAAACAGTTCAATTCTTTCTTCTTCATTTGGAGCATGTATGTGAAAATTTGATGTACTAGTACTAGGTTTAGTTTCAATTTATTTCCCCTTCATTTTCTTCAATCCCATCAATGAAATTTTAGATTCATCACTTGAATCCTCTCCTAAATCATGTTGAGTTGTAGCTATAGTTTTTTGTTTCCCTTTGTTGTTGTAGTACTTGGGTTTCTTTTCAGGAAGTAATTTCCAACAATGATTTTCATCATGGCCTTCTTTTGAAAACTGTTTGCAAACCACTTTTTCTCCCTCTTTCTTAACAAATGAATTCTTTTTTCTTTTAACTTTTGACATCTTCTCTTTGTTTTTCCCCTTAAAAGGTTTCTTCCTACCCTCTTCAGAAATTTGTTTCCCTCTAAGTTCTAGATGTGTGGCCTGAACACATACTTCATCTAGACTTGTGGAGTTAAACATGAAAATAGTATGTTTAAGGTAGCTATGTAAGCCTCCTATGTACTTGATAAAAGTACCTTGTCTCTGCAAATCTACCCCTAATAAGAGAGCTCTTCTCCTAAATTATTGGGTGTATTCATGCACATTCTGTCTCTTCAATTACCTAAAGGTTTTCTAGTTCATTATGGATTTTTGCATATGACCTAATGGATAAAATTGTTGTTTTATTGCAGTAATGAAATCAGTCCATGATAGAATAATCTTACCATGCTTCTTGATCTCCTCCTCTGTCTTGGCTTCCCACTAAACAAGTGTTGCACCTTCCATTCTCAATGAAGCTATTTGGATTTTGGTATCATCATCTTGAAGGTTCTGTATTATCAAATAGACCTCCAATTGCCTAATCCAATTATCATGCTTTTCTGCATTGACTTCACCATTAAACATTGGCATTCAAACTTAACATCAAGTATTAAAAAATGACTTTTACCAGTGTTTTTTTACTATTGTGGCTGATGTATTGAAGATGAAGTAGAGGATGCTGATGATGAGGGTGAGGATGGTCACTTTCCACTGCCTCCATTTCCTCCATTGCCCTTCTTTGATTTATCTTCATCATTGTGACCTCTTGATGATCCCTGTCCTTCCTTGTGAGGTTTGGATCCTTCTCCTTCTAGTTTCTCATTGCTTTCTTGATAAAGGATTCTAACAATCTCAGTCATGTCAAGGAATGATTTCCTGAACACTCTTTATTCCTCTTTGGGATCAACTTCTTCATGGATTTCTTCTTCCTCTGAAGGCATGCTTAATGTTCCTTCTGCTTCCTTAGGAGGTCAACTAGGTGGTGGAGATTGTGGAAATCTTTCTCTCCTTTGTTGTGGCTCACTTTGAGACCCTCTTGTTTCCACCAATGTGCCTTCTCCTCTCTTGAGCTTGAGCCTAGTAAGCATCTAAAACTTGCAAACAGTTAAACAAATCTTTGCACAAAACAATACTAGAGAATAAAATCTAGCTCTGATACCAATCTGATCTGAAAGGACTGTATTATTTTGTTGTGCTAAGTGTTTTTTTAGTGATAAAACATGTGCATACCTGTCTCCATAGTTTTCTTAAGTCTTGAGGATTTTAACCATGAATTGTAAGTGATTTTAGTGAATTAGAAACATGAAATAAGAGAAAATAACACTGAATAGCAATGTAAAATAGAGAAATAAAGCCACACTAACATTTACACAATAGGCATGATGAAGTAGTTCACCCCTCTTGGGCTACATCTATTGGTCTACCTCCCAATGGCATGTCCATCTTTCATTATGCTCAAAATTTCGCAAATACATGTGTTTACAAGCCTCTAATGGTTGTTTTATCTACACCAATGGCTTCAGAATGCTCCAATTAGTCTAGATTGACTCTTAATTCACTCTGATTGGGTGAAAATTGACCCTCCAAGTCATTTCCCCTGTAACTCCTAGAAAACCTCCACTAATTGTGGAGAAATCCACTTAACTACAGTTAATTTAGCCAAAACCCACAAAAATAGGGGCGTGATAAATATTCCCACTAGCGCTAACTATGAAATTTAATGTTAAGGGTAGGGGGTGGTCGCATGCTAACCCCCGAAACCCGCAGCTACATTCAATGTATGCGAGACTGCAGGCTAGAATTGTGGTTACAGTTGTGTGAACCGGAGTTTAAGTTGGAGTTTAACCTGACCGTGTGGAGATATTTAATGTGACAGCCGCATGTGATAGTGTTGGAGATGGTGGAGTCTGTGGATGGTTAGTCTTCGATTGAACGTTACAATTTATGTTGCGGTTTTGTTGCAAATAACATGTGACCATATGCCTTGGACCGTTGACGGTCCCAACCCCCACATGCCAATGTTTCAAACTTCAAATATTACCCTTGGCCTATAGATGTTAAGAAACTCTCGAGGCTCATGCAGTGTGGCAGGTGGCTATTCTATCGGAGGTTGCAGGGTCGAGCCCTGCGGACCTCCATAAAATTTTATAATGCCTTCCTAGGGACACATGGTAGCCTCAGGGCTGGTCACGTGTCACCCTCTAATTGGCCCTTAAAAAGTAACATACAACTCATCCAACGAATGAAATCATGCCACTTGTCATCCTTCGACTGGCTCTGAGAAAAGGAATATTCTTTAGAATATTCCTTTTTTGCTAATTGTGCACCCTCCACAGTGACTGGGCATCCTAGTCAAACTTGTCGTAAAATTTAGTTGTTTGGGAAATTGATCAGAACGTGATATCTCCCTCAAAGACATTGGATTTTTCGAACCGTTCACAACACCGAAATCAGAAATACAAGATCTACGCAACCATTCTGGTTTCAACCCAATCCTGTAACTTTCAATTCTGAGAAAAATTTATGAACTCCTGATCAACCACTCTAGAAACTGGATCTCCACAAAAAATAAAAATCAAAGAATTAAAAAAAAAAATCAGATCAAAGAAAATGAACTCAGGACCAAATGGCATAATCAATCAAATCCAAACTTTGTTCATGTAATTTTTAACAAACTATGTTCTTGAACTCTTAAAATATTGTGTTCCCGCACTGAGGAAAATGTGTGAAAAACTAGCTATTCTGGTGTGAAATAAAATCTTTCTCAAATTAAAAGTGAATTCTCAAACTCAACACACATGGCTCTATGACTGACAATCAAATCTCAACATGGAATAAAAAATTCATCAAACAAAAAGGAAAAGTTTCACAGATGTCCACAGAATACAAAATAATACCTCACCAATCAATTCAATCATACACTTCTCTTCTTTAATCAATGCCCTCTTTCAAAATCAATCTATGTTTATGCAAAAATATGATATAGGTTACCCATAATAATGAACTTTGACTAATAATTTCATAACAAAGAAAACTGTGTTCCTGCACCAAAGGTCTCAAGGTAACCAAATTGCTATCATGGGCTTCACAGAACCAGAGACATTGTGTATCATTCGAATCATAAAGCTTTTCAATGAGAGTAAAACCACTCATTAACATAATTTTTCATACGAAGGACCTTGGGGTTTTTAACACAATATCAACTGTTATTTTTCATTCCCTAGGAGAAATATTCAATGTGTTCCAATCAAACTCAAATAAGCATATTCCAGTTGTGAAACTAAATATTCAATGCAAAAGGGTCCTTTTTACCATCAACCCAATCTCCAAGTTTCGATTTGTGATCAAACAAAAGAACTGTTACCAAACTAAGTGCTAGGGTTTAAGCCTTGGTTCAATAAATAACTTCTAAAATGAAAATACACTTCCAGATCTAAACAATTAGTGCTTCCCATAAACAATGCAAAATATTTATGAACATTTCATTCAAGAAATAACTCTTTTAAAAATGAAAAAAAACTTTAGATCTGAACCATTACCATTCCTCAGAAATGATGCACAAGTTTTATTGTTGTTTCACACCAACCCAACACAAGCAATTGAAAATGCACACTCACACACACCAACTTTATCACAAAATATACCACATAGTAAAATTATTTGAGGGAGAAGGAGTTGTGTTATGCAACCAGCTCCAAAATTAGAAGAAAAGTTAGATCAACGCCTTAGAAATAAGCCACTTCAAGGGGGAAACCTCATTTACATTACATAAATGAACAATTCTTGGATGATTCAAATGAAAAAAACTCCTTTCTATATATAGGAGTCCATGGGGTCGCAATATAATCCTATCCGACCTAACAATAATAATGTAAGGGCACAATAATAACAATATGGAGGTTACAAGGGTACAATAATAACAATAAGGGGGCTACACTAACAACAATAAGAGGCTACACTAGTAATATAGGGACCTAACATTCCCATATCCATCAAAAAAGTGTTGTCCTCAACGCTTGAGTAGCTCTATACGCTTCTATATAAAATTATCATCCTCCCATGTAGAATCTTCAGTGGGTAAGTTCTTCCACTTGATGAGATACTCTGAAATTGATTGATTTCGTAGTTGTCGAGTTCTTGTTTCCGTGACTTCTTTAGGTTCCAATGTGATTTTTCCTTCCTCATCAAGTTCCTACAATATTGTTTTAAATGGAATTTTGTCACCTATAACCTTTCTTAAGCATGAAACATGGAAAATTGGGTGCACTCGAGAAGAATCAGAAAGCTCCAATTTGTATGCCATAGTACCAATATTTTGCAACACCTTGTAAGGACCATAGTACTTTGGTGATAATTTATTATTCTTCTTAGCTTGCTTGAGGGAATTTTTTTTGCATGGTTGTAAACGTAAAATTACCTAGTCTCCTACCTCAAAAATTCTCTCACTACGATGTTGATATGCGTGTTGCTTCATTCAATTTTGTGCCAAATTTAGGTTATCCTTTAAGAGTTGTATAACTTATTGTTGATGCTCGATGTGATATTCGACTGATTGAACCTTAAAATTTTCTCTTAAAGATGATGTGATGGATGGTGGATGATATTGATAAAGTGCCATAAATGGCGTCATTTTTGCTGCAGTATGGAAGGATGTGTTATACCACCATTCAGCCAAAGGTAACCACTTGACCCATTGAGTTTGTTTATCAGATACAAAACAACGAATATACCCTTCCAAACATTTGTTCACTATCTTAGTTTTCCCATCAGATTGAGGATGATAAGATGAGCTATGAGCTAGTTGAGTACCCAAAGAAGAAAATAATTCCATCCAAAAATTTCCAGTAAAAATTGGATCTTTGTTGCTTACAATAATCTTTGGGTTTCCATGTACCTTTTAAATTGTTTCCATAAATGCAGTAGCAACTGTACTTGCTTTAAATGGATGAGATAATGCACAAAAGTGTGCACACTTGGTAAGTCTATCAACTACCACCATGATGACACTCTTTCCTTCAGACTTAGGTAAACATGTGATAAAATCCATTGAAATCTTCTCCCAACATTGACTTGGAATGGATAAAGGTTTTAGAAGACCCGGGGTCTTAATTGTATCAACTTTATTTTGTTGGAAAACCAAACATTCCGCCACAAAATTTTGAAGATCAGATTTAAGGCCATCCCAAAAACAATATTTCTTCACCCTGTGGTAATTTTTAAAAAATCCCGAGTGTCCTCCTAAGTGATAAGTGTGCAATTCCAAAAGAATCTTTTTTTTTAGTTGGGAATTATTACAAATATATAAGCGATATTTGTACCATAAGGAATCATTTTTCCAACTAAATGTATCGTATGTACTAGGATCTTGTTGCAACATTTGAATGAGTGTCCACACTTCTTTTTCCTTCTTCCATTCATCCATTGCTTCATTTATCCAATCTGGTTGGATAATAGAAATGGCACAAAGAAATTATTCCACCTCTTCATCCTTTCTTGAGAGTGCATCTGCAACAACATTTAGCTTCCATTTTTGTAGATGATTTCAAAGTCATAACCCAACATCTTTGTGACCCATTTTTTCTACTCTTATGAAAAGAGTATTTTTTCTACTAGGATCTTGTTGCAACATTTGAATGAGTGTCCACACTTCTTTTTCCTTCTTCCATTCATCCATTGCTTCATTTATCCAATCTGGTTGGATAATAGAAATGGCACAAAGAAATTATTCCACCTCTTCATCCTTTCTTGAGAGTGCATCTGCAACAACATTTAGCTTCCATTTTTGTAGATGATTTCAAAGTCATAACCCAACATCTTTGTGACCCATTTTTTCTACTCTTATGAAAAGAGTATTTGTTCCAAAAGTATTTAAGACTATCATGATCAATTTTTACCTTGAAGTGTCTTCCCATTAGGTAAGGTCGTCATTTATTTAGTGCATGTAGCATTGCCAAAATTTCATTCTCATAAATAGTTTTATGTAAATACTTTCCTTTGATTAGATTACTTTCAAAAGCAATGGGTCTTCCTTCTTGCATTAAAACAACACCAATTCCATTTCCCGAGGCATCACATTCCACAATAAAGGTTTTTGTGAAGTTTGGCGTAGCTAAGACCGATGCTTGGCACATTTCCTCTTTAAGATGTTCAAAGGCCTTAGTTGCTTCAGGAGTCCATGAAAATGCATATTTCCTCAATAATGTTCTTAGAGGTGCTGCTATTCTCCCATAACTCTTAACAACTTGCGATAATACCATGTTAACCCCATAAATCATCACAACTGCTTTATGGTTGTGGGGACTTTCCATTCCTTAATGGATTTAATTTTGTTAGGGTCTAGCTTAACACCCTCGTGAGATACAATATGACCCAGATACTCCACCTCTTGTACTCCAAAGAAACAATTTGGAGGTTTTTTCATATAATTGTTTCTCCTCAAATAGTTTGAGCACCCTGTCAACATGTTGAACATGATCCTTCCAAGACCTGTTGTAGATTAGTATATCATCAAAAAATACTAACACAAATTCTCTAAGGAATGGTTTGAAAATGGAATTCATCAACGCTTGAAATGTAGAAGGTGCATTGGTAAGGCCAAAAGGCATGACAAAAAATTCATAGAGATTCTCATGAGTTCAAAAATTTGTTTTCCCAATATCTTCAGTCTTCATTCTAATTTGATGATATCCCAAAAGAAGATACAACTTGGTAAAATAAATTGCTCCATGTAATTCATCCAATAATTCATAAATCACAAGAATGGGAAATTTATCTTTAATAGTGAGCTTATTGAGCTCCCTATAATCTGCACACATGCACCATGATCCATCCTTCTTGTGTACCAATACTAATGGAGCAGAGAAATAACATTGAATCGATTAAATTAAACCAACTTCTAACATTTCTGCAACCATACGCTAAATTTCGCTCTTTTGGACATATTTGAAGGAACACTTCCTAGAATCAAGGAACACTTCCTAGAATCAAATGAACAGCATAATTATGATCATGAATAGGTGGGAGTCCTTTGGGAGTTTCAAACACCTTGGAATTATTGTCCAATACTTTTGGAGATCTGGAGAAATATATGATTTTGATGTTGTAACTTCTAGTGAGCATAATTGTGCAATTCAACTTCCTTTCCTTCCGAATTTTTTTTCGAGAAATGTTCTTGAAAATTAAAAGCTACCGTCCCCAATGATTGTAACCATTGTACTCCTACTACAACATCAGCACCTCCCATTGGAATGGGAAGCATTGGACTATTCAATACATATTTCCCCATGGTTAGCCTAATATTATGGAAATTTCCAGAGAAATTTATACTTCCTCCATTTGCAACCATCACTTGAAATTATGGTGTTGGGTATAGGAAGCAATTCAATTCCTTGCCTACCTTACAATGAATAAAATTATGGGTATACTTGAGTCAATAACCACTATTACCTTTTTCTTCTTGATATGTCCTTCTATCTTGAGAGTTTGAGGAGTGGTAATTATTGCCAATGCATTACAATATATGGTCAGACTCATTTATTCATTCTCTAGGGTTGGTTATTGGTGTATATCCTCTTCTTTTGAAGTTTCTTGTTCATTTTCTTCCTCCTCTTCACAATTTATGTAAAATAATGTTAGAAAATGATATATTACAGAGCAATGCAACACATAAAATATGTGGAAAACACAAGCACACAAAACACATAAAAATAGAGAGACACAGATATACGTGGTTCACCCAGTTTGGGCTACGTCCACCTCAAACAACTAGTCCTTCCTTTCTATTATCCAGCAAAATGAAGGGACACAACCTACAATAGATCCGATGTAACATCCTCTATTCTCTCTCATAGTCTCCCTATTTGTTTCTCATTATGAGAATACACATACAATACACAGCCGCAATATAATACCCTCATACAAGCGAGGGGTTTCCTTCTAGGGAAAAAAACCCTAAACTAAACATAACTTCTACTTTCAGATCATCCACCTAATGAATGGCTTAGATTGACTAGAAATTACTATACTTTTACAAGGCAATTTTACATCTTTTTTTAGCTTTGGGGGCGCTACCCTTGAAACCCCCCGCCGGGGGGGGGGGGCTCCATAAAGTCACAACTGCCCCCCTAGACACCCCAGGCAATGTCTAATTATGGGTGGCGTTGCCACCCCACTAAGGTACAGGGGTTCAACGCGGGGGGGGGGGGCGCGCTCCATAAAGTCGCAGCTGCCCCCCCTGGACACCCCAGGAAGCGTTTAATTACGGACGGAGTTGCTGCCCCACTAAGGTATAGGGGTTCAATGCTATGATACAAAATAAACAAGATAATCAGGCTCCACGACCAACAATCTCCCACTTGGAGACTGATTGTAGCAACTCCACCGCTGCTTCATTTGCTGGACAATGACTCCTCTTTGGACTTGGCTATTTATCATCTTGATTTTCATCCTTGAAGACCAATTGAAACTAAGCATAATCTCAGTTTCTCCCTGGTTACAACTTTTGTTAGCATATTTGCAGGATTCTGGCTAGTGTTTATCTTTTCTAGCTTCAATTTTCCATCTTCCAATACTGACCTATGAAATGGTACTTGAGTTGTATGTGTTTATTCATGGGATGAAATGTTGAGTTCTTTGCAAGATGAATGGCACTTTGGCTATCACTGTATAACGTGCCCATATCATGCTTCTTACTCAATTCTTCCATAAACCTTTGTAACCAAATCATTTCTTACTAGCCTCTGTAGCAGCAACATACTCTGCTTCTGTTGTTGAAAGTGCAACAACACTTTGGATTTTTGAAACCCAATTGACAGTTGTTACCTACAGTAAATACATACCCTGTAGTGCTCCTCTTGTTATCTCTGTCACCTGCCATATCTGCATCAACATATCCCTGTAGAGAAATGTTTGAACCACCAAAGCATAATGCTTGATTTGTGGTATCTCTCAAATATCTGAGAATCCATTTCACTGCCATCCAATGTTATTTTCTTGGATTGTTCATGTACCTGCTTACAACTCCCATTGCATGTGAAATATCAAGCCTTGTGCAGACCATTGCATACATTAAGCTTTCAACTATTGATGCATATGGAACTTTAGACATATAATCCATTTCTTCTTTGGTCTTGGGGTACATCTCCTTACTAAGTTTGAAATGGCTAGCAAATGTGTACTAACTGGTTTTGCATTTTGCATATTAAATATTTTCAACACCTTTTGTATGTACTAATTATGAGACAGTGTTAATTTGTGATTTTTCCTATCTCTAGTTATTCTCATACTAAATATTTGTTTTGTAGCTCCCAAATCTTTCATTGCAAATGAATTTGCCAATTTTATTTTGAGCACATTTATTTCCTGCATGTTAGACCCTACAATAAGCATGTCATATACATATAATAACAATATAATATAACTTCCATCATTTTTCCTTTCCAGATAAACACATTGATCAGAGTGACATCTAGTATGACCTTGTTCAGACATAAACCTATCAAATTTTAGATACCACTACCTTGGAGCCTGTTTTAAGCCATACAAGCTCTTCTTTAACCTGCACACTAATTTTTCCTTCCCTTTGACCTCATATCCTTCTGGTTGTTGCATATAGATCTCTTCCTCCAAATATCCATGGATAAATGTTGTATTTACATTTAACTATTCAAGATGAAAATCTTCTGCTGCTACAAGACTTAAAATAGTTCTGATTGAAGTCATATTAACAACAGGAGAAAATATTTCATAAAAATCAATACCTTTCTTTTGTGCAAACCCCTTCACCACAAGTCTAGCTTTGTACCTTTGTTTTCCTCCATCTTCTTACTTCAGCCTGTAAACCCATTTATTCTGCAATGTAGTTTTACCTGCACGCAACCAAACTAAGTCCCAAGTCTGGTTATGCATTAAGGATTCCATCTCTTCTTCCATCGCTAGCTCCCACTTCTTCCTGGTTTCAATCTGAATTGCTTCTTCATAACATTCAGGTTCACCAGAATTAGTCAACAATAAATAATATAATGAAGGAGAGTATCGTTCACGGGGTCTAGTTATCTTGGTATATCTTCTGACAACACTTTCAGGTGTTTGAGGTGCCTGTTGCCATTGTGGTGGTTTCTGTTGTTGTGCTTGTTGATTATTATTATCTTCAGGTACCTTTACTTTTTCTGTGATCCCATTAAGAATTGTGTATTCTTTGTTTTCTTTTTCCTGTTTCTTTTCCTGCAACTGATTTTGATACAAGGCCTTTTCATTGAATATTACATCTCTGCTCCTAATGATTTTGTGATTTTCATAATCATATAAGCGACAAGAAAAATCATTAACACCATATCCAATAAAGGTACATTTCTTCGATTTTGCCTCAAGCTTTATTCTATTTTCTTTATTAATATGGAAAAATGCCTCACAACCAAAAGGCTTTAAAAAGGAGTAGTTTACCTTTTTACATGTCCATGCTTCCTCTAGAATACCACCATCGAAGGAACTTGAAGGCCCTTTGTTTATTAGATAAACAACAGTATCTACAACATCTGCCCAAAATTGTAAAGGCAATCCTACATGAAATCTCATGCACCTTGCATGCTCCATGATTATTCTGTTCATCCTTTCTGACACACCATTTTCTTGTGGTGTTCTTGGAACTGTCTTCTCTCTGCGAATTCCATGCTCTGAACAGTACCTATCAAACTCTTTGCTGCAATATTCACCTCCATTTTCTGATCTGAGACACATCAACTTCTTTCCTGTCTCAATCTCAACCAAAGCTTTCCATTTCTTGAAAGTATCAAATACATCAGATTTATTTTGAATACAAAAAATCCAAGATTTTCTAGTTGCATCATCAATAAAAGTAACATAATAACAAGAGCCATCGAGAGATGATAACTGAGCAAGTCCCCATACATCTATATGCACAAGCCCTAATTTTTCTCTCTTCTTTTCTTTCCCAACTCGGAGAAATCTGACTCTCTTTTGTTTTCCATAAATGCAATTCTCACAATAATCCAAATCAACATTCTTCAAACCCAGAAACAAATTTCTTGAGTGAAGAATCTTCATCCCCTTCTCACTCATGTGTCTGAGCCTATGATGCCATAATGCTGCATCTACTCCTTTGGAAGTTAAATCATTGACAGAGTTAGAAATACCATTGCATAAATACAAAGTACCAACCTTTTCGCCTTTTGCTATTACCAGGGCTCCTTTGGTGACCTTCCAAGTTTTATCTATGAAAGTTGTCACACAACCTTCACCGCCTAACTGCCCTATTGAAGTCATATTTTTCTTCAGATCTGGAACATGCATTACCTCCTTTAATAGCCATTGGTTTCCATTCTGTTGTTTTACAAGAACTTTACCCATTCTAACAATTTTACAGGGTTTATCATCACCCAAACGAACTTGTCCAAAATATCCTTGAACATAGTCATGAAAATATTTCTTATCAGGTGTGGCATGGAATGAGGCCCCTGAATCTACCACCCAGGAATTAGTAAAATTTTCAAAAGAAAGAATCAAAGCATCTTGTAACACATCACCTGTCACATTTTCTTCATGATTGTTTTCTTGTTGTGCGTCTCCTTCTTCTCTCTTTTGAGATCTACAGTCTTTCTTCAGGTGTCCTTTCTTTCCACATTTCTAGCACACTATCCCCGATCCGGACTTGGATCTACCTTTCCTTGATTTACTGCGATATCTTGAGCTCTTTCCCCTTTCCATTCTTCTTCCCTTAGATTCTGCACTCAAATCATTACCCGATGTCTCACCGGAGCTTTTCTGTCACATTTCCTCGCTAAGGATAGCACCAAAAACATCATCAAACTTTAAAGTACTAGATCCAGAGACAGAGTTAATAATGGCCATAACTAAATCATTCCAGCGTTCTAGAAATGAGCACAGAAATAAAAGAGCCCTAACTTCATCATCAAATTTTACCCCTACAGAACTTAACTGACTGGGAACTGTATTAAAATCATCTAAATGGTATGCAATAGATCCACCTTCCGACATCTTCATATTAAATAAACGTTTCATAAGAAATACCTTGTTTGAGGCCGAGGGTTTTTCATATAGTTTCGCCAATGCCTTAATCAAACCCTATGTTGTTGTCTTCTTCGAAATATTGAAGGCTACCAATGCCGCGAGGCACAACCGTACTATTATGAGTGCCTTTCTATCGAGAATCTCCCATTCTGCATCTGTCATAGTCGTCGCCTTCTTTTTTTTTTCGCTCAATGGTAGGTACAGATCTTTCTGATACATATAATCTTCCATCTGCATCTTCCACAAAGAGAAGTTTTAGCTGTTAAATTTATCGACCCTAAATTTACCATATTCCGCCATTTCTCCCACTCAAACCAGGAACCCTTCTTTCCTGCGAGTTTATCAGCCAAATAGATCTTTGGCTCTGATACCAGTTGTTAGAAAATTATATATTACAGAGCAATGCAACACATAAAATATGTGGAAAACACAAGCACACAAAACACATAAAACCAGAGAGACACATATATACATGGTTCACCCAATTTGGGCTATGTCCACCCCAAACAGCCAGTCATTCCTTTCTATTATCCAGCAAAATGAAGAGACACAACCTACAACGGATCTACTGTAATATCCTCTGTTCTCTCTCACAATCTCCCTATATTTTCTCGCTCTAAGAATACACATACAATACAAATCCGCAATACAATACCCTCATACAAGTGAGGGCTTTCCTTCTAGAGCAAAAAAACCTAAACTAAACATAACTTCTACCATCAGATCATCCGCCTAATGAACGGACCAGATTGACTAGAAATTACTATACTTTTACAGGGCAATTTTACATTTGTTTTTAGCTTCAGGGGCACTGCCCTCGAAACCCCCCCACCAAGGGGGGCTCCATAAAGTCACAACTGCCCCCCCCAGACTCCCTAAGGAGAATTTAATTACGGGTGGTGTTGCTACCCCATTAAAGTACATGGTTCCAACGATGTGATACAAAATAAACAAGATAATCAAGCTCCACACCCAACAAATAATTTCTTCTCAACACACTTAGTGTATTTTCTATCACAACTTTTTTCTCTTTTTTGTTCCAATTGTTGAGGTGTCAACCTTGTAAGTTGTGGAAGTCTAGGAGTAGCCACACTTCCATCATTATAGATGTGAGTGTTAGGCTTCCTTGTCACCATAATTTTACTTTCAATTTTTCTTTCCAGCTTGAATGCCTTCTCCAATGAATCAGGTTCCCAAAGACAAAACTCATGTTGGATGTTATCCTTTAAAGTCCCTTTGAAGACGTTAATCTTGTGTTCCTCTGGAATATTAGTTACCCTTATATTCAATTTTTGGAAGTCCTCAATGTGATCCACCATTGTACCCTTTTATTTGAGATATATCAATTTGCTAAATAAGGTGTTGCTCTTTGTATCCTCATAATGTGCTATCATTTCCTCTGTAAAAAATGACCAAGTGACAATTTTTTTACGAGTGAAAAGACATCGATACCATACAAATGTATTTTGTTCTAAATGTAAAGTTGAAATGCATACCTTTTGTGTGTTTTGCACATTATGGAGATCAAAATATTTCTCCATCTTCAGTATCCATGTAACAAGATCCTTGCCATAAAACTTCCTCATATCCATATTTGGAATACGGTGGGTCTTACATGAAACATTAGAGTTTATGAAATCACAATTAGTATTTATTTTGTTCTCATCATGAGTTTCATGTGCTACCTTTTCACCATTAAGAATCATTTCTTGTATCAACTTTGTCAAAACTTCCATGTCTAGTTTTAGATCATTCTTTATTTCTTCCATGTCAGCTTTCATGTCGTCCATCTTATCTTCCATGTCATTCTTCAAACCATCCATCTTAGCTTCCATGATTTTCTTCAAACCATCCATATTAGCTTCCACGCCTTTCTTCAAAGCATCCATATTAGTTGCCACTCCTTTCTTCAAACCATCCATATTAGCTTCCATGCATTTCTTTAAAATTTCCATTTATTTTTTTACTGCTCTTTGCGAGAGCAAAATTTGATGCACTTTCTCTTGTAATTTTGATATATCATGTTGCACTTCTTCCTCTTCATGAGTCATAGTAGAGCCTTATGAGGGATTAATGGGTGTTGAATTCTTTTTATGGGGAATTCAAGAAACTGATACTGATATATATGCTTCAATATGCCCTTGGAATCACTTCAAACTAATTTTTCAAACAAGACTGATGAAATTTGTAAAAAATACACACATTTTTCTTGCTTTTGAGTAGCTTGATATTGAAACTGAATTATATCTGTGATTTTGGATCTTCAATATCTAAAACTCGGTCCTGTTGTAGCCCTCTGAATCTGATTTTGAATGTTATGGGTCCGACCTGATTTGGATTCTTCAAGTCCAGGTTATGCCCAATCTCCCACAATGACCTATTCATGGACTGGTTCAGTAGAGCGAACGTGTACAGCATGCCATGTGTCATTGTTCCCCCCTTCATCTCTGAAACTGATACATAGGGAACTAAAATCTGTATTATTTTTTCTAATTCTTAAATAATTCCAATATGTTTCTCAAAGAGAGAGTTATGATGATTTTCCCAAGGTCGCCTCTTTTAGATGAAATTCGAGAGCCTACAAAAACCCTAACTTCCACAGATTATATCTATGAAATTATTGCGAACCAAGATCTAAAAATTTTACACAACATTCCTTCAGATTTCTTCGAAATGGGTTTTCAGTTTTAGCATTTGAACCTTCGTAGAAAATGTTTTATTGACAAAATTCCACGATGATCTGTCTGAAGCAGCGAAACCCTAGAATCAAAAGCTCTGATACAAAATGTTATGAAACCAACTTCAAAAATAGAAGAATAGAGACATCAATGCCTTATAAATAAGCCACTTCGAGGGGTAACCTCCTTTACATTACATAAATGAACAATTCTTGGATGATTCAAATGAAAAAACCTCCTTTCTATATATAGGAGTCCATGGGGTCATAATATAATCCTAACCGACCTAACAATAATAATGCAAGGACACAATAATAACAATATGGGGTTCACAGAGGTATAAAAATAACAATAAGGGGGCTACATTAACAATAATAAGGGACAACACTAGTAATATAGGGACCTAACAAGTTGGGTTCGATGGGCCCTAGCCAAGAAGCTCATTTCCATCTGAGAAAATAAATTAAATTATGTGAGACAGATCAACCATCTATAGGAAAAAAAAAAAATTCATGAACCTAGCACTAAGCTCCTTTTATTAATTAAAGAGTCTCTTCTCAATAGATTCGATGTAACAATATATCCAGCTCCAGATAACGTTATGGAGATTCAAGCCTTTAAAATAACAAAACAAGTAATTTTCCATAGTATCACTAACCAATCTACTCCTATGACTTGATATATACACATTTTACACGTGCTCTCATCCATATCAATATAGTCACAAAAATGCAATTTATTACCAGTTGATTCCCTATCAATAAAATCCCTTGCACACTTTGTTTCACTCGAGCCATGTACATGAAGATAATGAACAAAACTATGTTGAAGATCAAGAGTGAGATTGTGAGGTTTCTTCCTTGACAAATCATATCCAACGACCTTCCTAATTTGGTGCAGGAATTGAGATTAGTGCAGTAATCTGAAGACCATGATCCTCCTATATCTTAACACTTCAATTTTGAAATTAGTGAAAACAATTGCAAAATATATTTTGGGTAACGTTATGGTACACTTCTAGTTAAAAATTTAATCTATTTTACATTTTAAATAAAAATAGGAAACCTTTATCCAATATAACCAAAGAAACATAAAAAAGGTTAAAATGTATGCATGGAGGTTTATTTAATTTGTGAAACAGAGGTTAAGGTAGGGTAATTTTGGTAACAATTAGAGAAATTATGGGGCCTAAAATTCCCCCAACCTCATCTTGTTGTGTGTCCTCACACAACTACTCATTAATCTCTACAAAAAAACAAAAAATTGAAAATTTTCCTCCTCATTTCTGTATTTGAATATTAATTCCCGAGCCTTCGACCTGAATCTTCTTTACTTGTATTTTGAACCTTCTAGCACAATTTTTCATGTAGGTGTCTTGAATTCTCCATTTCTTCACCTACTCCTTTAGTACAACCAACTCTACAAAAAAATCTTCATCTTTAGTCATCAATGTAGCATTTTTAGATTTTATGCATCTATTCAACAACTCCAACTCTTGAACATATTGTCTTAATTTTTTATTTTCCTCTATATTCTTCACATGAGTTGCATCAGGAACATAATCCTTCAGTTCTTTCTCCTTCTTCTCATGAAAGTTTATTTGTTTCTTTATATTTTTCATTATAGATGCAACCAGAACAAAGTCCTCTTGCTCTTCTTTCCTCTACTCCTGAATTCCTTTGTGAATCACCTTTTTCTTTTTAATTTTCTTCATTACAGACATTGAAGGAGTATAATCCTTATACTCTTCCCCTTTTCACTCTTTACTGGTAATAAGGGTACCCATCATTTCTACT
Organism: Pinus albicaulis; assembly: GCA_034641835.2. Classification (NCBI taxonomy): domain Eukaryota; kingdom Viridiplantae; phylum Streptophyta; class Pinopsida; order Pinales; family Pinaceae; genus Pinus; species Pinus albicaulis. Next base: position 119,583,310 of record CM076580.1, on the reverse strand, counting down.
CCTACTAAGAGAGAAATGTTTTCTTTATTGAGTACATGTTTCTTCCTGCAAACTAACACCATATCACTAGCCATCCCATCATTTCCTTCAAGGGTATCTAGTGGAGGTTCTCCCAATGAGGAAACATCTCCTTTAGATGATTCATAGTCCATAATGACTTCAACTTCAAGAAAACCAGAAGGTTTTGATGTCTTCCGATGAGAAGAAACATGACGTATTTTTACTAACCCTCGTCTTATCCTTTAGGGTGGTTTTGTCACCACAACTTCATGTGTCACACTCTTCTTTGTTTTCTGAATATTATTCTCTTATTGTTCCTCTTGTTGAGGCTGAGTGGTCTTGGATTCCTTAACCTTCTTATATTTTCCTCTTTGTTGTTTTTCTTGTTTCTAAGGTTGGTTAGCCATGGATTCTTTAGCCTTATCATGTTTTTTCCTTGTTTATTTTTATGCTAATTACCTTCGTGACTCACCCATTCTAATATAACTTGGGAATTTATCCTAGGTATAACCCTTGTTATTCAATTCCTCAATAAATATAATTTTCATTAACCCATAATGACACATATTGTAACCTACCAGATCCTTCGAATTTTTCTGAACACTCCTAGACATCTTGGCTAGGCTCTTTAATAAGAAATGTGAAAATTTTATTAACTTGCTAGACTCAAAGTGCATCAGGAGGAAAATGTGATACAGGTAAGTCATGGAGTACCTACCTTCACAAGTGAAGATTTTTTGTAGGATAAACAATAGATGTCACCATTTTTCAATCATTTCACTCCTCGCCACTCCCTTCTTCCAACCAACTGCGCATATTATTCTTGATAGAAACTTTCACTAGACTCCTTTTGCTATTTCACCTTTTTTAAACCATTGTTCCCTGTGACAGAAATCTCATTATCCAAGGAGATTAATTTCTCTATTATTTCGAATCTTAATGAGCCTATGGTCACCACCTTCCCATCTAAATTCTGTGCAAAATATTTTGTGACACTTGAATCATAACCATTAAACTTCTATAGGAAGGGAAACCATTCTTCTTCTTGCAGAATAGGAAGGCTCGCTTCATACTCTATTGTCCCCTCAACTTGTTTGATAGATAATGGTTCAATCTACACTGGTTCCATGGTACCTATAAAGCCAATACAACTTGCAATTCGTCACAATTCAAAAAATCTCCAATGATAACACTCACTATTTGTACAATACCATAATGTTTTTTCAATTTAAAATGAAATGGTGTAGTAATGATTTAATTTTAAGGCTTGCACAATTCCAGTACCATGAATTCATTCAAACTACAAGACCATCTGCATCTGAGTTCCTATAATGACACCTCATGTCTTAACCCATTATCACACAATATGGTAATTACGTCCCATGAGGTACGAGATTCAGTAAAAAAAATGGATTCGATAAATCTTCTAAAATAGGAAAGGAAATAATGATTAGCACCATCATTTTAAAAATAACAATCATACGGGTTATGATTTTGAGACTTTGGGATTTTAATGCTAGATAGTGGTCGGTTCACACATTATGGGAAAGGATACCCATTTAGTGGCGGTATTAAAACATAATAATAAGGATGGGTGTTGCTAGTAATGATAAAAGGTCACCTAGATTTTATATTAATTAATGCTAACCATTCATATCCCTTTTAGAACCCTTAAAAATAATGGCCACTTTACAAATGAAGGTTTAGTTACTCATGCCCAAGATAAGGTCATCATTTTTTCATATAGTTTTCATTTTCCTTAAAATAAAAATTGACCTATCCCTATAATACTCAAAAATAAATTAATATGCTTATTAAAATAAATTCATAAGGAAAATTCCAATGCTGTAATAAGAATCAACTCATTGTGATTAATATGCTTATTAAAATAAATTCATAAGGAGAATTCCAATGCTGTAATAAGAATCGACTCATTGTGTGATAAAAATGATTCATGCACTATGCTATGAATAATTTTGGTACTGTAATAAAGATGATTCTTTCCCTATAATAAGAAAATTCCTGCACTTGCACTTATTATGAAAATGATTCATGTACTATGGTGAACAATCACTTTGCCTCTAAAAACTTCATGCTAGATTGTGTAAAAACAAATTGCAGAGTTAAGGAGGATTAATCGCTAGGATCAAATTTTACTATGCTTTGGTCTTGGGATAGACAAGGCTTCAAAGATGTTAGAACCTAAATACTAAGAGGGGAAAATAAACAGAATGGGGATATTACATTAAAAGAAAAAAGGAAAGGAAAATCATCAGGGACACTTAGAATAAGGTGGATTGATCCAAGAGGGAGATAAGAAAAAGGGACAAGGGGAAAAAATTTAAGGGTACAAGAGGGAAAAAAATAGAAGTGGGAATAAGGAATTAATTAAAAAAAATAGGAAGGGCATCATTATATATTAAGGAATAAAGATGAAATCAAAGGGGAATTTTAGAAAATGGAAAGGAAGAAAGAAAAAGTATCCAAATTCAATGGTTGATGCCTCTGTCAAATAATGTTGCGACCTATGTAAGTAAATTAAATGCAATGGGAATTTTTATGCTAGCTGCATAAAGTATTATCATGTCACTTGCTATGAAATTTAATAAGGGTTGAGTTTCTGCTGGTTCTTTTTTGTTGCCACTAGAAGTCGCTATAGAAACCTACTTATTCTCATAAGTAAGTTAGTCATGCATTTAAATTCAAGTGGAATCCCATTTTATTAAAAAGGAACATGCCTTCCAACAAGCTATTTTTCAAGCATATTCCTACACAACTTCACCATGAAGCTGGTTTTCATAGTCATGCATTATTTTCTTTTTTCTTTTTTAAATTTTTTTTTTTTTTTTTTGTTCAATTATTCTATGAAAATACAAAAAAAAAATATACTCACAGCAAGTTAGTACTCTACCATGCCTATCATTTTCAAATATGCCTATTGTTGAACTTGCTGCATAAAATATTTCTTAGTGTTGGGTTGAAGATACACTCTAAGCCCATGCCCATTTACCAAGAAAAAAATATCCTATCCATCAATGGTTTTTATCTCCATTGCTCCATTCTCAAAGAATTTGACCACTTCATAAGGCCTCAACCAACATGTATGAAGCTTCCCCCTAAATTTTTTAACTTTGAGTGATAGAGGAGCTCCGAATTACCCATATGGAGTTGCTTTTTATTTATTAAGTTTTCATTCCATTTCCTACACTGTTGCTGAATCAAGGTATTTTTTTGAACAACAACCCTTCTTATCTCATCAAGTTCACTCAACTGCAAAAGGTGTTGCTGTTGTGCTTCCGAGAAATCTAGTTCGAATAGGGTTGTAGTTCTGAAGGTCTTAATCTGGAATTCGATCAAAAACAATACTTATTTTCCATACACCAACTCATAAGGTGTATGACCCATTTTTTTTTCCTCCAAGTACTTTTGTGAGACCATAATTCCTCTGGTAATCTATTTTTCCAATCATTTTTATGAAGATTTACTATTTTGTAAGGATGGACTCGATCACCTTATTTGTATATTATACTTGGCCATTTTCTTGTGGGTGGTATGGTGTAGACTTCATGTGTTGAATCTAGTATTGATCTACAATTAATTTAATCATATTAGAAACAAACTAAGGTCCATTATCAGTAAAAATTTCTCATGGAACACCAAATCAAGTAAAAATTTCAGTAAATAAGAAATCAATAACAACTCTATCAGTAGCATAAGAAACAACTCTAGATTCTACCCATTTTGTTACAAAATCTGTACAAACCAAGATATTTATATTATTTAAATATGTTGGGGCTATGGGTCCCACAAAGTCAATGTCCTACTTTTCAAAGGGTTCTAACATGACTTGAGGGCATAAAGATATCTCAACGGCTTCACTAGGTTGTCCCATTTTCTGAAAACTATCACAATGCTTAACATACTATTTTGAATCCTTAAGCAAGGAAGGCCAAAAGTAGCTAGCGTGAAGGATTTTATATGTTTTCCTCTTGTCAGAAAAATGGCCGCCACAAGGCTCATCATGGGAAGCTCTCAAGATATCAAATGCCTCCTCTTCTCTTACATATATACGAATAATAAGACCAGGCCCAGTGTATAAGAGGTATCCTTAGATGTAGGAGCATGAAGCATTATTCTGAACTATCATATGCCTTTATCTAGTGGATAGGTACGGTGGTGTTTTTCCCATGACAAGGTAATTGGATATATCAGTAAACCAAGGAGAGTTTGTTGAAACAGAAAAAATATTTTGATCGGGAAATGAATCATCTAGACGAATTTCTTGACCATGGTTATTCAACATAGAAAGATAATCAACTACTACATTTTATTTTCCTGGCCTATTAATTATAGTAACATTGAATTCATGTAGTAAAAACAACCACCTAGTTACCCTACCACTAGTTAAATGTTTATTCATCAAATATTTTATGGAAAAGTGATCTATATGTATAAATACTTCATAACCTATAATATAATGTCTAAATTTGCTAATGGAAAAAACCACAACTATAAAATCTTGCTTTTTTACTATATAGTAAAGTTTGGAAGATGAAATTTTTTTACCAACAAAGTATATGGAATAATATTGCTTACTTTCTTATTGTCCCAAAGTTGCACCCATGGTAGTATTTGAGGCATCCAAGGAGATATGGAATGGAAGGGACCAATTATGTCCCCTCAAGACTGGTGCCTGTACTTATCTCTCCTTAATATTCTCAAAATCTCTTTGGCAAGCCTCAGTCCAAGAGAAATCACTATTATTAGATAATTACGGCAAAAGGAGGGTAGTTTCCCTAGCGAAATCCTCAATGAATCTTTGATAGTAGCCTACATGAACCATGAACCCTATCACTTCCCTTTGCATTTTTGGTATAGGAAGGAGTATAAGGAAATTTATCTTGGCTAGATCTACCTGGATATCCTTATCAAAAATAATATGGCCAAGGAACACCCCTTCTTTGCACATTAATCTACATTTCTTGTCACTCAAAGCAAGGAGAACCTCTTGGTACCTATTTAGTACATTATTTAAATTTTGAAGATCTTCCTAAAAAGAATCACCAAATACTAAAAAGTGATCCATATAAACGTCTCCACACTTGAGGTCAAGAAAGATAGCCAAGAATTCCCTTTGAAAAGTAGCAGGAGAATTACAAATTCCAAATGGAAGCACCCAATAAGCGAATGTTCTCCAGGGACAAGTAAAGGTAGTATTGTCTTGATCCTCAAGTGAGATCTATATTTGGTTATAACCACTGAAGCCATATAAAAATCAAAAGTATCTTTTACATGCAAGGGTATCTAGTACATGAAAAATGAAGGGAAGGGGGAATTAATCTTTGAGAGTGGAATTATTTAATTCTCTATAATCAATATAGATACACCATCTCCATCCTTTTTTAGGACATACTTAGGTGTGGGTTAAAATTTCTCCACAACCAGCCTCTCTAGAAATGGAGCCTGGTTCAACAAATAAGGTAAGGACTCTGAGTGTATGGGAATAGAATGAGAAGAAGCATTATTGTTTGAAATATTAGGAGTTTCCTCAAATTTCTCCTCAACAATTACTAAAGGTTTTTTTTAATTTTTGTTTTTGTTTTTCTGACTTTATTATCCTTCCCAACCTCAACTAGAGGTCATTTACACCAACAAACATGCACTGGTAAATAGGGAAAGGGATTGGTCCAATGGAATGATTAATTTGTATCTCTTTATTATTTGGGTTAGGCATTGGTTTTGCTAGCAACTGAGGTGGTTGCAATGGTGGTGGCATTGGAAATGACGGTGACATAAGTTGTGTCTGATGATACGAAGAATTTGGTAGTGTAGGTTGTGCCATGGGATAAGGTGCATACAATGTAGGATGTGATTGTGTAGGCATGGGGTAAGAATAATGAGAGTGTGGTGGTCCCCTCCATTCTTGTTTCCAAGGAGGAGGAGAAGACTACCCATACTGAGAATGGTACCCATGTTGCAAAGACTAGGGATAATTCATGTTTTGAAAAGAATATTGTGGTGCATTATAACCAGGAGAAGATGGTTCAAATTCAAAAATCCTACTTGTACTTACTTATGGCCATGATTTTCGTGCCCATATATCATGAAATGGCCTAAGTACTGAATGCTCTCCTTAAAATTTTTCCTTCAATCCTCGTATGGATGGTAATTCCTCGGTAGGATTCTTACATGCACATATTACACAAATATTGACACTTTTGACATCTACAAGACACTCATGTAAAATATGTTTTTTTATACATTTTGGATAATAAGTGGATAGTGTTTCTAGTTCTTCCACTGATTTCTGCTGAGATTTTAAAGAATCTATCTATTTTCTAACAATATTCATAATTTCATATAAGATCTGTAGATACAAATATGTTGTTCCTATAATTGCTTCTAATTCCCTTACCAAAATTCAGACTGATTTCGTGAAACTTTCTCAACATAATTCACAAATCTGATCAAAAGAATTCTGATCAATCTCCCCTTCTCCTAATAAATTGAAATTATTCCTAGAATCATCAAAAATCCCATGTAGAAGCAAGGTTATAATAGTGATCGTATCAAACTTATGATTTTAACTTTGAAGGATGGATATAAATCTCCCTAAATAATCCTCCAAGGTTTCATCATTTCCATGTTTAATGGTAAAGATTCCATCCTGCATTTCTCATGTTTTGCAATATTCCTCATATTTATTCAATAAAACCCTCTTCATTTTCTCCCAAGAAGTAATATTTTTCCCCCCAAACCTCATGAAATAGCATAAAGCTGAGTCCTTAAGGGTTGTAGTGAAAAAATTTAGCTTATGGGCATCCAAGGAATAGTCATAACTTCTACAAAGTATATCAAACTCAAAAAGAAAAGAATATGGATCCTCATGCACCTTACCATGAAAGTGTGGAAGAATGGAATGTGGAATATTTTTCATTTGAACAGTTGTATTTGGATCCACAAATGGAAACCCAAAAGTGGACTACTCTTCCTGTGGTTAATTCTCACTAATCCCCTCACCATGCATTTCTTCATTAAATTCCATCTTTCATCCTCCAAATATACAAATTCTTGTAGACTGTGAGGGTTAATTTTGTTTCATATTTATTTTTTCATTCCAAACAGTCTCCTTCTGCTCTTCTATTGGTTGTGAGATACCTAAACTATTGTCTCCAGATTCCAAGTGAAAGGTACCAACGTGACTGGTTTGTGTTTTCTTGGATATATTACATGCAAAAGAAGGCCCACCAAGAGAAAAAAATTCATATTTATCAATATTTCCTCTGATCTTCATGGACTTCGGACCCCTACCTCTCCTAGTCATGCATTTTAAAAGAAATCAAACCAGAAATAATAAACACATTTGTGAAACTTCTTACTGGAGCAAATTTGTTCAAACCAAAATGTTGTAGCTAATTCAAAATATATGTATGCAACACACAATCAATTAAAAATAAATTCCTTCAAGAAATATAAGCACACTACAGAATTTTTTTTTAACTTACTTTTACTGCAAAAAAGAAAATCAGAACTTGACCAAAATTCCTTTCAACGCCTGCCCGACAACGACGCCAAAATGTTAGTTGGTGGAATTGTAATTCAATTCACAACATTTACTTATCAAACCAGGTCCTCTTAGACTTTTAGTCATAGTGCACTTAATGTCAAAGGTTTTGGATAAATTCTGTAAATGATATCTCTGTCCCAATAATTAAATTAATCAGGTTCAAAAAGGGCTTCAAATAAAATCCTTGACTTATATTCTTGCACTATACACACAATAACACCAAAATCACTCCAAAAACTAGATCTCGACAAAAAATAACAATCATATAATTTAAAAAAAAAAATCATATCAAATAGAATGAACTTATGACTCAATGGCATAGTTAATCAAATGAAAAGTCTATTCTTGTACTAAACAACCATTCAAAATACTTTGTTCTTGTACTTTTGAACAAAATTTGTTCTTGCACTCTTAAAATATTTTGTTGCTGCGCTAAGGACATTGTGTGACAAACTAACTATTCTGGTGTGAAATAAAAACATGCTCAAATTAAAAGTGCATTCTCAGACTCCACACACATTGTTTTGTGACTAACAATCAAATCTCAGCATGGAGTAAAAACTTCATCAAACAGAAAGGAATTGTTTCACACCTCTGCACACAAGACAAAACAATATCTCACCAATCAATTCAATCATACATTTCTCCTGCTTAATCAATGCCCTCTTTCAAAATAAATCTAAGTTTATGAAAAAATATGATATAGGTTACAAAGAATAAGGAACTTTGACAGATAATTTAATAACAAAGAAAACCTTTTTCCTTCACCGAAGGTATCAAGGTAACAATATTTTTATCATGGGCTTCACAGAACTAGAGACATTGTGTATCATTCGAATCATAAAGCTTTACAAAAGAGACTAAACCCACTCATTAACATAATCTTTTATACCAAGAACCTTTGGGTTTTTAACACAATATCAACAGTTATAATTCATTCACTAGGAGCAATATTCAATGTGCGCCAATAAAACTCAAACAAGCATATTATAGTTGTGAAACTAAATCTTCAATGAAAAGGGGTATTTTTACCATCGAACAAATATCCAAGTCTCGACTCATTATCCAACAAAAGAACTGTTACAAAACTAAGTTCTAGGGTTTAAACCTTGCTTCAAGAAATAACTTAGAAAATGAAAATACACTTTCATATCTCAATCATTACTACTGCTCATAAACGATTAACACCATTTATGAACATTTAATTGAATAAATAACTCTTTTAAAAATGAAAACAAACTCTAGATATGAATCATAGCCATTCCTCACAAATGATGCACAAGGTTTCTTGTTGTTTCATATGCACCCAATAAAAGTAATAAAAAATGCACACTTGCACACAAGAGCTTTAAGACATAATATACCACAAGTAAAATGATTTGATGGATAATGAACTAGGTTGATTAGGCCCTAACCAACCAGCTCGTTTAATTTTGATAAAATAAATTAACTTATACAGGAAACATTAACCATATACAAGAAAACAAAATAATTTCATGAACCTCACATTAAGCTCCTTTTATTAATCAAAGAGTCTATGGTCAATAAATTCGGTGTGACAACAGATCCAACTCCATAAGAGGTTATGGCGATACAAGCCTTTAAAATACCAAAACAAGGAATTTCTCACAGTATCTCTAACCTATCTACTCCTATGACTTGATATATATATATATATATATATATATATATATATATATATATATATATATATATATATATATATATATATATATATATATATTTTACACAGGCTCTTGTCCATATTAATCCAGTCACAAAAATACATTTTTTTAGCAAGTGATTCCTATCAATAGAAACCCTTTTACACTTTTTTTCATTCAAACCATTTTCAAGAATACAATGAAAAAAAATATATTGAAGACCAGGAGTGATATCGCATAGTTTCTTCCTTGACATCTCACATCAAACTCTCAGTCAAGCTATCGAATCAAACGACCTTCCTACTTTGGTGCAAGAACAGATATTAGTGTAGTAATCTTGAAACCAGGATCTTCCTGTACCATAACACTTGGATTTTGAAATTAGTGACAACTATTGAAAAATACTTTTTAGGTAATATGATGGTAGACTTATAGTTAAAATATTAATCTATATGATCTTTTAATAAATATAAGCAACATTTATCCATTATACCCAAAGAAACATAAAAGGTTAAAAATGTATCCATGGAGGTTTATTTAATTTGTAAAATAGAGGTTAAGGTAAGGGTACTTTGGTAAAAAACAAAGAAATTATAGGGCCTAACAGTGCCAGCAAACATTTTCTTCATATTCTACCTTAATGTTGGCATATTCGATCTCCCACAAGGGAAGAAAGTCTCGCCCGAGGTGCTATCAAGAGTTATTTGTGATTATTTAGTTCCAGATGTTGATAGAATATATTATATCAATTTAATTATACATTTAAGTCTTTAAAAATTACATATCAACTAGAGAATACTTGTGCAAGAAAAAAATAAGCACATTACACATGATCTTAACATAGCATCTCAAAATTTTAAATTAGGCACATAAACACAAACATATCCGCACGTAAAAAACAATGAAGTTCCCTGAAATATTCATGCATTAACACTATCAAACCTAATCATTATTACATCTATAGATTTGCATTATCTTAGCTAGATATGCCAAGAATCAGTTCCAAAATCCTCATTACAAACTAAAAATTACAATAATGGACTGTGAGATATAATTTCAGTAGCATATCAATCTTTCTTTATTTTATCCTCTTGCAAAACACATCTTACATGTCTATATATAGATTTTTCTCATTGATATTATGCCATTGAACCCACACTCGCTTGATGGAGTCAACTCTAATCACATTGACAAGATAGATTTTTCTCATTGACAAGATTGATTCTTTCAATTGTAACGGCTCAATCATTTTTCTGTGGACTTGAAATATTTCAACATAACCACTTGGTCCTCTTCTTTCCACTTGCTTCTTTTCCACTATTTTCTTCCGAACAAATCAACCATGCTCTTTTCCAACTTGCACTACTTGTTCTCTACAACCACCTTTCGACCAAAAATGTCTAAAAAATTGAAGTACCCAATATATCTATCTATATATATATATATATATAGACACAACCTTAAGGGTTAGCTCACTTGGTCAAGTTCCTGTTGTTAGAGCACCTCTGCTATTGAGAGGTCACAAGTTCAATTATTTCAACACTCTTGGGGTTAGAATTGATGATTGAGCTAATAGGAAATCATCCCTTCGGGTGGATCTGCCTAGTACAATATTCCATGGATGTAGCAGCCATTGATCTTTGAGGACTGTGACCACATAGAAATGTGTGTGTGTGTGTGTGTATGTTTTGTGTTTTATATTTACTCAAATTTTAAGTGTAAATATTTGGAGAGAATGAAAATATAAATTATTTTTCACTAACTTGACTTACGAAATACAATTTTTCATATATTTTTTAGTTCATATTATTGTGGATAAAGTATATACTTGTTAGGTATTTACACTTAAAATTTGAGTAAATTTACAAATAGATAACTCAAAAAGATAATTGAAAAATGATATTTTTCCTGAAATTTCCTTTAAAAAGTTGTCTTAAAATTTAGATAAATAAGAGAAGAAAACAATATGATTGAAAAATGACCCTTTTTTTCAAATTTCTTTAAAAATTACCCTTTTAAATATTTTTTGAGTTTTTTATTTTTTTATTCTTTTGTGAACTTGGTGCATAGAGAACTAGGGACAGGTCATATTTGTGTGGGTTGATTCTGTTAACTATCATTATCACTTCTTAGAGTTCCCACTAAACCCAATTGATACATAAGGGCTAGTTAAGGTTTGAACCAACAACATTATAAGGAGTACCTTAAAATATTCTCTATTAGCAATTAGTCTTTAAGATTTATTTTGATATTTTTTTGTAAGGTAGTGGGTCCTTTGTCAACCTTTGATGAGACTAGAAAGTTACCTACGAATAACCGAGAATTAGAAACTAACTATAACAATAATTACTACATAGAAAAATCATTGAAGATATAATAATTCAAGGGAGGAAATGCCTATGACATTGCCATGATTTTCCCTGAGTTGATTAAATGTTCATTGTATGAATAGATCAATGCCTTATTTCTCTTGATCAAATTTGGTTACCAGAGGACAGGTGGTTCCCTAAGGCTTTGATCTTTGGCCTAGGGAAAAGTGTCCAAAAGAATTTAATTTTTCTCCTAAAGTGACTTTATAATTTTATAAAGTCAAATCTAATTTAAAAGTGACTTTAAGTGATAAAGTTACTAAAGTCTAATTTTAAAGTGACTTTAATAAAGTCGATGTAAAATTAGAAAGAAAAAGTGACTTTGGAAATAAATGACTAAGTGGGTATTTATTAAAGTGGGGTGAATTAAAAAAAATAGAAAGTGAGATTTAAATGAGCATTTAATCTTAGTCCTAGATCTAAATCTGTTTCATCCATTGGATTTAGGGATTCCCCAAAAGTCACTTAGGGTTAGGTTAAAGGAGGAAAAGGTCATTCATTCTTTCATGAGCAGATTGAGAGAGGAAGAGAAGGAGAGCAAGGGAGATTTCTGAGTAGAGAGGAGAAAGAGGGTAGCTGATAGAGACTTCAGCAAAATCCGTACAACAACAAAGAGGCACGGTTTCCAAGGCAGAAATCTATACAACAAGTGTTGGGCACATTTTTCGAGGGAGAGAGGCACAGTAAACGAGGAAGACCGTACAACAAGTTTAGCGTTTAATTCTGGGCAGATTTTGGGCACGAATATCAAGAAGAGAGACTGTTGCTTGGTGGTACGGATTTCTAGAAATCTGTACAGCAGCCGTATAGTTAGTTTCGGCACAGATTTGGGGGCAAAGGAGCACAGATTTCGAGGAGAAGAAGTTGCTAGGTTTTCCGTACAGTCTGTACAACAGTACGGCCGTACAGCTGGGCACAAAAATCAAGAAGCTCATTTCAGCATTTAATGCTGTCATAAAAGCTGTAAAATTTCTATTTGGGGTTTTTACTGTTCTGCACGTTTTCCAAGGCAAAGTGAATGCATGGAGATCGAGATAAGTATAGTTGTTTAGTTGCTAAAAATTTTGCTGTAATTTCTGCCTCACTGTAAAAAGAATTTTCAGAAATAAGAAGGAGCTCTCAGACTAGTTTTCCCCAAGAGTTGTAGGGGGTTTTTCCAGGGTCACCTTGACCAAAAATCTCTGTGTTAAAATGTGTTGAATGGCTGTTTTGAGCTTGCTGATTTTTATTTCTGCATTTTCCAGCATTCTGTAAATTTTCCAGAATTTTTGTTTTCAGCAAAAAATTATTTTTTCTGTTTTTGAATGTAAGGATATGGGAAAGGGAATTTAACTAAAAGGAGAAATAAGGTGAAACTAAAAACCGGGGTGGGAAAGTCAAGAAATTTCTACATGGTATCAGAGCTTGAGTGCTGAAAGTGCAGTCTGGGACAGCAAGAAGAAAAATACAGTCTACTGATTTTTCACTCAGAAAATTCTAGCAAGCTGATTTTTCACACACAAATTTTTTTATCTTTACTACAACAGTGCTATTTTTCAGTTTTTAGGACAGCAAGATGTCATTGGGACTGAGGGTGGAGGATAGGTTGGATGGGCATACCAATTACAACATTTGGAAGGAGAGAATGCAGAGTATCTTTGAGGAGGCAGAAGTCTGGGACATCATGGTGCATACCACACAGAACCCTGTTGTTGTGCCTACTGATGTTGTTCAGTTGGCAGCATATAATAAAAAGAACAACAAGGGTAAGAGACTGATTCTAGATGGAGTCAAAGACCATTGCATTCCTCATGTGAGAGGAAAGAGAAATGCTCATGAGATGTGGACAGCATTGTCCAATCTCTACCAGAGTACCAATGAGAACCGGAAAATGGTCCTGAAGGAGAAGCTGAAGACCATTAAGATGGGTAAGACTGATAGTGCAGCTGGATATCTCACAAAGATTACTAACGTGAGAGATGAGTTGGCAACAGTTGGAGAGGTCATTCCACCCACTGAGTTGGTGCGGATTGCAGTGATGGCCTCCCTAGTTCATGGATGAACTTTGCTGATGGGGTTTGTGCACGTGAGACCCTTCCCACATGGGAGAGGTTTTGGGATGATTGCATTCAGACAGAGATCAGGAAAATTCAGCTTGGGGCAGCCAAGCCAGTTGAGCAGGATGAGGATGTAGCACTGTTGGCAGGACGCAAGAAAGGCAAAGGGAAGAAGCAGGCTTCCACAAGCAATGGTGGGGGAAAAGGCAAAGGTAAAGGTAAACAGGATAACACACAGAAGGACTATTCCAAGGTGAAGTGTTGGAATTGTCAGAAGATGGGACACTATGCAGTTGTGTGTCTGGAGAAGAAGAAGAAGAAGGGGAAGAACTAGAGCATGGCAGCATCAGCAGAGGTTGAGGACTTTGCAGATCGCTTTGACCGGGAGTTTGGGTTCATTGTGTGTGAGTCCTCTAGTGCAGGATTACCTGCCACAGAGGTTTAGAGGGAGCATGCATTTCCCTCGACTAGCGGAGCATCTTCGGGTATCTGGTATGTGGACAATGGGGCTTCACGTCATATGATAGGAGTCCGTGAGTACTTCTCAAAGCTCTCAGAGAGTGGCACTGATATAGAGGTAGTACTCGGTGATGACAGAGTTGTTAGAGCAGTTGGTGTGGGAACACTGACATTTCATAGGGAACCCAAACCTCCCTTGAAGGTGTCAGATGTTCTTTATGTGCCAGGGATGAGGAAGAACCTCATATCCATCTCAGCTTTGGAGGACAGAGGATATGAGATACTATTAAGGGGAGGACATGTGTTGATGTATCCCAGGGGCACTCCAGCTGATTCAGCTAGAGTGATAGGTGTACGCCATGCAAAGGTGTACAAGTTTGCATTTCAGTCCCTTTTGGCATTGAGCAGTAGTACCGACAGCAGAGCTAGCAGTTCTGAGCAGTGTGAGATTTGGCACCGCAGGATGTGGCACATGTATCATGGAGCCTTGAGGACTTTGCGGGAGATCACTACTCCATTGATTTTGCAAGACCGATCAATCCTCACTTGTGCGTAGGATACATGGGCAATTTTTCCAACCCCTTTTCCCACAGTGACAATAGAGCCACTGTGATATCGGATTGATTCATCTTGTTACGGCCTGATGTCTCATGTTTCCTTGAGTGGATATGAGTACTTTGTGTTATTCATTGATGATCACTCCAGGAGGACCTGGATTTATTTCTTGAAGACCAAGAGTGAGGTCTTCAAGCGGTTTCAGGAGTTCAGAGCTCTTGTGGAGACACAGACAGGTCGGAAGATCAAGTCCCTGAGGTCGGACACTGGAGGAGAGTACACCCTTGGAGAGTTTGTTGACTATTGTGCGGAGGCAGGCATTAGGAGGGAGCTCACTGTTCCTTACAACCCCCAGCAGAACGGGGTTGCGGAGAGGAAGAACAGATCCATCGGAGGGGCTGCCAAAGCCATGTTACATGATGAGGGGTTGCCATTGTTTTTGTGGGCAGAGGCCTGCAACACAGCTGTTTACTTGCAGAACAGGAGTCTGCATCGTGCCTTGGGGCACATGACTCCGGAGGAGGCTTTTTCTGGGAAGAAGTCTGATATTGGTCATCTTCGTATCTTTGGGTGCATTACATACTCCTACATACCCAAGGAGAAGAGGACCAAACTAGAGCCCACCGCAGAGAAGGGTATCTTTGTGGGCTACAGTGAGACCTCCAAGGCCTTTCGGATTTACATTCCTACGCAAAGGAAAGTTGTTGTCAGGCGGGATGTGAAGTTCGAGGAGGACAGGGCCTTTAGGAGGTCACGGGAGTTAGAGTATCTGGATCAGCCAGACCCTCAGCAGCAGTTGAGTCAGTCGCAGGGATCCAGTGGGCAGGGATCAGGAGGATCCGGAGGCACATCTATGACGATGTCTGTCCAGCTAGCAGCAAGGTTTGCAGAGCTCTAGGGCTGCAAAGTCAGCAATGAAGTGCAAGAGCAGCAAACACAGAGCAAGCCACTGGGAAAACCTCATGGACACACCCACAATACTGCAAAGATCTGCCGTGTTCGTGTGTAGCAGAGGAAAGAGATTTGATGGGGCCAAGAGTTCACAGCCCTGATGATGATGAGGAGGAGGAGTTTCATTCTCCAATGGGAGAAGTATGCTCAGTGAAGTGGGAAGAGGAAGCTCCAAGTGGCTTCAGACACCTCGAGAGAGGCCACATCTCAGTTGTCAGCCTAAGAGGCTGGCCGAGAGAGTACGACCACACTTGAGAGGTTTTGTGAAGCAGGTGGGAAAATGGCGCGCCAACATCCTTGACTTTGAGCCTTCTAGCTATGAGGAGGCAGCTAGCCAGCAGGTTTGGAGAGAGGCCATGCAGGAGGAGTATTCTTCTATCATGAAGAATGATGTTTGGGAGGTGGTGCCGAGGCCTGAGGGCAAATCCGTGGTTACTTCCAGAGGGCTTTACAAGGTAAAGCATGCTGCATATGGCAGCATTGAGAAATTCAAAGCGAGGTTTGTGGCTAGAGGGTTCTCCCAGGTAGAGGGAGTTGATTATGAGGAGACCTTCATTCCCGTGGCTCGATATACTTCGATCCGCTCCATTATATCGATAGCAGCAGAGATGGGTTGGAAGATCCACCAGATGGATGTGAAGACCGCATTTCTCAATGGCTTCATACAGGAGGAGGTGCACATTGAGCAGCCACAGGGCTTTGAGGTGCATGGGAAGGAGTCCCATGTGTGCAGACTGAAGAAGGCCCTTTATGGCCTAAAGCAAGCTCCCAGAGCTTGGTACTCCAGTATAAATACATACTTGCAGGAGATGGGTTTCACAAAGAGTGAGGCAGATCCGAACCTTTACTACATTGTGATAGGTGAGGAGCCTCTCATTCTAGTGCTATATGTGGATGACTTGGTCATTACGGGTGTAGAGAGACTCATAAAGAACTCCAAGAGAGATCTTGCGGCGGAGTTTGAGATGAAGGACGTCGGCTTGATGCATTACTTTTTGGGTTTGGAGGTGTGGTAGGAGGAGGGGCATTTCTTCCTGGGGCAGGGGAAGTATATTGTGGATATCCTTGTCAGATTCCACATGGAGGATTGTAAACCCATGTCGACACCGATGATCACCAACTGGAAGAAGCTTCATGCTTCAGATTCCGAGTTGGTGGATCCCACATTGTACAGAAAACTGATTGGTTCCTTGATGTATTTGGTCAACACTAGGCCATATATTTGTTTTGCAGTCAACACAATGAGTCATTTTATGTGTAAGCCCAGGAAGGTTCACTGGGTGGCTGCAAAACACATTTTGCGGTACTTGCAAGGGACAATGGATTATGGTCTGGACTACAAGCAGGGGGATGGGGTGAGATTGGCAGGTTACATTGATTCTGATTGGGCAGGTTGTGCTTCTGATAGGAAGATCACTTCAGGGTGTTGTTTTGGGTTGGGTTCGGCAGTGGTGTCATGGTTCAGCTGGAAGCAGCAGTCAGTAGCATTGAGTTCAGTGGAAGCAGAGTATATGGCAGCCAGTCTAGCTAGTTGTGAGGCCATCTGGCTTCACAAGATGTTTTTTGGCTTATTTGGTCAGCTGTTGAGACCTTCAGTGATTTACTGTGATAATAAGAGTTGCATTAAACTCACAGAGAATCCAGTAGTTCATGACAGGTCAAAGAATATCGGGATCAAATATCATTTCATTAGAGACTATGTTCAGAAGGGAGCTGTGAAGCTTGAGTATATTCCCACCGATGAGCAGGTTGCAGATATTCTTACCAAAGCCTTACCACGGGGCAAGCATGTCTACTTCAGAGACAAGATGGGTGTGGTGAGGAACACCTTCCTTGGTAAGAGGGAGTGTTGAAATTTGGTTACCGGAGGATAGGTGGTTCCCTAAGGCTTTGATCTTTGGCCTAGGGAAAAGTGTCCAAAAGAATTTAATTTTTCTCCTAAAGTGACTTTATAATTTTTATAAATTCAAATCTAATTTAAAAGTGACTTTAAGTGATAAAGTTACTAAAGTCTAATTTTAAAGTGACTTTTAATAAAGTCAATGTAAAATTAGAAAGGGAAAAGTGACTTTGGAAATAAATGACTAAGTGGGTCTTTATTAAAGTGGGGTGAATTAAAAAATAGAAAGTGAGATTTCAATGAGCATTTAATCTCAGCCCTAGATCTCAATCTATCTCAGCCATTGGATTTAGGGATTCCCCAAAAGTCACTTAGGGTTAGGTTAAAGGAGGAAAAGGAGGAAAAGGTCATTCATTCTTTCATGAGCAGATTGAGAGAGGAAGAGAAGGAGAGCAAGGGAGATTTCTGAGCAGAGAGGAGAAAGATGGCAGCTGATAGAGACTTCAAAAAAATCCGTACAATAGAAAAGAGGCACAGTTTCCAAGGCAGAAATCCGTACAGCAAGTGTTGGGCACATTTTTCGAGGGAGAGAGGCACAGTAAATGAGGAAGACTGTACAACAAGTTCAGCATTTAATTCTGGGCAGATTCTGGGCACGAATATCAAGAAGAGAGACTACTGCTTGGTGGTACGGATTTCTAGAAATCTGTACAGCAGCCGTACAGTCAGTTTTGGCATAGATTTCGAGGCAAAGGAGCACAGATTTCGAGGAGAAGAAGTTGCTGGGTTTTCTATACAGTCCGTACAGCAGTATGGCCGTACAGCTGGGCACAAAAATCAAGAAGCTCATTTCAGCATTTAATGCTATCATAAAAGCTGTAAAATTTCTATTTTGGGTTTTTACTGTTCTGCACGTTTTCCAAGGCGGAGTGAATGCACAGAAATCGAGATAAGTATAGTTGTTTAGTTGCTGAAATTTTTGCTGTAATTTCTGCCTCACTATAAAAATCATTTTCAGAAATAAGAAGGAGCTCTCATACTAGTTTTCCCCAAGAGTTGTAGGGGGTTTTTCCAGGGTCACCTTGACCAAAAATCTCTGTGTTAAAATGTGTTGAATGGCTGTTTTGAGCTTGCTGATTTTTATTTCTGCATTTCCAGCATTTTGTAAATTTTCCAGAATTTGTGTTTTCAGCAAAAAAAATTTTTTATGTTGTTGAATGTAAGGATATGGGAAAGGGCATTTAACTAAAAGGAGAAATAAGGTGAAACTGAAAACTGGGGTGGGAAAGTCAAGAAATTTCTACATAAAAAAAATATAACAAAAGAGGACCAAAATTAATGAGATTCCTGTGTCAACCTTTGATGAGACTAGAAAGATACCTATGAATAATAGACAATTAGAAACTAACTATAACAATAATTACTACATAGAAAAATCCTTGAAGATATAATAATTCAAGGGAGGAAATGCCTATGAAATTGCCATGATTTTCCCTGAGTTGATTAAATGTTCATTGTATGAATAGATCAATGCCTTATTTCTCTTGCGACCTCATCTCTTGGATTCCTTTCTTTCCTAGAGACTACCTTGAAATTATTCCCCCAAGACATGACATTGAAGAACTTAATCCTAACTAGTCTTCTTCCTCGCAATAGAGATAAGCCTTGTAAAGGATCAACCATGATGAACTGGCATGTCCTTAATTTCATTTCCATGTCATTTTCCTACAAGTGAATTTAGTCATGGATCATCCATATTCATATATTCGGGTAGGGATTGCGCTTCAACTTACACTTTAGCTTCTTCTGATAGGGAGTGAACCATTTTCTGTAGAAATAGATATTACATGTACTCTTCTAGAAAATTTTTCATGGGATCCATAAGATTTAGTGAAGGGTGTGGTATTGAAATTAACATGCAAGGAGATATTTTTCCATGATATTGAACCTAAATAATATCACCAGATATAAAGATAAAATTGGCCAATAGATAGACAATCAAATCCTAGCCCAAATCTCAAACATGCAACGAGGAAACGATTCTAGATGTTATAAAGGAAAGAGCATGTACCTGGACTCGTCGAAGGTCAATGAAGGGTTTTGAATTATTAGTAGAATACTCATGCTCCAATCAAATGATATTCTTCATCTCCACTCGATCTCAACACCAACACACATCCACAAACACTCAAGGATGAAAATTGATCTTCCTCATAATATCATCAGCTCAAAACATCATAGAATCTATATATGTAACTCCTAAAAACATGTAAATATAGGGAAGGAACATATATTTCTATTAACCCTAAATCAAATGGTACAATTATACCTTCAACAAATAATATCCTCTCCTCAAGCTTGTAGTATAGTCTTCTCTCCTAATACAACAAAGCTCTTGTGCTATAGTTTGGATACTTGATCTTACCCCCTTTCCTCTTGGTGAGATTACATAGGATCATTCTATCATTTGGGATAATGTATCTAGACACCTAGGGGCTTGAGAAGTTACAAAACTTCTGCAATAATGGACCCCTATCCAACTCCTACACAAGTGGGTCAAGTTGATCTCCTTGGGAATGAAAAACTCTAGAAACCTTTACCACAATTATGAGATTTTTCTAAATTATATTAATTATGAAATAATTATTATCTCATAACTATAATATTTTGAAAAATAATTATGTGAAATTGCTCAATTATATAATTTCACCCTTTTGTCATGGGATAAATCTCAGATAAGTGAAATAAAAGGTGAAAAGGGATGCATTTTAGCCAAAAATATGACGTAAGTTGATATTGGGTTTATCTCACTATAATGTAGTGGAAAATAGGGTTATAACAGATGCCCCATAATGCATGAAGTCATAATAGAAACTGATGGATGAAATGCATTATGATTATACTCCAAGCTCAAAATGCAAGGAATGATCCAAGACTACGAAGATGGATCAAATGAACTTGTTGAAGTCTCAATTTTTTTGATAACATGCCCGGGGTGGGAATAACCATGCCCAGTCATAAAGGGATACTAAACATGGTCTCCAAACATACACTACAGATCCATGAGATCAAATGCTACGACATGGCCACAAAGATATACACAGTAGATCCATGTGACTCAACAGATAGATCATAGCCACCAACAAATACAATGTGTATATATGTGACTCAACAGATAGATCATAGCCACCAACAAATACAATATGTATATATGTCACAGTACACATCAGTAGGACTATGGTCACGTGAAAGATATATAAATGTCTTGGATAGCCCTCAATGTACATAACTCCAACTCAACCTGGGAAAGATGCCATATAAGAGTGAAATGTCCTTAACCTAGGGTCTTCAACATAACCCTGATTCATTGTGTTTAGGTTGAAAATGGTAGAATCCACATGATTACTGACTAATGAGTAAAAATAGTAACAAACATGAGGGAATCCACCAATGAGGAAAATGGACCCCAAGGTACCTAGTACAATCCACCAATTTTGAATAAAAGAGCTGACATCGAACACCAGTGAACGCAATCAATCAAGATCCAATGATGTAAACCTAATGTCGATCACGAGGAAGCTTTCCACTAACGTCTTCAAGCTCCAAGGTACTACTGGTTCCTAGATCAAGCTCTCAGATAATGCGTTGAGGTCGATAGGAGAAGATACCTAAAATGAGGGCCTTGATGTATCCCTCATCAATCAACATGGAACATACCAATAGATGTTATGTATGGATGAAGTCATGAAGTGATGTTGTAAAATTGGCACAAATATTATCAACTCAAAAAGGTCAACAAGATATTGCAGATGGGAGAGGCAGGCTAAGACTTCCTTTAAACACATAACGACATGACACACGGGTGACTTAGAAGCATGACTAATGAGCATCATGTGATAATATGCAACGACATAGGATGCATTGAGACAGGCTCCATATGACTGGAAAAGTAACCAACCGAAGGAGTAGACAGACTCATATGGATGGAATGGCTCCTAGGTAAGCTAAAACCAAACTATGAGATAATGAAGTAGAAATAGGTTATGTTAAAGGGCGACACAAAGGATTTTTTCATTTGATAAATATTGGAAATAAATTTTCCATGCCTTCTCTTTCTATAAGTTCATTTTTCATAAATTTGTCCCCCAAGCCCAAAAAAGAGATAAAATTATACAAGGTAGAACCTTCTATGCATAGAGGACTAGGGTATTCCTTTTTCATAACTATTCTATCCCAGTCCAGAAAATGGTTAAACTTGTACTAGGTAGAAAAATCTTCAGGTACTTTTATGAGAGTGAAGGAGACAAGTTCACTTGATAGTATTTTCTAAATTAAGAAGTTTGAAAAGAGCTTAAAGAAAAATCCTCCCAAAGGAATGAGTGGTATAGAGGATAGCAAGTAGTTTCGGTGATGATGGAAATTCTCTTGATATAATGAGGACAAGAGGTTGGCTAATAATACCACTCATCATGGTGGTCACTCTAAGAAAGGGTGAAACACCAAGTGAAAGTGAATGGTAGGAGAAGCAGGTGATGACGATGGAAGAGAAAAACCAAGGCTCAACTTGAAAAAATAAGGTGATAGAAAGTGGCAATCAAAAGGGATAAAATGTGGAATCCTCCTGGGGTATGGCTAGGAAAGAAACGAAGAAGAGGACATGAGGCTCATATTCTAATTCATGGAGGGTCAGAAAGAGGGATTCCAAAAATGAGTAAAAGTGACTGCATGTACATTGATATGGCATAAGGGTGCTAACTAGGGTATCCATGATTAGGTAAGTTCTACCACCAAGCTAGGACGTGCATAAAGGAAAGTGGATAAAATCGCATCTTCAAGGGATCAAACATAAGGAAAAAATATGGCACTGACAGTCAATAACTAAATGAGGATGGAAAAAATTACATACCCCTATATGCAAGTAAGAGGAAACATACCTCAGGCCCATTGGATATCGCAATAAAAATGCCACCCTATTTGATAAAAACCATCTAAAAAGACTATAACCATGGTTAAATCACATAATGAAATAAATAAGCATGGATGAGGTAAAAACAAGACCATATATTTTTTGTTTTTTGATTTTTATAATTTTTTTGTATTTTTGGCATAAATAATGCATGACAAATACTCACATCAGACACCAAACCAAAAAGGGTAAAAACATCACAGTACTATGTAAAATATGTACAAACACAACATAGTTCAGCAGGTCGCGCTAAAGTGTGCCCCCGGTTAGGCACAGGGCAAGGATTTCCATACATGAACTCATGGAGGAGTAGGGGGACCAAATGGTTTGCCAATGTGTGGCCATGCCAAAGGAAATAAAAATGCCAAATCTGGAAAGGTTGACCATCATAGGGAAATTCTAACATAGTTGTGCTCTCAAAATTAACCTGAGGACATAAGGGAGGATCAAGACATAAAGAGAGTACAATATGCTCATCAAAAGGTGGTAATGAGGTGGAAAATTCTTTGGAAATTTCAGTATTAGAAGCCCAAGACTTGACTCAGTCCATGGATGGCACTGCCAGGGAGGTCCGAGGAGATGCCCCCTAGGTCTATTCAAGATTTATGTTGCCAAGCTCTACTTGTTTTGAATCTTTGTCACTAGAGGCAGAAAGAGGAATAATATCCCTAACTTTATCAATGGATAGATCCATGACCTCCAAGTTGACTAGCTAAGGGATTTTTTCATTGAAAGAATCATGTATAACAGGTGGAGTGATGACCCATGTGGTCAAAGGATCTTGGTCATATTCCATGTTGTGATGTCATTTCTGACTATCATAAAGAGGTATTGACGAGACTATCGGAGAGGAAATATATTCCACAACAGGTGGTGGGGGGTGCTCACTAGCTTAATCAACTTTCATAGGAGAAGGCGACACCACCCAAGTATCAAGAGGTTTATGGGATTCACAGGTGTCAGAAAATATCATATGCATAGGAGATGTCGAATATGATGAAGGAATATTGGGTAGTGTTAATTGAGGAAAACCAGCCATAAGGGATGAATTTTTGAACAGCCCCACGCCAACACTTTGAATCTAACCAAGGTTATCTCCCACAAGTGGTATTGAATTCCTCGTCAAGGAAATATGGGACGATGGAATGCAATAGTCAATTTTATCGATGGTAACAATATTTCCTTAATGACGAAAGAAAAGGACACGAAATATAGACAAGGCAGCATCATCCATGGCATAAAACCAACTATGGCCAAGGAACATGTTATATTCCAAAGGATTGTCGACGACTTCAACATCAACATAGACAATTTCCCCCCTAACTCGATGGCAAACTTGGGAAGAACCCCCTTAGGTACAAAGTTGTGTCCATCAAAGGCTTGAAGAATAGTATTGTACATGGCGAGTGCTGGAGAGCCAAGAGCCTTCTAGCATGATGCTGACATGACACAAGTCAAAGATCCTTCATCCACTAAAGTGCGATGAATATTATTTTGGAAAATATGCACGATAATATAAAAGAAAATCTAGTGGGAAATTTGAAATGAATCCTTGTCAACATTGAAAATTATGAGGTTCTAGTCAAAAGGATCTACTACACCAATTGTAGACAACAAGGCCTTGCACTGCTTGTGAAAATTTTGCAAAACCTTAAGGGATGACATGGCATAATGATCCTAGGAAATATCTGCAACAAAACTGTAAATTTGAGTGGCCCGAAAGAGGGATTCTGTGTTGTCTTACGAATGACACACATGGGGGGGATATAAACGGGTTCCACAGGATTATCTAACATGAGAGGTATGGTGGAAGTAGGTGGAGTAGGTGAGTCCTTAAGAGAATAACTTGACTCATGAACATCATGCAACTTGTCTCGTGTGGTCACATTAACATCTTCTTTTCAAATGAAGACAAATGAACTATTGGTGGGGTTGAAAAATGGCCCCTCATTTCCGCATGGTAGAGATTGAGGATCTTGTGCAACCATTTATTGTTGAGGTTGTGTAGGAAATGGATGAGTTAAAACAACAGGTTTTTGGGTAGATTGTGGTGGTACAATGAGCCTATGAACTTCATCCATCTAAGGGCATTCGTGAGTAATATTTTCACCTTCACAAATCTTGCAAGGGAATTTAATATTTCGACGACGCTCACAAGTATCCCCACCCTAATTCTGACTTTTTGGTTGGGTTTCCTGACCAGTTTAATTTTCTATTTAGTCTTCTTATTATGTTTACCACAAGTTTGTTGATTTTTATTAAGCTGTGTGGACTTCATTGTAAGAAAATATGTGAACTATGTTATCACTCCACTAGATCTCTGAGGCTGATAATAGACCAACAAAGGTAACCGCAGACCAATATTTTTCCAAGTAGCTAACCCTATTAGGCAGGAGAGGGATCTCTCCACAGGATCATAGCTAGGATGACTAGATAAAGAGGATTTTAGGCTAGGTATAGTAGCACTAGGGTTTGGTTGATAAATTTGAGGTGTTGGATGGTGAATAGGTCAGAGAATAACTAGGTCAGGGCAAATAAGGATCAGAATTACAAAGGTCTGATGGGGCAAGGTAGGTAATTAGCTTAAGACATTAAGGTATTTTTATGGAGTGCTTTAGACTGCTAGGGTTTCAGAAAACAACATGACAACATGAGTTCTTTTCAATTAGAAGAAGATGAAAAAAAACTGTAACTATTCCTCCAAAACAGAGCATAAGCTAATGAATTATGTCTTTCTGACTTAGGAATCAATTACATTTAGACATCGAATGAATATGGAAATCAAAATACCTTAAAAATTTGCAAACATAAGAAGAAACAATGTCAAATCACATTACCACAAGAATCCCATCAAAATAGCTGCAACTCGGTCTATTATTTCTTGCCAAAAGTCTGATTACAATAGTGCTCAATGATCACATTCTACACCATCCAACACTTGCAATGAGAAAGCAAATGAAAGATATAGATAAAAAACTACTTCTCCCACTCTCAGGGGTCAATTCCCTGACTTTTGAAGCTGATCCCAAAAAAGTGCTCAATTGGAATCCTATTGATTAGGGAGGTTAGCCAACTCATCCCTGTCATTCATGAAACTTATTCACTTTGACCAAAATTACATATTTACATGATGTATCTACCCCTAGTAAATATTCATGACATAATTAAATTTACATTTGACAAATACATGAGTAAAATTTCATTGAATCCGTCCATCAACTAAGAAATTTTGAAAATTATTGAGAATACACAAAACTACAAAAAGCATAGCGTGCCTGGGAAAAAGCGCAGCATGGGCCTTCAAAACCATTTTTTAGTGACTTCCCGAATTCCAAACTCGGCCCAAGATGGCTCATTGGAAATCTCTTCTAGTGTATTTGTTAGAAACTCAAGCTCTAAAAATGGTTGAGTGAAGCACCTAAAAAATAAAATCTCCAAAGACTGCTAAAAAAGCGCAGCAAAAGGCTGAAAAAGGAGGCATAAAGGTGGTTTTTGAGTGTTTTTTTTTCATTTAATCTTGTCAAAAGCTTTGTTTCTTGAGCGAAAGTAGTCAAAAATTGATGTATACATCACTCTGAATCCAAATATGCAAACATTTTTTCATTTGGAGGCCTCCACAAAAGGTGCAGTGTGGCCCACACTGCACTTTTTACAAGTTGACTGTGCAAAAAGTCTATCAAAATTTGCAAAAATGCCCAAAAAATTGAAAACTTGCCCAAAATTATTCAAAATTGGTAGATGAAGTGCTTATCAAGTGTCTCAAGCAATCAATGAGGCATAAGCAAGAATCTCAATTTTGTCCTCTTCCTTTTTCTTGATTAGGGTTTGCTTGAGTTTATCCTTCAACTACTTGATCTTGATGTTGCAAATCTTATTTCTAGTGGTATTTTTTTTGGCCATGTGTCTGAGCATATCATTGTCCTTGTTGGCCTTATGAAGGAGCTTCTCAAGGTATATGTTCGCTCTATCAAACCACACTTCTCTATCATCATTTATTTCCTTTGCAATTATTTCCTCAAAACTGAGTTTCTCTGCCTCATGTTTCTCCTGCTCTAATGCTCTTTTAAGACCTCTTGGTTTTGATCTTGTCTTGGTGGTCTGAGTCTCACCATGTTCAGACTCATCAGGTGCCATCACTGCTTTACCTTTGGTGTCTTGTCTCTTTTCCTTTAGTAGCTCTAACTCCATGAGTTAATAGAGAACTTTTAAGGTCTAAAATGGGCCTCCTAAGAAAAATGTACAACCAAAATAAAATTTAAAAGAACCAATGGGATTCAAGATGATTATGTCAACCATGGGGGATGATTCACCATTTTTGGGGTAAAATGGTACAAATATTAAAAAATAATAAAATAATAAAACTACTTTTCCAACTTGTATTTTCAACTTATCTCCCTAAGTTTTTGCCCATATTTTGAGCAAGACTACTCGTTGGATGAAAAATTTAATTCCTCATCCAAGGATACCCATGTTTCATACTTTCGATGGACCCTTCTAAAAAAAATGAAAAATACATGAATAAACATGATTGAAATCACATTTTTCATGTATTTCCCATTTTTCGTGTATCAGGTTCCATCGAAAGTATGCAACATGGGTACTCTTTGGATGAGGAATCAAATTAGGCATCCAACGAGCATTCCCACTCGAAATTTGAGTAAATCCAGAGAGAGATAAGTTGAAAATGTGAGTTTGAAAAGAAATTTTTTCCCTTTTCCCTCTAAACTTTGACGATGTAATCTAATCTTATTTTATTTTTTTCATTATTCTTTTATAATTTCCTTAGGAGGCCCATTTTAGACATCAAAATTCCCCTAATGGCTTGTTTGTCTTTCAGCTGCTTATTTTCTTGTTCAAGGAAGGATATGACAAATTGTGCTCTGGCCAAATTGTCCTGCAACTCTTTCATTGTGGCATATTTCTCTTTGATGATCATATTTGATGATTCATGATCATCTTGGACATCCAAGTCCACCAATTCAAATTCTGTTGCTTCCTCATGAAGGTCTTTCTCCTCTTGAACAACTGCCTCTTTTTTATTTTGAGTTCCTTTTTTTGTTGATGAAGAAAGCAAGGCCCCTTCCATAATCTATGGGGCAAACACTTGCTTAGGTCCCCTCTGGTATTTTTTGACCTCTTTGACCTCTTTTATTTCTTTCATTGTAGCCCTACTAGATTTCCTAGTCTTCTTGTGAGGAACTGATGCTATTGGTGGAATAGTTCTAGCAGGTTGACTTGGTTCTGCAGTGGAGACATCTGCCTCTATGTAATATTCCCAATTAGCCATGAGCTAGTTGGAATATTAAATTTTGTTTTGCTGCTTTGTTTTATGAATAAAAGGACAATGTAGGTCCATAATTCTCCTTAATAATGAATAAATTAATGCTAATGTGAAAGAGATAGATCTTGGCAGCTTAATTGAGCACCCTTAGGTGTGATAAGGGTCTGGAACACCTTGACTGGGTCAACTTTGACCAGATAAACAACTTTGTCATGGAGGAGTGGTCATCAATGAGAGATAACACAATTTTAGATGGAGATGCTTTGCATGGAAGTAGTGCTATTATTGTATGGGGCTTAGGGTTTGCAATCTCATATCTTATTTACGGAAGAGGATGGCAGTGATTATTGAATATGTTGATGTATTTGAATTTTCTGAATATATGGTCTATTTAGAAATAGATATTTCTCTTGTTGTTTAGCTGAGATTGAGTGATGTTTAGAACTAGGTGTTCCTGATTGGGAATCCCACCTCTTCCATTGACAAGCTCTTGGAGGAGTCTTGTAATACATTGTCCACTATCAAGCTTAAGGCCAAGCTTCATCTTTCATTTATAGCACAGATTCTGTTGAGGGTTGAGTTGTTTTGCAAGTTGCAGCAGTGAAGACTATATTTGGGTCACCTCATTGATTATTTTTAGTGGAGAAGGCTTCCTTTCCATTGGGAGGATAGTAAGGAAAGCCCTTGTGCATATTTTTAGATCTTGGCATCAAGCCAACTATTTATTTGACCCTACAATGCATTTTATTTCCAGATCTGTGTTATTTCTGTAGGAGGAGTTGCAGGGTGGTTTAACACACCATTTGGAGAGAGTGTTTTCTAGTGAAAGGGATCTGCCTTTCACTTAGAGGATATATTTGAGGGGCTGCATTATTTCTTATATCAGATCAGCCACACTTTCTAGATATGTATTTTGCAGTGGATCTTCAGCCCTGGGGCCTAGATCTTTATCTTGTATATGGTGTTTTTCTGAAAACCCCTAAGGGTTTCTTCAAAGGAGGTTGTATAGTGCTTAGATCTATATTTTATCTATCTTTTGAGGCACATATCAGCCTTAGATCTGTTGTGTAATCATTTTCTATAGCAGTTTCATTAAAAAAATGTTGTAACAGTCTTCTAGTCTTTATATATAGTAGCGACACCTCTTTTTGAGGGATTTTGTCCATTGAAGGCTTGTTATTTCTTGTTGTGCATCTTATGGCCCATTATTTATGCATATTTTGTTGTTGTTATAATGTATGAAAGGCTTCCATATTTTCCTCTTGCTTTTATATGATTTTTTACATTTTTGTTCCAACATTTGCACTATATTCCTGCTTTTCCCATTTGGGAATATTATAGTGATATCAGAGCATAATATTGGCACAGCCTATGCATCTTGAAAATCCAATATGTCATTTGAAGAAGGAGATCCTCTTACTGGTAGAGAGAAGAGGTATCAAAGAAGAAGACACTAGAAGTATGATTATACAGATGAAGAAGAAGACAAGGGTAAACCCCCTTTTTCAGGAGGAATGAAAAGGAAGGAGTTATCAAGACTTCTTTTCCAAACTATTCAGGGCATTAACAAAGACATCATAAAAATAAGGATGGAGATATGTATAAATTCTCCAAAAGAGCTTGTGCATAGAGAAAGATCTAGATTTTCATATTATGGGTGTGAGAACTCAACCACATAATTAGATCTACAACGCTCTACCATGCCTATGTTCACAGCAAGAGAGATGGAGGAAGGAGATGTGCCAAAGGAGGAGACTCTTGGTGACTATCTTCAAGAGTATGAATCTCAATCTCAGAGGTTTAGAGATCATCTAAACTTCCAAGGGTTTTGCAAGATCAAGGAGGAAACAAGACCTATAATTCAAAATAGAGGTAAGAGGTGCAAGCAGCATGATGTGGGTAGATTCTTTCTATCTACTTTTGATGGATCACCTAAATGTTTAGTTGGGGCTTTGGTGAAGGAGCTAGACACTGAAACACTAAGTTTCAAAAGATGAAGCCATTAGATTAGCAGCGCTGCATCTTGAAGGTAAGGCTTATGCCTGGCGGTTTTATGAAACTTCTTCCTTGAATCATATAAATTTATCTACTTATGCAAGGTTCACTAGGAGGTTAGTGAAAATATTTGATGCAAAACATTCTGAAACATCCTTGGTTGAGCTAGACAAGCCTAAACAAATGAAACCCTTGCATGAGTTGGAAGGATCTATAAACCCAACTCCATTCCAAAATGCTATTGAGGGGGTTAAAAACTTGAAGAATACCTTGTTATAGGCAGGATCTCCACTTCAGAAAGAGCTCTCTTCTCAAAGGGAAGACATGGAGATCTCTTTTTCAAAAGAGGAACTAAACAAAGAGCCTCTTAATGATGATGAGGAAACCTCCATTCGTGAAGAAGAGGAAGAGAAATGATCACTGGTGGAAGGATGCAACAACTGACACCAACATTGGCTCCAACTAGGGGATGATAACTCCTTGGATGTGTCAATAACACTGTAGACCAAGTGCCTATCCAATGGGCATTGATTCAGAAGTTGAAAAAAAAATTAATGTTGAAAACTTATCATAATAAACTAACTCAATACTAACTCAAAAATGACTGAAAACTGACTGACTTGACTTTGAATTAAATTTTGAAAATAGTCGAAAACCAATGAAACTTTATGGCCTTCACCTCGGGCTCCAAGCTCCGGTGATTCTTCGCTTAACACTTTGCAGAAATTTAAATTGATATTTACAATGGAATTGAGAAATCTGAAATCTGCATCAGAAAAGATAATTCTTAAGGATCCTGCCATTGCCTGTTCCTCCTAATAATTCTTCTCCATTCATCTTCTCCAATATGAAAGCATGTTTCCCATGAAAACCTGAGATATTGTATGGCCCTTTACAGAGGTTTTCAAATTTTCCATGCTTTCGTTTTTCCTCATTCCTTGCATCCCACCAGAGGACTACATATTTAAGCTTAAAATAATTTGCCTTGGTCTCATGATCATACACCATCTTTATCTTCTCATGATGCTTTCAGGGGTTTTGAAATACCTCATCTCTTGTTTACTAAATATGGATCATCTGATTGATCCAACGTTATACATCATTCTCCTCACTTCATGCTTCTTGCAACAATTTCATGACTAGGACTGCAAGTGATGTAGGAAAAACAATGTATACACCATAAACCAATTGAAAAGGGGACATTCCTATAAATTTCTTACTACTCACCCTGTCTGCCCACAAAGCATTAACCAAAATTTTGTGCCAATTATTCTTGTTTTCCTCAAGCATATTCTTTATGATATTAATCAAAGACTTATTAGAAGATTCTACTAAACCATTACCTTATGGATAATAGGCGGTTGAGTGCCCCAATTTGATGTTGTACTTGTCAAATAATTCAAACATTATCTTCGACTTAAATGCAATGACATTGTTGGTAATGATATTATGAGGACAACCAAAACGAGACAAAATTTTAGACTCCAAAAACTGAATAATTACTAAATCTGTTTCTTTCCTTGTTGGGATTGCTTCGATCCATTTGGTGAAGTAGTTAGTGGCTGTTAAGATCCATTTATGTTGTGCAGATGATGTTGGGTGAATATCTCCAATGAAGTCAAGGCCCCACTGCCGAAAAGGTGCATGTACTGAAATAGGCTGCAAAGGTAATAGAAGAAGTTTTCTTTTACCTCGAAACACTTAACACTCATGGCAACTCATCATTGTTTTGTGCAAGTTTGCAAAAAGAGTTGGCCAATAGTAGCCTGCTCTCAAATCTTTGTTAGTTTTGGTTTTCCAAAAATATGGCCCCCACAATCTCCCCTATGGTTCATAACTTCTTTGGCTTCATTTTCAACTAAACAGTTCAGCAAAATAACTCCTGGATCTTTCCAATAAAGAGCATTGTCCAAAATGAAGTATTTGGAAGCTTTCAACTTCAAATAACTACCCTTACTATTATATAATGTATGAATACCATGTGTTAGCCACCTATAAAATTTGTCATATCAAAAGGTGGCTAAAATATTTTTGGAGTCTTCAAGGAACAAATTTTACTGCTAAAAAGTGTTATCTCTTGAGGACTCTTGAAGACATCATGCCCTTGTTTCAATCACTACTGTTTCCATTTAGAAATCATAAATTTTGTTGATTCCATGAGAGAAATACTGCTGCAAACACCATTTTCCCCTCCTTCCACTTCAAAACTAACCTCATTTTATACCCCTTTCATTCTCATGAAATTCCTCTATTTTTCATTTGTCCCCTTTTCCCCTTTATAAAATCCACCTTACATAATTTAAAACTCACTTTTTGACTCTGCCGAAACCCCCAAATCCATTGAAAAACTTGGAAAATTTCATGAAAAATACGTTGTTTACCACAGGCTTAAGCCCCCTTAGGCTAAGTTTAAACCACTTCCCCTCCATGTGCCCCAGTGCTGGAACCAAGTGCTAAAGGTCCCAAGCACTTATCGCATCGGAGAAAATCACAAAGCGTTGTTGTTTGCGTTAAACAAAAAAACTTCGATTGCGATGGCCCGATCGCATAATCGCATCGGCCTTCCCAGATCGTGCAATCGCATCACCCCACCTCTGATTGCGCTGGTCCAATCGCATAATCACATTGGCCTTCACTGATCGTGCCAATCACATCGGATATTTCTATTGCGCATTTACATTTCTCCACTCCCGATTGGCCGTCCCTCCGATTCACTCCTCACCATTGATTTGATCCTCAGATCAACGGCCAACGCTCAATCGCATCGGTGCATTACAAGTTCTTTTCCCCACCGATGCCTTGCCCCCGATTGCATCTGGACCATCCACGTGTCCAGATCAGATGGTCCAGGTCGCATTTCCCAATCTTGGTTTAAATTCATGCGCCCCCCGCTATAATGTTTTAGGCCAAATCTCGACCGTTGAATCTCTGCGGATCAACGAACCTTATTTATCCTTCCTCTGCCATCGCATTATTTCATTCCATCCTCAGGCCCAATATCCGCCATTCAATCTCGGATCCTACGGCCCAGATTAAAGTTGCCCTTCCTCTTATAACCCGCACATATGTCTCATATCGCGCTCGTCTTCCAACCGTTAGATCTAAGGTCCCAGATCTAACGGCCCACATCACAAGTTGCGTAACTTTAAGTGCAATGTTTAATTTCCCAAAGGCCATGCGAAATGGGCAGTTTTCTGACGCCACGTGTCGGGTAGGGACGCATATTGCGTTCCAAAAATAAAATCTTCCTCCCCGCCCTTTCTCCACACGAAAACAACTATTTTTCTCCTCGAAACCGTTTCCCCTCTTTTCTCTTGTGTGATATCGCGCGTGCCCCCCCACCTTCAATCCTTGCGCAATCGATGGATCTGATATATTTTCTCCCTCTACTCTTCTTTGACCTCTTTTAAACCAATCCCGATCATTGGATGATGCCATCCAATGGCCACGCTCCTTCCTACAACCTCTGCCATAGTAAAACCCAAAAACACAAGATTTTATAATATACTTTTGTATTGTGCAGGTGTTTGAATGTTTTTCTGTCATATTAAAGAGAAAGCCGAAGGCTGGGAATGATGATTCCCGTGCTTTTGATTCATCAAAGGGAACCATTCGTAGGGCTCAAGCTCCACATCTCATCAATGTTTCATGAGGCATTGATTCCATATGAGCCCTGCGTGGCCTGCACATCAACAAGACACAGTGTTATTTAAATCAAATTAAAAGAGTATCAGTGTCGAAGACAAAACACACCAGAACAGAATATTGAAGACAAATTTGTGAGGATTACGGCTAAGATTGATTATCAAAATCCTAATCCCCCAAATTAAAACACAGTTAAAAGAAAATCATAAGTTTTTTATCAGACAAAAAGGCCTTCACCGCCACATCTAAGGCAAATTGATTCCTCCCAGCTACCACAATGCCACCTGTGCTTCAAAGAATTCAAACAGAGGTCGAAGTTATTGATCAAAGTCAGATATTTTCCAAAATGTAGCCAAACAGTTAATTTTGCTGACGGAATTTAATGACAAAAATATTAGCAGAGTTACTATAGCATGACACAGTGCCTCAAAAGTCAACAAAAGCTCCCACCGAGCTTAATATTAAGTGTAAAAAAATTAATATAAACAGAACACCTGTAAACTTATCCATCAAGCCCCTCAAAGGCCAAGAAGTCATTAATCTGTATTAATTATCTTGGGAGATCTTTTATCCTCTCCCACCTCCTCATCCTTCTATAAATACTGCTGTAGAAGATGAAAAAATGTTGGTTGCAGAACTTTGAAATATACTTGAGCTTGAAACTCCTACTTGTAAATAGTGTTCACTGGCTCTTGAAGCTCTGTTTGTGATTATATAAGTTAGGCTAAGAAAAGTGAAGATGATTGCTGAACTAAAACATTGGACCTGAAGACTGTAATTGGTTTGACATCAATAACAAGCTGTTTCTTGGGATCCTGGTCTATATCACTGGTGAAGTGCCCCTTTCTTTGTTATTTTTCTTTCCTTCTATGTATGCCATATTTTTAACTATTCTCTGATAAAGAAAAACAATTATAGAATTAGGATTTATTGTTTACCAGTACCCTTCTCTGGCTGATAAAGCTTTATCTTAATGTTTTCCTCCGAATTTGTTTATTCAAGAAGGATTCAATACGGTCCAAGCAGCTACGAGTGCTGGCATTCCCTCGCCCTATTTATTGCCTTAAACATTCTTCTTGAATGTTATTTTCATTATTTTATTATTAAAGATAGACTAGAAAGTGATGGTGTGCCTTGTTTTCTAGCTTTTATTTCTCCAAAGGCGGATTCTGAAGGTTTCCCTTGGTGTTGGCTGAAAGCAGACTAGGTTTAAAAGTACCTTATCTGATCTTAAGATGCACTTTGTTTCTCTTATGTGTTTTCATACTTTCTAAAGGTAATTATGCAGATTACTGGATTGTTTGTCAATTAAGCTGCTTTAATACAAACTTGCCCAAGAAGTCTATGGTTAGCCCTGTCCTTGGTTGGTTTTAAACAATTACCTAAGAGGCTTTTCTTGTTTGGACTGATTATAAATCCTTGTTGAAATTATTATCAGTTTCCACCCCTCCAACACTTTATTGTTTCCATTTCCATCATTTTAAATCTCAATAATCTTGTGATATAGATTACTTGCCCCTTGGATCACTCTTGATGTTGTTGCTCAATTAAAGCCCTGTTATGACTCCATAGCCCAATGGACTAAAAACCAGCATTATATCTATCTTTTTAGCCAAATATTACTCTGATTGCTTGCAACTTCTCACCTTTGAAACTCTTTCCATTTAGGATTTTCCCTCAAACAATAATCATGCTCAACATCCAAAAACAAAACAAAACCCTCGACCTTCATAACTAGCCTAATATCATTACCCAAAACCTTAAAGATAAATCCAATCTTTGCACTTATTGGAGAGATCCCTCTCCGAATTCAGGAGGGCTAGATCCTAGAATCCCAAAGTGGTTGAAATAATGTTGCTTCTCCAGTTTTAGTCTCACCAATCTACTAAAATTACAGATTCCTAACACCATGGACACAAAATAAAGATATCACATACGTTTATAAGAGTGCCATCCTCTTCTTCATCGGAAAATGCTGAAATGAGGATTATGTCTAGGGAATGTAAGTTTGACTTAGCCGTGAGCCTGGTTAAACCCTGACCTTTGATAATCTTTGTGGGCTTGATCTCGAGGTCATATTATAACATTTCTTCTATCCACTTACATCTTCTACCTTTCAGATCTGTCTGCATAAGAACATCTTTTACTGCTGCATTGGGGACATAAGAAAAAATATGTGAATGTAAAATGTATACACAGAAATCCTTCAAAGCTTTTACCAAATCCAAGGCTTTCTTCTTAATGATATTATACCGAAGAGATGCATCCCTGATGGTTCTACTGAAAAATTCTATCGGCTGCTCAGTCTTATCCTTTTTCTTCATCAAGACTGCAACCAATGTATTCTTAGAGGCAAATGAGAAAATGATAAAATCAATTGAATAATCTGGGCTAATTAAAAAAGGGGTTGTGGTCAAAGAAAACTTCACTGAGTTAAAAGACATATTGGCATCCTCGGAACAATTTACCTCATTCTCTTTCCTTAACATATTGGTCATTTCTCAAAGATGCTGAACCAAATTTGGAATAAATCTGTGTAAGAAGTTCATCTTACCATTGAAAGATTGGATTTCTTTCTTTCTCTGTGGAAATTCAATTTTCTAAATTGCCTCAACCCGAGAATGATCAATCTGGATTCCATCCTTGGAGATGATGTGACCAAGAAGCTTTCCCTCCTTCATGGGAAAAAGGCCCTTTCTCAGATTAAGAGAAATTTTGAATTTCTTGCATTTCTGAAATTCAATCCTTAAGTGATACAAGTGTTCATCATCGGAATGAGACAAAATTGTCAAATCATCTAAATATACCACTAAGAAAACATCTTTCTCATCTACAAATTCTATGTCCATCACCTGCTGAAAGGTTTCCCTTGCATTCTTGAGTTCGAATAGCATCTTAGCATACTTAAATGTGCCCCAAAGTGTTGTGAAGGAAGTTTTATCTTGGTCTTTCTCATGCACTAAAATCTGATTGTATCTCGAATATCCATTAAGCAGTGACATACGAGATGCACCAACCACTCTTTGTAGGATGTGATCCATTTTGGGAAGGGGATAATTATCTTTAAGGGACACCCTATTCAAATTTATAAAATAAATACAAAGCCTTATTTCTCCAGTTTTCTTCCTTACCAGGACAAGATTTTGTATCTAGTCGAAAAATTTGATAGGAACAATGATAGCTGATTTGTAAAGTCTGTTCACTTCCTTTTCAATCTAGGGCAGCAACCTTGGGTTGATCCTTCTTAGCTTTTTCCTGAAGGGCTTTTGGTCAGGTACAATTGAAATGGTGTGCCGAATAATATTCTTATCATAGAACTTCAAGTCTGCATAATCCCAAGAGAAAACATCATAAAGATAGAAAGTAAATCAATGTATTTGTCTTTTACCTCAAGAGATAAAGACTTAGAAAATTTGACCATCATAGGCTTGTCCGTTGTTTTGATGTTTACATCTTCCACACCTTTCTCCGTAGGAACCAATGCTGTATTCCTTGCTACATCATCCTGATCAAACAATTCTTCCAAAGGTATGAAACCTCTTGGAATATTGTTATCCTTCAGTTGTAACATATCAACCTGGGTGGCTTCGATGACTTGATCATCCTTGTCATAAACTTCATCAATGAATGAATTCTCAAATTCTCCTTCATTCTGAAGAAAATTGTTTACTTGCTTATCAACCCAAAATACTTTCCAATAACACAAGTTGTTAGGAACTGTGGGTCGATGTTTAACATGGATTTCAAACTTTCTATTGGAAAATATAGGGATCTTGAAATTACTTGCTGTTGTAGCAAGCGAATCTTCCATGAGATTCTAACTTCTCGGCACTACTGACAATGTATATTCGGGAAACATATTTAGGATATCCAGTAAAAAATTCATGTACGCTATCATTCATGGTTTCTTGGCCTAGTATTCCCCTTTTTCTTGTTTTATCACAAGTTTGGAGTCACCATAAACTAAAATTATTCTGACGCCCAACTTTTTCAAGATCTTGAGGTTGGTAATCAATTCCTCATATTCCGCCTCATTGTTTAACCAATAAAAATCCAACTTGTATGAGCATAACCTTACATTTTTAGGAACCTTACCAGGCTGATGATGAGGACTGTAGATCCAAATTCCAATGCTTGCCCCATCTTTCCCCAAGGAACCATCAGAATCCATGGTCTATAGACCATTTTCATCATCCAAATGTTGGAATTTTAATTTATGTTCTATCTCAACTTTCTGGGCCACTTCTTGATTCTATTTTGAAATTTTCTCTACCTTATCTCATGAATTCTCTAAGGAACTTGGTAGATTTTCTTTTTCATTATATAAAACGGTTTTGATATAGTTAGAAATTTCTTGAATATCTTCTACTTCTACAATATGACTATCTACATCATTCAAGCCACTATCATTGAACAAAATATTGATCCTAAATCTGTATGTACAACATTAATTGGATGGTTAATGTTAGGCTTATATTTCTTGGTTATCATGTACTTCATCTTCATTTATTGGTACAAATTTCTCAATTGTCTGAAAACTGGGATGGGCATAAGAGACGTTTAGTTGTACAGTGCCTCTCAACTTCGCTCCCAAGATCTAGACAACAACATACCAAACCATGGTGGTATATCATCTACCACCACATCCATCAAGACATTCTTTGCTGGAATTTGTTCAAGGGAAACTACTAAATCCTTAATGAGACCCAGACAATGGACTCTACCCAAATCAAAGGAATACAATTCATGGTAAGGACGAGTGATATCTAGGCCCAATTTATCCATAATGGCTTTCGGCATCAAATTTTGGGAAGCTCCAATGTAGAGCATTGTGAAGGATATTTTGGTGAATTATCAGACTCAAATAGAATGGAGGAGCTTGAATATCCTCTAACTGATCGTCTATTGCTGGACCAAAGATAAGTTCAGGTTGGTCATATTCGACATTTAATATATCATATAAAGGATTTAACATTTTGGCTACATGAGACTTATACTGATTGTTCTTAACAAGTTTAGTTAAAGGAATAGACACTTTTAATTCGGAAATTTCAGTTTCTAAGTTGAAAGGAATGGATTTTTCTACCTCTTTAATGATGATGTCTATTTTGTCGGCATGATCCTTTGGTGTAGCTTCTTTCTTCTGATTGTCATTTATTTTCCTGGTGTGCTTGTAGATGGTTGAATAACCTTGCTATGATTTGTAGCTGTAGTTTATTTTCCTGTATTCTTATTACTTTGAGGTTTCTGCTTTGGTTGAGTATCCTTTTTTTGGGATTCCCGCTTCTTAATAGGATTTTCTGGGACATCTCTACCCCTCAATGAGTATTTCCTCGGTTGTGAGATGATTTCATTCAAGTATCCTCGCTGATAATCATCAGATTCAACCTCTAACTCATGATCGGTGGCTAATATGTAGTCTTCATCCTTGGGCACATTTGTCTTCTCAACATACTCTTCATTTTCTGTCAAAAATATGGGCTAGCCATCAGCTGTAAAAAAATGATTTTCTTCAACAATATGATCTTATTCTTCTTCTTCCTCAACTCCTTGAGCATAATTTTTCTACAAGGGTGTCTAAATTTGTTGTTGTTGTGTTGGCTGCTCAAGTGCCCTTTGTTCTCTTTGTTTGATTTTGAATTGAGTCTATTTTTTTCCTCTGAAGTTTTGATTTGTAGCTTGTGGTTCCAACTGTCTTTCTGTTATGGACATCATGTCAACCATCCTTTCTATTGTTCTTATCAAGGTGTCCAATTTTACATCAGAGGATGAGGATGCTTCTTCTTTGATGGTTACTCTCCTCTCACCCTCCATTTTTGACTTCTTAATGGACAAGTTAGCTTCCACACTGATTGCATTCTTCTACATGTCTTCTAATGTAGCAGGATTCCTCTCTCGCAACTGATAAGCCATGTCCATATCAAAACCATCCGGATAATGCAAGAGAGCCAAACCTGGAGGAGGTTTGATCTCATGGGAATGGAATTGTATACTTTTTTGAATTGGGCAATGAAGTCTTGTATTGATTCATTTGGTTCCCTATTCATATTATAATATTCAGAAAGTATTTTCAAGGGATTATTATTCACCTCCCATCGAGCTATGAAGGCATATATCAACTGGTTTGAAGTGGCTATAGAGTTTTCATTCAATGATCTAAACCAATTTTTAACCTCTTCATAAAAGCTCTGAACTATGATTCTCATCTTAGCATCTTCAACATCCATTTATTCCAGGTCAATAAAGTCAGTGATTTTAACTATGTTTTGTTTTGCAGTAAGTTGAGAACTCTCATTAAAAAAAATGATTCTTTGGCCATAACCTTGTGGTAAGGCATTGAGCTAGCCTAGTATAATGAGGGGTGTAAATGTCGCCATGATTCACGCTGAGTGAGGTACAGGAGTGACAATTAAAGGAGTTTGTTTAATGGGTAATGAAGTATATGGTGCAGATGAAGAAGAAACAACTGGATGTGATTCTGTTGGGATGGGTAATGAATCTTGATGATATTGGATCATGGATTTTTTTGATTGGTACTAAAGTTGGTTTGCTAAACTTTCAATCCTATAGAATTGACTCCAGACTTTAGTGTCAATGTCTGATTCAGATTTAGTTTCTTCAAAAAGTAAATTCTCTTCAAGTTTTAAAGAACTAAGATCTATCTCACACAATGATTTTACCTCATAAATCCTTAATGGTTCAAAAACTATATCAGACAGTAAGGTTTCAGACTTATATCAAAATAAAGATAGCTCAAATTTCAAATCAAAAGGTATGTCTTCGAGAGATAAAAATTTTGCAGGAAACAAAGAAGATCGTACCAATGGAATAGGATTTGACTAAATTTCTGTGTTTTGATATCTTTTTTTTAGAAAAACCCTCTCTAGATATTTGATTGGATTAGATGAATGAGGATCTATATTTGATCTAGTGTATCTTCTCGAAGCTAGAATGTTCACTGTTCAACAACTTGTTTTCTCTGCAAATTTTCAGATTAAACTCCACGAAATCTTAGGCCTATCATCCACAGGCCAAGAATTCGATGATATAATGGTACAACCAGTGAATATATTTCACTTTCTTCCCCATTATGGTCGCCAAGATGTTATCAGTCCACTGGATCTTCGAGGCTGAGAAGAGACAAGAAAAGGTAACCACAAACCAATATTTTTCCAAGAAGCTAGCCCTACTAGGCAGTAGAGGGCTCTCTCCACAGTATCATAGTCAATATGACTGGATAAAGAGGATTTTAGGCTAGGTATAGTAGCACTAGGGTTTGGCTGATAAATTTGAGGTGTTGGATGGTGAATAGGCTAGAGAAGAACTAGGTCAAGGAAAATAAGGATCAGAATTGTAGAGATCTGATGGGGCAAGGTAGGTAATAAACTTAACACATTAAGGTATCCTGATGGAGTGGTTTAGACTTCTAAGTTTTCAGAAAATAACATGAAAACATGAATTATTTTTAATTAGAAGAAGATGACACAAAATCGTAACTATTCCTCCAAAACAAGGCATAAGCTAATCTGACTTAGGAATCAATTACATTCAGAGATGGAAGGAATATGGAAATCACAACATTTTAAAACATTTGAAAACATAAGAAGAAACAATGTCAAATCACAGTACCACAGGAATCCCATCAAAATAGTTGCAACTTAGTCTGTTATTTCTTGCCAAAAGTCTGATTACAATAGTGCTCAATGATCAAATTCTACAACATCCAACCCTTGCAATGAGAAAGGAAATGAAATATATAGACCAAAAAATATGTCTCGGGGTCGAATCCCTGACTTGTGGAGCTGATAACCAAAGTGCTCAACTGGAATCCTAGTGATTAGGGAGGTTAGCCAACTCATCCCTATCATTCATGAAATTGATTCACTTTGACCAAAATTACATATTTACATGATGTATCCATGCCTAGAAAATATTCATGACATAATTACATTTACATTTGACATTTAAATCAGTAAAATTTCATTGAATCCATCCATCAACTTAGAAATTTTGAAAATTCTCGAGAAAACATAAACTGCAAAAAGCGCAGTGTGCCTGGGAAAAAGTGCAGCGTGAGCCTTCAAAACCATTTTTGAATGACTTCCCAAAGTCCAAATTGGGCCCAAGATGGCTCATTGGAAATCTCTTCTATTCTAGTTGTTAGGAATGTGCTCAAGCTCTGAAAATGGTTGAGTACAGCTCCTAAAAAATGAAATATCCCAAGACTACTCAAAAAGCACAA
Organism: Pinus albicaulis; assembly: GCA_034641835.2. Lineage (NCBI taxonomy): Eukaryota > Viridiplantae > Streptophyta > Pinopsida > Pinales > Pinaceae > Pinus > Pinus albicaulis. The sequence goes on along the minus strand of CM076580.1, from coordinate 119,541,740 downwards.
CGAAAGGTTGAAAAGGAGGTAGAAAGGTGGTTTTTGAGTGGTTTTTTTCCATTTCCGCCTGTCAAATGTTTCTTGAGTGATAGTGGTCAAATATTGATGTAGAAATCACTCTCAATCCAAATATACAAAGATTATTTCATTTGGAGGCCTCCATAAAAAGTGCAACGTGGCCCACGCTGCACTTTTTGCAAGCACACTGTGCAAAAATTCTGTCAAATTTTGTAGAAATGCCCAAGAACATGAAAATTGCCCCAAATTCTTCAAAATTGGCCCAAATTCTTCAAAATTGGTAGATGAAGTGCTGATGAGGTGTCTCAAGCAATCAAGGAGGAATCATCAAGAATATCAAGTTTGTCCTTCTCATTAGGGGAATTTTGAGGTCTAAAATGGGCCTCCTAAGAAAAATGTACAACCAAAATAAAATTTATAAGAACCAATAGGATTCAAGATGGTGATGTCAACCATGGGGGATGATTCACCATTTTTTAAGTAAAAGGGTAAAAAGATTAAAATAAAATAAAATAATAAAATAATTTTTTCAACTTGTATTTTCACCTTATCTCCCAAATTTTTTACTCAAATATCAAGCAAGAGTACTCGTTGGATGAAAAATTTAATTCCTCATCCAAGGAGTACCCATGTTGCATACTTTCGATGGACCATGCTAAGCAAAAAATGAGAAATACATGAAAAAACGTGATTGCAATCACGTTTTTCATGTATTTCTCATTTTTCTCTTAGCAGGGTCCATTAAAAGTATGCAACATGGGTACTCCTTGGATGAGGAATTAAATTTTACGTCCAACGAGTAATCCTGCATGAAATTTGAGTAAAACCTTTGGGAGATAAGTTGAAAATATGAGTTGAAAAAGTAGTTTTTTCTTTTTTCTCTCTAAAATTTGATGATGTCATCAAATCTTACTTTATTATTTCCACTATTATTTTATAATTTCCTTAGGAGGCCCATTTTAGACCTCAAAATTCCCTTAATGCCTTTTTCTTGATTAGGGTTTTCTTGAGTTTATCCTTCAACTGCATGATCCTGATGTTGCAAATCTTGTTTCTAGTGATGTATCTGTTGGCCATGTGCCTAAGAATCTCATTGTCCTTGTTGGCCTTATGGAGGAGCTTCTCAAGGTGGATGTTCACTCTGTCAAGCCACACTTCTCTGTCATCATTGATTTCCTTTGCAATTCTTTCCTCAAAACTGAGTTTCTCTACCTCATCTTTCTCCTGCTCTAATGCTCTATTAAGACCTCTTGTTTTTTGTATTTTCTTGGTGGTTTGAGTCTCACCATGGTCATACTCATCAGGTGCCATCACTGCTTTACCTTTGGTGTCTTGTCTCTTTTCCTTTAGTATCTCTAACTCCATGAGTATTTGTTTGTCTTTCAGCTGTCTGTTTTCTTGTTCAAGGAAGGATCTCAAAAATTGTGCTCTAATCAAATTTTCCTGCAACTCTTTGATTGTGGCATATTTATATTTGATGATCAGATTTGATGTTTCATGATCATCTTGGACATCCAAGTCCACCAAGTAAAATTATCTTTCTTCCTCATGAAGGTCTTTCTCCTCTTGAACAAGTGCATCTTTTTGCTTTTGATTTCCCTGTTTTGTTGATGAAGAGGGAAAGGACCCTTCCACAATCTATGGAGAAAACACTTGCCTAGGTCCCCTCTGGTAGGTTTTGACTGATTTGACCTATTTTAACTCTTTGACCTCTTTTGTTTCTTTCACTATAGCCTTGCCAAATTTCCTAGTCTTCCTGTGAGGAACTGATGTTGTTGGTGGAATAGGTCTAGGAGGTTGACTTGGTTCTGTAGTGAAGACATATTCGCATGTTACATTCAATTTATTGAGGTGCTCAAGGACATAATCAGACAGTGATGGAATAGGTTGTTCATTTGAAGCTCATAATCTTTGTTTTACACTATGTAAGCCATTTTATCAATGCTTCTGTATAAGTAGTAGGGGAGGTTAAGAAATTTCACCATAGTGAAATGCAGGATAAAACTAATGTGATAGTTGTATAACCTGGAAAATCTGCCCTCACTGTTAGTATGAATCTTTTGTTGAAGTGTACGAAAAAAGACCACTTTAGCTACACATAACTTATAGCCCTAACATCAAAGATGGCTGCCAATATCTTCAGATCTGTAGTTAGTTGATCAAGACAAGTGCTGCAGAAAACTAGATCTATGCATAAAGAGACATTAAGCAGTAAAAATAAGGTTTTGCTCCATACATCCAATAGACAAGGCAAGAACAATATTTTTGAAAGAATTTTTGTGTTAAGGGCACCTAGGAGGAAAACAAGAAGGTGTTTCCAATTCTCCTCAATGGGATGGGTTCTTGGAAGTCCTCAGCACTTCAGATCTAGCATTTCTCTCTCCTGTTGGTGTAGAAAACCCAGACAAAGATAGAACTCAAAGGGAGCTCACACAGCAAAAAATGGAAAATATGACAATGATAATGGCTCAAAGTCGGACCAAGAGTATAGATCCAGAGTGATCTAATAGGCAACAAAAGGTGAAGAATGGTAGGAAAAACCCTCCTATTTATAACAAAATATTGGGTCATTCTAGATCTTGGTGCATGATTAAAATAACATTAACCAAATCTAGATCCACCTTTTATGGAATATTTTATTATATTTGTTGGAGGAAAAAGTATTTGACTTGGGTCAAATCCATTTATTTGTGAATAATAAATAAATAAATGATTTATTTATCATTTTAAGGAGGTGGTTAAAAGATAATCAAATAAATAATGATTTATTTAATTATTTATGGGTGTTTTAGTCATATTTAACAAGGAATATTATTTAAATAAGATTTAAACAATTATTGCTAGAAAATAATAAGATAAATAAGGATTTATCTAATTAATTTCTTTGTTTTGGGTTAAACATGACTGGGAATAATAATTAAATTATTGTTTAATTAATTATTCCATGAGGGAAATCAAACAAATATAGATTTGTTTAATATTTCCCTTTGGGGTTTCCTGTTTAGACCATAAACAACCTAATAAATGTGTTTTATTAAGTTATTTTACATAGTGAAAGCAATTTTACTTCGGGTAAAATTGGTCTTACATGATGTACTTGGGTCCATCTAATGATAGTAGGTTAGATGACCAAAAAATGGTGTAACACTCACAACTGAAATATTTCATGATAATTTTCATCATGGGGGCAAAACTGCTCAACAAATTACGAAAAGGAAAGACCTTTTAAATGTTGTCTTTGTAAGGTGCCTTGAGGTAAGGCTCATACAACTGGGCATCAAAATCATTAGTCTTATACCATTTTCACCCACATTGGGTATCCTTGTTTCTACTGCAATGATGTCAGTGGAAATGGAGAAAGTAACCCCTGCTATAGTCACTTGGTTATTTTGGAGGTTTCTGCTTAAAACCTGGTCAAAGAAGGATGACTTTGGACTCTTTGTACCATCTCACAAAATTCAAAGCAACCTACATTCTTGAAACATCTGATAGCTAAGGGTGATGTCATTAATTCCGTAGTGTCTATTGGCTCAAATCTCATAATCCTCCCTCCTTTGTTATATGTTTTCTTGTCTTCTTTTGTGGCATTTTTTTCCTCCTCCATTATGTTTAATTTGTTTTTTAAAAACCCTAGGGAAGAAGGGGAAGGGAAAGGGAGTATAATTGTGGGGTTAGGGGATTGTGATGGGTGAGGAAAAATTTGGGGGAGTGTATAAAGGGATTAGGGAGCTTAGGGAAGTAATGGGAGGGTGAAATATTTAGGGAAATAGGGTAGGAAATTTGTATTACAGGGAGGTATCTAGATGCTTAGGAAATAACAACTAGGGTGGTAGAGTTTAGGGAATAGGGCTTGGAATGGGAAATGATTAAATGTAAGGGAAGTCGGGAGTGATTTAGATTATAGGGAAGGTGAATGGGTCCTGGGGAAAATAATTAAGTTTGCAAATTATGAAACTAGGGTTTCAATGATCAAAACATGACATAAAATGTAAGGGAGGGTTTGCACCATGAATCTAACACCACAAGATGAAAGGAGGGGCTATGAAGGTGCCACTTACTTGCAAATAGCTCTAGAAACCATGAAATGAAGCTGAGAACCTATGCAATGAATATTAGGGACCGTGGCTCCCTACTAAAAAACCGCAGTGTATAGAGAAAAAACGCAGCAAGAAACTGTGAAAAGTGTAGTGCCTTTGGAAAAATCGCAGCGTGGTATCTTGCAAAAGCACAACACTTGTGGAAAAAGCGCAGCGAATGACCCAGAATTCGATTTCTGAAGGAAAAATTGATTTTTTTCTTGGGAGGCTGAGAGCTCGATGCTTTGAAGATGAAAATGAATGAATTCTTGGTTTTTGCGAGTCTTTATACTTGGATAAATGTCATTAAAAAAAATTGGTACCCACTTTTCCTTTCTTGAAATTGACTTTACATTGATCTTTATATTTTAATTTCTTATTTAAATCATTGAACTTCAAACTTTGATGGCTTAGGAACATTGATTGAATTTTTGGAACTTTTCTTATTTGCTGATGGAACTTTGAGTGTGCAGCTACTTGGAACTCTGAGAACTTATTACAAATTAGAAAATAAAATTACATTTTTCTCTGAAATAAAATTTACTGATGAAACTTCTTTATTGGCACTCCTTCATTTGTTGGTCTTTATGCAATGAAATGGTGATTTAAATACCTTGGAAACCCTAAGACCTAATGTAGACGCTGACTGAATGAAACCATAATGAAAATGACTGAAATGATGATGACAACTCACAACTGATGGTACACTCAGCAAAGTGGTGAAATGAGTCAGTAAGTTACAAAATTTTGAAAGGAGTGAGATCAGACCTAAATCTGCACCAAGTGACCAAATTTTTGCATGATGACCTAATGGAATGACAAAAATTTCAATATGGGACCCTTAAGATGACATGGAAGAGTTTATTTGATCACTGGTGGAAGGATGCAAAAAATGACACTAACATTGGCTTCAACTAGGGGATGAAAACTCCTTGGAGGTGTCAAGAACACCATAGACCAAGTGCCTATCCATTGGGCATGGAGTCAAAGTCTAAAAAACACTTAATGCTGAAAACTTATCATAATAAAATGACTCAATAATGACTCAAAAATAACTCCAAACTAACTGAATTGACTTTGACTTAAATTTTGAAAACAACAGAAAACCAATGAAACTTTATGGCCTTCACCTCGGGCTCCAAGACAGACACATTTTTCGTGGCTTGCGATGTAATGATCAAGTTCCCAAGTTGAGCAGCAAGTTGGCTCAAGGAATCATAAATAGAGCCAATCACACCATCAAAGTGTGGGTGGGGAGAATATTTTGGTGGGTTAATGGAAGACCTAGGAGCATAGGAATAACTTCGTATAGCATGTCTGGTTGTGAATAAATCAGATGAATTTTTTTGGTAGTTAAAATAGCTTTCTCCTCAGTAATGTCTCGGAACATAGACACATCCTTGGAAATTTGAGGTCTTAGAGATCAAATGAACCATTTCTGTAAAATATCATCACGAAGCTTGGTCCTAACCAACCTCTTGCAGTGATACCACTCATGAATATGGTTAGATATCAAGGTGGTATCATCTTGCTTGAAGTTTTAAAAGAGGTAAGAATTGATATCATACATTGTGGGAAGCTGGAAGTGTGTCAAGAATGTCTAAGCTAAAGAAGAAAAGTCATCATAGGATATTGTATCCAATTCATTGTACCATTTGGAAGTATCCCCTGTTAATGTACATTGGAAAAGGTGAAGTTTAATGGAATCATCCACAAGAGATTTGGAAGAACACCATATATTATACATGGTGATATGGGTGGATATATTGTCTCCAATATTTCTTTCAAATTTGGGAATATCGAAAGGAAACTTCGCAGGCATAGGTGACCACCAGGGATCATGTCTGATAGGTTCATTAGTAAACTTAGCCAAATCCAGTAGATCAAGAGAAGATAAAAACATATTGTGAAGTTTGCTAAATGTAGCATAGGCAGGAGAATCCCCTGACCAACTTTGTGGTCCCCCCATATAAGGATTATGATGCACAAATTTCTAGTGAAGGTATGGGTTCACCCCAACATATGTATACTATGGGCCATAATAACTGGTGAAAATATTCCCCCCCAGGGTTCGTTCCCCCAAAGAGAAAAGGGGTCCTAAGAGCATGAATACTCATAGGGTTGTATCTTAGAGGATAAAACATGCCAACCTATGCAGTAGGATTGACATAACGATAATATCCTATATTAGTGATAGAACTAGGAAAACAGATGCCCCCAGGTAAAATAGCCCCTCCAGGAAAAGTACTGGTAGGTGTCGTACTAGGCTTGTGATATGCTAGAAGCAATGTTTCCCCCAGGTTGACTATGAATAACTGATGACCCCCCTCACACATTTACATAAGTAACCACATCTGACTTAGGAACATGAATCGTTGGTTGAGAAAAGCTAGGTGAAAAGACTCTTGGTCCAACTGGTTAACTAGTAGGAATAACCATGGCTAGTGTAGAAGATGGAGTAGGCATGGAAACATTCAAGAAATTTTTAGGAGTTACAGAGGAAATTGGTGGAATTTTGAAATAATATTTAAGAGGTGTAAACAGAGGAGTATGTATGGCCCCACTAAGAGGCATTAATTATGACATGGCAGCTGACACTGCCAATGGGGAAGGTAAAGAGGTATCAGACCCTGCTTAGGAAAGACAATTGAAAATGATAAAAAGGTATAAGTTGGTGTGGAACCATCAGGGTTCAACTGCAACAACTTAGTTCCTAGTGGATCGGTAAAAGGTGGATTGGCAGGAAAAGTAGAATCATCCACCAAAGTTTTGATAGAATTCAAATAACTACAAGAAGGACTAGTATAGATTCAAAAAGTATGTGTTCGTATAATTATTGAGCATTGATAGTCACTCTTTGTGCAAGAGTGACAAGTCCACCTTGTTCAGGAGGAAAACTATGAAGACAATGTGACTGATGGCAAATAAATTAAACCATGGTGAAAATTTATAAATTAACACAATTATGTTAGTGCAAACACCCTAATTCTGGAACTACTAACTCAATCCAAACAACACACACTAGAAATTTCCTAAAAGGAAGCACACAAAAACCAAATTACAAAGAAGATGGTGGTGGAAGTGTTATATTAGCAACCTGCTTCCCAGCCCTTTAGTTACAAACTTGGTGCAAGTGCCCTTATTAGGCAAGGGGAACCTTTCGAGAGGACTGAGAGTGTATGACTAATATCCATCCCACATACATAGAATATGACCCCATCCTTGCTACTGTGTATGAGCCCTAAAAAGATAGGCCACTATGGTCACCACCAGTAATAACATGTCCTAGTGGGACAGTCACAAGAAAAATCCATGTGTAAGGGAAGGCCACTTATCCAAGAGAGATAATAGTCAAAGCCCCTTGATATTTTCCTCCCAAGTGGTCCCGAGGTGCTACTGTAAATTCCAATAACATCATTTGTATATGTGAAAATTTCACTATATCACGCCACCCAAAACTAAGCAAAATGGGTCATGTCACCTCACCTAGCCCAAGTGTGATCTCATGCTTAACCCTCTTATTGGAAGGGCTTCCAATAAGGCACTATTGCAACTGGATTTATAACCCTACCACAAGCGGCTAAGTTTTTTTTGTAGTCTTGGAGAATTTAACTCACACATCTATCTCTAAGACCCTAGACTAAGTTAATTTTGGTGTACTACCAGTGAAAGAAAAAGACGACACTAGTTAATTTTATTATCATGTTAATTTTGAGTTGTTGCTATTTATACAGTTTGGATGCGGCGTGAAACTTAGATGGTGTGAATGCCTTTGTTAGTCACTTTGATGTAGTTATATGCAAATTTTCCTTTTCAATTTGATGAATGCTAACTACAGGAGGGTAAGAGTTTTTCACAACACACCAACACCTATTATAATGCACCTCTCACTATGTTTTTAAATGAAAATATCCCAAATTTATAAAATTTTTGACCCAAGAATCAAACCAAAAAGGAAAAAATGGCCGAAAAGAGGCCAAAGAAAAAATCCCAAGCTAGATTTTTGAGCACTTCAAAAGCATCAAATCTAGGAAAACAAATCCACAAAAGAAAACACACTCAAGTAATAAAAAAGAAATCCAAAAGTACAAAAGGAAGGCAATGCCAAGAAGCTAGGGTTGTAGCACAATGTCTCAACAAAGGCCAATGTTCTACAAAGGTCAAAACCAGACACTAGAGTCATGAAGGCCGAAATAAGAACAAATGAGGGTGATAAAAAGAAATAGAAACACACTCAAATGTAATTTTCTAGATGAAAAATGCACAACCAATCACAACACCACCAATTGTGACAAAAACAACCAAAAAATAGGAGAGATTACTCGAAACAAAGTGATAAAATCACACAAAGGCCATACGGATCTGAAAGTGAAATATGAAAAAATGCCTAATCAGTCACTGAAAGAAGCCAAACATATATGAAAATGAGATCTAGAGGCAAAATCCAAACCTTAACACAAAGAACCAAAAAAATATTCAATAACACCTTGAAAGATACTATCTATGGAAGACCTCAAACAAATTGATCAAAGATGGATCAAATCATACATAAATAGTAGTTTATTAGCAACAAAAAACCATTGATGTAACATAACTCCAATCGACTGAAAAAATATCAAAGAATCAAAGATGGAAATAATTCAATAACTTGTCTAAAAAAAGAAAATCCAAGACAATGAAATGAGACACGAGAAATAGATTTGCACTAGAACCAGTGAGCAAATAGAAGGTGAACTCAAATCCACATCTAAGAAAAAAATTTCAAAGGGTAAAACTCAAATTTTCAGGGCTATAAGGCTAGTCGCTCGTATGTAAGGGTAAGCCAGTGACCATTTGCTCATATATAAGGGAAATCCATAGTCCAAAAAGTGACAGCCGCATGGATGACCCACTGTGCATGCGACTAGGGAAACAAACTTGACTAGCTAAATTCCATCTGCCATAAAATATTCATACGGAGTTCGTTTTCAGTGGTTTTTTTTATAGAAGAAATTCCGATAGGAGTCCATATCTATGATAATTTTAAACAAATTATGTATAGAAAATTCCATAATTTGATTTTAAATGCACGATCTGTTATTCTCTCATATAAAAAACAAAACAAAAAACTCTGAACATAAGATCGTCTCATATCCAAAGCAAGTAAAAACAATGGATATCAAAATGGATTCAAAAAACCATAGAGAAATCAACGGGAACAAGAGAAAACCAAAAAAACATAAAGAAGAGGAGGATATCTAAAAACAAAGATGGAAAAAAAGAAATCTCTCATTGAAAACACCAATTCTATTGCAATGAAATTTACATGCAAGGACATATTGATCCATGATATTGTGCCTAAATAAGATCACTAGACAGAAAGATAAAAATGGTGAATAGATATACAATCAAATATCAACCCAATGGTCAAACATGCAACAAACAAATAGTTCTAGATGTTTTAAAGGAAAGACCGTGCACCTGGACTCCTCGAAGGTCGATGAAAGATTTTGAATTCATAGTAGAATATTCACACTCCACTCAATATTTTTTCTTCATTTTCACTCAATCTCAACACCTACACATAACAAAAAACACTCAAGGACGACAAGTGATCTTCCTTGGAAGATCGTCACCTGAAAACATCATTGAATCAATATATGTAATTGCTACAAATATGTAAATACAGGGAAGGAATATAGATTTGTATTAACTATGAGTCAAATGGTACAATTATGTCTTCAAAAAATAAGATCCTCTCCTCAATCTTGTAGTATGGTCTCCTCTCCCAATACAACAGAGCTCTCACGCTATAGTTTGGATACTTTTTCTTACCCACTTTATTCTTGGTGAGATTATACAGACTCATTCTATCCTTTGGGAGAATGTATCTAGACATCTAGGGGCTTGAGAAGTTAGGAAAATTCTACAATAATGGACCCCTAGCCAACTCATACACAAGTGGGTCAAGTTGATCTCCTTGGGAATGAAAAACTCTAGAAACATTCACCAAAATTATAAGCTTTTTCTCAATTACTTTAATTATGAAATTATTATTATCTCAAAATTATAATGTTTTGGAAAAATAATTATGAGAGATTGCTCATTTATATAATTTCACCATTTTATCATGGGATAAATCTCACATAAGTAAAGAAAAAGGTGAAACATGATGTATTTTAGCCAAAAAACTAAGGTAAGTTAATATTAGGTTTCTCTCACTATAATGTAGTGGCAAATAGGGTTATAACAAGGGCTTATGGGTTTTTTCATTCTACTGGTTGCAGGCTTGATTGAATATTATCTTGCTCCAGAGACTCCTTTAAAAAGGAGAGAGACTCAAACTTATCGAGGGATCTGGTTAGGATTTGAGGCACCTTGAAGACTCAAATTTCTTCTTCTTTGGGGGACTTTTCCCAAGTAATGTTTCTCTATTTGATAGGTTTAGGAAATTCATTTTCATTTATCGAACAATCCATAATAATATGCTTGTATTCATGAAAACATTTGCATCTAAAGGGGACATGTTTATAATCTAACGACTACTTCCAAAGACTATCCCGATAATAAATATCTATTGAAGTTGCAAGAGGTCGAGAGATATTGATACAAGCATACATATGAGTATAGTATGTATACCTTCATCTCTTAGTAGCTTTCGAGACCTTGAAAAAGCCGCCAATAGCACTTCCTATGGCTTTAAGTGTTTCGTCATCCTAATATTCATTTGGAAGAGAAAATAATTTAGCCCACATTGAGGAAGAAAATAAGTCTTCATTCTCTGAATTATACTGCTCCTTCCCAAATCACATGGAGCCCTGCATTATTAAAAAAATACGACCCTCCTTCAAAATGCTTAATCTCTCTTCCAAGCTATAAAAAAATGGTTGGCAAGAATCCTTTTACCCCTAGCTCTAATTCTATTTCACCTTGCAGGTTCCATGTATGCTGGATCCACCCAATCAGAGACTTTTCGGAGGATCTTAATTTGATGAATTTGCATATCAGATCATGATCGTGCATATATTAGATATATTCTTTGATCTTGTTAGATTTAACCTCAAATTTTGGATCTTGCACCGCTTTTGGCAGGAAATTCCCTAGATTTCTATCTTGCCAAGATGTATCCAATTGAAGTTTCTCTGAGAAACTAGAAACCCCACTTTGTCTTGTTGCAGAAACTAGAAACCCCACTTTGTCTAGTTGCTTTATGAAAAATATGTCAAAAATGAAGAAATTGAAAGTGAATACTAATAAATCCAAGATCTTTACAAACTTCCAAAAAAATCGACTAAAATGAGTGCCCTTCATGACGCTCATTATAGATCCCTCATCGTAAATGCTTATGTAAAAAAAGCATTAAAATTCTATTTTAATATTAATTCAATATTTAATTTTAAAATTTATATAAACATAAATTTATTTATTTTAAATAAAATCTTCTATAAACATATATATATTCTTGGAGAAATGTTATCCTTACATTGTGTTTCAAGATTTAAATTCATAACTATGCTATAAAATAATTGTTATTTATAAAATCTATTTATAATGGTGTGTATTAATTATAAAACTAATTAATTAATTACTTAACTATAATTAAAAAAAAATCAATTAAGTATAATTATAAATTTTAATAGTATTACACTTCTAAACATCTCTTTACTTCATGATTAATCAAAATTTTATGTGTATTAAAATTTTAAGTAAGATTATGTTAAAATTGAATATGTTTTTTTGGGTTTATTTTCTGTGGGATTATTTTTAATGAGATTTTTTGGAGTTTATTTTTTGGCTGGAATCTGGTAAAATAATTTGAGGTGAAATCTTGATTTGTTTTATTTAAACTGGTTTTTTTATTATATTAATGGATTCAACACCTTGAAAAACCCCTAGAGCACTTGGATTGTGCAAAATTTACCCGTCAAATTTGTAATTTCAATAAATTCCTACTAAATTTTAAACAAATTAGATCAGAAAAATTAATAAAAAACTTTTCAAAAATTCAAAAAATTTACATTAAAGACAACTCCATTTTGTGTTTCATGGTGAATGAGATAGCATTACCTTGGTGGGCCAATTTGTTTTTTGTTTTTCGTGGTACATTTAGGGGAGCTTTGCATAACTTTCACGAAAATAAAGAAAGGCATTGGGGTTGAATCATTAATGTGACAGTCTTTCTACTGATATTGATATTGATATTGTTAGGGTATCTTTGTATAAGCTTGGGAAATATCAACAAAGACATTGGAGTTTTGAGTTTTACAAGGTTATTTTTACTTAATAAAAACTTTAAAAATTCATAAACATAAAGTTATCCAATCTCTATTTTCATATATCAAACGATACATATATAAACATTGTTTGTTCCTTGAGTTTTATATTGTACTTGTTCGATTGTTTCATTAAAACCCTATAAGAAGGAAATGAAATGTTGGATTGGTTCACTAAACGAGGGAAATTTTATATTTATCTATTTGGCTTTGTATCTTGTGATAAAATAGTGGTTCTTTTACTTATTTTGTGATTTGATTTTTTAAGATATTTGGTCGTTAATAATATTTTATAAATAAAGCCTAAAAATATTTGTGATAAATTAAATATTTTGTATTTTTATCCGTAAAGAACCTTATAATCAACATCTATATTTAAAAGATAAATTGAGAATATTCTTCACGTCGGACTCATTGAAAAAAATAAATAAATAAACTTAGCTTTTTCAACGCAAAAAGATTCATCATCTACTTTCTACGAAATCTTTTCCCTAATGTTCGCATAGATTTTTATATTTTAAATATCTTATTTTAAGCCATATTTTTTTCTTAAATAATTGGTGGAGAGGTCTTTACGCTCCCTATATTATTATAATGTACCTTTTAAAATGCCATCAACCAATTTTGATGTGAATGGAACATTAAAATATAAATTTAATTTTATTAAAATTAATCATTTTGTATGCATTTGCATAAATTATTTAAGTCGGTGTAAGAATATGTTATCCATATAAAACACAATTGTTCCTACGATGAAGTTTAAATGGACATTTTAAATGGTGATTATTAAATAATAAATGAAATTAATTAAATAATAAATTTGGTGGTGGTTGAAATAGTTTTTTAATATAAAAATAAAATAAAATGATAAATGATAATGATCGAATACAGATTTTTTGTTTTAATATAACTGTGATATTAAAGCAATAGTTTTTTTAATACACATGCAAAAAATTACAATAAAGAAAAAATTATTTTGTTTTTTCTATAGTTAAGACATATCGTGATCGATTCATTCTAAATTTATTAGAAATATATGTCCTTGTATGATATGAAAGGTTTTCTTCTATTAATATTTTGAAAATCGCAATAATGAACGTTTCGGGATGTAATGGATTCAGCGGTCAGTGTTGATGCGAGAGGAAAACCTAGAAAATTATTACATATTCTAAAGTCTACAATCAATATTAAATAATTATGCGACTCCTTTGAGCGAGTCAAAATAAAATTGACAAATTTGATCTGAAGTCACGTTTTGTTTTATATGAAAAAATAATATCGCTGGATGCGATTGAATTTTATATTTTCTTCAAAAGCAATATTGAATATTTTCCTAGAATAGTCGTGTGTTCTGCACATAATTTTCTTAAAATAATGATTTGTTATATTATTGAGGTTTTCAATTAAAAAATTAATATTAAAATGGTTGTATATTTATCAATTTTTACTAATTTGATTATATTTTGAAAATTTCATTATAAGGTTTATATTTTTCATTTTTTTAATAAATATTTGTTGAAAATTTCATTATAAGGTTTATATTTTTCATTTTTTTAATAAATATTTGTATTATTTGTATTTTTTTTAGTAAATATATCATAATTGATTGAAAATATATATTATAATTATAATTTTTTTTATTTATATCGAGTCCATAAATCCATTTTATATGTGATTTTGGAATTAGAAAATAATGTTGGCTTGGAATAAAATGAATTATAAAATCATTATTTAATTTTTAATAATATATTTTCTATGATTAACTATTTGAAATTTATGTGATTTTAGTTTTTTAAAAATAAGTTTTTTTTTTTTTTTTCTTGTTAATATTTAATATCTAGAATTATTAAAGATGTTACCTAGAATATGATCCCACATCATGTTATTATTGATCAAATAACATTATCACTATAATTTAAATAATTAATATTAAACAATTATTAATGTTAGTAACATTCATCAAAAAATTAATCACTATTAAATATTAATTAAATTATTATAATTAAATATTAGTTTACTATTATAATTAATTAATATAATTATTAATTTAATAATAATATTATAAAAATATATAAAATATTATAAATTAATTAATTTTTGAATTATAATAAATTATTATTTAATTAATAATATTCACACTCTAAAAAGAAGGTTTACATCTAGTGATAGATTCAAAATTAGATGGATCTAAACTGGTTATATTTTAATAGAATCAAATATTTCAAAGTGAATTTTTTTCTCAAATTTTCTAACTTAAATAGAGGTTTTCATTTTCATAAATGTTATTTCACTCTTTTTATATATAAATAAATCAAGTTATTTATCAATTTTACAATGAGTATAAAAAGAATAGTATATCTTCCTACAAATAGATAAAATGTTTTTGTTATAATAATTATTTTTTCCCCATTGTGGGTGCGTTGAAGGGCCACTAAATCCAACCTCGAGATGAGAATTAACAAAATTATAAAGGAAGGTAGGTTGCCTTCCACTTGGTATCCTTCGAGATGAGAATTAACAAAAATATAAAGGAAGGCAGGTTGCCTTCCACCTGGTATCCTTCGAGATGAGAATTAACAAAAATATAAAGGAAGTTAGGTTGCCTTCCACCTAGTATCCTTGCATGGATACAATTTCGTCGCATAGGGAGACAAGCATATGGCAAGTTAATGGAGGTTGTTGCAATGGAGATCTGGTTTGGGTAATGTTAAGGGAAGGTAAAATTGCACAAAAATTCATACAATGAGGAGAAGAGGTTACTCATTATGGGAGGTTATAGAATGCAAAAAGAAAATAATGTCGAAGGGTGGTGAGAAGGAGATCGATTGGTAAGGACAGAGCACCTCTACATGCTTATAAGTAGTCAACCATGATGAGACAAAAAAAAGTTGGGGTTCTTGGATTGATAGAATTATTCCATGGAATAATTGAGGCTAATGGATCTTATCCTGGTCTTGAACAACAATTGCTTCACTCTCCACTCTCCTTCCTGAGTGACCTACCACAACGCTTCTAGCAATTTCAAGTTTGGGTTCTTAGTTCTACTTCTTTGGAATAATCTTTCGATATTTAATTCATTTTTTTATGGTTCTCTTTTTTTTTCAAACTTTATGGGATTTTGTGTATTTATCTCTTCACTAGGATTAATTTTTCTAGCTGGTATGTTTCTATTTTAGTTTCCTTCCCATTTCTTTCATTCTTCTCACCTACTCTTCCCCCCAGATCTCCTCCCTTGTCCCTCTCTTCAACCTCTTGTTCATCCCTCCCTCCTCATTTTGGGTTGATGAGTGCCCCTTTTTCTCTCTCTTTTTATCATTCTCCTATTCTATCTGTTATAATGACACACTCTCCTCTTTTTCCCAACTTGTGGTTTTCCCCTCCCACTCTATGGCTAGAATTCAATTATCTATGCCACCTAGTAGAGGAAGGTGAGGACATTCTAGCCCCTCATATTCTCTAGACTAGACGTCCCTCCGTCTGTGGCACTCAACCACAATCAACTAAAAGAGCAGTGAAGGAAAGATACATAGATATCATCCCTCCAATTGTCCAAGGAGAAATATCTAACGTATAAGAACCAAAAAGGAAATCCATGAGGTACATTTGACATGCATGTGGACAGGGAAACTTGAGATTACATGTCTGACTTTGAGAAATCTCCTAGAGCTAGAGCTTCCTCCTACATGCAGCCAATCAATATATATTAGCACTCAAGGACTCTAATGGGAAGATTTCTCATAAAAAAGTTTGATACTTAGTAATAAACCATCATATACATGGTAGAGTTTTTGAAGAAAGTGGAAAATCACACTCCCAAATAAGAGGTTGGCATGCAAGGACTCCTCTACATCAGAGTCTAATAGAGAACCATAGCCACCCACCTTCGAGAAGACCCATACAGAATGAATGGAAACAAAGCACCACTTCACAACAAAAAATTAATTTTTAATAATATTTTGATGATTTATAATCTATCTCTGGTTTCTATGTAGCACTCTATAATTTTTTTGCATCATCAAACTTTTACGTTAAAAAGAGTATGAACAATGGAAAAATTGTATTCCTATGCTATTGGTTTGGTTTCCCAAGTGGAAAACTAGTAGCGATAATCATTGTTGTATACCCATATTGTAACAGCCTCGGGTTAAAAACTTCATATAATAAAGTTATTAAAGGAAAAATAAAACCATGGTCATGGGACAAATATTCCAAGCTGAATGTTGGGAAAAAAATCCTAATGTGGGTGTTCATTTGGTTTATTATGGCTAAGGGAAACTCTAAAAGTCAATGGAAGAGGCTTTAGGAATTAATTGGCATTTTATTTATGAAAATAATGGAAAATAGGAGAAAAGGAAGGTGAAAGGTCACAGGTTTCATGTGAGGAGGAAAATGAGGGAAAATAATGGAAAATTGAAGAAATTAGAGGCCTCATTAATAAAAAGGCTTTTGAGGAAAAGTTCACAACTTTTTTCAATGTTAGCTTTTTCCAGTTAAGTTTTGAGCTCTCTCTCTATTCTCTCTATTCTCACATATGCTCGCAAACTTAGATTTTTTTTGGAGCATTCTAGCATTGAATTGAGAAAACCGAAGGAAGGACAAAGAAGGTAAAGGGAAGAAAATATAATGGAAGGAAGAGAAAGATCAAGTGACTAAGGTGGGATTACTTGTAGGTATAGATTATCATTTTTTATTTCCTTGCTGGAATTGGCATGCATGGTAGATGCATGTGTTTATTTGGTTCTCTTACCATCATTGGAATGGGTCTTTCCACGTGTGACAATGATTTTTAGCCTTTACTTTCCATTTCTAGATATCCATGGTGTGATGGGTTTTAATTTACTTGGTTGAGTTGGATTTTCAGATAGTTTCAGAATTGAGTGGGGTGGTCTCAAGAGAAGAACACAAGGCCTAGGAATCCCTGGATCAGTGAATGTGGGATTGTAGTAAATCTGGATTGTGTGTACCTCGGTGGGCCTAGGAATCCTCGACCGGTGAATGGCAGGATATACGGTAAAAAATAGACGTGTATTCCCTCGATTATGCCTAGGAATCATAAACCGATGAATGACAGGATATATGGTAAATCCTAGAGGGTGGAGTCTCGATTAGGCCTAATAATCCTTGATCAATGAATGGTGGGAATAGAGTAAATCATAGAGACTAGAGACAGAAAAATTCCTCTTGATTTCGATGGAGAGATATGGAGGAATACATGCTTTTATATGCTTAATTATCCCTAGATCGACATATGGCAATATTGCGATAAAGCCTGGTAGTGTATGTTTCTTGTTTGGGCCTAGGAATCCTTTGATGGGATTGCAGTAAAGCACGAGGAAGCCTTGACTATTTTTGTTGTGAGTCCCAAATTCATGCTTGGAATATGGCATGGGGGTGATTAACTGAAAGAAATATTTTTTTCAACCAAATCTATGCTTAGATGGTACGTGGAAGTCCCTAACTTGGTTATATTTTGCATATGTTAATAAGAGATATTTTCCTCTTGTGTATTATGTGTAAATGTGATTGCTATTATGTGATCTTTTTCTTTTATTTTTTTATTTTTTTTAATATGTCTGCTTCTATTATATCATACAAAAAAGTACATTATTATAGTTCATCGTCCAGACTGGAATTGCTGAATTAGCCAATTCCGGTGGGAAAATTAAAAAAGACAAAAGAGGTAATGCCCAGCGAGGGGAAACCAACATTAGACAAAAAGACCACATAACTAGATATCTAGTTTAGAAAGTAAAGAAACAAAAAAACTAAGACATGTCTGTAAAAAACATGAGAAAAGAGCACCATAGCACTAGGCATACATATCCTTGTCATCCAGAGTAGGTTGGGGAGGCTGCTCTTCCTCAATGAAGCAGTCATAGTTGTCCTTTGGCTTGGATTTCTCCGATGTTGAAGTCGAACAGGAACCTGAAGCAATTTCTTTGCCATTGTCAGTGGGAATGTTGCTTCCACCACTGACAGGGGAATACTCCGCTGACTTGACCAGTAAGGCTACCATCTTGTGAGGTTGATTCTGAACACAGGGGGGGGGGGGGACATAGTGGATTTACAACATCGCTTCCTGGACCCCGTACCAGGCTGAGTTTTGGGAAGACGCAGAGTAATGTGAGTGAAGAGGAGCTAGGGGTAATTAGCTTCCGGCGCTTCCAATTCTAAGGAAAAATCCATTGAGCGACCCGTCGAGACATGAATGGGTGGTCGAGATGGTGAGCCATGACCTCCTCCTCTGTGAAATCGCATGCGGTTTCGTTGAGGCATGGGGGCGGAATTGAAGGACTGTAGAAGGATGGATTGAGGTGGGCTAGTAGGGTGACAGAGCTAAGTGTGGAGCAAAAGGGCTGGGGGAGACAGAGGGACTGCAATAGGGGCGGAGTCACACCAGATATTGGCAGAGCGAGAGGGTGGAGCCAAATGGGCAGAACCGCAACGAAATTTGACAGAGCCAAATTCAAAATGGGCAAAGAGACTCATATGAGATTGTTGTGGAGGGGTAGCTCCATGGCCCATAAATGGCATGGGCTGCCTGTGATGAGGACGAGTCGAATTGAAGTCACGACAAGGGAAATGAATGGCAGTAAAGTCGACATGTTGTGGGTTGGCGAATTTATTGGCTCCCTCACCTGGGCCATGTACAAACTCATGGCAAGGATGGCTGCCCAGTGTAGGTGAGGCCAAGTGGTAGTACGATCTAGTCAGCACCCGCATTTGGAATTATTATGTGATCTTAATGGTTGTTCTATCATCGTTATTATGCTGGTTATAAGCATTGTCTTATGACAAATCTTAGTCATGGTTCTTTTCAGGTCTTTTTTATTAAACGTATGAAAAATTAATGTATGACCTAATATATGTTAATACAATTATTATGAGAGGGAATCTGACCTTCTTGATGTTTCACATATAAGTATGAAGTCCTTGAGCTCAAATTTGTTTATATGACGTGTAGATTACATGTTCATGATGTGTTTGACAAAATGTTTTCATGGCTAGGCCTTGTGAGATTAGGTCTTTGTTCAAGTTTTGAATTAGGGGCCTTCTCATCATGTTTTTCATAATTTATTAAATTTTTATGAAGTTTTGGGCAGTGGCCTGAGTCCTAGCCTTACAAAATTGGCTCAAAATTTGGGGTCACTCACACATAACTGCCTAAAAAAGGTTCCAGTCACATGGATGCCTTATTTTTCATTCGACTGGTGGGTTTCAGTTGTATGGAGAGCTTTTCATTAGTGCGAGTGGGGCTCTATATTAGTCAAACAAGAAGTTATCACAAGGATTGAGCACCTGGAAGAGTTGGTTGGCTCCTGAAGGTCTTGTAGCATCTAAGGGAGGTTAGATTGGTCTTGTCTTGTCGACTCCACTACTTGGGAAGTTGAATCATATCATAGTAACTCTTCATCACATGTTTACCCCAGTGGACCAGTTAGCCTGGGTAAATTTAAGCGGAGGGTGTTACAAAGTGGTATCAGATCATGGTTTACCCCTTGGACTAGATAGGTAGAATATGACTCTAATGTATGCATGCTTGTTGTATATGTTCTTTTTATGTATACATGGTGATAGTCAATGTTCCAGTTGTGTTGGCATGCAGTAGTTGATTATGTTGTTGTCAGGATGAGTTCATCATGAATGCATGTTGGTTGAATATGCATTTTTCGTTAATGTTTGTTGTCCATGTGGATGTGTGCATGAATTTTCATGGATATAGTTGTCGTGCATGATTTCATGGTATGAAGTTGGTGTTTTCATGGATGGTAAATGGGTAAGAATTGAAATGATATTGATATACTGATTATGATTATGATTATACATGTTTCGTTCTAATTTCTTTGATCTTGTAGATGCTATATCTGCCCCTGAACTTACTGAGCTATGTTGGTTATTTTTAATTTTTGGTTTAGCCGATATGATATACTTGCAGGAAGAAGATCAAAGATGAATAAAAATATGGTATACTACAGTTCACGAGATTCTCCCTATATATTAGATGAACGACATGGTGATATGTACTCTCCTAACATAGAAAAAAATTTGAGAAGTTTGAAGGAAGAAATAAGAAGTTGAACGGAAGATAATGAAAAGATCATTCAACCAAAGGAGAAACAAGAAGAGGTTAATGTAGTCATCCTACAGAATTTTTCATATTTGCAATGACAAGTACCGCTTAGGATCAGTCATGGACATGAGGATAGGACTAATGGAGCATATGGAAGTCAGTGTCATGGTGATTGGAGGTCAGAAAAGGATGACACGATCAGAGATGGAAGGTTCATGGATACACCAGATAGGAGAGGTGAGGGACACAGATTCTATTCTAGTTCTAGTTATGACAGGTATCATGGTCATCATCACTATCATCCTTACAGGAGGAGTGACAGGGGATATTGTGTAGATGAGTTCAAGAAATCTAAGCCACCTAAATTTGATGGATATTTGAAGAAGTCAGAAGATGCAGAGGCATGGTTACCTCGAATGAGGAAATTATTTGTGTTGCATGATTACACAAATAACATGAAGGAAAAAATAACTATCTTCAGCCTCAAAGGTAAAGCAGACATCTAGTGGAAAGATGTGAAGCGGGTTCAAGATATCAAGATGAAAGAGTTGAGTTGGCATGAATTCAAGAGACTATTCTGGAAGAAGTACTTGTAACAGAGGTACTATGATAGTAATTATAAGGAGTTCTATGAGATAAATATGGGATCAATGACAGATGAGGAGTACATGATCAAGTTCTTGGAGTTATTGAGGTATGTACCATATCTTAAATATGAGAAGAAAATTTTTTAGATATTTTTCAGTGGATTACCATTAGCATTTAGATATCGGATTCAGTATGATGAGCCTCAGTCACTTGAAGAATTCATCGGAAATTTGAAGCACTATTATGATAAATAAAAGCGTAAGACAAAATCTCAAAAAGGATGGAAAGGAAAAGACTAAGCTAAAGGTAAATGGTAGACGAAAATAAAAATACCCCATGATGCAACTAAGAAAGAAAATGTTGCACCTTATAATAAGTTCAATGTAGTTGGACAGGGATGGGTCACATCATGGAGGGAAGCATAATAGAGTTGATGGCAATAGAAAGTTGCAGCGTTGGACAAGTGGTAAATATTACCTTAAGATATATTTCCCACATAATTAGGGTGACTTACCTTAGATCTACAGTGCACAAGAAGCACAAACTGTTGGGGATATTGGACATAGCATTCCTCATATCTATGCATTATTGGATAATAGGCAGACAGATCACTAGGCATGTATTAATGAGATGTATAGTAAGCTTTGTGATTAATTTTTTTGTATTTTGATTGACCCCAGATCTAATTATAGTTATGTTAACCGTGACTTGGTGGATAAGTGTGGTTTGAATAAATAAGTGCATGCAGAATCTTGGTTAGTGTAGTTGGATACATGTACAAAGAAGAGAGTTCATCATTAGGTAAGAGCTTATGCATTTGAGTTGAATGATATGCATAGAGAAGTGCATTTGAATGTAATTCCTTTGGGATCATATAGTATGATTTTGGGTATGGATTGTCTATGTATTCATAGGACAAAGGTATACTATTCTGATAAGTCTATTGAATGCTTGGATGACAATGGAGAACAAAGAATCTTGGAGGGGAAGAAGAAATCAACTTCAGTTAGAATGGTTACAACTATGTAGCAAAAGAAAAATTGCATGAAAGGGTGTGTGTTAGTTGTAGTAAATATTTCCAATATAAAGGTAAGGATGTTGAGGATGCAAAGGTGTTGAGAAGGTCCCGGTTCTAGAGAAATTTCAGGATGTATTTTCGGTAGAGATTTCATATTTTTCGCCTCACAGAGAAGTGGAATTTTATATTGAGTTGGTACTAGGGGCAACACCATAATCAAAGTCACCTTATAGGATGAGCACTCTAGAGTTAGTAGGGTTGAATTTTCAATTGAAGGAAATGCTTGAAAATGGATACATTAGGCCAAGTGTATCATTGTGGGGTGTGTTATCATTCCAATAATTCTCTAGTTGTGAGATTTTTGGTTTTTAGTTGAGAAAAATAGAGGTAACCATAGACCAACTTTTAAACTCTAGGATCTAGCCTTCCTAGTGTTTAGAGAGGGCTCTCTCTATAAGTTTTAACTTTGTTTGTTTTTATAAAATATTAGGATAGTTATGATTGTGAAAATGGTTTTGTTTTGATCGGTTTAGTGAGAAAAATCACTTGAAGAGATGGATAGTGGGAAATCTATTTTTCCATTGGGCTAAGGAGTCAAAAGTCTAGCATACAGAGCTGGGATCAAGGTCAAAAATTAAAAAAAATTTAGGGCAAGATAGATAACCCTTGGAGGTCTTGGAAAGTTATTTTGTGAGATGGTATGATTGGGATAAAGAGAAATGAAGGGTTATTTGATCCAGAAATGGAAGTAGTAGGCAGAGGTTAAACGAGAGAGGGAGAAATTAAGGGTTCCCTACACTGAAAATCAAATGAAAACATAGAAATGACAAATAGTTAAGACATGGTGCTTTTAACAAATCCTAAAGTAATCCTCCTATTCATTCATTCAAATTTATAACACATAATGGATTGCATGTAACAAAGAAAGATAAAAATGACAAATTTAGAAAATACTTCACTCCAAATAGTTCATCACATTAATCTTGAAATATGATGCTAATTGATTTGATCCAGTCTGCTACTCAAAAGTTGAAACACAAAAAGCCTTCAAGTCCAAAAAAATGACTATAGAAATATTCAGCAATTTATTCCACAAGAATAATTCTAAAGATGAAATATTTATACATAATTGTTTGCAAAATATCCTATAATGATTCTAAGAATTATCTAAGGAAAATAAAATATCTTTACAACAATAATAGAGACAGATGCTTAACAAATTAGCGATCTGTCCTATTAGTTCAAATAAAATAGAAATTGATTGTAGATAAGATGCAATTGGTTGTCTTGCTATCTTCCTTGCTGGCTTTAGATATTTTGAGTTTGTTTTTTAAAATCTAATATGCTTATCTAATACCCTTTCATTGATAATCTTTAATACTTGATACTCTTTGACCATTTGTAAAACATGTTTACTGTTGTAAAAAATCTGTTTTGACTGACAAATCAGCAAACTGTTTTCACTGTTACCTTCCTGCCTTTTTACCTTTTACAGTAAATCTGTTAATGACTCCCAAACTTCATCACTTCGAATTTTTATTTTCTATAGCTTTCTGAAATTTTCATCTGCTTCTGTGTACCTGGAGAAAGTTGGTTTGATGACAAACAAGTGTTTAATTTCATGCTGTAAATAGAATAAGTCCTCAAAACTTCAAAGTAGGACTTTTCCTGTTGGAATGCCTTGTCCACTTCCTGATTTTTCAACTTGTTCCTTGGCATATTCTCTCATCTTTTTATTATAATCATCCCGAGGCATTAATTTGTCATTGCTGACCAAAATATTAGGCAAAATTCTTTGTCTCAAGTTCTCAAATTTGACCATAATCCTAGTTATGGAAATGTTCATGTTCTCACACTTTTCTTCTAACTGCTTCATCAGGTTCTTTTTGGCTATAACCTTCTTTATCTCAAGGATAGTTTCAGTTCTATCGGTAATTTCAAGTTCTTCCAATTCTTGCTTGTTCTTGCTGTTGAGGAACTTTATCAGTTTTAGAGCTTGTTCTAGTTTGTTATCCAGTTCCTCTTTGCTATTTTCGATCTCTTCTAATGCTGCTTTTAATAAGTCTCTTTGTTCAAAAATCACTTGGATGGAGGGCCATACATCATTGATGGCTTATATGATTTTGTTCGAGAAATGATTTTTTACGTAGGAAATTTGTTCCTTCAAGGTCAATTTCTTCTGCAATTTCTTCAATTATTCATTTAATTTGATGGCCTTTTTCTCATGAGTTTTTGCATTAATTTGAGCCAATTTGTTTGAATTCTCAATATTTTCTACCATCTATTTTAATCTGCTGATTTCACTTGTCTTAAGAGACATTTCTTCCATGGTCTTTACCAGTTTGCTAGCCTTATATGTAGGATGAAATGTTGTTGTAGATGATTCTGTAGTTGATGTTGTGGATGATGTTACTGGAACTGCAATAGTTAGGGTAACTTTATGTGCCAACTCTTCAGCTAGAGTTGAGGGCACAACTGTAGTGATTATCAGAATAACTGTAGGAATTTCTAGTACTTTTGGTGTTTCTTTTTTCTCGACAAGTTTGTCCATATGAATCTCCATTTCCTTGATTTGGGTTGTCAACTGAAAAATCAAATTCATCATGTCATATTTTTCTTTCTGTCCTTCTATTATTTCCATGGTTTGAGGATTTTCACTTTGAGGAAGTTTAAGTTATTTCCTCAAAGTTGCAATATCCTCATTCTTTTTCTTTATTAATAACTCAGCTGCTTTGACATTAGAAGGGTCATATCTCACCTGTATGACCAATTCTTCCAAATATTTAATTGTTAAACCCTTAGCATACAAATATGCTTTGTCCATTTTCATCTGATCTTTCATGTTTGAGATGGTGTTCTGGAGTTTCTGAGCACTCATGGCTTTAGTTGTAACAGTAGAGTACAAAATTTCTGAAGTCTGCCTATGGAATTCAATCTGATGAAGAGCATGTATCTTTTCTGTTTAGACTTCCAAATCAACCTTCTTATAATCTGCCACTGCCTTTGAGGATTTGACTGTAGGCTATAACACTGACATAATTAGCTTCTTGTTTGAATAATCAAATGCAGACAGAAATTTTTTTTTGACACTGGGTGTTTGTTTCAGATATTGGGAGTAGATATTATTTTTTATTTCTTCATTCTTCAACTTGATCTATTTATACTTTTCTTTGATATCTAGATCTTTCTCCTCAACTGCTGTGAGGATGAAGCTTCCATGCTCTGTTTCTTTTCAATTAACTGTGCTTTTCCATTGTCAACTTGTTCTTCATTCTGATTCTTAGTAACTAGCTCATTGATGATGATAGTGGCAACATTTGTTTCTGGCAAATCAGTGTTGGTATCTGTAAGATCTGTTTTTTCCACATCAATGGTTACTTTATCTTTTCCTACTAAATTTTTTTTGAGCCTTTTATTATATATGATTTTAAACCTTGTTTCAGTAGTGGTTTCAGCAACATAGGTACCTTATTCTCTTACTCTCTTAGTGGATTTCTCTGGCTGATCTACAATCTTTAAAGTGTGACTAGTATCATTTTTCTTCACTGCATCTATTAAAGTATTCTCTGTCCACTCAGTCTGATTTTCATATTTTTCTATTTCTGGCTTTGTCTCATGAATGAAGGGAGTTAACTTACATTTAACCCTTGATCCCCTGTGGATCATAATTCCAAAGAAAGCTTTATTCAAATATGAATTCCAATAGCTGCTTTGCTGCTTCTTTCTCTGCATCCCTATGATTGCAGATGAATGGCCATATCTAATTCCTTAATTTGAACTGATTTTTTTTCTTTGCTGCCATGAAATTTATAGAATTAGAGTTTAGGATTTTCCTGATATACTCCAAGGCAAAGATCCTCATTGAAACATGTTTGGGTAAATTTTAAGGTAATAAATTTGACCCAAAAACTCTAATCTCAGTATGCTTTTCATATACATACCAATCAATAACTTTATTCTGCTCTGACAACTGTAAAATATTCTTCATTTCATCATTAATCCTTGGCTGGTCTGTATTTGTTAATATTTTGACCAATGGGTGGATGAATGAATCTGAAATCTTTGCATATGTGAAATCTGTGGACTCTTTTCTGATCAAAGAAGTCCTGAAAATAACTGATAGAGGATTTCCCTCTACATCAAGCTTTTGAAGAGAAAATGGGAATTTATCTGCTTGGAAATATAAGAACGTGTGGAGGAGGAAAGAAGTGTATATGAACACTCCTTCAATTGGAAATTTAACCAATTGGTCATGGATATTATCTGCAATATAACCAGCATAATCAAATATTAGAGATGGGGGTTGTCCTGGGGTAAAAGTAGATAGGAAACCCAATATGGATTCATCTATGTGTTCATCAATAAAGTACCCTAGGATGAAGAAAAGCATGGAAATCACATGTATTGAACCTTCTGGGAATCTAGAAGTGGAATATGGGGGATTTATTTGAGGAATCTCTACATGCAAAGGCATAAATGTCTGGAAAATCATGAATCTCTTGGGAAAATCAAGGCCAATATACAACTTGGTCGTGGCCTCTATGGATAAAGGGACTACTTGAGGATTAGGCTGGAGGTGTAGCATTTGGTTAATGTATTCAACAGTAATGGTGAGAAGCACTTCTTTGTTGTCATTTACTATGGCTCTCTGCTCAGGCACATAATACTGCTGACATAATGTTATGAATCTTAATTCATAACTATTTAGAATAAGTTCTGGTTTTATTAATTTAATTATGAATATAATTATTAGTTAAATAATTAATTAAATGAAATGAAGAGGCATCATTCTCCAAGGGACGTGTCTCTTTAAATTGGGCGTGGCCAGTCAACTCCTATTTAAAGGAGCACCGCCTCAGCCTTGTAATCATCATTCATCATATCAATATATATTTATCTCTTTTAAATCTCGAGAAATCTTCAAGAATTACTGATTAATTAATCAGCCCAGGAATCTAACGTACAGGTTAGACGCTATAGTGGTATCGGAGCCAAGTTCAAGGTCTAGAACTATAGACGTTTTGTGCTTTTGCTATGTTAGTTCCACTACAGCGGGACTCAATAATACAGTCGCAGGGCAAATCTGATCGATTTCATTCTCAACTGTACAGTGAAACAGAATCTGTTGAAATCTTGTTGAAACAGAATCTGTTGAAATCTTGTTGAAACAGAAATCTGTTGAAATCTGTTGACAGCGTTAGAACAGTGCTGTAGCCGGCTATAAATAACTGCGTTGCTGTAAGCTGTGCATTCCGGTTCAGAATTCTCGGCTGTGTAACGCTGTGCCATGGTTGATTCAAATTACAGCGTGTTTTTAGTTTGGACGGGTTATAATTACATTGACTGACGTTCAAAACGTCACGGGAGTTAACGCTGGTTACCCAAGCGGCGTGACTGTGGCCGTGGTTTATGATTAAGAAGTCACTACAGTGGTATCGGACAGGCGTTAAATTGCATTGACAGACGTTAAATTATAAGTAAAAAATATCGCGCGTAGGAACAATTGCGGTTAACAAGCAGGGTGGTCGAAATCTGTGACTCATCACTGGACCTGCGTTTAGTTTTTTAAAAAAATCGATAAATTTTTTTTTTTAGTGAAACGCTACATATAAATTATATATATGTTTTATAATTTATATAACATATAATTATATAATACATAATTATATATGTTTTATAATTTATATATATATATATAATTTATAAAGACTTATAATTTTATATTACCAATAAATAAATAAATAAATAAATTAAAAAAAAAAAAAATCGCTCCTAAGAAGAAAAAAATTAATAAAATGGCGAAGGAAAATGATGATACAAAAAGGATAAATGAATGCGAAAACAATATTGAAAAGATAGCAAAGCAGCAGGATGAAATGGCCAAGGATATCTCAGATATAAAAGATATGTTAGCACATCGCTTAAAAACCCCAGAGGGGAGTTCTCCAGATCACGACTTCCAAAGGAATTTTCATGGACGAATACCGCAAATACAGTTTGAAGGAAGTCAATACTACACTAAATCATCAGAAGGGAATTTCCTTAGAATTAAAAGTAAATTACCTACATATGATGGTAAGGACCATCGGGGTGCCATCGTTTGGATAAACAAAATGGAGGCC
This sequence comes from Pinus albicaulis, assembly GCA_034641835.2. Classification (NCBI taxonomy): domain Eukaryota; kingdom Viridiplantae; phylum Streptophyta; class Pinopsida; order Pinales; family Pinaceae; genus Pinus; species Pinus albicaulis. The sequence goes on along the minus strand of CM076580.1, from coordinate 119,513,604 downwards.
ATTTTTGCAGCAAATCCACCATTAGATTCGCAAGAAAAAGTCATAACAGCGTCCAACTCCCTGGAAGGAGAAGCATATGACTGGTATATGTGGTGGTCCCCTAAGTGTAGTGGTCTTACATTCACTTGGGAAAATTTAAAGAACTCTTTGTTGAAAAGATTTCATGATGAGGAAGAAGATGATGTATATGAGAGATTTGTTCACCTCAAATAGAAGGGATCGGTGAGTGAATACACTCATGAATGGGAAGTATTAGCAGTAAGGCAAAGAGGATTTTCAGACGAAGAACTACTGAAAATGTATCGTTGTGGCTTCAAAGACTACATTCGGGAAGAGTTAAAATTGTATAAACCCGATACTGTTGATGAAGCCAGACATGCCGCCATAATTATTGAACGAAAATATAAAGTTCATAGAAACCCATATGCTAATAATGAGAGGTCAGTTAGTTATGCTAAGGGGAAATCAAGTAAAACACCCATGGAGAAGTCAACCAAATACATTCCCCCACCAATGCATAATGAAGGAAAACAACCAACTAATGTTGAAAGGAAAAAGGAAGGGAAATGTTGGAAGTGTGGAGATAAATATTTCGCAGGACATAAATGTGCAAACCAAAAACTTTATAACTGTGAAGCAGAACAAGATGGGGATTCACAAGAAGATAGCAATGACAAGGAGAGCAATGAAGAAAGTGAAAACTCAAATCCAGAACAAGATGAAGATATTCCACGAATTTCGCTCGCAGCCATCACAGGGATAGCTCAACCACAAACATTAAAACTTAAAGGTCACATTAAGAAGCAGAATGTTATAGTCCTAATAGACTCTGGAAGTACACACAACTTTGTGGATGTTAATGTTGCAAAAAGACTAAATATTTTTGCTTACCCTGTAGCAAACTTAAAAGTAATGGTAGCAGATGGCAAACGAATAGATGGAATAGGCAAGTGCCATAAGGTTAAGTTACAATTAAGTGAATATGAGACAAAAACTAGTTTTTATATGGTTCCCCTAGGGGGAGTAGATGTTGTTTTAGGGACAGAATGGTTGCGAACATTAGGTACATACTCAGCAAATCACATAAAGCAATTTATTAAGTTTAAAATGGATGGAAGAAGATACAAGTTAATGGGGTTCAATGCCCCACCTACTCAAGTTGTCTCTGCTCAACAAATGAAAAAACTCATTCACAAGGGAGCTCCAGCATTTTTGGCACAATGTCAACAATTGGAGTTACTATCGATGGAAGGGGACTCACAGTCCATGGAAATTTCATCTTTAATCCAAAAATACAAGACAGTTTTCCGAGACTTACCAATGGAGTTACCCCCTAAAAGGAAGATTGAACACATTATCGAGACTAAACCAGACTCTACACCAGTAAATGTCAAACCATATCGTTACCCACATCATCACAAAACAGAGATAGAACGATTAATACAAGACTTGTTGGAGCATGGGATCATAACAAAGAGTAGAAGCCCGTATGCTGCTCCAGTGGTGTTAGTTAGGAAGAAAGATGGATCTTTTTGACTATGTATAGATTATAGAGGGTTGAATAAAATCACGATTAAACATAAGTTTCCAATTCCATTCATTGATGAGATGTTGGATGAGTTACATGGTGCAGAATATTTTTCAAAATTAGATTTAAGATCAGGTTATTACCAAATACGGGTAAGACTAGAAGACGTCGAGAAAACAGCGTTCCGAACCCATGAAGGACATTATGAGTTCAAAGTCATGCCGTTTGGACTAACAAATGCACCAGCGACTTTCCAAGCTACCATGAATGATCTCTTCCACCCATATTTGCGGAAGTTTGTATTAGTTTTTTTTGACGATATCCTCGTTTATAGCAAGACGTGGAAGGAACATCTCAAACATTTGGAGACGGTACTATCGGTGTTAGAAAAGAATCAATTTTATGCTAAGTTGTCAAAGTGCACCTTCGGGCAAAAGGAAGTTGAATATCTTGGACATGTTATATCTAGGGAGGGAGTCAAAGTAGACCCCAACAAAATTAAGGCAATCAGGGAATGGCCTAGACCCAAGAACATATCGAAGCTAAGAGGATTTCTAGGTCTCACTGGTTATTATAGAAGGTTTATAAAAAATTACGCACAATTGACAACACCCCTGACTAATTTACTAAAAAAGAATGCGTTTCAATGGGATAATCAAGCAGATAAGTGTTTTGAGAAATTAAAAGAAGTGATGTCAACCACACCGGTACTTGCAACACCCGACTTTTCCAAATCATTTGTAGTTGAATGTGATGCTTCGGGTTTTGGAATTGGAGCTGTATTAATGTAGGATAACCATCCTATAGCATTCGAAAGTCGCAAACTGAATAAACGAGAAGGGCTAAAATCAACATACCAAAAAGAAATGCTCGCCATCATACATGCATTAACTAAGTGGCGCCAATACTTGCTTGGAAGTAAATTTTCAATTCGAACTGACCACAATAGTCTGCAATTCTTACTTCAGCAAAAGACCTTGTCAACAGAGCAACATAATTGGATGGAGAAGCTGTCAGCATTCGATTTGGAAATATTACACAAAAAAGGGAAGGAAAATGTCGTCGCAGATGCTCTTTCACGTAAAGATGACGACCACACCACTTGTGCCGCCATGGTTGTTGTTCCAGATTGGTTGGATGAAATAAGAGCTGAATATGCCAAGGATGAAGAGTGTGACACTATGATTAAGAATATCAGTCAATATGTCAATTTCGAATGGAAGAATGACATCTTATGGTATAAGAATAGAATTTATCTAACACCAGCATCCAAATTTAAGTCAAAAATCTTAAGGGAATCACACAGTTCACCAGCTGCTGGACATGTTGGATTCTATAAAACTTACTATAACATTCGACAGTCATTCTATTGGAAGGGCATGAGCAAGGAGATCCAGAAATATGTTGTTGAATGTGATGTTTGCCAAAGAAATAAAAGTGAGAACATTCCAACACCAGGTCTGTTACACCCCTTACATATACCAGATCAGAAATGGGAAGAGATCTCGATGGATTTTATAGAAGGATTACCTGTATCAGACGACAAAGATAAGATATTTGTCGTAGTAGATAGGCTCACCAAGTATGCCCATTTTATGGCTATTAAGAAAACTGACACAACTAAGCAAATTGCAGAGACATTTTGTAAAAACATATATAAATTACATGGGTTTCCCAAGATCATAGTCAGTGATCGTGATGCTAGGTTCAAAGGGAATTTCTGGAAGGAATTCTGCCACCATGTAGGAATATCCCTCAACATGAGTACAGCCTATCACCCCCAAACAGATGGGCAGACTGAAGTGGTAAATAAATGTCTAGAAATGTATCTCCGCTGTTTTGTCACTGACAAACAAAGTAGGTGGACCCAATGGCTACATCTGGCAGAGTGGTGGTATAATACCACCTACCATATGTCGGCTAAAATGACGCCTTTCCAAGCCCTTTATGGTTATGAACCACCGAAGTGGAAGGATTTTTCACTTCTTAATTCTAAAGTTCCAGCCGTAAAAAATCACTTGGAAGAAAACCAAAGAATCATCAATTTATTAAAAGAAAATCTAACCCTGGCATGTAATAGAATGAAACAACAAGCCGATCAACACCGCACTGAAAGAGAATTTGAAGTAGGAGATTGGGTTTTTGTTAGGCTTCAACCTTACAAGCAGTTGTCGTTAAAACAACAAGGCAAAAACAAACTGTCCCCAAAATATTATGGGCCATATCAAATAGTCAAGAAGATCAGTCCTGTAGCTTATGGATTAAAGTTACCAAATAAGTGTCGAATCCATAGTACTTTTCATGTATCAAATCTCAAAAAATTACTAGGGTAGAACCAAATAGCCCAAACAGAAATACCAGAGACTGATGAAGAAGGAAGAATCGTCCTAGAACTAGAGGGCATACTTGCTACGCGAGAAAAGGTTTTGCGGTCAAAGACAATAAAAGAATACCTCATTAAATGGAAAAGGCTACCCGAGGAAGATTCATCCTGGGAGTCAGAACGTTTCATTCGCCAACACCCAAGTCTACCTATGCTTTGAGGACAAAGCATCTTAAGAGGAAGGCAATGTTATGAATCTTAATTCATAACTATTTAGAATAAGTTCTGGTTTTATTAATTTAATTATGAATACAATTATTAGTTAAATAATTAATTAAATGAAATGAAGAGGCATCATTCTCCAAGGGACGTGTCTTGGGCGTGGCCAGTCAAATCCTATTTAAAGGAGCACCGCCTCAGCCTTGTAATCATCATTCATCATATCAATATATATTTATCTCTTTTAAATCTTGAGAAATCTTCAAGAATTACTGATTAATTGATCAGCCCAGGCATCTAACGTATAGGTTAGACGCTACACATAACCTAATGAACTCTTGACATGGATAAGTTAATGGAACAACATATTTGGGCAAGTGGGATTCCCAAATATGGACTTCTTCTTCATTATCTAAGGACTTCTCATAGCTCCAGTTATGAATATCTAATAGATTAAACTCAACAATTGGGTCTGCTATTTTATAATCAATATCTTCTAATGGAATGTGTTCAATGCATATGACAGGGCGCTGTAAAGGATTTACAACAATAGTAGTCTTAGAAGTCATGACTAGAATTGATTTTGGCAATTTGGAACCTTCAGGATTGCTAGAGCTCTGTTTTTTAGGCATTTTGGCTACTTCTGCAACTTTAGACAGTTTGCACAAGTAATTTTACTTTAGAAGAGGTTTCTTGGATAAAAATGGGCAAAATATGGGCTTCTCTTGGGTTTTTCTCTTTAATTTTGGATTCTCAATATGATTTATAGGCTTTTACCAGTTTAGACACAATAAATAGGGGTTTCTTGGGCTTTTTACTGAGCAATTGGGCTAAAAATCACTTAGAGATGGGTCACAGAGGTTTTTAGGATACCTTAAGAGGATTTCTAGCTTAATTTGGAGATTTAAACAGTTTATAGAAACTGTTAAAAACTCACAATTTCCTTTTAAAACAATGCGCAGCAAGAAAAAAGGTTTTTTGCAAAAAAATTGATAGGGTTTGGCCTGTTTTTTGGACTTTTTGATAGGTTTCTTTTCATAAATTTTGACTCTATGAATAGAATTTCCCTTTTAAAGGTATTTCAAGATTGAAATAGGTTGGAATTTCAGAGTAATACCTATTATACATAGGTATAAGGTTTTGAGGAGGGTTTCTGAAAGTTTTGAACAGTTTGAACGACTTTTGTGGTATCTTTTCGAGCAATTCAGAGCTTTTCAAAAATATTCTTTGGCTGCAGGTTGAAATTTGTAGGTTTTTGGCTTGAAAATGGTGTAAAATACTTGTTTTGCAGTCGGGGAGCTTATACAGGGTTAATGCACAGAAAAGAGGAAATGAAATGCATTTCCTATGTTTATTATGCATATTAGGGAAAATAGTGCCAACAATTAATGAAGGTCACATCGGGTGCGAACGGTGGTTTTCAAGTTCAAAGGATGAAAACCATGAATGGTTATCGTGTGCAGTTTTGGTGGTAAGTTGTTTTGGAGTGATCGAACGCGATCCAATCAAAATCAAGCACGTGGAGGAGAGAGGAAATTGGAATACCACCCATTTCGCGCATGAATGAAACGGGGAAATACGCGCAAGTTTATTTGCGAAATTGCATTTCCATCATCGGATCTTGGGGTTCGATTGCAAATGGCCCAGATTTATGAGGAAAGTAGCATCGGGATTTGGTAGTGGGGCCGGGGTCTAATATAAGTGGCGGGGACAAGTTTTAACTTTATACATTAATAAAGTTTTAAACTATGGGTTATGTGATATGTGGGGCGGTAATGTAAATATATATATTTTAATTAAAACATCGACCAATGTTTCAATCTATGTACAGGCATGGGTTTATTTATATATTTTTTTCAACCTTTGACAATTGTTTAAAAATTTAGGGGGCAGGGTATTTGTATATAGATATGTTAAACCAATGGGATAGGGGCGAGATTTATATTTTGCACATGGGATATTATAACACTAGTTTAAAACGTAAAATAAAGGGTTTGTGGGTTATCTAAAATAAAAGGGATTTGATACTATATGGGAATGTGTAACTTAGGGAATTAATATATAGTTAGAAATTAATATGAAAATAAAGGGTGAAGTGTAGGGGGAATGAAAATACATGTTTAAAATCTAAGTAAAGTGAAAAATGATAGACAAAATAAAGCATTGTTGTTTGCTTCTTTTTTTTCACACTTTCAACTTAAGATAAAATGTATTTCAAGAGTTTTGAGTGTTTTGAAAGGAAAATGAAATTAGTTACTTAGGGTTTTTCTTTAACTAAGTAAAAAATGGGTTTTTACTTAGGAAAAGGGGATTATGATTATGAATGAAATGCTGATGAATGTGGGTTTTGTGTAGGAATTTGATATTTTTAACCAATCAGTCATTGAGCTTTGGGTCCGGTCCCAACAAAAGTTAGAGAAATGCTCCGGGCCTTTTTTGATTGATAGTTTAGAATACTAAATATTTTTAGGGAAGGGGAAATTAGTGATTTTTGCCTGATGATGCCTTATTACATGCTTGCACAACTGCTTTCTACCTACCCATCTTTATTTCTAACATTTTTTACTTCATTTTCATGGGTGCATTTAGGCTTGCAACCCTAAATCATTTTTCTTTCAAAGCATAAATCTATCTAAGTCTAATCTTATTTCATCCGAGGGCTTAGATTAAACTATTGAGCTCCTCATTTATTCTCTATCTTAACTAATGATTTGTCAAGTTTTACTATTTGACATATCTTTATTCTCTATCTAAAACGTGAAATTTAAAGCATGAAAAGTTAAGATTAAATTGTTTAACTAATCATGCATTATGGAATTTATTGACAGTCTGCACATAATCATTATTCTTGCAGTAAAAGTAAATGGTAGTGCATTTTGACTTGCTCACTTTAAGGTCTTATTTTCATCTCTTTTTATTTTGGGGTTTATCTTTTTAAAGTCCTTTGATCTTTCTTTTAGGACTTTTTACCCTCTTTTCATTTTTTTATTATTTTTTATTTTTCAAAATATTGGAAAACAACTTGCAGAAAGCAAGGTATGTACATATTTACAAGACTATCATAGTCAATTCAAAAATTATGAATCCTATTATTATAGGACCCTAACAGTGGCTCCACTTGGAGATGGCATTTTCTAGTGAAATGTCAAGAACTCTAAGATCAGTAGTCTTTGGAATTTCACTGTGATGATCCTGTAAGTATCTTCTGATATTTTCAATTATTCATACTTATGATATTTTACCTTTCAAATATTAGGGCCTTCTCTCTGGGCTTCAAATTTGTTAGGAAAACATCCAATAAAATCTAAACATCTTCAATGTATATGTATAATGGTCAAAGTAAATGAAACTAACTATTTTTTATCTCAAGCGAGTAGTAGTGCTTCAACATTCTGCCATTTACTGCTCCTTCTGACATCTCTGACCCATCTATTTCTTTTAGTTAGAAAGCATTGTTACCTCTGTAATCATAATGAGATAAGGTCCTTTCCATAGAAAATCGAATTTTTCATGTTTTCCTTTGTCTTCCCTTCTTGAATCCCATTTTAACACTTTATCTCCAATGTAGAAATCATCTTCTTTACTTTTTTTATCAAAAAATTTCTTGATCTTATCCTGGATGACTTGAGACTTGATATAAACTTCTTCCCTTGTTTTTTCCAAGTGAATAGTTTGATTAATCCTTCTTTGAATGTCATTTGTTTCAACTTGTAACTCTTGGATAATCTTCATCACTGTTACACCTAGAGAGGATGGAAAAACATCATCCATTCCATAGACAAGTTGGTAAGGGTAGGTACCAATGGATTTTTTTGTAGTAAGTCTATTTTCCCATAAGGCATTGACTAATTTCTTATTCCAAGCCTTTTTATTGTCTTCAAGTAACTTTTTGATGATGTTTACAAGGCTCTTATTTGAGGATTCAGCTAGACCATTACCTTGAGGGTAATATGCAGTAGAATGACCTAGGGTAATATGGTATTTGTGTCAAAAGTCAATCATTTTCTTGGATATAAATGTTGCTCCATTGTCATTAATTATCTTTTGGGGACATCAAAATCTTGAAAGAATGTTACTTTCTAGGAAAGAGATAATGATAGTATCTGTGGCTTACCTAGAGGGTGTGGCTTCAATCCACTTGTTAAAATAGTCAGTGGCCGTCAGAATCCTCTTATGTTGGGATGATGATGGGCGGTAAATTTCTCCAATGAAGTCAAGACCCCATTGTTGAAATGGCATTTCAGTAGAGATGGGTTTTAAGGGTAGGGGTAACAAATTTTTCTTACCCTCAAAGATTTGGTACTTATGATAGGAGGTCACATCTTTTTACAACAGCAAACAAGGTAGGCCAGTAAAAACTAGCTCTCGGAATCTTGTCTACACTAGTCTTCCAGTAAAGATGTCCTCCACAATCACCTGCATGAAATTCTTCTAGTATTTTTTCAGCTTCTTCTTTTAACAAAAAATTTAGTAAAATCCCACTACAATCTCTCCAAAAAAGTACATTGTCTAGAATACAAAATCTTACTGCCTTAAGCTTCAGAAATCTTACTTTTGTTCTTGATAAACCAAGAGGAGTGTAGGAATTTACAGGGTAAGTTCCGTAGATCAAGAACCAAAGGTCATCGCTCACAAATGGATCAAAAATCAGTACACCAGTATAATCACGTGGTTAAAACCCTCAAAGAGGGAAACAGTCCATGCCCTGAGCCAACGCGGCCACTTCAGGGAATTTATTAATATAAAAGAAAAGTTACATATGTTTCTCTCATAAGTGGTTACCGGAAAAATGACCCTCCATGCTCTTTAAATAGATATCATGGACCAATCGGGTGTTAATCCACGGATCAAGTGCCATTAATACTGAGGTGAGAGATAACCGTCAGATCACTACAAATCGTGACCATCAGATTATAAGTTACAAATGTACATGGTAAAGAAACACACTTTACCTAACTCTACACTAGACTAAGTTATTCTTAACTATTTCCTATGTGTTGGAATATCCTAACATCCCCCCTTAATAACAACTTGAGATAGGATTGAAGGATTTACAAGGGTGACACAAAAGGAGCCTATTTCCTATGTGTCGAAATATCCTAACATCCCCCCTTAAGAACAAATTGGGATAGGATTGAAGGATTTACAAAAGTGACACAATAGGAGAAGGAAGGAGGCATTAGAGCCTATCCCCCCTTAATGAAAACTTTCCTAAACTCCAAGCATGGATCGAAGTTTGGTAAACTTCGCTTCTGTGAGAGCCTCCGTAAAGATATCGGCTACTTCATCATTGGTTAGACAATACTGCACTTTAAGAACATGATCATGAATGAGCTTTTTGATGAAGTGTATGTGGATTTCAATTCATTTCATACGCTGATGCTAAAATGGATCTTTACATAGCTGAATGGCACTTTGATTATCACACCAAAGTGTAGTTGGATGCTACTGATGGAGACCAAATTCAGACAGGTTCTGACGAAGCCACACGACTTCCTTGCTGGCTTCAAATGCACCACGATACTCTGCTTCTGCTGAAGAAAGGGAGATGGAACTTTGTTTATTACAAGACCAAGTAATAGGTCCTAAACCAAGAATCGATACATATCCCGCAGTGGACTTCTGATCATCAGGGTCACCAGCCCAATTAGAATCAGTGAAACCAATCAACAAGAGAGATGCTCCTGCACTGTAATGAATCCTGAACTGAACCGTACCTCAAATATATCGAAGTATTCTTTTAGCTACTTTACAATGACATTCATGAGGTTGGTGCATAAACTGAGTGACAAGACCAACGACAAATGAAAGGTCAAGATGGGTATGGGTTAGATACAAAATTTTACCAACAAGTTGACGATATAAGGTAGCATCAACTTCAGGGGTAGTACAATTCACTGAAAGCTTGAATCCAGACTGAAAGGGAGAAGGGGCAGGCTTACAGCCTACCATGTGAAAGCGGTGTAGAATATCACAGGCATACTTGGACTGAGAGAGGGTAATGCCTTCCTTGCATTGCAAGACTTGAAGACCAAGGAAATAATGCAAGTGTCCTAAGTTTGTCATTTCAAAATTATTTTTGAGGCTAGACTTCACATGGTTTATATGGTTTGGAACACTACCAGTAAGGATAAGATCATCAACATAAAGAACAAGGATGGTGAAGGAATTACCCACTTTCTTGGTGTAGACAGTGTTGTCAGAATGACACCTAGAAAAGCCATTATCTAAGAGAAATATATCCATTTTCGCATACCAAGCACGAGGATCTTGTTTGAGACCATAGAGAGACTTCCTAAGGTGACAAAAAAGGCTGGAGTCTTTTTGGATAAAGCCAGGGGGTTTTTCCATGTATATTTATTCGTGCAAATCTCCATGTAAGAAGGCGGATTTAACATCCATCTGATGGACTTCCCATTTAAAGGAGGCAACAAGGGAAAGAACAAGGTAGATAGAATTAATTTTGGAAATAGGGGAGAAGATTTCAGTATAGTCAATGCCTTGAACTTGTGAAAAAAATTTAGCGACAAGACGAGCTTTATGTCTATCCACTTTTCCATATGGTCCAAACTTTTTTTTTGTAAACCCATCTGCATCTGATAAGTTTTCTTCCTTTTGGAAGAGGAACAAGATCCCAAGTATTGTTTGCCAATAAGGAACGATACTCTTATTTCATAGCTTCATCCCAATCTGGATGACCGGAGGCTTATTCAAAGGTTTCTGGATCAAATGTTTTTGGAACTTGAGCCAATAAGGAAGAAGCTCTTTCGAACTGAGAACATGTACGTCGTCGATTAGTAGGGTCACCTGCAAGAGAACCTGCTACATCCCGAGTAGAGCAAACCCATGTTGGAAGCGGTGGAGTGTAAGGAACAATTTCACGAGTTGGAGGAGGATTTTCATCCTCGTTGTCATCATCTGAACTAGAAGGAATGCTATTAAAAATATAAGAGAGAAAGAGAGGTGGCACATATGCCGAATCAGGCTTGCAGGACAAAGGTGGCACACCTGCTGAACTAGGCTCGCAAGACAATATATTTTCATCAAAATTTACATCTCTTCTAATGATAATATTTTTGGATTTTGGTTGAAGAATTCTATATCCTTTGACATCTTCAGAATATCCAACAAAAATACATTTTTCACTCTTAGGTTCTAAGGCTTTATGTTTTGCATCTGGAATATGGGCCTAAGCATCACTTCCAAAAACACGAAAGTGACTTACATCTGGTTTGATTGAGCTCCAAGCTTCTTTTGGAGTTATATTCTTTAAAACTTTAGTAGGAGTGCCATTTACAATGTAATTTTCACAGTTAATGGCTTCTGCCCAAAAATTGAGACCAAGTCCTTTACATTGAAGCATACAATTAGCCATTTCTTTTAAGGTGCGATTCTTCCTTTCAGCTACACCATTTTGTTGTGGAGTATATGGAATAGTATGTTGCAATTGAATGCCATGCTTAGTGCAGAAGTTGATAAATTTGATGTTAGCATATTCTCTGCCATTGTTTGATCTTAACTTAAGAATTTGATGTCCAGATTGTTTCTCAACAAAGGCCTTAAAGGTCAAGAACATGTTAAAAACTTCACTCTTGAGTTTTAAGAAATATACACAAGTGCGTCTGGAAAAATCATCAATGAAAGTTAAGAAGTACTTGCAACCAAAGAAAGAAACAACAGGAAGGGGACCACATAAATCACTGTGCACAAGCTGTAAAGGGGCTAAAGTGTGCCAAGAGGCACGTTTGTCAAAACTATCCCGATGATGTTTTCCGAGTACACATTCGGAGAAAACACCATCTCGGAAAGATACCATAGGAAGGCCCGTCACCATATTTTCCTTACATAGAGTTTGAAGAGAGCGATAGTTTAAGTGACCAAATCGCTCATGCCAAAGTTTTCTCACATCATCATTATGAGCAAAAAAAACCGAGGGAAGAGATGATGACCCAAAGTTGTCAAACTCATACAACCTTGTGGAATCATCAATAATTCCAGTAGCTAAAATATGTTTAGGATATTGAGGTCCTTGATTACAACATCATGAGGTGAGAATTCTACTATTTTCCCTTCACCTGAATGAGTTATCTGATAAATAGATAGAAGGTTGCATGACAAGGTAGGAACACATAGTACATCATTAAACTGACCATTATCTAGATGAATGGTTCTAGATCCTACAACACTAAGAGATCTATCATCACCAACATAAATATGTTTGGTGTTACAATCATTTAAAGAAGAAAATATGGATTTATTTTTAGCCATGTGGTAAGAAGCTCTAGAATCAATGAGCCACTCATGAGAAGGAGAAGAAGAAGATACATTTAATGCATAACCATATCTTGATGCTTGACAACCACAAGCAGAAAGTGCCATGCATGAAAATGAAGGTGAAGAGTGCTCCAAATTGATGTTGTGCTTCTTCATTGCTGCTTCTAAGGCTTCCATATTCTTAAAAAAATTGTACTCTATATGGCCATCCGAATTGCAAAAGTTGCAATTTCTATCTACCTTCTTCCCTTTGTTTTGATTTGCCTTATTATTTTGGTGATTTGATTTTTCAGTTTGCGGCTGAAATTTCTTAGGGTCCTTGTTTGGTTTAGGACCATATTTTTTAGGATACTGCTTCTTGGGATTCTTTTGATATGGTTGTTGTTGGGCTGCTAAGGCTTTCTTAGAAGCATTTCCAGCAGTGATAAGACCAAGGTGTAAAATTTTTTCTTGTTCTCTTATCAAAGAATCACAAAAGGCATCAAAAGAGGGATTCTTGCAGGTGGTTCCTGAAGAAATGATGGCTTCTCTGGTGGAATGGAAGGTGGAAAAAAATACAGAGTATGCAGGGCCAAGCTTAGCAAGAATGCAATAGATGAGGCTACCATCTTCCTTTTTGACCTTACACCCTTCTAAAAGAAGTCTAAGGGTCTTGAATTTGGACAAAAAGTCTTCAATAGAGGAGAAATTATTAGGGTCCAAAGTAAGAAGCTCATTTTCAAGCTGGTGGGCCCTAATTTGATTTTGAATGCCAAAAACATTATTTAGCTTTTCTAGGGATTTATCAGGGGTGTCAATGTCAAGGATTTGAAATCGAAGATCTTGAGCAATGGACATTCCTATCAACCCTCGTGCTTGATCTTGTCTATTTTCCCATTTAGGAACTTTATCATCATCGGAAGGTTTAGTTTCTTGTCTTGTGGCTATTCTATAAAGCCCTTGGAAATAATTGGTGCTGTCAAGAATAACCGGGCATGCACTTTCCATTTTAAAAAAAAAAACTGAAGCTGAGAAAAGTTGAAACTAACTGCTCCAATGGAAATATCTCGAAAAATTAGTCCGTTTAAAAAAAAAAATGGCTCGAAAAATGGCTTACGGATGAAGAAGTTATGCCTTTTGAAAAATCTGAGTTGTGGATGCCGAATAGTTATGGGAATGGGATGAAGTGTGGCTTTTTAAAAAAAAATCCGCCCCTTTGAACAAAAAACTTTTTACAAAAGAAGCTTTGAGAAGGAGACTTGAACCCAAGACCTCTATTCTCATAAACTAACCCCTCACCAAGTGAGATAGTAAAAGGATCATGTTATTTTAGAAAGGAGGAAGGGGGGATTATTATTATTATTATTATTATTATTATTATTATTATTATTATTATTATTATTATTATTATTATTATTATTATTATTATTATTATTATTATTATTATTATTATTATTATTATTATTATTATTATTATTCTTCGGTGTGCGTGCCTTTCCCTGCACAAAAAAACACAAAAAAGGGGAAAAAACGAAATGCAAATCCTTACGGCAGAATGTTATATTCTCAGTTAGCCTTACCGGCAACTATCATTTTTTTCACTATTTCTGATTTCCCGAGATCGCACAAAGACACGGGAAAGAGCATACGTAGCAAAAAAATCCCTTTTTCCTGTTTCTGATTTGCCAATATCGCACGAAGCACACAACAAAGAGCATACACAGAGAAGAGGGTATAGATCCGATAAATAAATAAAACCTTAATACATAAAAAAAAAAACCAAAATAAGCAGAACTATTAAGAAATATAATTGTAAAATAGATGCTTTATACCTCCAGATCTAAACTGACATAACTTGGGCAACCAGAAACCTTTTCGCATGAAACAAAAGGCATTCCTCACTGTAACAGACGCTCCAAACACAACCGAGCAGTTCTCTAAGCCCAAAAATGTTTAGAAATAGTAGATATACAAAACTAAATTTGCATGCAGTCAAATCGGCTTCGGATTTTGATCAACAACGAACACGGCCCTCAAAATAGCTCTGATACCATGTAGGAATTTATAGGGTAAGTTCCGTAGATCAAGAACCAAAGGTCACCACTCACAAACAGATCACAAATTAGTACACCAATATAATCACGTGGTTAAAACCCTCAAAGAGGGAAACAGTCCATGCCCTGAGCCAACGTGGCCACTTCAGGGAATTTATTAATATAAAATAAAAGTTACATATGTTTCTCTCATAAACGGTTACTGGAAAAATGACCCTCCATGCTCTTTAAATAGAGATCATGGACCAATCGGGTGTTAAGCCACAGATCAAGTGTCGTTAATACCGAGGTGATAGATAACCGTCGGATCACTACAAATCGTGACCGTCGGATTATAAGTTATAAATGTACATGGTAAAGAAACACACTTTACCTAACTCTACACTAGACTAAGTTATTCTTAACTATTTCCTATGTGTCGGAATATCCTAACAAGGAGCTTGTAAGTTTAGTAATACAAATATAATATATGCATACCATGGTGAGTCTAAAAAGGCTACACTGATCTCTGGAGTTGCCATCTCTTCCTGATCATCTACTTGGGCAATAAAATATATGTCTAGGGCATTACAATTTGATTCAGCCATTAGTCTGCCTAAACCTTGACCTTTTATTAACTTGGTGGGTTTTATCTCTATGTCATATTCTAATATAGTGGCAATCCACTTACCTCTTCTTCCATCAGGACCATCCTGAGTAAGAATGTCTTTTACTACATCATTTGGGACATAGGCAATGATGTGAGAATAGATAATGTAAACTTTGAAGTCTTTGATAGCCTTTACTAAAGCTAAAGCTTGTTTTTCCATGATATTGTACTTCAAAGATGCATCTCTAAGTGTTCTGCTAAAGAAAGCTATGCATTGTTCATAACCTTGGTCATTTTTCTGTAGTAAAACAAAATCAATGGTGTGTTTTGAAGAAAATGAAAAAATGATGAAATCCTTTTTGAAGTCGAGACTTATAAGGACTAGAGTTTTGGTTAAGGTATGTTTGATAGATTCAAATGAATATTTGGCCTCAATAGTCTATTTAAGAACTGAATATTTTTTTAGCATGTTATTTAATTCTCTAATTATCTCAGCTAAGTTGGATATTAATCTTCTTAAAAAATTAATCTTACCTAGAAAGGCTTGTAACTCTTTTATGTTTCTTGGTGAACTGATGTTGAGAATTGCTTCTATCCTAGCAGGATCTATTCTGATTCCTTATTTTGATATTATGTGTCCTAGTAACTTGCCTTCCTAATCGAAATAAGGTTTTCTTAGGATTTAATGAGATGCCAAAATTTCTACATTTTATAAAACTCTTCTGAGATGATCCAAGTGTTCATAATCAGTTTTAGAAAATACAGTTATGTCATCTAAGTAAATTACTAAGAATTCAAGAATTTCCTTTGCAAAGGCTATATCCATAGCTCTTTGAAAGGTTTCCCCTGCATTCATTAAACCAAAAGGCATTTTTACATACATAAAAGTGCCCCAAGGAGTAGTGAAAGGTGTTTTTGGTTGATCCTCTGGTTGGACTAAGATCTCGTTGTATCCTGAAAAACTATCTAATAATGAAATCCTAGAAGAACCAACTACCCTTTGTAAGATGTGATCCACTTTTGGTAAAGGGTAATTATCTTTTAAGGATACTTTATTTAGATTCCTAAAGTTGACACATAATCTAATCTCTCCTATTTTCTTTCTTGTTGGAACTATGTTAGAAACCCAATCAAAATACCTGATTGGTGCAATGATCTGTGCATCATACATTCTTTTAACTTCTTTTTCTATCAAAGGCATCAACACAAGATTGATCCTTCTTAACTTTTGTTTAAAGGGATTTTGATCTTCTTTTATAGGGATTTGGCGTTGAATTATGCTGGTGTCATAGGATTTAAGGTCCTCATAACTCCAAGCAAAAACATCTTGGAATTCCTTGAAAAGAGAAATATATTTCTCCTTTTCTTGTTGAGGTAAATATTTTGAAAGTTTGATCATTTTGGGTTTTAGTTCTGTACCAATATTGCATTCCTCAATATCAGATCTAAATGGCTCCATTTTGGGTTTTCTAGCAACATCATTATAGTCCAATATATCTTCTAAAGGAGTTAAACCTTTTGGTAAGAAATCGTCTTTGAGATTTAATATTTCAGATTCTTAGTCAATTATCTCATTAGTTTCTACTCTTTCTAATTTATCTATATCTGATTCACTAAATCTAGTGGGTTTAGCAAATTTTACTTTATTTACTTCTACATTATTTAAATCAATTTCAGCATCTAAATCTTGATCTATGGTACAATCAGTGTCTATCTTACAGTTCTGAAATTCACCTTCATTATTCAAAAAATGATAAATTTGTTGGCCTTGTGAGAAAATTTTCCAATATTTGAGGTTATCTGGAATTATTGGCATGTGTGTTACTTCTTTAGTATACATATGATTAGGCTGAAAAGGTAAATTACAAGTACTAGCAAAGGTTGCTAAAGAATGTTCTTGTAAGTTTTTCCTTCTTGGTATTGCAGAGAAATTACATTCCAGTAAATCATTAATCAAATCTAATACAGTCTCTCTATATGGGCCAAGTCTAGGATTGTAAACAAAATAATCACCTTTAATTTTTTTAACAATAAATTCTGAATCTACTGTGAAACCAACTCCAAAAATAGAAGAAAAGAGATATCAACGCCTTAGAAATAAGCCACTTCGAGGGGGAAACCTCCAATACATTACATGAATGAACAATTCTTCGATGATACAAATGAAAAAAACTCCTTTCTATATATAGAGGTCCATGGGGCCATAATGTAATCCTAGTGAGGCCACAATGTAACCCTAGCCGACCCAACAATAATAATGTAAGGGCACAATAATAACAGTATGGGGGTTACAGGGGTACAAAAATAAAAATAAGGGGGGCTACACTAACATAATAAGGGACTACACTATTAATATAGAGACTTAACATGCCCCTCTTCTTCAAACAAGTGTTGTCCTCAACGCTTGATTATTTCTTGATGCTTCTATATAAAATTATTATCCTCCCATGTGGAATATTCTACATGAAAGTTCATCCACTTGCTGAGATACTCTGAAATTGATTTTACTTGTCGAGTTCTTGTTTCTGTGACTGCTTCATAACTTCTTTCGATGTGATGTTGATCTTCTTGTTGTTTCATTACATTCTGCACCAAAGTTAGGTTATCCTTTGAGAGTTGGAGAACTTGTTGTTGATGCTCAATGTGATCTTCTACTAATTTATCATCCATATTAGGTATTATTTGATCCTCCAAACCATCCAACTTAGCCTCCATTTCTTCTTTTAAACCATCTATGTCATCTTCAGTTGCTCTTCGTAAGATCAAAATTTGTTGCACTTGGTACCGTAATTTTGATATCTCATACTACAATTCTTCCTCTTCATTCGTCATAGTATAGATTTTTGAGGGCTTAATAGGTATGGAATTATTTTTTGGAGGAATTATAGAACCCAATACTAATAAAAATTCTAAAATATGCCCTTGGAATCACTTCAAACTGCTTTTTCAAACAAACGTTATGCAATTTAAAAACCCAATACACACCTTTTTCTTGCTTTTGAGGAGCTCAATATTGAAACTGAATTATCTCTGTGATTTTGGATCTTCAATATCTAAAATTTGGCATTAAGGTAGCCCTCTAAATTCTCTTTTGAATTCCAGAAGTCTGACCTGATTTGGATTTCTCAAGAAAAATTTATGTCTAATATCCCACAATGACCTAATTATGGACTGGTTCAGTAGACCGAACTTGTACGAATTGCCACGTGTCACTTTTTCCTCCTTCGGCTCTGATATTGATAGAACCAAAACTAAAGTTAGTTTTATTGTGGCCACTTTTTACATAATTCCAATCCGATGCTCAGAGAGAGATTTATGAAGAATTTCCCACGATCACCTCTTTACGATGAAATTTGGGAGCCTGAAAATTCCCTAACTTCTACAGACCATATCTTCAAAAATATTGTGAACCAAGCTCTAAAATTTTGCGACGATGTTCCT
Source organism: Pinus albicaulis (assembly GCA_034641835.2). Classification (NCBI taxonomy): domain Eukaryota; kingdom Viridiplantae; phylum Streptophyta; class Pinopsida; order Pinales; family Pinaceae; genus Pinus; species Pinus albicaulis. Next base: position 119,495,197 of record CM076580.1, on the reverse strand, counting down.
CATGATTTCTTCTTAGCACCTTAAGAATTTTAGCTTCTGAAGATTTTTAGAAAAAACGTTATAGAGAAAATTCCACGATGACCTATTTGGAGCAGCGAAACTCTAGAATCCAAAGCTATGATACCAAATGTTGTGAAACTAGCTCCAAAAATAGAATAAAATGGATATCAAAGCCTTAAAAATAAGCCACTTTGAGGGGGAAACCTCCAATACATTACATGAATGAAAAATTCTTCGATGATATAAATGAAAAAACCTCCTTTCTATATATAGGAGTCCATGGGGCCACAATTTAATCCTAGTGGGGCCACAATGTAACCCTAGCCGACCTAACGATAATAATGTAAGGGCACAATAATAAAAATATGGGGGTTACAGGGGTACAAAAATAACAATGAGGGGGGCTACACTTAGATAATAAGGGACTACACTATTAATATAGGGACTTAACAGAATCTCCCATTATTGCTATTTTTTACCTCCTAAATTTCTGATTATTTGTAGTCCTAGAATGAGGGCTTCATACTCAGCCATATTGTTTGTGCATTTGAAACTCAGTTTGAAAGCATGGCCTTCTGAATGATTTCTCTCTATATTAGTTATCCATACTCCTGTTCCCACTCCTACTCCTGAACCATCAAAGTCTAAATGCCATAAAGATTCATGAGAAATATTATCATTGTCTGGTGTTTTCTTTTCTTCTCTTATTTCTGTCTTGATTTCATTGTCAGTTTCTGCATTACATAGGATGAAAGAGTATAGATCAGTAGGTGTGGTATAAATTGGGTAATGTATTGACCTTTCAGCACTACTTACCATATATTTCATTAATGTTTCTCTATATAACTTCTTAGGTTGACCAAAAACTGATATAGTAGCATAATACATGTCCAATTGTAGAGATCCCTGTAACTTTGCTCCCCATGAGTGAGATAGTAACATTCCATATTTAGGTGGGATGTCAGCTACTACAGGGTCTATTAATATACTCTTACCAGGATATTGAACTAAAGTTACACACATATCTTTGATTAACTTAGGCATTTTACTTTACTTGAGTCAAATGAAAATAAATCTTTATAGGGCCTTGTGATGTCTAAGTTCAGAGTTTCCATTATAGCTTTGGGCATTAAATTATGTGAAGCTCCTGAATCTAGCATTTCATTGTATAGGATTTGATCATGAATAGTTAAACTAATGTAAAATGGAGGAACTGCTCCATCTAAATGCTTTCCATTCACATCTGGGCCAAAAATCAACTCTAGCTGATGATCATTCATATTTATGGAATCTTCTCCATCATTTATGTTTAATGTTTCAGTTTAAGTTGATTTATACAAGTCATATTTTACCAATTTTGTCAGCAGAATTGGTATTTTTAGCTTAGCAATTTCATATTGTATGTTGAATGAAGGTTGGGAATTACTTATTTGAATGAATTATTCTTTGGTAACTGTAGTTTGTGTTGGTTTATCTTGTTTTTCTACAGTTATATTTTCAGTTTCAATTTGAGTATCTTGACTCTTACTGCTTTTTATTTTCTTAGGAGTGGCTTGTGAAGCGGTAGATGTTTGTTCAGATTTGGAGTTGTCAAAAGCTGTTTTTTCAGTGGCAGCTTTTGGATATGTTGATTTAGGATCAGCATTGAGCATTTCAGTTTCTAAGGTTGTTGTTTTATCAGAATTAGATGCTTTATGAGCATAAGATTTTTGTGAATATTTTGCAACTTGGGAAACTTCATCAGTTATGTCCACAATCTTAGGGCTTGGTGAAATATTTGGGTTGGAAACCTTTTGGGAAGAACCAAAGTTTTGCTTATTTTCCCTAGGGAGAATTTGCAGAACTTTTGTTTTGGGGGCTTCTATTGTTTTCTTATTTGGTGTTTGAGATGCCTTATTATTAGAAGACTCATTGTTTTTATTACTTCTTAGGTTATACTGACTGTGTACTTCATTAATGGAAAATTCATAACCTTGTTTGTAATAAAATAATTCCCCTGAATCTAATTGGAGTTGTTGGAGTTCAAATAACTCTTGATCTTCCTGTGTGAGAAAGATAGTATTATTATAATCTATTCCCATTAAATTTATGGTATCCTCATCATAATTATTGTTTTGAGAACTCTTAGCATAGTTCTCCTGAAAAGGAGGTCTTATTTTTTGGTCTAGGGCTAAGTCTTTTTATTTTCCTGAATTTGTGTTTTTTCTAAAATTGAGATTCTGATTTGTTGTTGATTATCCCATTGAGGTATTATTTCTACATTATCTAACCTATCCATGATCCTTTCTAAGGTTTTAGCTAACATATCTAATTTTGTGTCTGAACTGGAGGCTTCTTCTTTCATAGTTACTCTCCTCTCATTTCTTAATCTTGCTTTTCTAGCTAGAATGTTTACTTCTACACCTACTACATCTGTTTGTATTCTTTCTAATGTTTCTGTATTTCTTTCTCTTAACTGATATGCCATGTCAGTGTCAAATCCATCTGGGAATTTGAGTAAGACAGAGTCAGGAGTGGGTTTTAGATTTGCAAGAATTGAATTGTAAACACCGTTATATCTAGTGCAGTATTCTTGTATAGATTCATTTGGAGCTCTTTTCATTGCATCAAATTTAGACAATATTTGTAAGGGGTTTTTATTCTTTTCCCATTTATTTAAAAATAATCTATGGAAAATATCTAAATCGGCTATACTACCTGCAGTAATACCTTTAAACCATTTCTTTACTTCTTTTGTTAAAGTTTGTGCAAACAACCTCATTTGTACATCTGATTCATCTATCTCATGGAGTTCAAAGAAATCTGTCATTTTGCCTATGTGTTGTTGTGAAGTATAATGTGTAGTAGCATCAAATTGTGGTATTTTACTTTTGTAGTCTTGATTCATGTCATGAATTTTTCCTATAAGAACAAGGGGAGCATACCTAGCACCCATAGTTTGAATTCTAGCTTGGCTAGGAGGTAAAGTAGAGTTACTTGGAGCTGAACTAGAAGTAGTGGCTAATGAAACTGGATTATAAGGTGCTGAACTAGAAGAAGTAGTTGAAGAACTAAAGTCTGAAGCTAAGGTACTGGGAAGTGAAATTGGAATATATATGGAACTACTAGGAAATGAAAATGATGTGCTTGAGAAAACAATGGTGAAGCTAGTGGATGAAGTGGATGTAGGGGATGAAGGAAATAAATTTCTAGGCTGTAAGGGTAATCTAGGACTAAATGGATCTATGGACTGAATGGTAGTAGAAAATATAGATGATGTAGTGGTTTCTAAATTGGGAATAGAAGGTTTAGATGTATAAGATAACAATTGAGCTAATTCTATGGCTTCATCAATTTCTTTAAGAATAGTAGCATTAATTTCTTCAAGTCTGTCTTGATTTTTAACTTTCTTTAATTCAAAATTTGCTATAATGTTTTTTCTGTTTTGATTCCAAAAAAGAAATAAAAATAGGGTCTAAAACAACAATACTTAAATTACTTTCAGATTTGGTCCTAAATAAAGAATGTTCAAATTCTAAATCAAACTCTATATCTTGCAGACTTACTAATTCTTGGGGTAATGAATTGACTCTTATTAATGAAAATTTAGCATCTAAATATTCTCTCTGTTTTTTATTTTTTCCTATTCTGTCTGGGTTGTCTACTATAACAACAGGTTTAGGGTCCGGATTAGACCTAGTATAATAAACTTTCCTAGAATCCAAAATTACAAATTTTAATACTCACAACTAGTTAAACAATATTAAAGGAAAAAAGATGATAAGAAATGATTTCCTTTAAGGTTTATTTAACAACTAAGGATTGGTTAGATCCCTAGTATGGTTGTCAATATGTTATCACTCCAGTAATTCTCTAGTTGTGAGATTTTTGGTTTTTAGTTGAGAAAATTAGAGGTAACCACAAACCAACTTTTAAACTCTATAATCTAGCCTTCCTAGGGTTCAGAGAGGACTCTCTCTATAAGTTTTAACTTTGTTTGTTTTTATAAAATATTAGGCTAGTTATGATTGTAAAATTGGTTTTTTTTATTGGTTTGGTGGGAAAAATCACTTGAATAGATGGATAGTGGGAAATATATTTTTCCATTGGGCTAAGGAGTCAAAATTCAAGCATACAGAGCTGGGATCAAGGTCAAAAAGTCAAATTTTTTCAGGGCAAGATAGATAACCCTTGGAGATCTTGGAAAGTTTTTTTGTGAGATGGTATGATCGGGATAAAGAGCAATGAAGGGTTCTTTGATCCAGAAAATAGAAATAATAGGAAAATGTCAAACAAGAGAGGGAGTAATTAAGGGTTCCCTACACTGGAAATCAGATGAAAACATAGAAATGACAAATTGTTAAGACAAGGTGCTTTTAACAAATCCTGAAGTAATCCTCCTATTCATCCATTCAAATTTAGAACACATAATGGATTGCATGTAACAAAGAAAGATAACAATGAAAAATTTAGAAAATACTTCACTCCAAATAGCTCATCACATGAATCCTGAAATATGATGCTAATTGATATGATCTAGTCTGCTACTCAAAAGTTGAAACACAAAAAGCCTTCAAGTCCACAAAAGTGACTATAGAAATCTTCAGCAATTTATTCCACAAGAATACTTCTAAAGATGAAGTATTTATACATAATTGTTTACAAAATATCCTAGAATGATTTTAGGAATTATCTAAGGAAAATAAAATATCTTTACAACAATAATGGAGACAGTTGCTTAACAAATCAATAAGCTGTCCTATTAGTTCAAATAAAATAGAAACTGATTGTAGATAAGATGTAGTTGGCTATCTTGTTGTCTTGCTTGCTGACTTTAGATATTTTGAGTTTGTTTTTTAAAATATGATATGCTTATCTAATACTCTTTCACTGATACTCTTTAATCTATGATACTCTTTGACCATTTGTAAAACATGTTTACTGTTGTAAAAAATATTCTTTGACTAATAAATCAACAGATTGTTTTCACTGTTACCTTCCTGCCTTTTTACCTTTTATAGTAAATCTGTTAATGACTCCCAAACTTCATCACTTGGAATTTTTATTTTCTTCAGCTTTCTAAAATTTTCATCTGCTTCTGTGTACCTGGAGAAAGTTGGTTTGATGACAAACAAGTGTTTAATTTCATGCTGTAAATAGAATAAGTCTTCAAAAATTCTAAGTAGGACTTTGCCTATTGGAATGCCTTGTCCACTTCCTGATTTTTCAACCTGTTCCATGGCACATTCTCTAATATTTTTATTATAATCATCCTGAGGCATTAATTTGTCATTGATGACCAAAATATTAGGCAAAATTCTTTTCCTCAAGTTCTCAAATTCGACCATAAACCCGGTTATGGAAATTTTAATGTTCTCAAACTTTTCTTCTAACTTCTTCATCAGACTATTTTTGGTTATAACCTTCCTTATCTCAAGGATAGTTTTAGTTCTATCAGTAATTTCAAGTTATTCCAATTCTTGCTTGTTCTTGCTATTGAGGAACATTATCAATTCTAGAGCTTGTTTTGGTTTGTTATCCAATTCCTCTTTGGTCTTTTGGATATCTTCTAATCTTGCTTTTAATAAGTCTCTTTGTTCAAAAATCACTTGGATGGAGGGCCATACATCATTTATGGCTTCTATGATTTTGTTCCACAAATGATTTCTTACATAGGAAATATGTTCCTTCAAGGTTAATTCCTTCTTAAATTTCTTCAATTCTTCATTTAATCTGATGGCCTTTTGCTCATGAGTTTTTGCATTAATTTGAGCCAATTTGTTTGAATTCTAGAGATTTTCTACCATTTGTTTTAATCTATTGATTTCACTTGTCTTAAGATACATTTCTTCCATGGCCTTTACCAATTTCCTGGCCTCATTTGTAGGATGAACTATTGTTGTAGATGATTCTGTAGCTGATGTTGTGGATGATGTTACTGGCACTGCAGTAGCCAGGGGAACTTCAGGTGCCAACTCTTCAGCTAGAGTTGAGGGCACAACTGTAGTGGTTATAGGAATAACTGTAAGAATTTCTAGCACTTTTGGTGTTTCTTTTTCCTGGACAAGTTTTTCCATTTGAATCTCCATTTCCTTGATTTGGGCTGTCAACTGAAAAATCAAATTCATCATGTCATATTTTCTTTCTGTCCTTCTATTATTTCCTTGGTTTGAGGATGTTCACTTTGAGGAAGTTTAAGTTGTTTCCTCAAAGCTACAATATCCTCATTCTTTTTCTTTATTAATAACTCAGATGCTTTGACATTAGAAGGGTCATATCCCACCTGTATGACCAATTGTCCAAAGATTTAATTCTTAAACCCTTAGCATACAAATATGCTTTGTCCATTTTAATTTTACCTTTCATGTTTGAGATGGTGTTATGGAGTTTCTGAGCACTCATGGCTTTATTTGTAACAGTAGAGTACAACATTTATGAAGTCTTCCTATGGAATTCAATCTAATCAAGAGCATGTATATTTTCTGTTTGGACTTCCAAATCAACTTTCTTATAATCATCCACTGTCTTTGGGGATTGACTGTAGGCTGCAATACTGACATAGTTAGCTTGTTGTTTAAATAATCAAATGAAAATAGAAGTCTTTTTTGCACACTGGGTGTTTGTTTCAGATATTGGGAGTAGATATTATTTTTTATTTCTTCATTCTTTAACTTGATCTGTTTATACTTTTCTTTGATATCTAGATCTTTCTCCTCAACTGCTTGTGAGGATGAAGCTTCCATGCTCTGTTGCTTTTCTATTAACTGTGCTTTTCCATTCTCAACTTGTTCTTCATTCTGATTCTTAGTAATTGGCTCATTGATGATGATAGTGGCAACATTTTTTTTCTGTCAAATCAGTGTTGGTATCTGTAAGATCTGTTTCTTCCACATCAATGGTTACTTTATCTTTTCCTACTGAATATTTTTTGAGCCTTTTATTATATTTGATTTTAAACCTTGTTTCAGTAGTGGTTTCAGCAACATAGGTACATTCTTCTCTTACTCTCTTAGTGGATTTATCTGGCTGATCTACAGTCTTTAAAGTGTGACTAGTATCACTTTTCTTCACTACATTTATTAAACTATTCTCTGTCCACTCAGTCTGATTTGCATATTTTTCTATTTTTGGCTTTGTCTCATGAATGAAGGGATTTAAATTACATTTAACCCTTAGTTTACTTAGGATCCCCTATAGATCATAATTCCAAGGAAAGCTTTCTTCAAATATGAATTCCAATAGCTACTTTGCTGCTTCTTTCTCTACATCCCTATGATTGCAGATGAATGGCCCTATCTGATTCTTTAATTTGAATTGAGTTTTTTTCTTTGCTGCCATGAAATTTATAGAATCAGAGTTTGGGATTTGCCTGATATACTCCAAGGCAAAGATCCTCATTGAAAAATGTTTGGGTAACTTGTAAGGTAAAAATTTTGACCCAAAAACTCTAATCTCAGTATGTTTTTCATATAAGTACCAATCACCAACTTTATTCTTCTCTGGCAACTGTAAAATATTCTTCATCTCATCACTAACCCTGGGCTGGTCTGTATTTGTTAATATTTTGGTCAATGTGTGGATGAATGAATCTGAAAACTCTACATATGTGAACTTTGTAGACTCTTCTCTGATCAAAGAGGTCCAAAAAATAATTGATAGAGGATGTCCCTCTACATCAAGCTTTTGAATTGCAAAGGGGAATTTATATGCTTGGAAATATAAGAACATGTGGAAGAGGAAAGAAGTGTATCTGAAAGCTCCTTCAATTGGCAATTTAACCAATTGGTCATGGATATTATCTGCAATATAACCAGTATAATCAAAGATTACAGATGGGGGTTGTCCTGGGGTAAAATTAGATAAGAAACCCAAGATGGATTCATCTGTGTGTTCATTAGTAAAGTACCCTAGGATGAAGGAAAGCATGGAAATCACATGTCTTGAATATTCTGGGAATCTGGAAGTGGAATATAGGGGATTTATTTGAGGAATCTCTACATGCAAAGGCATAAATGTCTGGGAAATCATGAATCTCTTGGGAAAATCAAGGCCATTATACAACTTGGTAAGGGCCTCTGTGGATAAGGGGACTGTTTGAGGATCAGGTTAGAGGTGTAGCATCTGGTTAATGGATTCAATAGTAATGGTGAGAAGCACTTCTTTGTTGTCATTTACTATGGCTCTCTGCTTAGGCACATAATACTGCTGACATAACCTAACGAAATATTGACATGGATAAGTTAATGGAACAACATATTTGGGCAAGTGGGATTCCCAAATATGGACTTCTTCTTCATTATCTAAGGACTTCTCATAGCTCCAGTTATGAATATATAGCAGATTAAACTCAACAATTGGGTCTGCTATTTTATAATCAATATCAGCTAATGGAATGTGTTCAATGTCTATGACAAGGGGCTGTAAAGGATTTACAACAATAGTAGTCTTAGAAGTCATGGCTAGAATTGATTTTGGCAATTTGGAATCTTCAAGATTGCTAGAGCTATGTTTTTTAGGCATTTTGGCTACTTCTACAAGTTTAGATAGTTTGTAGAAGTAATTTTACTTTAGAAGAGGATTCTTGGATAAAAATGGGCAAAATATGGGCTTCTCTTGGGTTTTTCTCTTTAATTTTGGATTCTCAATATGATTTATAGGCTTTTACTAGTTTAGACACAAGAAATAGGGGTTTCTTGGGCTTTTTACTGAGCAATTGGGCTAAAAATCACTTAGAGATTGGGCACAAAGGTTTTTAGGATACCTTAAGAATATTTCTGGCTTAATTTTGTGTTTTAAATAGTTTATAGAAACTATTAAAAACTCACAATTTCCTTTTAAAACAACGCACAACAAGAAATAGGGTTTTTTGCAGAAAATTTGAGAGGGTTTGGCCTATTTTTTGGACTTTTTTATAGGTTTCTTTTGATAAATTTGGACTTTATGAATAGAATTTTCCTTTTAAAGGTCTTTCAAGATTGAAATAGGTTGGAATTTCAGAGAAATACCTATTATACGCAGGTATAAGGTTTTGAGGAGGGTTTCTGAAAGTTTTGAACAGTTTGAACGACTTCTGTGGTATCTTTTCGAGCAATTCAAAGCTTTTCAGCAATCTTCTTTGGCTGCACGTTGAAATTTGTAGGTTTTTGGCTCGAAAACAGTGTAAAATGCTTGTTTTGCAGTTGGGGAGCTTATACAGGGTTAATGTGTAGAAAAGAGGAAATGAAATGCATTTCCTATGTTTATTATGCATATTAGGGCATATAGTGCCAACAATTAATGAAGGTCACATCGCGCAGGAACGATGATTTTCAGGTTCAAAGGATGAAGACAATGAATGGTTATCACATGTAGTTTGGGTGGTAAGTTGTTTTGGAGTGATCGAACGCGATCCAATCAAAATCAAGCACATGGAGGAGAGAGGAAATGGGAATACCACCCATTTTGCATAGGAATGAAATGAAGAAATACGCGCAAGTTTATTTGTGAAATTGCGTTTATGTCGTCGGATCTTGGGGTTCGATTGCGAATGGCCCAGATTTATCAGGAAAGTAGCATCGGGATTTTGTAGTGGGGCCAGGGTCTAATATAAGTGGCAGGGACGAGTTTTACCTTTATACATTAATAAAGTTTTAAACTATGGGTTATGTGATATGTGGGACGGTAATGTAAATATACATATTTTAATTAAAACATCGACCAATGTTTCAACCAATGTACAAGCACGGGTTTATTTATATAGTTTTTTCAACCTTTAACAGTTGTTTAAAACTATAGTGGGCAGGGTATTTGTATATAGATATGTTAAACCAATGGGATAGGGGTGGGATTTATATTTCGCACATGGGATATTATAACATTGGTTTAAAACGTAAAATAAAGGGTTTGTGGGTTCTTTAAAATAAAAGGAATTTAATACTATATGGGAATGTGTAACTTAGGGAATTAATATATAGTTAGAAATTAATATGAAAATAAAGGGTGAAGTGTAGGGGGAATGAAAATACATATTTAAAATCTAAGTAAAGTGAAAAATGATACACAAAATAAGCATTGTTGTTTGCTTTTGTTTTTCACACTTTTAACTTAGGATAAAATGTATTTCAAGGGTTTTGAATGTTTTGAAAGGAAAATGAAATTAGTTACTTAGGGTTTTACTTTTACTAAGTAAAAAATGGGTTTTTACTTAGGAAAAGGGGATTATGACTATGAATGAAATGCTGATGAATGTGGGTTTTGTGTAGGAATTTGATATTTTTAACCAATCAGTCCTTGAGCCTTGGGTCTGGTCCCAACAGAAGTTAGAGAAATGCTCTGAGCCTTTTTTGACTGATAGTTTAGAATACTGAATATTTGTAGGGAAGGGGAAATTAGTGATTTTTGCCTGATGATGCCTTATTACATGCTTGCACAAATACTTTCTACCTACCCATCTTTATTTCTAACAATTTTTACTTCATTTTCATGGGTACATTTAGGCTTGCAACCCTAAACAATTTTTCTTTCAAAGCATAAATCTTTCCAAGTCTAATCTTATTTCATCCGAGGGCTCATATTAAACTATTGAGCTCCTCATTTATTCTCTATCTTAACTACTGATTTGTCAAGTTTTTACTATTTGACATATCTTATTCTCTATCTAAAACATGAAATTTAAAGCATGAAAAGTTAAGATTAAATAGTTTGACTAATCATGGATTATGGAATTTATTGACAATCTGCACATAATCATTATTCTTTTAGTAAAAGTAAACAGTAGTGGCATTTTGACTTGCTCACTTTTAGGTCTTATTTTCATCTCTTTTTATTTTGGGGTCTATCTTTTTTAAGTCCTTTGATATTTATTTTAGGACTTTTTACCCTCTTTTCATTTTTTTATTATTTTTTATTTTTCAAAATATGGGAAAACAACTTGCAGAAAGCAAGGTATGTACATATTTACAAGAATATCATAGTCAATTCAAAAATTACGGATCCTATTATTATAGGAACCTAACAGGGTGCATCAATATTGTTTGTGAAGAAGATGGTACTTTTAGGCTATACATTGATTTGAGATCAGGATACCATCAGGTACACATCAAAGAAGAGGATAAGGTATGGGAATTATGAGTTTTTTGTAGTTCCATTTGGTTTGACTAAGGCCCAAACTACTTTTATGTGCTTTATGAATAATGTGTTGCATCCTTATATGCATAAGTTTTTTGTTGTGTTTATTGATGATATATTGATATATTCTAAGAATGAGGAAGAGCATGTTGAATGTTTAGAAAAGTATTGAGATTGCTAAGAGAGTATTAGTTGTATTCCAAGCTTAGAAAATGAAGTTTCTTTTAGATAGAGGTACATTACTTGGGGCATGTTGTCTCCAAGGAAGGAATAATAGTGGACCTAGAAAAGATAAAATCTATCATGGAATAGGTAGCTCATGGGAATTGTTGAAAAGTGTAACTAGGATCGGTCTTCATATTGACTATGTAATTATGAAAATAATAAGAAAGAGATAATAAAATGTATTTTGTACTTGCTTCATGGGTTTCATGAGCAATATTTTATTATAGGTTAAATAGACTTCTTCTTGACGTCTATCTAGGGTTTTGTATTCTAGGTAAAATGTAATTTAGTGTCATATATATATATGGAGGATCTAGTCTAATGAAATGCTCCAAGACCGAGTCCTTGAAACCATGGAATAATGGCTATTATCAGCCCTCAATCTACGTTGAAAGATCATCTATAAAGATGTATTAAATTCAACCTTGCAACAATTAATACAGTCAGCCTACATACTAAAGGTATGTTCAGCCTCAAGACAGTGAATATGTCTCTATATATACCTCATTTGGGTGGCTCAGTCAAACACATATTTTCGATCATCCTAAAGTTCAGTGCGGATCTTTTTGACAGGGTTCAGTTTGGATTTTGGACAAATTTCAGAGCATATTTTGGATGGTCTTCAGGACATATTAAGTTATATATATATATATATATATATATATATATATATATATATATATATATATATCTGTGAAAAGTCTTAGTGTGATAGGTGTTGTTGTTCCTGAAAATAAGTGTGGAATCTTCCTAAAAGGAATTGTAGATAACCTTAAATAAATTACAGTGTGACAATATTAGTTCAATGGAAAGGTTGATGTGCGGATTTGTTCAAATATGGTATGCGGTCTATCCTGAAGTGTTACCATTGATAAAAGGTGATTTCAAATTCATGATAAGTTGGAACAGTGGTCTGGGAAAATCCTGTATATATTCCAAAGAGAAGGAATAGTGAGAAAGTGACTAAAAGTAGGAAATTAAATATGTGATTTACTTTCCTAACTACATATCAAGTATTTGAAGTTTCAACTATATATGAAGGAAGTGTTGGTGCAGAATAGTGAAATTTGGTGAAGGAAGAAAGGATCAGCATTGAAGGAAATCAAAGAAGTAAGGAAAAGGTATTGGATGCATATATAGGTAAAGGGTCTAAGTCTGGGTCATTTTACTTGTCATTTGAAGTTCCATATGAAAAATTTATCATGGGTTTTCCTCTCCAAGAGGGAGAGGTTTTTCCCTGTCTCTAGGAACCTAATTTGTGTGTCTCGTGTATTTTGATAATTGGCTTGACAAAAGATTAAATAAGATAAAGAAGAGAAGACATAAATAATCCAAGTAATCTCACAAGTAATTATCAAGAAGAGAATTTGAATTAATCTCCATCCCTCCAAATTCTCAACATGGTATGAGAGATATGGTTCTAAACTCAAGGGCTACTTGACAAAGAGACACTCCAAGAAGAAAAAATCAAAGTTTGGGAGAAAAAATCAAATTAGATTACAAGGAATACTCTCAAGCTATTCTCGAGAAAGATATTCATCTCAATCAAAGGATAAACCTTTCAAGAAAATAATATTTTCCATCAAATATTTACTTTCAATACATTTTTAGAAGAGGACATCAACTTTTGAAGACATCCTTTGCCATCAAGGATCCAAGATCACCTATATTGAAGATTTCTATCTTAGAAGAAGTTCCTAACCTCTTCATCATCATTAAGGAAGCCACTGAAGGAGAAAGTAACTACACTCAAGTATGTATCTATGACCTTACTTAAATCTGTCAAGATGACTTATTGTAAAGAGAGCAACAATTTGGTTGGGTCATCAAACTTTAGTGCATGGAAGAAGAGGACATATTTGAATTTAACTGAAGATGAAGTTATGGACTACATCGAAGGATCAAAAACTCCACCACCAAAAGAATATGCTCAATATTATACCAAGTACATGAAGGGAGAAATCAAAGCCCATAGGATTCTCATAGAATCCGTTAAGGACTCTCTCATTCCCTATGTATCAAAACTAAAGTCTGCTAAAGAAATATATGAGAAAATGGTGGAGATATTCTCGGTGAGTACTCCAGGAGAAGAAATCTCTCTAAGACAAGAAATATATAAAATGAAATTGTCAAGGGAAGAACAAATCAATCCATACTTTATGAGGATCTCTGAAATAAGAGATCAACTGCAGGAACTGGGAGAATTAATGTTTGACACTGAGATGACTACAGTAGTATTGAATGCTCTAATAGAATAATGGGGAAACTTCACTTCAAGTTTATATAGGAAGAAAGAATCCACACCATTATAAGATTTATGGTCTCTATTTAAAATATAGGAAACAAGACTGAAAACCAAAGATGATACAGGAACAAGTGAAGAGAATCAAACCTTTGCAACCACATACAGGAAGAAAGGAAGATGGTCCTTAGAATAAAAGAAATAATATGGACAAAGTATGATGCTTTGGATGTAATGAACTTGGGAATTATAAAATATATTGTCCTAAATCTGAAAAGGAGAAGAAGAAAAGGGAAGAAGCCCATATCTCATATATGAGGGAATAACCTGATACACAGAAATCCAAGAAAGAAGAAGCAATGGATCACTACTATGATTGAGATCATCTTCTCCTTTAAGTGATTTATATTGGTTTTATGATAGGAAACAATATAACATCTCGATCGAAGCATTGTAGGAGCTCTTGGTAAAACAACTCCTGGAAAATATCTCTGATAACAATATTGATGGAAGACAATCATCAAGATCAAGGGTCATCAAGAAAAATGGTGCCGAAATTTCTCTAATGGAGCTCTCTATGAATTCACTGATTAGAAAGAAATAATAATGGTTTCATCAATAATTCCATGCTAAATAATTCTGGGATGTGATGACATATTGATGGAGTGGGTCAAGGGAATGAAGCTCTTCATTCTAGTAAAACTACTACAGGATGACTTAAATGAAAAAATGTATGAGGTATGCATATATTTATATGCTGACACTAGATGTTGTGAAGTCATGTTATATGGTTTTAGGTAGACTTCCATATTTAGAAGTATGATCTATAAAGGAGGATCTCTCGGTGCACTGACAGATGAAATCAACATAATATATCCTCATGGAATATGAGGTGGTTGTATATGAAAGAGAAACTGGAAAATTTTTAAGTTCCTGGGAATGAAGAATGTGTAGAAAAGAATATATCATGAAATGAAATCATGTCAAGAGGCATATATCGTCCGGAAGCCAAGAAGATGTGACTAGGAGATCTCCTGGGAGGATAGGTAAAATTTGACAGAAGTCTGGTAAATAAGAATACCCTTGAAAAAAAAATATATTAGGAGATGTGTCAATCTGAATAAGGGATGTCGATGCCTACAGGAAGATGTCATGGTGAAATATCATCACTGTGGTAATTTTTTTTTTTAATTTCATATGTATATGTTTATCTGAATGAATTTGTGCAGGGATAAAAATCATGAGAAAGGATTTATGATCCTTGGAGATGATTTGAAGGAAAGCAGCATGGCATAACATTGGAGCAGATGAGAAAAGTTGATGAATCAATTTCTGATAGTGGACATGAATCGTGACTGAAAGTGATGGATGATCTATGCCCTATGAAGCCAAAAGTTGAAGATTCCTCAATCTCAAAATCCATGACATCGAGGGGAGTAATTCTTCATGGGTAGATGATATTTTTGATGTAGGACCCTGATTGAGAAGGAACCTAGTGGTAATTTTTCTTACTTGTAAAAAACTTGAAGTATGTCCTTCCTAAGTTGAGAGGGTGTGACATATGTGATTCTCTCATACATGTGTCATGCACTAGACTAGGACTAACAGTCGTAAGTCTTAGTGAAGGCCATGTTGAGAGAATGGATAGAAACATCATTCTGGTCTGCAGCTGGAAGACAGAATGAAGGATTGGGTAATCATCTGGCATTTGATACCCTTTGAGAATGAGATAGGGCATTCAAGGTAAGAGTAGTCGAGGACCGATATTATTCGAGGGTTGGATACCCAATAGAAGAATATTCCAAGAAGGTCATACTCTAGGAAAACTTGGGTGGGTTAAGTACCTTGGAGAGACAATGAATATGGTATCTATAAGTCATGTGTCTCACCAACATTGTAGCCAATTGTCTTGTTGAGAGATGGGGTTGTTAGTAAAGGCCTTGCACTAGGACAATGTTGCTTGATATGATGCTATACAGATGTGATTACCAATCTGATTCATCTTATGAGATTATTCAGTTTGAAAGTGACCATGTACCTATATGAATACCTCCCTAGTTAAGAGGGAGTGTTGAAAATTTTAACTAGGATCGGTCTTCATATTGACTATGTAATTATGAAAAGAAGAAGACAAAGATAATAAAATATTTTTTGTACTTGCTTCATGGGTTTCATGAGAAAGATTTTATTATAGGTTAAATAGATTTATTATTGATGTCTATCTAGGGTTTTTTATTCTAGGTAAAAAATTAATTTAGTGTCATATATATATGGAGGATCTAGTCTAATGAAATGCTGCAAGACCTAGTCCAAGAAATCATGGAAGAATGGCTATTATCATCCCTCAATCTTCGTTGAAAGATCAACTATAAATATGTATTAAAGTCGGCCTTCCAATAGTTGATAAAGTCAGCCTACATACTAAAGGTATTGTCAGACTCAAGATATGAATCTATCTCTATATATACCTCAGTTCCACGAATCATTCAAACACATATATTCGGTCATCCGAAAGTTCAGTGCGGATCTTTTTGAAAGGGTTCAATTCAGATTTTAGACAAATTTAAGATCATATTTTGGACGGTCTTCATGACAGATTAAGTTATACATATATCTGTGAAAATTATTAGTGTGATAGGTGTTCTTGTTCCTAAAAATAAGTTTGGACTATTCCTGAAATGAAGTGCGGATAAATTTAAAGAGATTACAGTGTGGCAAGATCAGTTCAAAGGAAAGGTTGAAGTGCGGATTTGTTCAAATATGGTTTGTGGTCTATCCTGAAGTGTTACCATTGATAAAAGGTGATTTCAAGTTCATGTTAAGTTGGAATAGTGGTCTCAAAAAATCCTGTATATATTCCAAAGAGATGGAATAGTGAGAAAGTGACTAAAAGTAGGAAATTAAATCTGTGATTTACTTCCCTAACTATGTATCAAGTATTTGAGTTTTCAACTATATACGAAGGAAGTGTTGGTGCAGAACAGTGAAAGTTGGTGAAGGAAGAAAGGATCAACATTGAAGGACATCAAAGAAGTATGGAAAAGGTATTGGATGCATATATAGGTCAAGGGTCTAAGTTTGGGTCATGGTACTTGTCATTTGAATATCTATAAGAATAATTTATCGTGGGTTTTCCTCTCCAAGAGGGAGAGGTTTTTCCCTAGCTCCAAGAGCCTAATTTGTGTGTCTCATGTATTTTTATAATTGAATTGATAAAATATTAAATAATATAAATAAGAGAAGACATAAGTAATCCAAGTAAGCTCACAAGTAATTATCAAGAAGATAATTTGAAATAATCTCCAGCCCTCCAAATTGCCAAGAGGAATGTGGATGATGTAAGGTCATTTATGGTGTTATCAAGTTATTACAGTAGGTTTATCAAGAAATTATCGAATATTGTTTATCCTATTACATTGTTGCAAAGGAAAGGTAAGAAATTTGAATGGATAGAGGAATGTGCAACAAGTTTTGAGCCATTGAAGTAGTTGTTGAGAAATGCTCCAATTCTCAAGATTTCAGATTCAGATAAATATTTTTTGGTGTGCACTAATTCTTGCAAGAAAGAGATTGATGGAATCCTTATACAAGAGGGATAGGTGGTATTTTATGATTCAAGGAAACTAAATTCGTATGCTCTTAGTAGATAAGTATAGTTAAATCACATTGCAACTATGAGTTCATATGGGACAGATCTACATGATCGGATCTTACATGTAGGTCAATAGGATGATAGGTATAGGGAGCTTATGCATAGGTTACAACAAGGTATATGTGATCAAGATGTGGACTATTTCCTCATAGCGGATGGATTGGTTAGATTTAGGGACAATATATATGTTTTAGTTGATGGTGAGCTCAAGAAGATTTTCTTGAGGGAATTTCATGCTAAGCCATATTCAGGTCACCCAGGATATCAGAAGACATTGAAAGCGATGAAGAAGTTATATTATTTTTCAAATATAAGGAAATAAGTGAAAGGTTTGTGGCTAGATGCTTGGATTGTAAATAGGTAAAAACATAGTGTAAGAGTCCAAGTCGATAACTACAACCTATTCTGATTCCAAAGTGGAAATGGTAGGTCATTTCTATGGATTTCATCACAAGTTTTCCGAAGATATCTAAAAAAAATGATTCCATCATGGTTGTGGTGGAAAAGTTGACAAAGATAATGCACTTCATTATGGTAAAGTCTACGTATTTATCTAGTGATGTGGCACATGTATTTACCAGAGATGTGGTGAGGTTGCATGGTGTGCCAAAGAAGATTTCTAAGTTCACTTATAGGTTCTAGAAAAAATTATTTGCAGTTTTGAGTAAAAAGTTGGCCTTTAGCCAATCTTATCATCCACAAAAATATGGACATATAGAGAGGGTCAATAGGATTTTGGGGGACATGTTGAGAACGTATGTGATGTATCAACAGTGGAAGTGGGAAGAGTATCTTCCACTAGTTGAGTTTTCTTACAACAATGGGTATCAAGAGTCATTGAGGATGAGTTTGTTTGAGGAACTCTATGGAAACAGTTGTAATACTCCTAATAGTTGGAGTGATCCAATTAGAAGGGTGTTGATAGGACAAAATATATTGGAAGAAATGGAACAAGAAATGTATGTTATAAAGAAGAATCTAAAGGAAACACAGGATAGGAAAAAACCTTATGCAGACTAGCACAGGGAATTTAAGGAGTTTCAAGTTGGGGAATAGGTTTACTTGCACATCAAGCCCAATAATATCTCATTGATGATTAGGTCATGTGCAAAGGTGACACCTTGGTATTGTGGGAATTTAAAGATCCTTGAGAGGATTGGAACAACGGCCTATAGACTTTCACTGCCTCCAACAATGAAAATACATTATGTTTTTCATTTTTCATTGCTTGAAATATATGTATAGGATGTTAATCATGTTATTGATAGGTATTTATTGCAGGTGGAACTAGAAGGAGAATTCTAGTCGAAACCTTAGTGTATTTTGCAGACAAAGATGCTCATGATTTGGAACTGAGCAACCAAGTAGGTTATAGTGCAGTGGAAGCACTTTGGGACCGATGAATCTACATGGGAGATGGATGATCAGATTCGGGCTATGTATCCTTCCTTGTATGTCAGTCGAGGAAGAGTAGTTTTGGTATATGTATGTAAATAGCACATCAAGCGATGTTATAAAGCTTCAATAAGTGGTATGGGTGTCATGTAATTATTCTTGTCATGTTGGTTTATTTTCAACAGGTTATTCATTTTAAATACCACAACGAGCTAAGTTATAAAGCTCCATGGGAAGTATGTTTTTCTTTTAGTCGTTTGTTGGTTGTAGGTGTCATTGAACACCGAGGGTGTTGTTCTCCTAAGGGGGAGGGTTCTATAATAGCTTCGGGTTAAAAACCTCATGAAATAAAGTTAATAAAGGAAAAATAAGGACATGGTCATGGAACACCTATCCCAAGTTGAATGTTTGGAAAAAAATCCTAGTGTGGGTGATAATTTGGTTTATTATGGCTAAGGGAAATTAACAAAGGAAATGACAAAGGATTTATAAAGGCAAGAGGCATTAATTGCCATTTTATTTTTGAAAATAATGGAAAATAGGAGAAAAGGAAGGTGAAATGTCATAGGTTGTATGTGAGGAGGAAAATGTGGGGAAATATGGAAAATTGAAGAAATTAGAGGCGTCATTGATAAAAAGGCTTCTAAGGATCAGTTCACAGCATCTGTGAGTGTTATATTTTGCACGGGGGCTTCAATATGGGAGAAATACCATAGCACATGAGTTCATATTAGGGGATATATAACGAGGAAAAAATGACATAATATATTGGGGGATATATAGGGGGCAAAGGGTTCTTATATTGGAAAGTATAAAAAATGGAGCTCAAAGTTAATGAAAAATTATAAAGGGGTATAAAAAATGTTAATGAAAAAATGGATACCTACAATATATAGTGAAAGTAGGGGATTTTTAAATTGGGAAGTTGTATTGGAATTATATTGGTAGGGGGATAAATAATGTGATTTTTAGAGGTATTTTCAAATATGTACTCGCATTAACGGTATTGTTTAATATGATATGATCCCACATGATATGTTAGAGTTTCATTGAGTGAAGCCCCCATGATATTTTGTCTATTCAGTTTTGAGCTCTCTCTCTATACTTTTTCACACTTAGTTTTTCATGGATCACTCTAGCATTGGATCAAGAAAAGAAAAGGAAGGACAAAGAAGGAAAAGGGAAGAAAAGATCAAGCAAGGAAGAATAGGATAAAGAAACTACAACGTGATTACTTACAGGTACCAATTTTCATGTGTGATTTCCTTTCTAGATTTGGCATGCATGGTACATGCATGTGTGTATTTGGTCTCTTTCCATCATTGGCATGGGTCTTTCTAGGTGTGAAAGTGATTTTCAACCTTGCCTTTCCATCTATGAATAGCCAAGGTGTGATGGGGTTCCTTTTTACTTGGTTTATTTAAATTTCATGATGGTTTTGAAACTGATTGGGGTGGTCTCAGGAGAAGAACACAAGGCCTAGGAATACCTTGACTAGTAAAGGTGGGATTGCAGTAAAACCAAATTCTGTGTACCTTCGTGGGTTGAGGAATCCTCAACCTTTGAATAACAATATATATGGTAAAGCCTAGAGGTTTCTGCCCTCAATTATACATGGGAATCCTTAACTGGCGAATGACATGATATACTATAAATCCTAGAGGATGGACTCTCAATTATGCCTAGGAATCCTCGATGAATGGTGCGATATACGGTAAATCCTAGAGACTGGAGACGGAAAATTTCCACATATTTTATTTTGGAGAGATCTGGAGGCATTCATGCTTGTATATGCCTAGTGATCCATGCTTCACTATATGGTGGGATTGCGGTAAAGCCTAGTCGTGTATGTTTCTTGTTTGAGCCTAGGAATCCCTTAGTGGGATTGGAGTAAATCCTCAAGAAGCCTTGATTGGTTTTGTTGTGAGTCCCACATTCATGCTTGGAATATGGCACAGTGGTGATTTGCTGAAAAAAAGATTTAGCTCAACCCAATCTATGGTTGGGTGGTACATGGAAGTCCCTCACCTGGTTTTATTTTTCATATGTTAATAAGACTTATTTTCCTCTTATGTATTATGTGTAAATGTGCTTGTTATTATGTGACCTTATTGGTTGTTATATCATTGTTATTATATTGGTTATAAGCATGGTTTTATGATAGAACTTGGTCATGGCTCTTTTCATGTTTTGTTTAGTAAATGAATGAACAATGAATGGATTGTGAAAATTTTTAAATATATCAAACAGAAACCCTACTGTTAAATTTCAGATTTACTTCTCCTACTTACATTAAGTTAATAATGTGAAATATTTAGCATTAACATCGAAGTAAATACATTAACACCCTACAAATACAGATCTAAATTGAATCACATGCACAATGACAAAGTGACACACAAGGATTTTATGGAAAATTGTCCCCGTAACTACCCAATGTGGGAAAACTGGTCTTCTGGCTGATGGAGGGTTTTTATTATTAAGCAGAATCTAAGTACAAAAGCTATGGGAAAAGAACTGGTTAACTTGACAAAGAAATAAAATTGCAGCTATACCTCTGTTCTGGAGACAAAAAACTGATCGATTCACACCCTCAAACGGGATTTACAGAAATTAGTCTTTTCCGGTCTGCAGAAAACCCAACGCAGCTTTGAAGCCCTCTACGTCAGCCCTGATGGCCTGTGTCAGCCCCTGCGTTGCTTAGGAAGGGCATGCGTCACTCCAAACTGGGTTACGCTGCCCCTCCTTTGCCCTCGTTGGGTCTGCGTCAGCGCTGCTGGCCTCCTACTACCCCTGCGCTGCCCTTTCTAGGCCTACATAAAGTCTATGTAGCCCCTGAAGCCTCTGCACTGCATGGTTGCTACCTCTAAACTACCTCGGTCGTCTGATTCTCTACCTTCATTGCACTCTTGGTCTGGGATCAAACCATCCCTCTCACTAATACTTCCCCTCGCTGCAACTAAAACACTTATGAAATTCTTAGCAAACCACGCACTAGAATTCCAGCTTAGTTTTAGTGTTCTGCCACTGTGTGTATTCTCCAACTGACCCCAAGCCCTCTTCTTATAATTTTATCTTTGAAACATCAATGTTCGTGATATAATCTTGAATCGGTGAATAAGATTAGAATATGCTTGATCCGTGTGACTTAAGTTATTTTCATCACATGTTTAATTTAATTAAATTTAATATTTTATTTTTCCTAAGTTAGACTTAGGGTCCCTAATTAAAAATATTAATTAATTAAATATCTCTTAAAAATTATGGAATTTCTTAAAATATTTCTGGATCCTAGATATCTCATGTACTCTAGTCCCTCCACAAATTTTGGGAGCTAGAGCACATCTGATGCTACCCCAACACCAAAAAATCTCAACACTCCCTCTTAGTGAGGAATGTGCTCTAGCAACAATAATTCACCCCGAAGTTTTTCACTGATCTCTTGTGTGGGTGTCTGCGCTGATGCTTGGCTTATTGCCCTTCATCACTACACTATTGTTGATCTTCTGTACTGCTGCCCGTGACGCTGCCACCACCACTTCTACATTTGTACTTCAGCTCACTCTCAATCTGCTACATCGTGCTGCCAACTGCTGCATTGCAACTCAGTTGTTGAGAGTAAGCAAATGAATTCCTCCTGCCCAATCAGTTGGGCTGAATATTCATCACTGAAGCTCCATAGGTTGCTCCTCTATGCTTTCATTTGGAGGTTGTTACACTGCTACAACTTTTTACTATGCAAGAAGATCTCCTATGCATTGCCTCTATGCTGAAGTCCCCTACGTTTCTCCTGCGCTGCACTATCCTTATGAAGCCTATGCACTGTTGTAGCTTTGCACTGTGTAAGAAAGCCTACTCTGCACTGCTGAAGTCACATCATCCCCTCTACGCTGCTGCTGCTCCATCTACACTGCGCTACTCCCTCTCAGCATCCAACTCTACCTCTGCTCCATCTCTGATATCGTCTGGAAGCTAAGAAGATGTGACTAGGAGATATCTTGGAATGATAGGTAGAATTTGACAGAAGTCTGGTAAATAAGAAGACCCTTGAAAAAGCATATCAGTAGGAGATGTGTCAATCTTAATAAAGGATGTCGATGCCTACAGGAAGATGTCATGGTGAAAGATCATCACTGCGGTAACTTTTGTTTTAAAATTTCATATGTATATGTTTATCTGGATGAATTTTTTCAGGGCTGAAAATCATGAGAAAGGATGTATGATCCTTGGAGATGATTTGAAGGAAAGCAGCATGGCATAACATTGGACCAGATGAGAAAGGCCGATGAATCACTTTCTAATAGTGGACATGACTCGTGACTGAAAGTTATGGATGATCTATGCCCTATGAAGCCAAAAGTTGAAGATTCCTCAATATCAAAATCCATGACATCGAGGGGAGGAATTCTTCATGAGTAGATGATTTTCCACTGTAGGACCCTGACTGAGAGGGACCCTAGTGGTAAGTTTCTTACTTGGAAAAAAATTGAAGTGTGTCCTTCTTGAGTTGAGAGGGCCTGACGTATGTGAGTCTCTAATACATGTGTCGTGCACTAGACTAGGAATAACAGTCGTAAGTCTTAGTGAAGGCCATGTTGAGAGAATGGATAGAAACATCATTTTGGTCTGCACCTGGAAGACATAATGGAGGATTGTGTAATCATCTAGCATTTGATACCCTTTGAGAATAAGATAGGGCATTCAAGATAAGGGTAGTCGAGGACTGATATTATTTGAGGGTTGGATACTGTTGAAGCCTAGAAAATCTCTGCTTCAAACATCGGGGAAAACCACCCAGTCGGGACCTTAAGACAGCTCCTTTTCCGTTTGGTATGGTGGCTCCGACTGGATTTAAAGGACCAGTTTCCTTATAACTAAATGGATTGGTTTGGATGGGTGGAAATGGGACTAAATTAACTGAAATAAAACTATCTAATTTAAACTAAATATTGATAAAGAAATTCTAACACTAACCCGGGTAATTATATGTGAATACAACTTAAGATTGTTCCAATTTAACAATAACCATGAAAATGTATTATTATTTAAATTGAAATATGCAGAAACAAATAAAGATAACTCTGCTTAAGAAATTAAACAGAGTTGTATTAACATATTGCATTCATCATTGTATACCATCTATATATACTTATGAAAGATAACGTTTCAATTATACTCAGAAATGATATATAAAAGGAAGCGTTGTGAAAACAAATATATATAAATGATAGCAATTTTAAAGCAAATATCATAAGACAAAAGAAATCAACAGTGAAAGGATAGAAATACCTCATTCATCTTGAAGGCTTTCAAATGCAATGTGATACTCTAATCCAGTAACTCTGATGCAAAATCAAATTCCAAGGTACAGAAATGCAACACTTCAAAGATAATTCCGCATGAAAATCACCAGATGTGATCCTTTTTAAAAATATATAAGACAATGAAGTACAGAAATGCAATCTCCAAGTCAAAAATATTAAGATCTAGGACCCTTCTCTAAATGCATGAGAAGGGCTTAAATACTACTTAGCTGAATCTAAAAATAGTCTTATTACAAAAATTAAGGATTCAGTTCAATGACCGTCCTTTTCCTAGGCTAAAATACAGTAAAATTAAAACTAAATCTAACTATCTATGAACTTGTTCTTTAAACTTGCAGGCATCTAGCATAGTTTTGAGAAGATGCGGTTGACCGACTTCAGAATTCAACTGTCCTGAAAAGACAAAGTCGGCAAGCGTAGGAGAAATCTTGTCTGTAGCATTGATGATACAATTAAGCGCACTGTGCTGACTGTGTGGCTTCACCAAGTACATCCAGTATGAGTCCCAATTCAATCTTGTCAGCCCTTGGATAGATTTTGCTCTTTCTTCTGCCTTTTGCCTCCATTCTATTTGCAATTGATTTTCCTGTGGGAGATATCCTGGAACAGTTTCAGGAATCAAATTAGCTTTGTGTAAATTGTCATTTACAAAATCAGTAAGAATGTTTGCCATTGTAGCCGCCTCCTCTGCTGCCTTTTCTGCACTTCTGATTTGTGCATCCCAGTTTTTGAACAACATTTCTTTATGGTTTTCATTAACAATGGGTGCACCAGCTTTTCTGCCTTCTTCTGTCTTTTGCCATGCCAGATAATCATTGATATTTTCATTAATCAAATCATAATCATTTCGTAAATCTACGACATGATTTGTGATTTTATCGCTCTCTTGGCACAAAGAATTCCATTGCAAGATTTTTTGGCAGAAAACTTCCTCTTGTTGCAGTAGTTGATTGTTCAAAGAGATAGTTTCTGAAATAAATTCTGGAAGCTTAGGATCATCTTTATGCTAATCTCGGATAATCTGTATTTGTTTTTCTTTATCAGCAAAGCTTTTTTAATGTCCTATTTGCATTTCTTGAAGTTGTTGTTGTAACTCTTCAAGTTTCAAATGTGCTTCCTTATCGGCCTATACCTGTTGCAATTGCTGTTGTAGAACTTTTACCTGTTCTTCTTTTTCATTCAACAAAAGTTGTATCTCAAATGCTTTGTCAATTGTTGCAGAAGCATAAGCTCCTGTCATTTGAGATAACTTAGTGAGATTATGAGTAGGTTCTGTGGCAAGATCTTTCCACAAAACATCTACTTGTTCTGCTTCAGTAGCAATTGCACTTTCTAATTTTCTCTTTTTCCTCTGTCTCTTCACTACTGCTTTGTATTTTGGGCTATAGAATACATCCAGAGGAGGAATGTCCTCTACATTAAGTACAATTTCAGAGGAGGGTGTGATTGGTATGTGCTCTGTCACTGTGACTGTGCTGCTTGTTCCTGTGTTCAAAACTTTGGTTGTCTGGACAGGGGTCTGTAAATTCTGTCCTTCTACATTAATCAATTGGTTGAAGGTTTCCCATTCTTTGTCTAGTTCAATAATGACTGGCTGTTGCTGTACATTGGTTGGAGGAGGATTTGTCTGTTGAGAAGTCAAAATTTGCTGTTGAGTAAGTTCTTTTGATTGTGCAGAATCTTTAATGGATTCTTCCATTTTATCTTCCTTTTCATTAGACTTATTGGAATGTTCAGAATCTCTGTCAGATTTTGATTTAGATTTATCTGTGCTTGAACTGCCGTTAAGACTAACGCTAGGAGTTTTCTCCCTTGCAGGCTCTAAGCGTAGATTATCCAAAGGAATAGGAGTTAGTCTTCTTTCTCTGTAAAGTTTGAATTCCTGGAATTCCTCTGGAGATAACTGCGTTTGAGCTAAATTCAAAAATTCTTTAAATGAATTTCTTTCTTGGAACATATCATCAAAAAGATCATGTTCCCCGGAAAATTCCCTTACTCTGATTGTATTGGTAAAATTCTTAACAATATCATCTGGGTCGAATAACCTTCTCGAAAATTTGAACAACTGTAGACATGTAATGTTGCCTATCTCTTGGAATGCATGACCAATATCAAACAGTGAAAATGTTCCACATTTTACAGAAAATTGTGGCCAAATTCCTTTTTTCTTCTCTTTTAAATCTTTTGTTATACCTCCCTGGCCACAGGTCTGATAAGCAATTTCCCGAGCTACAAGTCTATCTAGAACATATAGGGGTAAAACATGGGGAGAAGCATAACTTCCAAAAACCCTAATATAAGTGAACAATTCTTCTCCAAACCATCTTGCGATGGGGAGAATATCAACCTCTGTTTCTGAGGATAACCTTGGGGCATCCTTATTATACAATGTTCTGTACAATGGAAGCATTATTCCATGACAAATTTGGTAAAAATGGGGGATAAACTTAGACTCCCATAGTTCTTTATGGTACACATGAATGGGCAAAGGATCGTGGATAGTCCATTGCCAGCCCATCACAGGGAATTTAGAGATATAACAGATGGCGTCCATGACATAAGCAGATAAATAAAAAGGCAGATAAACCCGCTGAGAAACATTTCGTTTGGACCGGTAGTGAAAAATAGCAGTGGTCAAATTATCAGATAGGATTTTGGCCCAGTCTACAATTGTAGAATTAACGGCCGCATTCAACAAAGGAAGCCATTTGGATAAGATCATATTTATGTCAGGCTTTCCAAAAAGCCTGCATAACATGGCAGTAGTGAAACAATAAGGAGAGGTAAGTGAACCCGTGTTGTACATACCTTGTTTGTTTTTCTTCAATGGTTCACTTCTTTTGGTCCACTCCTTTGTGCATTTTGCCAAATTTGCATGTTCTCTGGCAAATTCTTCCATAAATTGCTTGTTGTAAGTCGCCTGAGGTTCTGGCAATTTATACATTGTCGCCTGAGGTTCTGGCAACTTATACATTAATCTCAAATCTTCTAGGTGAATTTCCACCCGATTAGCTCTATGGAGTCCCAACTTACCGTCTGAATATCGGTGGCCGTCTCAAAGACGATCTCACTCATGTCTGTGAGATATGGAGAATCTCGCCTCAACATATCTTATGAAATGAGTGTCATTGGTACAATTTTAATGAATATCAGAACTCATTAGATACAAATTTTCATCACCAGGATTTTCTTCAATGATTATACATTCCTTCCAAGTGATATACCTGCATCCTACATGTGTGTTCAGATACAGTTGTCATTTTCTTCCTGTTTTCTAACTCTAGCTCTTTCTCCTTCTACCTATAGTAAGACGGTTGAAGCTGTATAGACGTTGTTCCTTCGCGTTCGAGCCATTTGTAAATGAGAGTAATGACATAAGAAAGGTGATGAGACTGTTTTAAATGTGAAAGCGAATGAAATATAATATTTTAATCGTGAAACGTCTTTCAATCCAAACACAATATCATTTACTATTAATAATCAATCCAATCATTTAATTTTTAATTTGGCTTGAAGAGGCATATTTTATATGAAGATTGCTTAGATACGGCAAATATATAATTGCTATTATTGCGATCATATTTGTCGTGTAATATCGCATTATCATAGCTTTCACGTTTAATACTGGCCACATTAAAACAGTCAGCTGAAAGGCGTGTAAAATAGCGCAAAAGCGGAAATTGCGCAATAGCGCAAAAGCGCACATCGCAAATCTCGCAAAAGCGCAAAATTGAAAATAGCGCAAAAAGTATTCATTAATCACTTCTGTTTTCTGCGCTATGCGATCTGCAATCAATACGTTTATTGTATAGGCTTTTGGGGTCGCATTATCGCAAAAGCGCAAAATCGCATTTTCAGTTTTATAAAAGATATATATCATTTTTCTATGGATGCGCTATTTTATTTAAAGAGCACTAATGACTCATCATAAAATTGTTACTTTCAATGTTCTTTCAGTGATTTCTATAAGTTTATGATAGAAAGTTTTATTTGAAAAGGCAAACAAATCCTAATTGATTTTTTTGGATTTTTTAACTAAGGGTCCCCATTTATTTAGTATTATTACTAATATTAAATAAAAAGGGGGGTTGTTGCTGGTCACAACAGATACCCAATAGAAGAATATTCCAAGAAGGTCATACTCTAGGAAAAATTGGGTGGGGTATGTACCTTGGAGAGTCAATGAATATGGTGTCTATAAGTCATGTGTCTCGCCAACATTGTAGCCAATTGTCTTGTTGAGAGATGGGGTTGTTACTAAAGGCCTTGCACTAGGACAATGTTGCTTGATATGATGCTATACAGATGTGATTACCAATCTGATTCATCTTATGAGATTCTTCAGTTTGAAAGTGACCATGTACCTATATGAATACCTCCCTATTTAAGAGGGAGTGTTGAAAATTTTAACTAGGATCGGACTTCATATTGACTATGTAATTATGAAAAGAAGAAGATGAAGATAATAAAATAGTTTTTGTACTTGCTTCATGGGTTTCATGAGAAATATTTTATTATAGGTTAAATAGAGTTATTATTGATGTCTATCTAGGGTTTTTTATTCTAGGTAAAAATTTAATTTAGTGTCATATATATATGGAGGATCTAGTCTAATGAAATGCTCCAAGACCTAGTCCAAGAAATCGTGGAAGAATGGCTATTATCATCCCTCAATCTACATTGAAAGATCAGATATAAATATGTATTAAAGTCAACCTTCCAATAGTTAATAAAGTCAGCCTACATACTAAAGGTATGGTCAGACTCAAGATATGAATCTATATCTATATATACCTCATTTCCACGACTCATTCAAACACATATATTCAGTCATCCGGAAGTTTAGTGCGGATCTTTTTGACAAGGTTCAATTCCGATTTTGGAGAAATTTCAGTGCATATTTTGGACGGTCTTCATGACGTATTAAGTTATACATATATCTGTGAAAATTATTAGTGTCATAGGTGTTTTTTTTCCTGAAATGAAGTGCGGACAAATTTAAAGAGATTACAGTGTGAAAAGATCAGTTCAAAGGAAAGTTTGAAGTGCAGATTTGTTCAAATATGGTCTATAGTCTATCCTAAAGCGTTACCATTGATAAAAGGTGATTTCAAGTTCATGTTAAGTTGGAACAGTGGTCTCGAAAAATCCTATATATATTCCAAAGAGATGGAACAATGAGAAAGTGAATAAAAGTAGGAAATTAAATCTATGATTTACTTTCCTAACTACATATCAAGTATTTGAGGTTTCAACTATATACGAAGGAGGTGTTGGTGCAGAACAGTGAAAGTTGGTGAAGGAAGAAAGGATCAACATTGAAGGACATAAAAGAAGTAAGGACAAGGTATTGGATGCATATATAGGTCAAGGGTCTAAGTTTGGGTCATGGTACTTTTCATTTGAATATCTATAAGTTCAATAATTTATCATGGGTTTTCATCTCCAAGAGGGAGAGGTTTTCCTTGGCTCCAGGAACCTAATTTGTGTGTCTCATGTATTTCGATAGTTGAATTGATGAAATATTAAATAATATAAATAAGAGAAGACATAAGTAATCCAATTAAGCTCACAAGTAACTATCAAGAAGATACTTTGAAATAATCTCCAGCCCTCCAAATTCCCAACAGGAATGTGGATGATGTAAGGTCATTTATGGTGTTATCAGGTTATTACAGTAGGTTTATCAGGAAATCCCTGAAGATTGTTTATCATATTACATTGTTGCGAAGGAAATGTAATAAATTTGAATGGATAGAGGAATGTGCAACAAGTTTTGAGCCATTGAAGTAATTGTTGAAAAATGCTCCAATTTTCAAGATTACAGATTCAGATAAAGAGTTTTTGGTGTGCACTGATTCTTGCAAGAAAGGGATTGATGGATTCCTTATGCAAGATGGATAGGTGGTATTTTATGAGTCAAGGAAACTAAATTCATATGCTCTTACTAGATAAGTATAGTTAAATCACATTGCAGCTACGAGTTCATATGGGACAGATCTACATGATTTGATCTTACATGCAGATCAATAGGATGATAGGCATAGGGAGCTTATGCATAGGTTACAATAGGGTATATGTGATCAGGATGTGGACTATTGCCTCATAGCGGATGGATTGGTTAGATTTAGGGACAATATATATGTTTTAGTTGATAGTGAGCTCAAGAAGATTTTCTTGAGGGAATTTCATGCTAAGACATATTTAGGTCACCCAGGATATCAGAAGACATTGACAATGATGAAGAAGTTATATTATTGGCCAAATATAAGGAAATAAGTGGAAGGTTTGTGGCTAGATGCTTGGATTGTAAACAGGTAAAAACATAGCGTAAGAGTCCAAGTCGATTACTACAACCTATTCTAATTCCAAAGTGGAAATGGTAGGTCATTTCTATCGATTTCAACACAAATTTTTCGAAGATATCTAAAAAACATGATTCCATCATGGTTGTGGTGGACAAGTTGAAAAATATAATTAACTTCATTATGGTAAAGTCTACGTATTCATCTAGTGATGTGGCACATGTATTTACTAGAGATGTGGTGAGGTTGCATGGTGTGCCAAAGAAGGTTGCTAAGTTCACTTCTAGGTTCTAGAAAAAATTATTTGTAGGTTTGGGTAAAAAGTTGGGCTTTAGCCAATCTTATCATCCACAAAAATATGGACATATAGAGAGGGTCAATAGGATTTTGGAGGACATGTCGAGAATGTATGTGATGTATCAACAGTGGAAGTGGGAAGAGTATCTTCCATTAGATGAGTTTTCTTACAACAATAGATAACAAGAGTCACTAGGGATGAGTTTGTTTGAGGAACTCTATGGGCACAGTTGTAATACTCCTAATAGTTGGAGTGATCCAATTAGAAGGTTGTTGATAGGACCAGATATATTGGAATAAATGGAACAAGAAACGTACATTATAAAGAAGAATCTAAAGGAAACACGGGATAGGAAAAAACGTTATGCAGACCAGCACAGGGAATTTAAGGAGTTTCAAGTTGGGGAACAGGTGTACTTGCACATCAATCCCAATAATATCTCATTGATGATTGGTTCATGCGCAAAGGTGGTACCTTGGTATTGTGGGAATTTCAAGACCCTTGAGAGGATTGGAACAATGGCCTATAGTCTTTCACTGCCTCCAACAGTGAAAATACATTATGCTTTTCATTTTTCATTGCTTAAAATATATGTACAGGATGTTGATCATGTTATTGATTGGTATTTATTGCAGGTGGAACTAGAAGGAGAATTCTAGTCAGAACCTCAGTTTATTTTAGAGAGAAAGATGCTTATGATTTGAAACTGAGCAACTGAGCAGGTTATAGTGCAGTGGAAGCACTTTGGGACGGATGAATCTACATGGGAGATGGATGATCAGATTCAAGATATGTATCCTTCCCTGTATGTCAGTCGAGGAAGAGTAGTTTTGGTATATGTATGTAAATAGCACATCGAGCGATGTTATAAAGCTCCAATAAGTGGTATGGGTGTCATGTAATTATGTTTGTTTTTTTGGTTTATTTTCAATAGATTGGTCATTTTAAATACGAAAATGAGCTAAGTTATAAAGCTCCATGGGCAGTATGTTTTTATTTCAGTGATTTGTTGGTTGTAGGTGTCATTGAACACCGAGGGTGTTGTTCCGCTAAGGGGGAGGGGTCTATAATAGCTTCGGGATAAAAACCTCATGCAATAAATTTAATAAAGGAAAAATAAGACCATGGTCATGGGACACCTATTCCAAGTTGAATGTTGGGAAAAAAAATCCTAGTGTGGGTGATCATTTGGTTTATTATGGCTAAGGGAAATTACCAAAGGAAATGACAGAGGATTTATAAAGGCAAGAGGCATTAATTTCCATTTTATTTTTGAAAATAATGGAAAATAGGAGAAAAGGAAGGTGAAAAGTCACAGGTTGTATGTGAGGAGGAAAATGTGGGGAAATAATGGAAAATTGAAGAAATTAGAGGGCTCATTGATAAAAAGGCTTCTAAGGATCAGTTCACAGCTTCTGTGAGTGTTATATTTTGCATGGGCACTTCACTGTGGGAGAAATACCATAGCACGTGGGTTCATATTGGGGGATATATAACGAGGAAAAATTGACATAATATATTGGGTGATATATAGGGGGTAAAGGGTTCTTATATTGGAAAGTATAAAAAATGGAGCTCAAGGTTAATGAAAAATTATAAAGGGGTATAAAAAATGTTAATGAAAAAATGGATACCTACAATATATAGTGAAATTAGGAGATTTTTAAATTGGGAAGTTGTATTGGGATTATATTGGTATGGGGTTAAATAATGCGATTTTTAGAGGTATTTTCAAATATGTACTCACATTAACGGTATTTTTTAATATGATATGATCCCACATGATATGCTAGAGGTTCATTGAGTGAAGACCCTATGATATTTTTTCAGTTCAGTTTTGAGCTCTCTCTCTATTCTCTCTACTCTCACATACTTTTTCACACTTAGATTTTTCTTGGAGCACTCTAGCATTGGATAAAGAAAAGAAAAGGAAGGACAAAGAAGGAAAAGGGAAGAAAAGATCAAGCAAGGAAGAACAGGATCAAGCAACTACAACGGGATTACTTGCAGGTACCAATTTGCATGTGTGATTTCCTTTCTAGATTTGGCATGCATGGTACATGCATGTGTGAATTTGGTCTCTTGTCGTCATTGGCATGGGTCTTTCTAGGTGTGAAAGTGATTTTCAACCTTGCCTTGCCATTTATGAATAGCCAAGGTGTGATGGGGTTCCTTTTTACTTTGTTTATTTAAATTTTAGGATGGTTTTGATACTGATTGGGGTGGTCTCAGGAGAAGAACACAAGGCCTAGGAATACCTTGACTAGTAAAGGTGGGATTGCAGTAAAACCAAATTCTGTGTACCTTCGTGGGTTGAGGAATCCTCAACCTTTGAATAACAATATATATGGTAAAGCCTACAGGTTTCTGCCCTCAATTATACATGGGAATCCTTAACTGGAGAATGACATGATATACTATAAATCCTACAGGATGGACTCTCGATTATGCGTAGGAATCCTTGATGAATGGTGTAATATACGGTAAATCCTAGAGACTGGAGACGGAAAATTTCCACATATTTTATTTTGGAGAGATCTGGAGGCATTCATGCTTGTATATGCCTAGTGATCCATGCTTCACTATATGGTGGGATTGCGGTAAAGCCTAGTCATGTATGTTTCTTGTTTGAGCCTAGGAATCCCTTAGTGGGATTGGAGTAAATCCTCAAGAAGCCTTGATTGGTTTTGTTGTGAGTCCCACATTCATGCTTGGAATATGGCACAGTGGTGATTTCCTGAAAGAAAGATTTAGCTCAACCCAATCTATGGTTGGGTAGTACATGGAAGTCCCTCACCTGGTTTTATTTTTCATATGTTAATAAGACTTATTTTCCTCTTGTGTATTATATGTAAATGTGCTTGTTATTATGTGACCTTAATGGTTGTTCTATCATTGCTATTATATTTGTTATAAGCATGGTTTTATGATATAACTTGGTCATGGATCTTTTCATGTTTTGTTTAGTAAATGGATGAACAATGAATGGATTGTGAAATTTTTTGAATATCTCAAACATAAACCCTACTGTTAAATTTCAAATTTACTTCTCCTACTTACATTAAGTTAATAATGTGAAATATTCAGCATTAACATCGAAGTGAATACATTAAGACCCTACACATACGTATCTCAATTGAATCACATGCACAATGACAAAGTGACACACAAGGATTTTCTGGACAATTGTCCCCGTAACTACCTAATGTGGGAAAACCGGTCTTCTGGCTGATGGAGGGTATTTATTATTAAGCAGAATCTGAGTACAAAATTTATGGGCACAAAACTAGTTAACTTGACAGAGAAATAAAATTGCATCTATACCTCTGTTCTAGAGACAAAAAACTAATCGATTCACACCCTCAAACGAGATTTATAGAAATTAGTATTTTCTAGTTTGCAGAAACCCCAACACAGCTCTGAAGCCCTCTACGTCAGCCCTGATGGCCTACTTCAGCCCCTACGTTGCTTAGGAAGGGCACATGTCACTCCAGACTGGGTTACGCTACCCCTCCGTTGCCCTCGCTGGGTCTGTGTCAACCCTGCTAGCCTCCTACTACCCCTCTGTTGCCCTTTCTGGGCCTGCGTAAAGCCTATGTTTCCCCTAAAGCCTTTGCACTACATAGATGATGCCTCTGCACTACCTCAGTCTGCTAATTCTTTTCCTTCATTGCACTCTTGGCCTGGGATCAAACCATCCATCTCGCCAATACTTCCCCTCGCTGCAACTGAAACACTTATGAAATTCTTAGCAAACCATGCCCTATAATTCCAGCTTAGTTTTAGTGTTCTACCACTGTGTGTATTCTCCAACTAACCCCAAGCCTTATTCTTATACTTTTCTCGTTGAAACATCAATGGTCGTGATCTAATCTTGAATCGACGGCTAAGATTAGAATATGCTTGATCCGTGTGACTTAAGTCATTTTCATCACATGTTTAATTTAATTAACTTTAATATTTTATTTTTCCTAAGTTAGACTTAGGGTCCCCAATTAAAAATATTAATTAATTAAATATCTCATAAAAATTATGGAATTTATTAAATATATTTCTGGGTCCTAGATATCTCATGTACTCTAGTCCCTCCACAAATTTTGGGTGCTAGAGCACATCCGATGCTACCCCAACACCAAAAAATCTCAACACTCCCTCTTAGAAAGGAATGTGCTCTAGCAATAATACTGCACCCCAAAGTTTTGCACTGATCTCTCGTGTGGGTCTCTGCACTGATGCTTGACCTATTGCCCTTCATCACTACACTATTTTTGATCTTCTGTACTGCAGCCCATGATGCTGCCACTGCCACTTCTACATCTGTACTGCAAATCCATCTCAGTCTGCTACATCGTGCTGCCAACTGCTGCATTGCAAGTCAGTTGCTGAGAGTAAGAAACTGAATTCCTCCAACCCAATCCATTGGGCTGCATATTCATCACTGAAGCTCCATAGGTTACTGCTCTATGCTTTCATCTGGAGGTTATTACATTATTGCAGCTTTTTACTATGCAAGAAGATCTCCTCTGCATTACCTCTATGCTGAAGTCCCCTATGCTACTCCTACGCTGCACTGTCCTCATGAAGCCTCTGCACTGTGTAAGAAAGCCTGCTCTGCACTTCTGAAGTCACATCATCCCCTATACACTGCTGCTGCTCCATCTACACTGCGCTGCTCCCTCTTAGCATCCAACTCTACCTCTGATCCATCTGTGATTGTTTGCACCCACTGCTCCACTTTCCCCACTACCATATTAAGGCTCCCGTAGCTCATATGTGATCCAAGAGTTGGGTTACTCAAGGATCCTCCCTTCACTCTATAGCTGCTCTACATATCAAGATCGCCCCACTTTCGTGGTTCATGAGCACTCATGGCTACGTCATCTCTAGAGCTATAGTCTACCACATCAGCCTTGGAGCTAGAAGCTTCCTTGTCCTTTTTCTTCTAAGGACAATTTCTAGGGAAATGTCCTAGTTCACCGCACTATAAACACTTCATCTTCGACAGATCATGATTATTTCTCCCTCGTTCCCTCTTTGATTCCAAGGTTGCATCTTCCTCTTCTTCCATCTTCACTTTTCTCGAACCAGTGTTGTACTGTATTTTTTCCATACGACGGATTTCGTCTTGTCGGAGGATATCCCACATGTTTTCAAAGCTGTGAAGGTTCGCTCTACCCAAAATACTTTGGACAAAGGTTTCCTAGTCCTCTGTGACTACATTAAGAGCAATCCTTACCATGACATTGTCATCTGCCTTGACCCCCATGCAAATCAACTGATCCTAGATTGATTATAGTCTAGATAGAAAAGGATCGATCTCCTCTCCCTTGCCCATCATGAATAACCTCAACTCGTTCTCTAGAAGCATCTTCCTCTGGACGGATCTTCCTTCATATAGTGTGGTTAGATCTACCCACATCTCATTAGTATTTTCCTTCTAGGCTATGTGTGGAACCACATGATATTTGACCCCATCCATAATGAAGCACCTGGTATGTGCCGCTGCATCTTTGGGCTTTTCCAGGAGTTTCTAATCGATCAGTGTAGCCAATACTTTCTTTGCATGCTCCCTCATACCATATACCTCCATGAATACCAGGATTTTGGCCTTCCAGATTGCAAAGTTGGACAGGTCGTCCAACCTATCCTGATCACATAGTCCATGGGGTGCCATCTACTCACAAGTTATTTGGAACAAATCCTCCTCTCTATGCTAGAGACTTGGATCTAGTGTCCTTGGTGAAACAGACACCCTCTGTTGCCTCTAACAACTGACTCCCTCTCTTGAAAGTCTTCCAAAAAAAATGAATCATCTCTCTTTGATCCCCTGATCGATCTTCAGACTTATTTGGTGGGAAATATTCTAATAATTTGTTCTCCTCCCGCTCTTCGTCAACTTAGCTTAGGTTAAATTCTACACCGACAAATTTTTCACCCCACCGACAACTGCTGATGGTCTGCAGCTCATCTTTCGACACTTTGAATGGAAAACAAATTCAGGACTATGTCACTGTGGTTGGCTTCTTCATGAGAAAACAGTATTAGCACATCTTCTGCACTGTAAGTGCATGGGCCTGTGTTAGCCTACGTGGATACTTCATCACCCTTTCCTTTTCTCGGCTCTTATCCCTTCTACTGCCACGCTACCTTCTCTGGTCCAGTTTATCTGATGTTGCTGTTTCTTTCTCTGCTAATTTCTACATCAAGGATTTCTTTAGCCATCTTGTTGGATATCTAGCTAGATCTGTAATCGCTTTGATACCATGTGAAAATTTCTGAATATCTCAAACAGAAACCCTACTGTTAAATTTCAAATTTACTTCTCCTACTTACATTAATTTATTAATGTAAAATACTTAGCATTAACATCAAAGTAAATACATTAATAGCCTACATATACAGATATAAACTGAATAACATGCACAATGACAAAGTGACACACAAGGATTTTCTAGATAACTATCCCCGGAAAAAGCTAATGTGGGAAAAATAGTCTTCTGGCTTTTGGATGGTTTTTATTATTAAGCAGAATATAAGTACAACAAATCTAGGCACCAAACTAGTTAACCTGACAGATAAATAAAACTAAAACTATACCTCTGTTTGGTAGAGAGAAAACTGACTGATTCACACCCTCAAATGGGATTTACAGAACTCAGCGTTTTATGGTCTCCAGAAACCCTAGCACAACTTTGAATCCCTCTACGGTAGCCCTGATGGCTTGCGTCATCCCCTGTGCTACTTAAGAAGGGCTTGCGTCACCCCAGACTAGGTAACACTACTCTTGCGCTTCCTTGGTTGTATTTGTGTCAGCCCTGCTAGCCTCCTATTGCCCTTGTGCTACCCTTTTTGGGCCTGCGTCGAGCCTACGTAGCCCCTAAAGCCTTTGCACTACCTAGCTAATGCCTCGTTCTAGTGCTTCTATGCTTTCTTTGCCATCTTGGCCTGGGATAAAACCATCCCTCTCACCAATAGTGCCCCTCTCTGTAGCTGAAACACTTCTAAAATTCTTAGCAAACCACACCCTAGAATTCTAGCTTAGTTTCAGTGCTTTGCCACTGTGTGTATTCTCCAACTAACCCCAAGCCCTCTTCTTATAATTTTCTCGTTGAAACATGAATGACCATAATCTAATATTGAATCAAAAACTAATATTATAATATGCTTGATCCATGTGACTTAAGTCATTTTCATCACATGTTTAATTTAATTAACTTTAATCTTTTAATTTTCCTAAGTTAGACTTAGGATCCTTAATTAAAAATATTAAATAGTTAAATATCTCTTAAACATGATGGAATTTCTTAAATCACTTTCTGGGTATTGGATATGTCATGTACTCTAGTCCCTCCACAAATTTTGGGAGCTAGAGCTCATTTGATGCTAACCAAACACCGCAAAATCTCAACATGCATAACCTTATATATGGTAATGCAACTATTATGAGAGGGAATCAAAACTTCATGACGATTATCAAATAAGTATGAATTCCCTATGCTTAGATGTGTTTATATGACCTGTATATTACATGTTCATGATGTGTCTGACATAATGTCTGTCATGGATAGGCCTTGTCATATAAATTCCTAGTTCAAGTTTTACATTAGAGGCCTTGTCATCATGTTATTTATCATTTCTAGAAGTTTCATGAAGTTATGGGCAGTGGAGTGAGTCTTGGGCCTGAAAAAGTGGCTTAAAATCTGGGGTTGCTGGTGCAAAAATACCTAAAAAAGGTTGCAGCCACATGTATACCTTGTTTTTCATGTGACTATCAAGTTACAGTCGCATGGAAGGATTTTCATTAGTGCGACTGGGGCTCTAGATCAGTCAAGCAACAAGTTATCTTAGGGGTTGAGCACCCTGAAGGGTTGGTTGTCTCCTGAAGGTCCTCTAGCATCTGAGGAAGGTTTGATTGTTCTTGTCTTGTCGTTTCCACTTCCTTAATTGTACTTGGGAAATTTAATCATATCATAGTAACTCTTAATCACATGTTTACCTTAGTGGACTGATTAACCTGGGAAAATGTGGGAGGAGGGTGTTACACATATTTTTTATCATGATATAAATATTTTGATATTGAAAAAAAATATTTTTTATTTTGTTATTATTTTTTAAATATTATGTATCGACTATATATTAAATATTTAAAAATTATATATCTTCTTTTCTTACGCAGTGAAATGTAAAATACATATACATATATTAATTTTCAATTAAGATATATATATAGTATTACCTTCTAAAAATGTGTGTACATGGAAACGCTAGGCGGTTTAGGTCATACTCTCACTAGGAAGAGTAGACCATAGCTTGAAGTTTGCACTCCATAGAGAGACATAATATAGCATAGTATTCAAAAAAACCAAAGATGACATAAACTGTAAAGTAGGCTAGAATGGTTGTCAGAATAGATATTGATACTAAAAAATGAGAGAAGCCTGAGCATACTAGAACACTAAGTAGAGGGATGAAAATTAATAGATGCAACATAGATGGGGTCCTTGTTGTTGTGGGTGTCACCAACCGAGGGTGGAATGTCGATTTGTTTCTCTAGCGGCCTAGTCTCTAGTTCAGGTTCATTATGTGATGACGAAAATTCTCCATAGAGTGAAGGAGGTATGATCGATTCTTAACCTAGTACATTAGAATTCTATTGTGGAGGAATTTCAAATTCCAATATAAGTAAAAAATGTGCATGTACTAGTTGGAATGTCTACGCATATGCTCGATATATGACATCCAATTTTACATCTCAGCAAGAAAATTTGTGTCTGAGAGACGGTGTCGATGATAGGCTCCTTCTCTCTGCATGTGGGTAAGCTCATCTTGGATGGGCCTCAAGGTAAGCTCACAAAACTAGGTAATAGCTTCCTCCAAGTAGTGATGGATATGAAAATTTACCTGAATGGAATGTTCCTGGTAGTAGCCTACTCCTCTTTGAACCCATGCATGTTGTGGCATGGTGGGGGGCATAAGAAATAGAGGAGAGTAGGTTATCATGAGAGGAAAGGCGCAAGAGACAAGTGCAAGGAGAAAATACATAGGTAGAAGAGTCAAGGCTAGGTGGTTGGGTGTCAAAGGTGGCTAGGATCCTGGAAGGAGATGGAGAGAACACATTGAACAAAGAGGATGAGCCAACTAATGATGGTGCAAGGAGGGTGATGTAGATCTAGATAAAAGGAACACTGAGGGAAGGAGAAAAACTAATGGGACAAACTAAAGAGAGGACCATTGGTCCTTGAAGCAAGTTGAGTACTGCATGAATCACCAAACAAGAATGTTGTGTGAGGAAATACCAAAACAGAGTCTAGAAGTGCAATAAATGACTAGATAGGGGATGTTACTCAAGCTATAAACTATCGATAGAAAATATACAAAAGGTTTTTAACACTCGAATGAGAACTATTATTGCATACAAAAGGAAACAAATTTGAATATGCTATCACATGCGTCAAACTTTCAAGTGGAAATAAATAACTAGGAATAACCTATTCTCCAGGTGGTCAAATTAAAATATCTTTTGCTGACATAACTCTAGTCCATGTGGGAAGGATTTTCTTATCTAGAGATGTAGATATTGGCCAAGGATAATAGAAGACTTCGCTATTAGGGCTCGAGGGGGTGGGCTGACAGGAGACCCCAATAATGAGCGACAAGAGCTAAGGCCTGTGTTTCAGGAAGGAGACTTTGACATCCAACTAGCCATACAATTACATAGTCACAATTTCGTTGGGTATCTTTCTCTAAACTAAGAGTGACTTCATTACTTGCTACCACCATCCACAGTTATAAATAATCTTCCATAATATTATGCCGTAATTTTACCGTCTCCCCATCTACTTAACGAAACTTCTCAACTTTGTTTTCAATGACCCTTTGGTTTTCATAATTATATTGAAAAACATTTGCATTATTTTCTTTGCTTAAAAAAATAAACATAAGACACAATAAGGGAATAAAAACTCCCCTCAAGCACCTTCATTGATGATATCTCTTCCATTTCTTCCCTTAGTTGATTTTTTTTGTAATAGATGTGTTGTTATAATTGCTTACTTTTCCTCCAATTAGATGGTAAAAAATATGGATCATCTTTCTTTGTTTAAAAATAATTTTACATTAGAATACAAATTTTGCTATGAGCTCTAAGGGTTTCCGAGGGTTTTGGTAGTGATATTGTCTTTGCAGTTCGATGGTGAGTTATGGTGGTCATATGCTTTCACCTCCTCTGTCGACTCCTGACATAGATCAATTTAAAAATATCATATTCAATGAGCCAAAATAATAGAAGGAGAAGCTGACCTACTTCGTTAATAAACTAGAATAAATCGATAATTTAAAAGTATTTCCTCTTCAAGCTAGATTAATGGCATTGAAACTAGATTAGCGAGGTATTGTAAGGAAATTTATGGGGATTTGTCCTTCTCTGCATTTAGTAAGGATCCAGGAGGAGAAAATTTGGAATCTAATGACCAAAGGTACAAATTTTTATTCATTCTATGGAAATAATATTTTTACTCTCTTCTTTGAAAGCATGGTGGATTGGGATCTTATATTTTGCAATGGTACATATTTTATTGGCACAAAGGGGTTATATTCAGATCATTAGCGTCTCAATTTTAACCTTGAGAGTGATGTTCCATGGACAATGTAGGTTTGGGTGAAGCTTTCATTTCTCCCTGTACATTGTTGGAATGATAACACATTCAAGAGTATTGAAAATCCCTTATGGAAATACATTGATCAAGCCAAGACATAAGAAGGGGATTTTTCTTATGCACAGATCTATGTGGTCTCGAAAGTAGATAAATGGTTTCCCGCAACAATTAATATAAACTTGGAAAACTGGTTTGACATCCAAGAA
Organism: Pinus albicaulis; assembly: GCA_034641835.2. Taxonomy (NCBI): domain Eukaryota; kingdom Viridiplantae; phylum Streptophyta; class Pinopsida; order Pinales; family Pinaceae; genus Pinus; species Pinus albicaulis. Next base: position 119,453,810 of record CM076580.1, on the reverse strand, counting down.
GTGGACTATGAATAGTTACCATTCAAATGCAAAATGCACCATGAGCATGACATCTTTGTGATAAACTGTAAAAAAATTGGGAGGAATAACTGAAACCAACAGATGAAGTGGATCAGTGGTGGAAACCAAAAAGGAGAAGGGCCCTAGTAAGGCAAGTGTTGACTTGAGGGGTCCTAACCCAGGATCGGAGTTATCACGCAACCAACAAAACCCTCCAACTATCGACCCTTTCGGCAGTGATATGATTGTGTAGACCAAAGTCTGATCCAGGTGGATATTGGTGGCCTCCCACCTATTCCAATTGGACCCCCACCATTTTTTCTTTCATTTTTTTAGTTTCCTTAATTATAGCAAAATTTACTATTTTTAGCCATTTTTCGGGTCTTGAACTTCTGGAGACGTTTTGAGGCCCTAAACAATGTTCTTTTGGGAAAATTGGGAGCAACGTGGGTCTTTGACCGATGTTTCTCACTCAAAAGTTGTAGTCCTCGGATGGATCTTTCTAAAGATGTATTGTGCACGTCAAATGAAGATCGTATTGTCCTCGGGAAGTTGATGTGCCAATTTACCCAAACGGGGCCCATAGTTTTAGTGCTTCATCTCCCAGGGTTAGGTTTTGGATGTTTAGCATTTTCCATTGTTTCTGAATAATAAAATGGCCTTTGATCCTCATTGTAACATAGTTGAGAGGTATGTAGCTACCACATCTCTTCTCAGAGATACCAGTGCCCTGGCTAGTTTATTTCTGTTATGTCTATAATCATATTTCATTTATTTGATATTAATGAAATGAAGTGTTATTTCTATTGCATCTTTGTGTTTATGATTATTTCTGTATTTATTGCATTCCTCCATAAATCCAAATCAGTGGTATCATAGCGATCTACTCTTTCTTTGTTTTTCTTTGCATGTCCCCAATGAGGTCAGGGTATAAGGAGTTAGGGCTCGATTTGGTTGAACCCTTGCAAGATCATTCTCGCAAACCCCGATGACCTCCCATGGTGAAAGAAAATAAGGACAAGGAGGCCCTTGAGAAATAAAGGAGTGTGATGATGGATAAATTTTCCCAGATCCTTCAATGACTACCCACCGGTGGCACATCTGCATCCAGAAGCCACTCGAGAGGTGCCACTCCCTTCAAGGTAAAAATCAACTTTGACATTCCTATATTTGAAGGCCAGATAGATGAAGATGACATATATAGATGGTTTAATTTACAATTTCTTGGTCCTTTATTTCTTTGACCGAGAAAATATTAATTTTTCACTCCTCAAAGTTTCCCCCCATGTCAAAGATTGGTGGGAAACCTATTGTGAGCAAAAGGAAGAGAGGGAACCCTCTCTATTCTCAATTTCACCCACTTGGAATTCATTGCAAGAAGGAATCAAGGAACAATATTACCCTGTGGGGAGCTATGAGGACAAGTACATCCAATGGACCACAGTTCGACAGCAAAGGGAAAAATATGTGCACGAGTTGAAAAATTTGTTCCATACCTTGCGCATAAAGTTGGGTATTAAAGATTCAGAGAGACATTTTGTGCTCAAGTACCGCCATTTTTTTGCACATATATATTCAGTAGTAAATGGAGTTCCTTGACATTACCTCACTTGGCACGACATATCGATATGCTGCCAATATTGAGCATAAATTTAAGCAAAAGAAGTGAGACTTTGTGTCTGCGAATCCAAAGCCAGGGAAAGGCACCCCCGGACCACAACAAAAGTGACAAAGCCAAAGTGGGGTGACTCTGAACAACACCACAAAGCCAAAGAAGGACAAAGGTAAGTGGTGTGAATTGCATAATAGCTCCACTCACAACACAAGCGAGTGTAAGGAAAAACAGCTGCTGGTAGCCAAACTGAAGGCATTTGAATTAGATTCATGTTCTGATTCTGAGTCACAATAGACAAGGGGAATGAAAAATGGAACCAAATCATTGATGCAGAACCCAGTGCCACCATTTCCACCACCAAGCTCCAGAGGAAGGATCCCTAGGATCCAGAGGAGGGGGAGCAGCTCTTCCATTCACAGATGTGGGTGAAGGGTTATCCACTACAATTCGTTGTTGATAATGAAAGCCAAAAGAACCTCATTTCAACAGATGTCGTGAAGCATCTAAGCCTACCGACCACAACACACCCACAACCATATACCATCGGGTGGCTTCAACAAGGAAAATATCTCTGCATCATCCATCAGTGCCACATTTTGTACAACATCAAGCCCTTCATGGATGAGATATTGTGTGATGTTGCTCCTATTGATGTGTCAGATGTATTATTCGGCCAACCATACTTGTGGAAGCGACATGTTGTGTATGAGTCTAGGCCTCATTCTGTTATGATTACTTTGGGAAATAAGTTGTATAGGACACCAGAGGTAGTACCTCCCGCCATCTCTTTGATTACTGCAAAGAAACGTAGTAAGATTTTTCCCAATCTAGGAAATTTGTTTTCATTACAATTCGCCCATAGGGCAAGAAGAATATTGTGGTCATAGCCTCCAAAGAGGACTCCCTTGCACAACAACAACAGATGGAAAAAGGCATGGAGGAATACAAGGACATTTTCTCCTTACCCACAAAGGTTCCTCTACACTTTCAGGTCAAGCACTCCATTGATCTGACCCCAGGTGTGCCACTTCCTGATGTTGCCATACCTCGTGCACCCACACAGACATAATCCACACATGTACTGTATGAGGCTGATAAAAGAATCAAATTTATTGAATGCATCCAAAACATCCGCCAACAGGTCCATGACATCTTGGAGAACTCCAATGCGAAGCACAAGTAGCGACATGGTCAGCATCAGGTGCCACACAACTTACAGGCGGGTGACAAAGTGTGTCTACATTTCCAAAAGTAGCACCTTGCTGGACCCCACTGCAAGCTTCGCCCACTCTGATATGGGCCCTACACCATCACCAAGGTTGTAGGGGACAATTCCTTCGAGCTCACTATTCCACAATTCCTTTGTCTGCATCCAGTGTTCAATGTTGACCACCTTTGGCCCTACTTTCCATGTCTACTGGACACATCCGACATGGTAGAACAACTCACACCCACGAAGTTAAACCCAGACTACATGGAACAAGCCACAATTGATCAAATAATGGACACACATATCAAAAACACCCAACAACAAAGGATCCAACTATATCAAGCTGTCAAAGTGGGCCAACTCCTTCACTAGGGAAAGTGGCTCACCAAGGACCAAGTTCAGCAGAAGTTTCCTCATCTCATGGAGGAACACAACGCAATGGGGACCATTTCTTCCTACGGGGAGAGGAATGATCTAGGTGCATATTGGTGGCTACCCTCCTATTCCACTTAGACCCCCACCGTTTTTTCTTTCAGTTTTTTAGTTTCCTTAGTTGTAGCACAATTTACTATTTTTAGCAATTCTTCAGGTCTTGAACTTCTAGAGTCATTTTGAGGTCCCAAACGATGTATTTTGGGAAAACTAGGAACAACATGGCTTTTCAACCAATTTTTCTCACTCAAAATATGTATTCCTCAGATGTGTATTTCTAACGAGGTATTGTGCACATTAAATGGATATCGTATGCCAAAATTACATCCCTGGGAAGTTGATGTACCAATCTACCCAAACGGGGCCCATACTTTTGGTGCTTCATCTCCTAGGGTTAGGTTTTGAATGTTTAGGGTTTCCCATTATTTATCAATAATAAAAAGCCCTTCGAGCCTCATTGTAACATAGTTGAGAGGCCTGTAACTACCACATATCTTCTCAGAGATAAGCTACCAATGTCCTAGCTAGTTTATTTACACAATGTTTGTAATCATATTTTAGCTATTTGATATTAATGAAATGAAGTTTTATTTCCGCTACATCTCTGTGTTTATGTTTATTTATATATTTTATTCCTTTCACACATAAATCCGAATGAAACTCTCACCCGAAGCAGTATGGGGGGTGTTTGAATGAGGTTTCTGCACCCCGAGGGAGCTTTCGATACAGTTGATATAATCAGACTTACTATAGATAATATAACAGATTTGTGTATGCACAGTCAATGGTAAACAACTCTAACCCTTTTGGATATTGTCATAGAATACTTCAATATATATTGGGCACAATAGCTAATTTTACTTCCTTCAGATCTATTTATCTAACATCAACTAATTCTTGCACATCGATGAAATTAACCAATTACAAAAATAAATATGAAACAATAGAACATATTCAGATTGACAAAAAATAACATATAATCTAAATGGTAAATAACATACGGATTAGGGTTCTCCAAAAATTCATTCTTTATTAAGATATTTGCAATTCAGTACAATCTATCTTTTTACCACACAACAGAAGAGTCTGCACACAGCTTAGGACTCTGGTCTTTGTGCACACAACCAACAAGAGCCTTTCTACCCAGAAAAAAACGCAGACTAACAAAAAAATGATCAAGAGTTCATTCATTCATATCTATCATATCATCTGTCTATCCTCACTTGACCCTTAAATATTTATATCATCAAAATGCGCACATACCATGATCTCAAACCATGCTTTGAGATTCATGCTTTTTCCCTTTAACCCTTTACAATAATTAAGGGACTTTGACCCACCCCAAAACCCCTTTGACCATTTGCATGCAATGCGTACAAAAAATATTAAGATAAATTATCCCAAAGAAGTACCTCGAGGGGTCGTACTCCAACAGACTCCCAACACAATCTCGTGACTCGTCGCGAGTCATTGCAAGGTGGTTGCCTTCATATTCTCCTTCAATACATCGACAGAGCTCCTGAGTGGCATGATGACTTCAATGATCTATGTGGCAGTGCTCTGTGCTTCATATACCGACTTGGTTTTTTTGGCCCCTCAACTGCCAGGCTGATGCTACGTGGAGTCTGCTACAGGCTTTTGACAGTGCTGTCTAGGTTCTATGATAGATGTAGGGCTTCCTCAGCTGAAGATTACATCTATGTCTCTAGTAGTTGTTCGCGGCGGCACAATTCCTCAATCTCTGTCTGAACGGCCTTGCCTTCATGGAATCTTGAAAGCCTTTGTGCTATCACCAAGGTTGGTGCTGCCATTCTGATCTTCGTAAAATCCTGCTCGTTAATTATGAGTTCATTCCTTAAGTGTTGGACCATTGGATCATTTTGAAAAGAGGACCAAACACCCATGGCCTCATCTAAAAGTGTATCACATTCTATCACTGTTGTTGCTACACTATTATTGGCTACCTTGATTTCGGCCGCGTACTATGCTTGGACCTCCACTGGTGTCTATGGTTGGAGCTTCAATTGCAGCTTGGCTATCTATTGTTCAAATTCATCGCAGACACTCAAGATCTCTGTGCGCAATGATTTTAGCGTGACGACCAAGATTTATAGCTTTGCAGATGGTGCAGGTGAGGTAGGGATAGTGTCCTCTAGGAGGTCACCACACAAATGATCAATCATGGTTTCTAACATGGTGCATCGATCCTCAGTTGTGCTGTGCACTTCCTCTGCATTTTGTTGCTCCTTATGTAGCCACTTTTCTTGTTGCTGAGACTCGGTGGCAACTTAGAATGCATGGACCTCTTGGTACTGCAACTCATCCATGATCATGCTGTAGATAGCATGGATTTTTCCTCTAGGTAGTATCACTACGTCAATGCTAACCTCTACAGAGGCTTGCACATGAGCACTTAAGCCCAGTGGCCCGACTGTAATGGAAGGTCCCAAAACCTAAATCATTCAACTATCCAAGGGGGATGGCAGCACCGTGCTGATGGGTTGCGCGCTCATTTGTACGATGTTGGAAATCGGCACACTCTATTGTTGTAGGCTCGCTTGATTCACACTCTCTTGAATCATGCTCACTTGAATTTTTAACTCTTGAAGGCCCGAATGCACACCCTTGAGCATAGATTTATATTACACTTCCATATCATTCCAAATGTCCTCAATGGCTGACTTGAAAATTTTCTCAATTTCTTTGAAGTCATCTTCAATGAGGGTGAGGTCCTTTGTTCCTACCTCCTTGGAACCCTTCCTCTTTTTGTGTGGGCCCACGGAGGCCTCATAACTCCTTTTTGTTCCTTTGGCTATCTGCATCGCAGGGGCCTTGATACCTTCACCATATTTCTCTTCTGCTTGCTTCTCTAGATAAATCATTTCTCCTATCATGGTAGGCTTGGGATCTTCCTCTATTTCCTTTCATTTCTATTGAGTATCCTTGGTTGTGTGCAGTTTGGTAGGAGTCTTCAGCACAGATGAAGAGGCACCCATAGTGGTGCATGACTCTAACCATTTTGGCGGCCATTTTGTTTTTATGCACACCAGATCTTCCTCCATGACCAAGTATGGCAGTTCATACCATATTCCTTCCATAACACCCTTCGCCTAGATGTGCATGTTATGAAACATGGCATTAAAATATGCAACATTCTTGTATTTCTCATAAAGGATCGGCGACAATTGCGGCTTGGATTGAATTTCTTGGAATAAGGTAAAGTCAAACAACACCAAAAAAATCTTGTTCTCCGTGGTTATGGAAGGGATTTTAGAGTTCCATAAGGTGGCGTAGTGCGCGGATTCGTGGATTCGTACATGTATAGCTCAATGTCATAGAACTGAGTATCCTGTGGTGTCTTCCATCCAATTAGTGCAATAAGGAGCAATAACCAAGAATAATAGAATTTCTTGCCTTCTTCCTGGACTTCGTGCACATTGGTCAAAAAATTGGTGCAAAGGTATTGGGAATAGTTAAATTTCATTCCCTTATCACATTTCCCTGCTAGCACAATGAAATGGGCCAAAACTTCCTTTGGCTAACACTTCCGCATCACCTCGCACACGAGGATCACTGTGCCAATCTGGACTGCAGGATCATTAATTTCCTGAACCATGAAACCTCGGGTATTGCACGCGACCTTGAACTTCTCCTTGACCTCCTCAACAAATTTTCACTCTTGGTTTTTTCCTCCAAAATTTGTCACGGAGTTTTCCCCCTGGTCAGTCAATTTGGTGATACGATGTATCAACGCAACATCAATGGCAATCGAGCCTCTTAGCCACAAGAAATAATCATGTATGAGGGCGAGAAACTGGCGCACACATATGTTTTTTATTGGGCTGCACCTGAAGTGAGGAAGTTGCGAGAGGTTGAGCAACCCTGATTTATGTAGACCCAACGCCCAAGACTTCATCTCAACTCTGAACATCCCACCATCATATGAGATCTTTTCCAAGTACATGGATGGTGCAATCTCAGGGAGCATTTCTGTGTCTACCAGCTCCTAGTCTTCCATCTTCAATAGTAGGATTTTTGCGAACATATCCCCTTCGACAGACATGTCTTCTGAGATCAGCAGCATGTTGATATATGACCGCACCTTACCTAAATACTTTTGGATCTTTATCGAGGATTTACGCAATGCTATATGCAAGAAAACACGATATGGGATCGAATATTGCCATGACATCTTCTTCCATGATTGTTTCAGTTAATTCATCCATAGGTTTCTTCTAGCACTCTATAATGATTGATCGAGGCTTCAGGGTCTTCTGGCGTGGTGATTTTTGGGAACCCAAGGACTGTCCCTTCTTAGATTGGATCGGTGTAGGGATCTCAGTGACCTGCGCAGGGGTCTCTTCGGTCGATGTCATAGAAGGTGTGGGCTTAGTGGAAGTTATACTTGGCGGAATGAGATGACCCAAACCTCGACGTCGCATATGCTCCTCAAAGAACGGATCAAGTCTAGACATAAGCTTCAGACAAGACACAGAGGTTAGAGAGCACAAATTGCATAGAAATAATAGAAAGAAAAGGGGAATAATGTGACCATAGCCACATAAATTCTAAAACAGCTCTAAATCTGGCATAATATCTTCATTAAATGTAGCTTAGTTGCTCCTCCAAATGGTAAGAATTTTGTCTTGTCCAGATTTTTTGTTCCAATGGCTATATTCTAGAACCTTTGTGACCAAGTCAACCTTCGAGCGTAGCAGCTGCGCAATTGTCGTACCTGTCTAAGCATCCACCATTCTTGTTGCGTAGACCCATACTGCTAGCCATATAGTCATTTGGTGCACTCAAGGAGAGGGTTATCCTGGTATGGTTTCAATCATCTTCCATTGATATACCTATGAAGGTATTCTCCGCTTAATATGGCCATCCGTATTGCACCTCCCTCTGTGATTTCCCTCACAATATACGATCTGAGCTAATGCATTTTGAACTTCCCTGGGTGGCGCAGAAACTTGCTATCATATAACGAAACCAACTCCTCTTATTTGAAGTCCTTATACCTAATGTGCTTGTCATGCCAATCATTTTCACGTGCCTTTTGCACCCGCTGATGGAAGCCTACAATGAACCGGTCTTCTTCGAATGGGATCAACTGTGACAATAGTTCTTCCATAATATCCTGTTCCGCCATATTAATGAATGTTTCAATGTGAAAACTTGGGACAATATACTCCATAGGCATAATAACTTCCTACCCATACACCATTTTAAACAGTGTCTTTCATGTCACCTTCTCGCATGTGGTTCTATATGCCCAAAGAACCGCTAGTATGTGCACATCCCAATCATTTCGATTAATATTGAAAATCTTAGTAAGCACAGTCTCCAATATATTATTAAAATATTCCACCACACCATTCTCCTATGGGTGATACGGAGTACTCTTCTGGTGATGAATCTGGAATTCTTCAGTCGGAGCTTGAATAGTTTCATTCACAAAATGTGTACCCCGATCACTCATCAAAATCTTGGGGCACCCAAAACGAGTCAATATGTTTTAAAAAATGAAGTATGCAGATGTCTCTGCACTACAATCCTTAACAGGTTTAGCCTCAGCCCATCTAGTCACATAGTCTGTCACAGTGATTATGTAGCACACACCTGTCTTTTTCCCTATAGGGTCAATAGGTCTGACAAAATAAATGGCCCATTTGTAAAAAGTTTTCAAAGTCATTTATGGGTGTAAGGGAATCTCATCTCTGTGTGGCAGTCTCCGCATCCTTGGACATACATCACAAGAACGGGAATACTCATGTGTGTCATTGTGCACCATGGGCCACTATAATCCTACTCATAAAATATTCTACGCAGTTTATTTCCCTGTATAATGACCTCCTGATACCCCTCCATGAGCCTTAGCCAATATATTTTTTCTCTCGAATTCCAACACATACCTTCTTAGGAATTCATCTACACCCATTTTGTACAGCTGACCAGCAATCAAAATAAAGTTAGCAGCATGTGTGACCATCTCTTTCTTCTGTTTCAGCGTATATTCCATGTGCACACTTCCAGTGGTCAAAAAATGAATAATATATGCAAAGTGATCTTCTACTACTTTGATGTCAAATAGTTGTGTGTCTGGTAAACCATCCTCCAGGTTAATTTCCTATTCTCCCCTTTCAATGTGCGATAGATGGTTTGGCCCAACATTCAGACTCCCTAGTTTCACAATGACTTAGAAGTCATATTCTTGACAAAAACAACAACCATCTACAAATCTCCCCACCCAAAATAGGCTTGTTGACTAGGTACTTCAGAGCAGAATGGTCAGTAGACATCTTGAAATGGCCTCCCAACAAATAGTAGCAGAACTTCTATAGTGTGTAGACCATAGCTTATCCTTCCCTATCCGTGGTCGAGTAGTTACACTCCGAACTTGAAAACTTCCTACTTGAAAAGGCAATAGCATGGTAAATCTCCCCGACTCCTGGCTACGTTAAGACAACTCCTAGTGCGATGTAGGAGGCATCGACATGTACATGGAATTCCCTTGTCTAGTTGGGAAATACCAATATGGGCGAAGTCCCTTGTCTAGTATGGAATTATCGATATTGCAGAAAGCACATGACAAAAAGCAACATAGAAAAATACTCCCACTCTTTTTTATTTTGAAAGTTCTCATAAAGCACATGGAAAAGAGAAAAAATAGAGAATAAAGAGTAGCAAACTAGGAAAATTATTGGAAAATTGAAAAGTGAACTCCGTAAAATAATATTTTAAAAAAGGTGTATTTGGATTGTATACCTTAGGATCTAACCAGAAAAGTTTTATCTTTGGAAAACAAAAAATTATCAGATAAAATAAAATGTGTTCTTAGGTCAAAAATGTCTTTCAAACATAATAAAATAGTTGGTTAGGGAAAAGTGGTACAAAAATAAAATTTCACAGAATTGCAGTAGCACGTGCTCAATGTCTCTATCGCCAATTGTAGTATATTTTGTAGAAATTACACCAATGGACTCAATCTGATCATGCAGTGTACTCAAACAAGATATTGAATCCTTCTACAATATTTGGGAATATAAATCACGATTGCTCAATCACATGCAAGTAGGATAAAGAAGCAAATCAATCACACAACACAAAATTTTCCTGGGGAAAGAAACTGCCCAAAACCCCTCCATATTTATTGTATAATCAACCAAGGAATCATGAAACAATACAATGCATGTGTGCTCATAAGAACCTCATACACTTTACCAATTGTCTCACACTGATCTAGGAAAGATTGGACCAATACAATGCTAATTTCCTTCGCACCTTCAGTCTTCCTTGCTCACGCAATCCATGGGAGAAATAATTCATATTAAATAGGGATTACAACCTTCCTTGACTACTCAACCCATCATGGGCTTCCTATGGCTTTATAACTGCACCCAGACAGTTCGCTAATAATGCAACTGATAGTTTACCTGCCTTTAACATTTGTCTCAACAAGGTCATCATCCGAACTGACATGCATGCAACTATTAATAGTAAATCATGAGTTACTTGGTAGATCACTACTTGTGAATTAAATTTATTTCAATTCACTTGACCTTCCACTAGCTCATCAATCAATTAGAACTAGTTAAATTGATTTTAACTCAATTAATTTGAGTTAATTGATTGCACTCACACCACACTAGTGGTACAACTGCAATTGGACCCTGTAAATAATTGAATCACTCTACATGTCTACTCTTTTACCCTCAACTCGAAATTCTTGAGCTAACTACGTCTATCACACTTAGTTAACTATTACAAGCTGTTATAAGATAAGATTACAATTTATTTTCCAATTTATTTAAAAAAAATTCGCCCACATTAGCACTAATGTGTCACTTAATTCCTCACTCGTGTGACCTATAATCTGACACTAATATGTGGTGCATTTTCTTGTTTAATTTCAACACTCCCTCTCAACAAGAAAGGGATTTTCTGCTACCCTGATCCTACCTCTGTGGTATTTGAATTTTCTCTTTGCAAGCACCTTCGTCAAGATATCTGCATCTTGATCTTTCGTGGGAATAAACTGTAACAACATAATGTGCCTCTAAACACAATCTCTGAGATGGTGGTACCAGATGTCAATATTCTTGGACCAATCATGGAATACTGCATTAACCGAGAATTTTATGCAACTATGGTTATCACAATGTATCATCGTCAGATCCATATGATGACCAAACAAATCAAAAAGTATCTTCCTCATCCAGATGGCCTTGCATGCATCTTAACTAGCTGCCATGTACTCTACCTCGGATAAGCTGAGTGCAACTGATCTCTGCTTCCTGTTGTACCAAGAATTGTTGTTGATCCTATGCTAAAGATGCCCCATAATGAGCTCTTCTTGTTTGATGGAATACCTTCCCAATCTGCATCCGTGAAGCCTTGAAGATTCACTCCCTCTATCCGTCTGTACCATAAGCCATACTATGTAGTTCCCATAAGATATCTCAACACATGCTTCCCTACCTTCCAAAAGAGCTTGGTAGGCTTTAGCATAGCTTGAATATGCCGGTTAACTGTGTAGCATATGTCTGGTCGTGTGTTCACCAAATACATAAGTGAAGCCACAAGATTCTTGTAAATAGTAGCATCCACTACCTCACCTGAAGTAGCATCCTCCTTTCAGAGTCTCCATGGGTTTGTTGCCCTCCATGTGGAACTTCCTTAGAATCTCCTTGGCATACTTGCCCTGAGATAAAAATAGCTCCCCGTCTCTTTGCCATATTTCCAAGCCAAGGAGATAATGGAAGAGCCTCATGTCCTTCATCTCAAACTCTCTTGCAAGATCCTTTTTGAAATACGTTATGAGCTACTCATCACCTATCAGTATAAGATCATCAACATAAAGTAAAATAATCAAAAGCTTACCATCAACCACAATATTATATAGGTTCGCATCTACTTCACTCTTTGTGAAGCCCAACCTAGTGAAATATTTGTTGATCCTAGTGTACCAAGCACGAGGTGCTTGCTTCAGCCCATACAATGCTCTCTTGAGTTTGCACACATGTAACTTCCTGTCAAAGGTATCAAAACCTTCTGAGTGCTCAATGCACACTTCTTCCTAAATAACTCCATTGAGAAAGGTTTCCTTTACTTCCATCTGATGTATCTTCCACCCCATCTCTGCTGAGCGTGCAAGGATAGATCTAATCGATGAGTACCTTGCAGTCGGTGCAAAAGTATCCTCATAGTCAATCCCCTCTACCTGTGAGAATCCTCAAGCCACAAATCTAGCCTTCTATTTCTCCACAATCCCATATGTTGCTTGCTTCGACTTGTAAATCCACCTGGATCCAACTACTGACCTCCCCACTGGTCTTATGACCACTTCCCATGCATTGTTTCTTAATGGAGTCATACTCCTTAACCATGGCATCAACCCATGTTGGCTGTTGCACTGATTCCTCAAAAGAGGATGGTTCCATCACAATACACTCGCTCATAAGATCCATGTATCCAATATACCTGTCTGGGGACCTTCTCTTCCTGCGCTATTATGTAGGTGCACCTACATGCTTTGTGTCATCTAACATTAATCTATTAGCCTCTCTAGTGCGCTTCCTACCATTTTCGGTGGATGGCTCTACATGAGTGGTTTCTGCCACTCCATGATCCTCTGTTTGTGGATGCTCCACATCCTGAGGTTCATCCTTTGGAACTAAGAGTTCCTCAACTACATTCAATTCAAGCTCCCTCTCAAGGGACAATCACATGGCTTTCTCCTCATAAAATTTAACATCTCTCCTGACAATTATCATCCTGTTAGTTGAAAAATACACCTAATAGTTTTGGGGAGTATTAGTGTACCCCACAAATATCCCAAACTCTACTGTAGGTTCTAGCTTCTTCCTGGCATATTTGGTCACATGGAAATAGACAGATAAGCCAAAAATTTTAAAATATGAAACATCTGGTTTCTTACTTGAAAAAGCCTCCTCTGGTGTACTCATGCCAAGTATCTGATAAGGACTACGGTTATGCACAAATACCATTGTGTTGCATGCATATGCCCATAGATGCAATGGTAGGCCTTGATCATGTGACATAGCTCATGCTACTCCCACAATTGTTTTGTTCTTTATTTCTACAACCCCATTCTGTTGTGGGTTATGAGGTGCAATCAATTCTCTCTGAATTCCTTCTTTGGCACAGAAGTTATTGAATTCATTAGAGATATACTCACCACCGTTTTTGCTCCTTAGAACCTTCACCTTATTCCCTGTATCTTTTTATGCCAGTGCTTTTAACTCACAAAACTTTGAGAACTTCTGATATTTCTTTTGCAGAAATAAGATCCAACACTTTCTAGAAAAATCGTAAAAAAAAAATCACATAATACCTGTGCTTTGTTTTGGAAGCTACAGATATCGGTCCACACACGTCTGAGTGAACTCTCTCAAGGATTTTTGCTGCTTAGTTGTCCTTCTCATGAAAAGTGGCTTTAGTATATTTCCCCATGGTACATCCATTGCATGTGTCTATCTGCGCAATAGTACCCTTTGGAGGACTTGTAGAAATCTACTGCATGATCCACAAAGCACTGTAGTGTAGATGGTCCAATCTCCTGTTCCATAACTCACCTATATCTCGGCTCACTACCTTCCCTGCATTACTTCTCAATGTTGCACAAACATCTACATCAATTTTGTAGAGGTTCTTCACACGAACCTGAATCTTCTTTACCTTTCCTGTGGTTTTCTGATGAAGGAACACCTTTGCTTCACTAAAAACCACATCATATCCAAGATCCTCAAACACAGCAACTAAAACTAAATTCATTTTCAAGCCTGGTACATGCATGACATATTTTAATATGAAATATTTACATGAATATCTCTGGAAAGTAACTGTACCAATCCATATAGTGATATACCTCTCATCATCACCCATCTCGATGTGCATCTGAATATCCTTCTCGTCCAAGCTACTAAAGAGTTCTTTGTTCCCATCATGTGGAAAGATGCTCCACTATCCAAGTACCACATAGATCCCATCATAGTTGATGCCATGCATGCAGTGAGAGAGAAGTCCAACTCAAACCGTGAGGCCAAATCTTCACACGCTACAGCTCGCAGAGCCTTCTTGTTGTTATTCTTCTTTTGTGGAAAACTTGTGGCATAGTTTCCATGAACATGACAGTGAAAACATTTCACCTTTGATATTTCATGCTTCTTTCCTTATTTTCAGGTCTCACATTTGGAATTGGATTTCTTCCCCTTCCCCTTCTTTTCCTTACCAACCAAGGCATAATTTTCCTCATCAGCAGTCTTGGATGAGGATCCATCCATGGTATTCCGCCAAAACTATTCTTGTACTAAGTCTAACCATAGTCGCTCCCAATCTAGTAACTTCTCCCTCCCATTCATAGAGTCCTCATAACTATGCTAGCTCTTGGGAAGGCCTATAAGTTTTAGGCTCACCAAGTCATCATCAGCTACAGTAATACCAACACTTTCAAGCTCATCTCGACATTGAGTGAACTTCGTCAAGTATTTTTGGATTGTGTCACCCTTCTCCATTTTTATTTTCTTGAGCCTTGAGTTCCAATTGTTTACGGTTACTGCTGCTTCGAAACATATCTGTCAAGGCCTTCCACATATCATATGGAGTTGCCTTTCCATGGAGACTCGATACAATATGATCGCGAACTCCCTCTAACAAGATCCTACTCACCTTTTCTCCCTTCTTCTTCCATGCATCAAGAAGTTGGGCATCTTCTGCTGTGGGATTGGGAATATCATTATCTATGAAT
Source organism: Pinus albicaulis (assembly GCA_034641835.2). Taxonomy (NCBI): domain Eukaryota; kingdom Viridiplantae; phylum Streptophyta; class Pinopsida; order Pinales; family Pinaceae; genus Pinus; species Pinus albicaulis. The sequence goes on along the minus strand of CM076580.1, from coordinate 119,438,786 downwards.
TCCTTCAACCCATTTTCCTCCAACACTGCCTCTATCATATCCTTCCATCCAATATAATTCAAACTACCCTCGAGTGCATACTCGTGTCTCAAGCCATTGAAAGACATATTGATCCGCTTCTAGCTTCAAAGAAATTATCTGCAAATTTGAATATTGTTCAACACAAACTCAATTTATTCTCCACTATTGTGATTCCTCACACTCTGATACCATGTAGAAAATATCTAACACAACTCTGATGGCATGTAGAAATTACACCAATGGGCTCAATCCGATCATGTAATTTACTAAAACAAGATATTGAATCCTTCTACAATATTTGTGGAATATAAATCACGATTGCTAAATCACATACAAGTAAGAGAAAGAAGTAAATCAATTGCACAACACAAGATTTTCCTGCAGAAAGAAACTACTCAAAATCCCTCCATATTTATTGTATAATCAACCAAGGAATCATGAAATAATACAATGCATGTGTGCTCACAAGAACCTCAGACACTGTACCAATTTTCTCACATTGATCTAGGCAAAATTGGACCAATACATATCCAATTTCCTACCTACCTTTAGCCTGCATTTCTCATGCAATCCCTAGGAAAAATAGTTCCTATTAAATAGGAATTACAAACTTCGTTGAATGCCCAATCCATCATGGGTTTCATGTGGATTTATAACTGCACTTTGGCAGTTCGCTAATAATACAACTGATAGTTTACTTGCCTTTAACCTTTGTCTCAACTGGGTTGTCATCCAAATTGACATGCATGCAACTATTAATAGTGAATGATCAATTACTTGGTAGATCACTACTTGTGAATTAAATCTATTTTAATTCACTTGACCTTCGACTAGTTCATCAATCAATTAGAACTAGTTAAAATGATTTTAACTCAATTAATTTGAGTTAACCGATTGCACTCACACCACACTAGTGCTACAACTGCAACTGGACCCTGTAAATAATAGAATCACTCTATGTGCCTACTCTTTGACCCTTAACTCGAAATTCTTGAGATAACTAAGTCTATCACACTTAGTTAACTATTACGAGTTGTTATGAGATAAGATTACAATTTATTTTCCAATTTATTTAAAAATTGGTCTTCCACATTAGCACTAATGTGTCACTCAATTCCTCACTCATGTGTGATCTGGAATCACACACTAGTATGTGGTGCATTTTCTTGTTGAATTTAAACATATTTTTAAATGGTATTTGATACAATGTTGGGGTAAACAAGGTATTTGATACATGATGAACACCTTCAATATTCACTCACACAATTAGATAATAGATGAGAACCCTAGTATCTTTATGTGGCTAAAACCCTCTAAGTTTCTTGACCAATGCAACCACTTGTGGAAAATTTATTAAAGAAAGATAAAATATTCTACATAAGATAATTCTGACAATTGATCATCAAACATGACCCTTCATGCTATTTAAATAGATATGATGCAAAATTCGGGTGTTAAGACACTTATCAATAGCCATTAGTATTAAAGAGAATATGAGTCATCAAATCACTTGATGTTTAGAACATATCACAATTTTAAAGCTAAAATGCAACTAATAAATATGAAAATTCACACTTAGAAACACACTTTTACCTAATAGACCCATTAGACAAAGTTAAAAACTTAACACCTAAGTGTCTAAATATCCTAACAAGATCTTCACAAGAAAATAAGAATCCTCTCAATTTTTTTCTCCAATATGTGTATGAATGTTTATACTAACAAAATGAAAGTCATAACAATTAAATACAAAACGATCACATATGATATTTTGTATATGGAAACAACATCTTCGAGGAAGTTTCTTCATATAAAAATCCTAAATGGGATGTCAACTAACAATTATATCATTGAGAAAATAATATGTAAAGCGTAGAACTCATATTGTGAGCTTGAGAAAAATTGTAAATCAAAGGATATTTGGATTTGGGATTGAAAAAATTCTTTTTTATTGCTCTTGTTCCCCATATTAGTTTACATGGATGGGAGGTTGGGGGATGTAATATATCTAAACTTTCAGGGAGAAAGATAAAACAAACCCAAACTAATTTTATAACATATAATCATAAAATTAAAGAAAATACACCCTATCATATCCTCCTCATCGAAGCTAGCCATTCCCCCATGAAGGGCATGGCTATAACTCTAGCCAAAGCCACCTTCATTTCAATGAAAGATGACAAAAACATTCTCAATCTTGGCTAAACCCATAAATGAAGAAAGAGATCATAGTGTGGAATACTTATAATATTAAAAATATTATTATATCAAAATTAAAGGAGAAATTTTGATTCTATACCGTTCGAGGGAAAATAATAATAATACATTATAGGGAGGTCATATATCCTAATATTGAAAATAGAATCTCCCTTGTGACTAATGTAAAGAATTAAATATCTACATTGGTAAGATAAAAAAATTCATATAATATTCATAGTAAAACTTGCATTGGTTGGTTCTTAAAACACCATGGGATGAAAGCTTTTCTCACCTTTGTGATACTAATAGAAATAAAGATAAAATATTTTTCCCTTATATTTTTCATCATACTCCCATATTAAACCATATTTCAAATTATTTATGGTATTTCAAGCGTTCCTAATTTTAACCCTCATATTCCCATATTAAACTAGATTTAAAATTATTAATCTTATTTTGGGCCTTCCTACTTTTAACCGAACAAAACAATAATGATATTTAACCTTGAAAAATATTTCTTAAAGTCATTCTAACATATAAATAAATTTCTAAAAATTTCTATAATTCTTACTTTCTTGACCTATAATAAACCAAATTCAAACTTCATGAATGTTAATCCTCATCTTATTTTAACCCATTCATTATAAATTTCTACCTTTTTTTGTAAAGTTCCAGTTATTCTATTAGCGTACAAAAAATATATTACAGACTAGGTGACAAGAGTAGTCAGGGGAGCTAACGACGGTCATCCCCTGACACAATAAAAATCATTGTTTGATTGGCAATGGTGGGTTGCCCAACAGAGGGAAACCAAACCACTAATCGCAGCATCTTGAAAATTATAACTAGAGACTAGACAAACATATATATAGTCTTGTTTAACATAAAGAGAGACTTGAGATCTTGCAAAATTGACAGAAAAACACAAGAAAGTGTAAAACCTAGTCAGGGTAAGCCATGTGAGGAGGGAAGCTCCTCACACGTGCTTCCCTTGGTAGCTAACCTCATCCCTATACTCTACATGATGCCCCTCCTACAAATCCATGGTTCTCAACGTTCCCATCAGTTCGTTGGTGATTTTCCAACCCGAGACGGTATCCATCACATGCTGCTGCATTAAGCTTGGGAGGGGGGGTAATATGAAGTAAGTGGCTCGCATATGGAAGCCACCTGTCCCCTCGCATGTGCATCATCATCCCTTCTAACACCTGTGTATGGAGTATAAACTACTACTTTGTTTGCAATTCAGCATAATATTTTTAACATATGACAAAAAACGTAAAATTAACGTATTATAAACTCAAAAACAATGTGTGAGTGATAAATATTCATGGAAATGAACCAAATCAATTAAGCATATGATATCATTTATAACTTTCACATAACTAGAAGCATACGACATAGTTTATAAATCAATTTCTAAAATTTCAATATATAAATTTGTATATTTTTATTAAATAAAAAAAATTATAAATCATTTTTCCTTTCTGAATCATTTTAAAAATCTCCCAATTTAAATTAATGTTATTAACCGCGGGTTAGGGTGAGAGTTGGCATAGGGGTCTTCATGGGATCAAAGTCAAGGACAATGTAATAATGAAGCATAATGTAAGGTGACCGGATGTAGAACCTCATTTATCTCCATGCATGCGTAAGGTGGAAATGAATGTTGTAAAGTGTTTTGCAAGGCATGGGTTTCGATTATCAAGCTTGAATCTGAGGTTTTGCTCCATAATTTTTTTTTGGTTGTCTGTTGTGGGTAAGTGCCTTTGCTAGGTTCCAAGAGCAGTTTTGGCCAGGTGGCTCCTACACATCCTTGGCTCCCAGTGTGCAAGTGATTGGTGTGGGGATATATCACTTCCAGCCTGGTACATCTCTCATGCCTATCATTCTCTGTGCGGGTCGGGTGACAACTCCATCAGGCTCCTTCACGATTGGTATTGGAATTTTTTGGTTTTTTTTTGGTACCCTTCTATGGTCTACTATTTAATCCTATGGCTCAACTCTCCTCTCTCAAAAGGAACACAGGACGGGGAAGCGAGGCTTAGAGATGTAAAAGAGGTTGTGGGCATGGTGTTTGCAAAGTTCAGCCTCCACCAGTTAGGGGTAGAGGAAATCGTGGTAATGTTGGGAAGTGTTGGAAATTATCTCAAGCATACGATTGTAACATGCCTCCTTATGTTCGTCAATTGATATCTGGTTGGGAAATGAAGATAAAGCAACTGGAACACTGATTTGGAATTGGAGGAATGGTTGTTTTTATTCCAATATCCTGGTCATTCTCATTGTAGATACACTCAGTTCCAAAAAATGGTTTATTTATAGTCTCTTATGAAGAATATTGTGGAAAAAGAAATTATGTTCAATTATGCTAGGCCATCCAAGCCAGGTTCAATCCTCAAGGAAATTCAAAAGGAATTTCAATTGATCCAATGTCAAATCCAACTCCAAAATGTTCGCCTCAGTCGGATTGAGAAGCACATCACTTTCCTTCCTCAGGCAGAGTTGTTGGGTTCAAGCACCAAAGATCTGATGCCTATTGACTCCTCTGACGAGTAATTAGATGATTAGCAAGGTCATGTTTTGTGAAAATTTTGTGTAGTTCATATGATGGTTTTACAGTGTCTCAGTTTTTTTTTCAACATGAAAAATACTCTAGTTTTATATTAAGAACCAGATACAACGATATTCATTCCAAAAATTACATTTCTCTAACTTATAGAAAGCTACCTTAGAGTCAAGCGGATCGAATCAAACTGGCACAGTCCAGAGAGCCTGGATGCACACATGAGCCAATCCCTCTAAGAGCTAAGTTCAGTAGTATCATCATTCCAGTAAAAAATTATTACATCTTCCAGCTAATACCTTAAGCCATGAACAAAAACAATCAACAAAACTTTGAATTATTCAAAACTAACCGAAACCAGGAATAAGCCCAATCCTTCACAAAAATTTAACAGAACCTGTTGCTCCACAACCATTCGTCTTATGAAACTCGTAATGCATTTCACCGAAGTTGCCCTCCAACCCTTTTTTCGATAATTGATCAACTGCTTCATTCTTCTCCCTTTAGATATGATGGAAAGAAATAACAGAGAATGTGCCCCTTGATACATTAATTCTCTCCAGATAGTGAGCAAGCGATCCCACATTGATAGTAGCTTTCTGGTTCATGTAATCAATTAAAACTTTAGAATCCCCAATAATCCATATCTTATCCATATACAACTGACTGGAAAACCAAAGTAACCCCCAAAGAGCCAGAACTTTAGCCTTTGTATTAGTTCCCACTCCACCGTTCCAGTAAATCTTGTAATCACATTCAGGAGACAACAGAAGCCAAGCTCCACAGCGACATATAGATTTCTGGGAGGCCCCATCAAAGTATCCAACAGGGTAACGTACCTCGTGGGGGGAAAAAATGCTTTGACATATCAGCAGGAGGCTTTTGTTTAATCTTCAGATGATCCCATAAACTGATAATCTGAAAAGCTGTAGTGAAAGGATTACTTGATATGCCATTAAATATTTTTCTGTTTCGGGTAATCCATATATTCCAGTGAAAAAGAATGGGAATAGATCTTAAAGGTTCCCCTCTCTTAAGCCACCATTTTAGACATGCCTCCGTCGATTGATAATCCGGGGTACAGCTCTTAAGCTTGTCACAAACAATTTCCAAAGTGTTAGTTGCATAAGGACATAAATAAAACATATGGGAATTATCCTCCTCCTCGAGCCCACATAAAGAACAAATGCCTAGACCTTGCCACCCTCTTTTCTGCAAATTTCTCCATGTTAAATTTATGTCCTTCCAAACAAGCCATAAAAATATAATCATTTTTATCTGTACTCTAGAATTCCGAAAAGCTTTGAACCAACATTCATTTTCCATCACCACCTTATTTTTTATCAACATCGAATATATCTCCTTGGCTTTCAGGCCCTCCTTTACATCCTTACCTTCCCATAACAGTCTATCTCCCTCCGGCATCCAGCACCATCCCAAAGATTTTATCCTGTCCGTATACACTGCCCATTTTCCTTCCCAAATCATTTCCAGCCCCAAATCTGCACAATCCTTCCACCTCGGTATCTCTCGAGCCCATTCCTTGATAGTCTGAGAGATGAAAAAACACCCCTTTTGATTTAGCACATGAATTAAATCCTCCAAATTTGGCTGAGTCTCATCCAGCCCCATCGGCATCTTGCTTCCAATCATAATTTTAGTCCCATTACCGAAAACCCATTTCAAATGATTCATGATAGTAGGCCATAGATTGTCAAAGCCTTTCCAAATGTTTGATTTTCACTTTTGAGCAAGCCATCCCGAAGTAGCCAGATCCACCACAGAAACTTCCCCCAAGTACTTATGTTTTATTATATCGTGCCATTTGCCTTTGCAATGAAGACCTTGCCATAGTGACTTGATGATAAGTGAATTCCCAAATACCTCCATGTCTAAAATGCCCCAGCCCCCTCTGTTTTTTGGGATTGTCAGAGCATCCCAGGAAGCAAGACGAATGGCCTTTTTTTCTCTTGCTCCGCCCCATATGAACTTCGCCATAATTTTCCTGATTTCCTTCAAAATTTTCTTTGGGAGGATATAGAGATGAGCCCAATAGACCATAATTTGTTGCAGGACCGCCTTCGACAAGATCAACCTACCTCCTCTCGATAACCATTTTGTTGTCCAATTGTTAATCTTCTTCTGAAATTTAATAATCAGCCAACTCCAATCTTCCACAGAATAATTTACAGGTTTCATTCTGAAGCCAAGGTAATTCGGCCCATCAGACAAAGGAGCCTTAATAAAGTTGAAGAGAACGACTAACTCCTGGTACATCAACTCCTCCCCCTCAGCACAGTATATGCAGGACTTCTCAGTGCTTGCAATCATCCCAGTTGCATCACTGAAAAGTTTTAAGATGTTATACATTACCATCCAGCATTTCCTAATTATCATCCCGAATATGAGAATGTCATCAACGAACAGACTATGAGTTGACGACAGCTGAGAACTAATTTCAATACCATGAAACATACCACTCGCAGCTGCCTGATTTATTTTAATACTTAAAGCGTCCATTATAAGAACAAAAAGGAGTGGCGACAGTGCACACCCCTATCTCAAGCCTTTGCTGGGATTAAAAAACTTAGATACAAAACCGTTAATAATCACAGCCATTGAATTATTGGACACACAAGCCATAATCCAACTACCGCCTCCTTGCGTAGCCCAATTTAAATAGAACCAGACGCAGTAAAACCCAATCAACATGATCGTAAGCTTTCTTAAGATCAATCTTCATCACAGCTGCTTCCATCTTCTTTGAATGGATAGTATTGATCGTTTCTTGAGTTGCTGCAACATCGTCATGAATGTTACAGTATTTTAGAACCATACTGCTTCGGGGAGATGAAAATGGGCAGTACTCCTTTCATCCTCTCTGTGATTACTTTGGAAACGATTTTATAGATAGTATTACATACCGAGATGGGCCTGAAGTCATCAAAGGTAAGCTCGACTTTCTTTTTAGGGATAAGAACTATAAGCATTGAATTTATGGCTCCATTGATCTTTCTAGATACTCTTGCTTCTTCCACCATGTCCCTTAAGTCCACAATAAACTCCTCGATAAAATGAAGAAAAAAGTCTGGGGACCAGCCATCCAGCCTCGGACTTTTATCAACGGCAAAGGATTTTAGAACTCTTTTGATCTCCTCAGCCGACACCTCCCTAAATAACCTTTGATTATCAACCTTATTAAACATAACAGGAAATCCACCGATCATTTCCATGTGTTCATCTGAAACTGGAACCTTCCTTTGTTTATAAAGTGATCCAAAGAAATCAACCGCCATCGTTTTAATTTCCTCTGTCGAGCATAAATACCTACCCTCATATTTTATGTCCCAAATCCCATTGTCATTTCTTTTGCTAGAGGCAAACTTGTGGAAATATTTCTTATTTTTGTCCCCCTCAGCCAGCCAGGTTTCCTTGCTCTTTAGCCTCCAAGAATATTCCTCGTTCTTCAAGAAGACACGGAGCTCCACTTCAATGTGTTTCAACCTGTCCCAAAAGTCATCACTTTGAGTGCCATTGGCCACCTCCTTATGAATTCTCCTTCGCTCTAATAGAAAGGACCTAATTCGATCCTTTTCTCTTTTAAGTTTATCCCTCTCCCACCTTCGAATCATGATTTTAATCCCCTTCAGAGTCGAGACCAGATGGTTCATTGCCAATGAACCCACCTCCCTCTTATGATGATGTAAGTAGTCCTTAATCAATACATTAAATTCTGCATCAACTAGCCATCTTTTATTAAACTTAAAAGGAAAAACCGGAGACTTCAGCTCAAAGTCCCAAGTCATAGAGATCGGTCTATGATTTGATAAAGTAACATCCTCCGCAACTGCCTTGGTGCCCCACATACACAGACTAAGACCGGAGCAAATAAAAAAACGATCAAGTCGCTTTCCTATAAACTATTTCCCTTGCCTACCATTCACCCACGTAGGACAGTTTTCAGACAGAGGCACATCAATAGAATCTGCATCCTTCATAAAACCCTTAAGAGTCTCTGCAAATGGATCAGCCCTGCCAGAATCTCCCCAAATCTCATGAGGATGAAATGTACAGTTTAAGTCACCAGCTATAATGGTGTTTTTCAAACTTAAAAATCCTCTTTGTCCATTCGGGACCAAAAAGACAATTTATCAGCATAAGGCACATATATATTAATGACATTTATGTGGCTACAGAAGCCCCTACAATATCCAAAAAGAATCATACCCCCAAAAAAGCCATAAGGATTGATGGAAACCAGCCTCGGATCCCATAATGCAGCACACACACCCGACTGCCCAGAAGCATCAGTCGCCACCATGTTCCACTCTGGAAACATGGAATGAAGGACATCAATAGATCTTTCAGCATTCACCATGGTTTCTTGAAACAAAAATATAGAAGGCTTCACAGTCATAAAAAATAAATTTAAATGAAAAAATCTTATCCCTACCCCCCCAACCACGAATATTCAGAGATACAATCTTCATGGAGGAGACTCCGAGGCTGGGGTCAATGCTCTAAGAACCCTACCGATGGCCATCGACACAGGAACATCCCTGAATTTTCCTTCCAACAATGTATCAGAAGCACCCGAAACCGACACTAGCTTCTTCTTCCTCTTTGGATTACCCCTCCCTCTCTGAATCATTACATTCGATCTCGATGAAGGACTTATGACCAAACTAGAGAACACAGGGAGAGGGACCAAACCCGTGTCTGAGTTGGCCAACAAAAATTCAATTTCACTACCAATTTAGTTTCTGGGAGAAGAAAACTCGTCATGAGGTGACAGTAACGAATGAGGCGAGAGAGTACCAAGAACCTTAACAGGCTCCCCCTGAGACCAAGGAGGCGAGAGATTTACATTCAACATCTCGATACTAGGGATGATCAATGGCCGTTTATTACACAGAGTTACGGCCCCATGGAGAACAGAAGCTACAGGGGGATGCTAAGATGGGGACGCTAGCCCAGGGGAATCAGACAAAATAGAGGGCAAGTCGAGCGGAGAAATCCCCGAGCCAAGGCATGACCCATGTAAACTGTTCGGAACTAAAGAACTGGACTTCCTGATGACCAGATTTACAAACGGCTTACCACCCTTAAGAGAGACCCCAACCTCTGATACAGGATTTTGAACAGTTTTATCCTTAAAATAAGAGAAGGGAGAGTCTCGGTTTATGTTTTTGATCTATATCTATTAGCGGTATTCGGGATATTCAAACTTATATTTCTTGCTAGACAATATGAGAACCTTTAAATTTTAGATGGCTTACAATGTAGTTAGATGGCCAATTTTTTTCCCAATAAGAAGGTTGAGGTATCTACTTATTTTATACAAATGTGTATGTACACTTTTATATTTTGATTTTGAAAAAGACCAGAAAGAATCATCAAACACAAAAAAAAGTAATGTTATTAACACAAACATTAATATTCTTTTAAAATTTAAAATTAATATTAGTAACTCAAAGTTAATATTCCTTTAAAAAACTTGCATTATTTATCATGCATATAATATCAATGGCCCACATGGACCAAAACTTATCAAAAAACAAAATACACCCCACCCGCATCACTAAACATTTGAATTCTCGAGAGCCTAAGAATCACTACTACCCTCTATGAGGCGGTGGAATGCTTTATGAACATGAGATTCCATGTGTGCCATTAGCCTTTGAAAACTATCCATTTGCTAGTGGAGCTTCTAAAGACCTCTTCGGAAAGAAACCTCTCAATAAAAAATATGCCATTGATTATGTTGAATATCATTCAAAAGCTAATATGTGCACTATGAATTACAACCTCTCCCACATTCGAACCTAGGCCCAAAATATGTGAATCCACGTCTCCCCACTCCACGTCTCCCCACTCCACCATTGAGTATATTTTCCAGGTTCACAAGCTAACCAACACCAGTCCCAGATTACACCACACAAATTTTCTCCCGCTAGTCACAAGATACTCCACCCACCAACCCAATTAGGCCTTGCCTCACCACAAACGGAAAAAACCTCGATTGATGGCTCCTTATTTCCTTGTCACTTAACAAAGATAATGTAACACCTTGTTTTGATTTACTTATTGGTTAATAAACTTGTTATGGAATATTTTGACCGAGAAAAGAATAAGGGTATTCGTTAACAAGACTTGAATATATTATCTTTTGTCTTTTACAAAAAAAGAGTTAATTAAAAATTCCCTTGAGTAAAAGGAAGGAAGTAATTGATTCGTAAATGATTCCAAGAACCCAGGGTAAAAAGGTTGAGACAATTATGACAGTTACCTTCCCAAAAAGAATTAAAAGGAAAATCCTAAGAAGGGAAGGGGTTCTATGAAGCAAGGATGTTGGGGTTAAACAACAGGTTGTTGCTATGAGTTATCCAGAGCTGGTGAGGAAACTAGTGGAGCTCAGGAATTACCCAAGTGAAGTAAAGACTGGATTTTGATCCTGATGTCTAACTTCTTGTCTCAGAGAATTACCTAGGCCCTAGTGAGTGTTAGGTCCCTATATTACTAGTATAGCCCCTTATTTGTTAGTGTAACCCCTATATTTTTTATTTTGGTGGGCACTATTAACCCCATATTTTATTATTGTACTTATATATTATTATTGTTAGGTGGCTAGGATTACATTGTGGCCCCACTAAGATTACATTGTGGCCCCATGGACTCCTATATATAGAAAGGAGGTTTTGTAATTTGTATCATCCAAGAATTGTTCATTCATGTAATGTATTGGAGGTTTCCCCCTCAAATTGGCTTATTTCTAAGGCGTTGATATCTCTTTTCTTCTCTTTTTGGAGCTGGTTTCACAACATTTGGTATCAGAGCTTTGAGATTCTAGGGTTTCGCTGCTCCAAACAGGTCATCGTGGAATTCTCACTATAAATTTTTTTCTACAAAGGTTCAGAATCTGAAATTTTTAGAGTGCGAAGCAAAATACCTTAGTAACATCGTCGCAAAATTTTAGAGCTTGGTTCACAATATTTTCGGAGATATGATCTGTGCAAGTTAGGTCATTTTGCAGGCTCCTGAATTTAACCTAAACAGGTCATCATGGGAATTTTCACTATAATTTTTTTTCTACGAAGGTTTAGAAGCTGAAATATTTAGGGCATGAAGCCAAAATCTCGAGGAATATCTTCGCAAAATTTCATATCTTGGTTCGCAAAATTTTCGGAGATATGGTCTGTGGAAGCTAGGTAGTTTTCAGGCTCCCGAATTTCATCTCAAAGAGGTGATCATGGGAAAATATTCATAACTCTCTCTCTGAGCATCGGATTGGAATTCTATAAAAAGTGACCGGAAGTACATGGAATGTAGTTTCTTGTCTATAAATTTCAGAGCCAAAGAAGCAAACAGTGACACGTGGCAAGTCATACAAGTTCGCTCTACTGAACTAGTCCATAATTAGGTCATTGTGGGAGATTGGACATAACGTTGTCTTGAAGAATCCAAATCAAGTTAGACCTATGGCATTTGAAAGAAGATTTAGAGAACTACTATCGGGCCAAATTTCAAATATTGAGGATCTACAAGTATAGAGATAAGTCAATTTCAATATCGAGCTCCTCAAAAGCAAGTAAAAGGTGTGTATTTTTTTCTGAATTGCATAAGTCTTGTTTGAATAATCAAGTTGAATTAGTTCCAAAGGGGAATATTGTAGAATATATATCAGTATTAGATTCTAAAATGGCCCCTAAAAAGAATTCAACACCCATTAAGCCTTTAGAAGGCTCTACTATGACTCATGAAGACGAAGAATGGCAACATGACATATCAAAATTACAAGAGCAAGTGCAGCAAATTTCGCTCTCGCAAAGAGCAACAAAAAATGACATGGAAGTTTTGAAGAAAGGCGTGGAAACTAAGATGGATGGTTTGAAGAAAGGCGTGGAATCTAAGATAGATGGCATGGAATCTAAGATTGATGGCATGGAGGCTGGCATGGAATTTAAGATGGATGACATGGAAGCTAAAATCGATGAGAAAATGGAAAACATGAAGGTTTCCTTGGAAGGTTTGACAAAGTTGATACAAGAAATGTTTCCTAATGGTGAAAAGATAGTAGAAGAACCTCATGATGAGAACAAAATAAATGTTAATCGTGATTTCATAAACTCTAATGTTGGCGGGAAGAACCACCATATTCTAAAAATGGATATGAGGAAGTTTGATGGAAAGGATCCTGTAACATGGATACTACAGATGGAGCAATATTTTGATCTCCATAACGTGCAAAACACACAAAAGGTACTCATTGCAACTTTACATTTAGAACAAAATACATTTGTATGGTATCGATTGCTTTTCTCTCGTAAAAAAATTGTCACTTGGTCAATTTTTACAGAGGAAATGATAGCACATTATGAGGATACAAAGAGCAACACCTTCTTTACCCAATTGATAAATCTCAAACAAAAGGGTTTAGTGGGGGAGCACATTGTGGACTCCAAAAATTGAACATAAGGGTAAGTGATATTCCAGAAGAACACAGGATTGATCTCTTCATAGGTACTTTAAAGGATAACATCCAACATGAAGTTCACATTTTGGAACTTGATTCATTGGAGAAGGCATTCAGGTTGGCAAGAAAAATTGAATGTAAAATTATGGCAACAAGGAAGCCTACCACTCACTTCTATAAAGAGGGAAGTGTTGCTACTCCTAGATTTCCACAACCTACAAGGTTGACACGACAACAATTGGAAGAAAAAAGAGCAAAAGGGCTTTGCTACAGTTGTGATAGAAAATAAACTAAAGGTCATAAGTGTGCTGAGAAGAAATTATTTTACATAAATTGTGAAGAGGAAGAAGAAAATGAACAAGAAGAGGATATACACCGGGAACCAACCCTAGAAGAGGAAGAAATGAGTCCGACCATATCGTGTAATGCATTGGCAGGAATTACCACTCCTCAAACTCTCAAGATAGAAGGACATATCAAGAAGAAAAAGGTAATAGTGTTGATTGATTCAGGTAGCACCCATAATTTTATTCATTGTAAGGTAGCCAAGGAATTGAATTGTTTCCTATACCCAGCACCAGAATGTCAAGTGATGGTTGCAAATGGAGGAACTATAAATTGCTTTGGAAAATGCCATAGTATCAAGCTAACCATGGGGGAATATGTATTGAATAGTCCAATGCTTTCCATTCCTATGGGAGGTGTTGATGTTGTACTAGGAGTACAACGGTTACAATCTTTGGGGACAGTATCTTTTAATTTTCAAGAACTTTTCATGAATTTTTTTTTAGAAGGAAAGGAAGTCGAATTACAGGGTATTGCAGGGAATCCAGGAAATATAATAAGCTCTAATGTCATGACAAAGCTTCTAAAGAAAGAAAAATGAGGCGTAATTGCACAATTATGCTCACTAGAAGTTCCAACATCAAAATCATCTATTTCTGTAGATCTCCAACAAGTCTTGGACAATCATTCCAAGGTGTTTGAAACTCCCAAAGGACTCCTACCTATTCATGATCATGATCATGCTATTCATTTGATTCCAGGAAGTGTTCCTCCAAACATCAGGCCTTATAGATATCCTTACTTCCAAAAGAGCGAAATTGAACGTATGATTGCAGAAATGTTAGAGGCGGGTATAATTCAACCTAGTCAAAGTTCTTTCTCTGCTCCTATAGTATTGGTACATAAGAAGGATGGATCATGGCGCATGTGTCCAGATTATAGGGAGCTCAATAAGCTCACCATTAAAGATAAATTTCCCATTCCTGTGATTGATGAACTATTGGATGAATTACATGGAGCAATTTGTTTTACCAAGTTGGATCTTCGTTCAGGATATCATCAAATTAGAATGAAGACTGAAGATATTCCAAAAATAGCATTTCGAACTCATGAGGGTCATTATGAATTTTTGGTCATGCCTTTTGGCCTTACCAATGCACCTTCTACATTTCAAGGGTTGATGAATTCCATTTTCAAACCCTTCCTTAGAAAATTTGTGCAAGTATTTTTTGATGATATACTAATCTACAACAGGTCTTGGAAGGATCATGTTCAACATGTTGACAGGGTGCTCAAACTATTGCAGGAGAAACAATTATATGCAAAACATCCAAATGTTTCTTTGGAGTACAAGAGGTGGAATATTTGGGTCATATTGTATCTCACGAGGGTGTTAAGGTAGACCCTAACAAAATTAAAGCCATTAAGGAATGGAAAGTCCCCACAACCATAAAGGAGTTGCGAGGATTTCTCGGGTTAACAGGGTATTATCGCAAGTTTGTTAAGAATTATGGGAGAATAGCAGCACCTCTAACAACATTATTGAAGAAAGATGCATTTCATGGACTCCTGAAGCAACTAAGGCCTTTGAACATCTTAAAGAGGCAATGTGCCTAGCACCAGTCTTAGCTACGCCAGACTTCACAAAAACCTTTATTGTGGAATGTGATGCCTCAGGAAATGGAATTGGTGCTGTTTTAAAGCAAGAAGGAAGACCCATTGCTTTTGAAAGTCATCAAATCAAAGGAAAGTATTTACAGAAACCTATTTATGAGAAGGAAATGTTAGCAATACTGCATGCACTAAAGAAATGGAGAACTTACCTAATGGGAAGACACTTCAAGGTAAAAAATGACCATGATAGTCTTAAACACTTTTTGGAACAAAGACTATCTTCAGAAGAGCAGCAAAAATGGGTCACAAAGATGTTGGGTTATGACTTTGAAATAATCTACAAAAAAGGAAGGCTTAATGTTGTTGCAGATGCACTCTCAAGAAAGAATGAAGAGGTGGAAGCATTGCTTTGTGCCATTTCTATTATCCAACCAGATTGGATAACCGAAACAAGAGATGAATGGAAGAAGGACAAAGATGTATGGACACTCATTCAAAAGTTGCAGCAAGATCCTAGTACATATGATACATTTAGTTGGAAAAATGATTCCTTATGGTACAAAGATCGCTTATATCTATGTAAGAATTCCCAACTAAAACAAAAGATTCTTTTGGAATTGCACACTTCTCCTTTAGGAGGACACTCAGGATTTTTAAAAACTTACCACATGGTGAAGAAAGAATTTTTTTGGGATGGCCTTAAATCTGATATTCAAAAGTTTGTGGCATAATTTTTGGTTTGCTAGAAGAATAAAGTTGAGACAATTAAGACCCCGAGACTTCTACAACCTTTATCCATTCCAAGTCAACGTTGGGAGGAGATTCCACTGGATTTTATCACAGGTTTACCTAAGTCCAAAGGAAAGAGTGTCATCATGGTGGTAGTTGATAGACTTACCAAGTATGCACACATTTGTGCATTATCTCATCCATTTAAACCAAGTACAATTGCTACTACATTTATGGACACAATTCAAAAGCTACATGGAAACCCAAGGGTTATTGTGAGTGACAAAGATCCCATTTTTACTGGAAATTTTTGGATGGAGTTATTTTCTTGTTTGGGTACTCAATTAGCTCATAGCTCATCTTATCATCCTCAATCTGATAGTCAAACTGAGATACTAAATAAATTTTTGGAAGGATATCTTCGTTGTTTTGTATCTGATAAACAAACACAATGGGTCAAGTGGTTACCTCTCGCTGAATGGTGGTATAACACTTCCTTCCATAATGTAGCAAAAATTACCCCATTTATGGCACTTTATGGATATCATCCACCATCCATCACATCATCTTTAAGAGAAAATTCGAAGGTTCAAGCGGTGGAAGATCACATCGAGCATCAACAAGAAGTTCTCCAAATCTTAAAGGATAACCTGAATTTGGCACAAAATCAAATGAAACAATAGACATATCAACATCGCAATGAGAGAAGTTTTGATGTAGGAGACTGGGTATTTTTACGGCTACAACCATACAAAAAAATGTCCCTCAGGCAAGCTAAGAAGGATAATAAAGTATCGCCAAAGTACTATGGTCCTTACAAGGTGTTGCAAAAGATTGGTACTATGGCATACGAATTGGAGCTTCCTGCTTCTTCACGAATGCATCTAGTTTTCCATGTTTCATGCTTAAAGAAGGTTATAGCTGAAAATCTTCCAGTTCAAACAATATTGCCAGAACTTGATGAGGAAGGAAAAATCATTTTGGAACCTGAAGCGGTCACAGAAATAAGAACTTGACAGCTACGAAATTGATCAATTTCAGAGTATCTCCTCAAGTGGAAGAACATACCCACTGAAGATTCTACATGGGAGGATGAGGATTTTATACAGAATCACCTAGAGCTACTCAAGCGTTGAGGAAAACACTTTTTTGAAGGAGAGGGGCATGTTAGGTCCCTATATTACTAGTATACTCCCTTATTTCTGTTAGTGGAACCCCCTTATTCTTATTATTGTACCCCTGTAACCCCCATATTTTTATTATTGTGCCCTTAAATTATTATTGTGAGGTCGGCTAGGATTACATTGTGGCCGCAATAGGATTACATTGTGGCTCCATGGACTCCTATATATAGAAATGAGGTTTTGTATTTTGTATCATCCAAGAATTGTTCATTCATGTAATGTTTTAGAAGTTGCCCCCTGGAAGTGGCTTATTTCTAAGGCGTTGATATCTCTTTTCTTCTCTTTCTGGAGCTATTTTCCCAACAGTGAGGAGAAAGGGGAGAGTAGAGGACGTGATTGCCCGACTCAAGGTTGGGAGGATTATTAGTTACTGGAAGAATCCTCTGGTATAGGTATTTAAGTATCTTATATTTACAGTTTAAACATTAATAACAACAGGAATAAGCCTTACTATAATGTTATAATTGTTATAGGTGGTGTTTACAGTAAGTCACAATTATAAATTATTTTATGTTAGAATTGTTTCAGGTAGTGTTTACTGTATGACACAATTATAAATTATTCTCTGTTATAATGATTACAGGTAGTGTCTACTGTAAGTAGTAAATGTGGAATTGAAACGATAGGAGTATGTTCAATAAACTCTGTAAATCCAACTTATGACAAAAATTATATTCTATCTAAAAATCTAGTACTAATACATTAAAAATCATTGATAGATAAATTGATTTCATATGATTAAATTAGAGGATATCTTAAAAAGAGCATATCAAATAGTACAACAAGATAATACAGAGAGTAGGGTTACGATGCAGTGAGGATTCAAGGGTTTAGGCCTACGGGTTTAGTACCCGAACTTGAGGGATGAGTCTGGGTTCACGTCCCTTAAGACAATGACCCGACACACACACACACACACACACACACACACACACACACACACACATAATCCTTTAAGAAACTAGTGGAAAAGTTGAAAGAATAAGCAATATTGCATAGAAGTAAAAGAAATAACATTTCAGAATTTCTTTAACAAGTAATGCACAGTAAAGCCCAACATCAACCAAAAAGAATATAACTGTAGAGTCTAGAAATTAACATAATAGACAGTCCTTATTTATATAAAGGATATACCTCTTACATTGTTTTTTTATTGAAATAGAGTTACTAAAAAGAAACAACTCTCATGTCGTAAATTAATACATGCAGGAGGAACCAAAAGACAAACATAGAGTCGTGGAAATTGATTGAAAGTCCGAATGATGGACTAAGCACCTAAAAAAAATACACTTAGAAATAAACTGTGGAACAAATACCTTTCTTTTGCCTTGTTAGATATAAAGCAATTAAATACGTAGAAAACTAAATAGTTTTGCAAAGAGGGTCAAGCCCTAGTAAAACCCCTTTGTAAACAGTAACCAGAGTAGAAAATTCATGGCTAGGCTGAAAATGTTTCATGATAGAAAAACCACAAGTCCCTGCAAGAGACAGAGGGGTGGTCATGATTATAAACATGAGTAAACCCAACTATCAATTACATAACCATAGTAAGAGTGAATGGGAAGAGAGCCTACTAGTAAGGGAACTCGTAGGGCTCTAGAGAATGTCCTACTGCTGACTTTGACTGGCATGCAGACCCTGCGTTCACAACTGTAGCTGTGGGGTTATGGCCATTGAAGAGTAACAATACCCAAGATAAAAATGTAAACATAAAATAAGCTAATGACTGTCAAAATTATTATCTGAAGTGTTGAGGAAGACGGGAAGGTCCGTGCGGTCTCTCTGCCTACTAAACATAATTAGTATGCCTCTTTGCGATGGAGATGAACCCTGAGACGCCGAGAGAACCAGAAAGAGGAATAGAGTGTTACAAACTCTCTCATTACCTACTGTATTGGAAAGAAAAACAAAATGGAAAATGAATTGCAAGAAATAACCCAAATGTAATGACTAGTAGAGATTAAGATGCATAGTAATAAATCTATGGACTGAAAAGACAAATGTGGCATGGTCATACTGGTGGGAAACACTGTGTTGCAGAGGAAGTCATCTAATGATAGACAAAAGAAGGAACCAAACTTGTAGAGTCGAAAACTTGATCTCGACGGCAGAACAAATGCAAAGACATGCAAGAGGATGGGGTGGGTGGTTACCATAACCATCCTTCCTTGTGTCTACACTGTTGATCTCCAAGGTAATAACTGGACGGGCAGATTAAACCCAAGGGCAGAGCGCGGGACAAAGGGCAGCCAAAGGTGCGGACAGGTGGAGGTCAACATAATGATCAAGACATGCAATATTAAAACAATTAACACCTCCTCATAAACAAGTGTATCGGCAATCAAATCCTTTGCAATTGATAATATATGCAGCGATATCTAATGTCTGACAAAGAACAATAAAACATTATAGCAAATACAATCAGTTTGGTAAGGGTATACGAAGAATTAATAAAGAACGCTATGGGAATTCCAATGGGATCACCTGAGCTCGAAAAATGTATTATTATGTTAAACATACAAACCCTTGTAATGACATTATAAATATATGTAGACTTCAGAGTTTGAGAACTCATGTATTAGTAGTTTTTTTAATTATTGTTTTAGGATGATTAATAAAGTTGAAAATCATAAAAATGACTATATGCATGCTTTAAGAATAGTGTTTTCATAGTAGTTGAAAAGATATATGTAAATAATGACATGAAATAACGTGTTTATACTTAGGAATATAATTACTATAATAATAAGTATAAAAAAAAAAAAAAAACTTTTTATGTGGATAGAAGTAAACACTCTGTAAAAATGAGCACCCCAGCTGGCCACCAACCTTCATACTCAACACCAAACGTAACTTCCAAAATCGACTGCCCTGTCGTGTGATATTTAAAATGCATGGATGAACGCTCAAGACCACCACAAGAGAGAAAAATTAAAGGGAAAGAAAACAAAACATCGTTTAAATATTTTTATTTGAAATATTTTAATATTTTCTTTTATATTCGTGGTTATTTTATTGCATAAAACCCAATTATAATTATATTATTAAAATTACTGAAGGTGAAATAATAACATAAAATAATTTCAATTAAATCACATATATTTTTACATTTAAATTATCAATGGATAAACATGTTGTTTTTAAAAATATTGTGTATCCATTTATATAATTTTAAAGAGATTAATTTCTATTGGATTACATTGAACTAAAGAATTCTTAAATGTCAGAAATTAAAATAATTTATCAATTTTATAAATTAATATAATTTAATATTAATATAGATAATTTCAAAATATTTATATAAATAATCTAATAATAAAATACATATTTTGAAAATATATAGATATTTTCAAAATATTTATATAAATAATTTAATAATAAAATATATATTTTGAAAAAATATATATAAATAGATATGTTAATTTAATAAATTTTTATACAATTATGAATAATTATTAAGTGGATGATGTACTTTTCACTATCATAAAATATTTATAGAATATTTTTAGTAATAGTGATGATAGAGAGTTGAGATTTATCTAGAAGGTAGGTATATCATATTTTTCAATTTAATTAAAAAAATGCCATGTCCACATTTGTCATTGAAATGGTATGGGTTATTGCTACTTTATTATGTTTTTTCTAATCATACGTATTTTTTAGTCTGTATTTGTTTTTCAATTTAATTAAAAAAATGTAATGTCCACATCTTTCATTGAAATTTTGTTTCTTATTGTTACTTTATTATGTTTTTTTTATTATATATATATTTTTAATGTGTGTGTAAATTTATAATTTAGTTATTTTTATGATTTTTTTTTAATTTCTGCAAAGTGTGATGTATTATGAGGTAATTATTCATGTCCATTATGGATTCTTAATGATGTGATTAATCTGAAAGACATTTATCTAGATTCCCCCCCCCTCAAATTTGGATATATTTTCCTATACGTGAGTTGGTATCTATTCCTTGTATCTAGCTACAAAGCTCTCTATTTTTTGTTGCATATGGTTTTTGCCTCTATCAACATGATGCTCATAGTAGACAAACCCTCTTCTAACTCTAGCTCTCATTCTAGGAACTGTGGGAGCTCCAAGTAGATTTTGTGTGGCTAGAAAAACCCATTACTAAGAAATAAACTTTAATACCTCCTAGGTCCACCTCTTTCTCTCAATGGATTGACTTATAGTCAACATGTCAGCCTTTTCAACTAAGCGCTAGTCTTTCCATAACATTATACAGTTCTAGACTGCATCACCACCATGACCAATGTCGCCCTCTAACTTGCATACCCATTGCACGGGGGTTGAATAGGAATTGGATTTTCGGCTTTCTAATACTTATATTTCCACCAAATTTCTTGTGTTGTTTCATAGTGGTATCTACTAAAGTTAGAGTTCCCCAAATTCCTATATGTACAACCCCACCAACATAAACTACATGTCACTAGATGTAATGGCCTATGTCTTGGTCTACCCCTAAAACTACCAATTATTCCAAAGGACATTCACCTGACATGGGAGGAGAATTATAACAATATTGAATGCCTATTTCACCAAACTCTTCTAGCATAACTTCATTTGTCCAACATTCCCTGGTTTATGTACCTCTGATGTCCTTCCAATTTCTATAAATGACAACCATCTACATCTACACAAACTACCTGCATAGGCCTGAGGCCTCCGACTTTGGGAATCAAACTTATCCATAGACACAACAACGACACGCCCTAAACAAGTAAGGAAATTTCCATATACCACTTCTATTCCCCTCCTTTGAATTAGAAATTCTCCAAAACACAAGCCCAACTACATAATCAACGGATTCCTCCTCTCACTACACTTGTAGTTGGGAGAAGAGAGAATTTTCTTAGAAATTTGTGTACCAACTCTTAAACTCCATGCATATTCTCCCCTATACCAACTTAAAAGATATACGAGTGTCCTATCATCTTCAAACTCTAGGCCTCACCTTCCATTGAGTACCTATATGCTAAACATAATTACATGATACTACTTCGCATGAATTGTGCTTTAACCAACATACTATTGCCATAATTTCATTCCTAGGATCAAGGATGTTTTAATTTCCTTTGTAATGAGTACTACACTTTCCATGGGCACAGTGCCATGACCCCCTACCTATTGGTTTTGTGGGGAAGTGACACCTCAACTCGCTTTCCATGTTGCTCACCGCATCTCAGGAAAACACATTTAGATATTACTTAACCATATATATTCAAATATTTTATTTATAATCTCAAAATGGAAAAAGATCGTCCTCTGAAACTTTTCATGTCTGATAAACTTGGGTCTTTAAATGAAAAATCAGTTTGCAAATTCTTTAAAGATGAGCGGTTAAGTTTTCACATGAACATAAAAGTGAAAAAAATTCATATGAAACTCAATATGAAAAACATGCAGAGAAAAAATTTGCAAGTGATAATGAGGTTCACCCCTCCTTGGCTACATCTCTGACCCTGTTCCAAGGGCTAGACCACTTTATTGATCTCAACAACAAATGAGCATACTACAAATTGTTAAATCTACAGTGGCATTATTTATCCTACAAACAAATGTTCTTCTACAAAGAACTCTCACTAAAAAATATTACTCCATACAACAAGTCATGATGGTTTCAATAGAAAAGGACTCTCTCACCATAGTTCCTTGTACTCCACCTAAAATAAAAAAGCACAAAAATACAACTACTTCACAACGAAGTGTTGAAAAGGGATTCCCATAATCACACTCATAAAATAATGAAAATAGCTACTCTATTGAAGTAATAACTATTGTAGATACATCTAGAAAGCTTCAAAACCATTTTCTAGGCTCTTTTCATGCTCATGAAGGTCTCTATATGGACTTAAAACAATCTCTGTCTATGTTAGCCATCTATAAATTCTGTTATATCTCATGATGGCTAAATATCCCTTCAGTTTTCAAGAAACAATTTTTTATAAAAATCTTGTGTTTTCTTGAAAACCCACTATGTTCATTATTTGTCAAATAATCACTCCACTGAAATATTCATAAAAAAATCCTTCAAGTAGCCCTACTGTTATCATAAGAATATTTTTTTCAGACCCCTTTTCCATCATTTCACCTTCACAATTTCCTCCAAAATCCCTCCATTTCACTTATATTTCACCTATCCTAACAACCCTTTCTTCTCTTCTAAAAAAGCCCCTTTTCCCCTTTATTTTTCCTCATTTCTTCTTAAAAAACCCTTGAAAGCCTTATACAAATTTTTGTATGGTTTAAAACCCTCTTTTTATAACTGTCAGAACTCTCCAAAAAGGCCCAAAACCCACTTTTTAGGCCTATTTCTGACCTTTATAAAGACATGCCTTCAGCCCCTTTGGGCTTAAGTCCACCACTCCTTTCTTCATGTGACCCAATGGCACGACCGCACCATGCTTCCATTAAGCCCCCTCCATTTCTTATTTCATCCCCCGCCATTACCTTTCTCTGAGATCATCTCCACCGTTGATCTACCCGATCCAACAGCCATCGCATTCTCGCCTTTTCATCTCGCTCCCAACCATTCCCTTATACCCACTTTTCTCTAAGATCATCTCAGTCATTTATCATATAGATCTAACGATGATCGGGTTCCCTTTAAATCTCGAGCATTCCCCGAACCCCTTTACTCATTCATCTCCCAAAGTAATCCCCACTATCAATCCAAAGCCTTAAACCTAGATCCAACGGTCTCCACCTCTTTCCCCTATCATCCATCCTCTCACCCATTCATTTCTCATTCCCATCGCGATGAAATCTTGACCATTGATCTCGTTAATCCAACGGTGATCGAAAATCTTGAATTTCTAAACCCCTCCCAATAGCCTTTCTGCAACATGACAAATACGCTTACGTCAGCACCCGGTCCCACCGCCAATCAACTTCGCCGATCGTGCTCATTCCTCATCGTCGATCTGGCTCCCCCAGATACGACGATATAAAAATATTATCGTGCTCATTTCTCTAAAATGGTTTAACACCCCATTTCAACGCGATAAAACTGCTTACCACCCATCTCTCGCACGAAAACTGCCCGGTATTGCCCAAAACCGCTTACCTTTATTTCGTGCCCAATTTCAAAATTTTCCTCTGCCTATATCATCCTGCCATGAAATCTCTCCTCCATGCATTCTCCCTTCCTCTACAAATTTCTCCCAAACCCTCCATAAGCCTCTGAAAAGTAGTTTTAGCCACAAACGCAAGATTATTAAAATTTTTTTGTTTTCTTGTAGGTTTTAAATGGTGGTCCCGAGCCCGAAGGGCCATCCCACAGTCAAATTTAGTGACTGAGGCCTCAGGATGACGATCCGAGGGTCTGTAAGCAAAGAGGAAAGGGATCCAGGGTTTTATATCAATGATTGATTGGTGCCTCATGAGCATTAATCCTTTTTTAAACCCTCCAATTCATCAAAGAAGCCTCCTACACGTAGAGGAAGAAAAAGATCAGTGAAGATTGAATAACAAAGAACGAAGACTGAGCTTAAAGCTTAATTGAAGATTAAAGGATAAAACACAGTTAAAAAAAAGTGAATAAAGGTTTAAAGAAATCAGTAAAACAATAAAGACAACATGAGGAATTATGAAGGCCAAAAGCGAAAGCAGACTTTAAACATAATTTAATGATGAAATTAAGGAAACTTAGGCTAAAGGCAGCCTCGAATACATCAATAGAGAGAATTTATTCACTCAGAATATCTCAAAAGCCACCTGTAGCCCATTTTCTACCTACAAAGACAAATTGGCAGTTATTACACAGTCAGAAGATATTTTAATTTGTCAAGGCAGTTATTGTAAAAGATAGAGATAGGCTGCAAAGTCAAAATTTTCACCTATCTTTCCTTAGAAGTTAAGACAAAGTTATTAAAATAGGGAAATAGTTGTAGTTGTTCCTACCTTATGCCTTGCATGGTTTTCAAGGTCAAGAATGCATTTATTTTGTAATAAATGACACTCAAACCCTAGATCAGTTCCACCTTCTCATTTGCAGTATAAATAATACATTAGAACTCATTGTATTGTTGGCATTCGATGACTCTTTGAAGTAATATACAGTCTTGTTGAAGTTGAAAGGAAATTGATGTTCTGGAATTTGTGGATGTCTTGACCTATTTGTTGATGAAGAAGGCTCTATCATTGGATCCCTGAGCTTGGTTGTTGGTGAAGTACTCTAAATCTGTTATTGTTATTTTCTGTTTCATTATGTTTCACCATGCTATGTTGCAGTAGAGTAAAAATTTTAGGCGAACAAATGTCTTTTGAAAGCACCTTTCTTTTGCTTACTCTTCACTATCTTAATGTTTTCTTCTACTAAGATATTCTAGAGAATTATTAATTTCTCACTAGAACCCTTATGCTTGTTTATTTCTTAAATAGTTCAATATAGTTGGTCTTAAGAATGATTTGTGGTTTTCCCTGCTTACTTGTTGCCACTTAAAAAATTGTTTCTGAAGTCTCCCTTCAAAGTACCATTGTTAAATTCTGCCAAAGATGTTTTTTTCTGATCATACCCTTTGTACTTGCTTAAACAATTGTTTTGAAGGTATTTATAGTTGTAATCAAAGATTTTTAGGCATTCCCTCTTCTATGAATGTACTTATTTGTGAATCTTGAATGTTTTCATATTTTTGAAGGTGGAATCACTAGAAGTTAAATGAGTTTCTCGCCTTCTATATTTCATTGGAAAAGTCTGTCTTGAAATTATTATTTTTTGAAGTGTGGTTTGTAGAATTTATGGTTAGCCGTGTCTATTGAATGCCTCTTCATGTTCAGATAATGTTTTGAGTCCCTTTGTTGAGAAGTACATATAATTAAGGATTATTAATTGCCCTTAGTTATACTTTCCTTCTAAATCCTTGATGTCCATTTCATTCCACCTGCAAGACTTTTAAGATCCACTGGCCAAGTTAGATTTTCCCTTTGATATCCCAAATACATTGATTAAACTTGTTACAACTTCCACTTAACTCCATTTCTCAATGACTTAAGAATTTTATCATTCTATCTATGCTGCCTAGATCATCACGTCCAACCAAACAATCAAACAAACTTGCACCTAATAACTATCCTAAAATCAAACCCTTAAAAGAAAACAAGTCATATCTTTGCAAGAAAATTGAGAGATCCCTCTCTGAGACTAGGAAGGCTAGGTCCTAGAGCTCTAAAGATTGGTTTTGATGTTGCCTTGTCACTTGGTATGCCAATCTGCCAGATCACAGGACTACAACATAATGGAAATCACGGTGGGACCTATCTGAGTAAGTACCAAGCCTGCACACCCTTAAGCATTCAGAAGCCCTTATATACAAAGAATATCCAGTGAATCTGCCACCTCATCTCCACTACAACATAATGGCGATCACAGTGGGACTCGAGTATATAGTTTCCTAGCAAGCCCTTATAGACTCTTTTTCCCCTCAAATTACCTCAGAAAATCAGCTGATAAGCCATAGAGTAGACTCTATTTGGTTCACCACCTTATCTAAGTGATGAAATCAAGTATAGGACACTCTTATTAGCCATAGAACTGTTTAAAAACTCAAAAAACCCAAAACATTTCAGATTGGCCCTCGAAATACTTGTTGGTGGTGGACAATAACACATTTTACCTTAAAAAAAAAGTTAAAAATTTCCACCCGGTGACTCCACTAGTCCCATTAGGCCTACTTATCCACTAGGACTCCAGATTTCCTTAGGATTGTGTTAACCAGCCCTAAAAGAAGTTTAGGAGTCTAGTCCCATATTTTAGCAAGATACTAAACGCTAAGAGAGTTTAAGCTTTTTAAAACAGTTCTTATACTTTCAAACTCTCTTAAAAATTTTGAAATTTAAATCTGGCTTCACATAGGATCTATACCAGATCTCATCCAGACCCTAATCCTCCTAAAATAGTTGATGATCCAGAAAATATCTTGTGGCAAACTTCTAGATCTGGAAATTTAACTACTCTTAGGACTGTCCAAAGAACAAGATCTGTCCCTAAAAATCTTACAGTATTGAAATATCCTCACTTTGACTTGCCTCATACAAAGAAATTATTTAGAACCAAGTCATATAGTAATATAGACCAAGCTCACTTTGAGCCCACAGATTTGCAACAAAGATTTAGCAGAGAAGCATCACCTTCTACTTCACCTGATTCTCAGTTTCTCCATCACTTCAACTCCTTTCATAAAAAATCTGCTCAAAATCAGTTTGCTGGCCCAAGTGTTTCCTCCACTCCCATTCACACATCCACTATTCGAAACACTCCATTTTAGCCCACATTTCCTCCTGTAAACCCACCTCTTGTAAATCCCCCATTATTTCCTACCATGGCTGCATGGTATGCTCCATTAGTGTTACCACAACCTTTGGTTCCTTTACCCAATGATTATCAGTCTAGAATTCCCCATTTTACTGGAACTGAATCTACTACTGCCCAACAACATGTAGATAAAATGGATGATGATTTTGATTACATGGAAATAGAATAAGAGACCATTAAGATGAGAATATTTACCCAAAGTTTAGGAGGAGAAGCCAAGAAATGGTTTAAAAGCTTAACTCCTAATAGCATAAATGATCTCCCTTCTTTATACCAAACATTCATAAACAAATGGGAAATAAAAGATAATCCTCTCCAAATCCTTTTAGAATATAGTAATCTTAAGAGAAACTCTAGGGAAAGTGTCCAAGATTATTTCACTAGATTCAATAGTGTTTACAATGCACTTCCCCCAAACACGAAACCTCCACTAGGATTAGCTTTGGCCAAATTCCCAAAGGGATTTGATCTTGACATGGCATATCAGCTAAGAGAAAGAGACCCCTCAACTTTAGAAGATATGCAAAGGGTAGCCATAAGTGTAGAGGCAAATCTGATTGAGAAAAGAGCTAGGTTGAAATCAGAGAAAAGAGTTACCTACAAAGATGAAACAATGGCCTCAGCCTCATCATATGATACCAAAATTGACAACTTAGTAAGCGTAATGGAGAGAATGCTTGAAAAGATAAATCTGAATGATAGAGTGCCTCCTAGAGAAAACCAAACCAATCCCCAAAACAGAAATAAAAATCCAAATTTTAGAAGAGATCCTAACCAAGATAGACAAAGAGATAATGATCAACAAATTAGGCCTCCCTTTTAGCAAAACTATGTAGATCAAGAGGAAGAAAGGGAAGCCGAAAGGTTGGAAGAAAATCATGTAAATTTAATAGGATCTGACAATGAGAATGATGCTTTTCTCACTGAAGAAGAACAAGGGTTTTTCTCCTCAGAACAAACTAACACAACCTATGAGAATTCTGAAGATTATAGATTGGGGTTTGAAAATGCAATAATGGAGGTTCACAAACAATACGATCTTAGAAGCAAAGGGAACCTAGATATTTTAAATGACAAAAACACTAATACTGCTGCTAGGAAAACTTCAGAAAATTAGCCTAAAAGGACAGCAAGTAACACCAACACTATGGCCAAGAAAACTGATCTAAAAAAAGATAAAAAAAGCCAACAAAGTGTTGAACAAAGCTACCCTAGTACCTCTACTAGTGGCCCTATCAAATCTGTCCTAAATAATAGTCCAAATAAAATTTAGAAAATCAAAATTGTTGAAAGAGCTATGGCTGACAAAACAAATGTAAATATCTCAAAATATTTAGTCGCTTTCAGACTTGAGGGTGAGATTGTGAAGATCAAAATTAGCATACCTCTAGCTAAATTAGTAACCCGGGATGTATATAAAAACCAAGTTTTGAAAGCTTTGAATATAGGCAGTGATACTGATACTTCAAACTTGACAGATGACAAACCAGAATTGTTGTTTGGTCCTAAAGTTGAAGGAAAATACCAAGAATGGGTTGTCCCTCCCTTCTATGTTAGCTTGAACATACATAATAAGATCTTGCACAATGCCATGCTAGACTTAGGTGCTTCACATAATCTTATGCCAAAAGTAGTAATGGAGAACCTAGGCTTACAAATTACTAAACCATATAAGCACCTGTATTCTTTTGATTCAAGAAGAGTCAAATGCTTGGGTTTAATCAAATATTTATGTGTTAACCAGTCACAAATTCCTGCTAAGAGTCTAGTTATGGACATAGTGGTTGCTGACATCCCCCCAAAGTATGGCATGCTTCTATCTAGATCATGGGGAGCCAAACTTCAGGGGAGAATTCAAATGGACTTTTCTTATGCCACCATCCCAGTGTTTAGCCAAACCAGAATATTATACAGGGAATCCCATATGAAATATATGGTGAGCAACATAGATAGGCCAAACAATACTCCTGTTTACTCCATTCATTCAGATTTGGATTCCTTTATCTTATATAATGAAGATGAAATCAACCAACAAGAAAAGGAAAACAAAGAAGAATTAGGACCACCTAAAAAGTCAAACCAATACTCAACAGAAGAAGCTAACAACCCTAACTTTAGCAACTTTGAACATGAAAAGGATGATGAACATAAAATAGAAACACTATGGGAACTAAGCTTCGATGGCTCTTGTAGAAAAACAAGTTCTGGAGCTGGTGTATGGATACATAACACAAACCAAGGACACTCTTATAAACTAGATTTTCCATGCACCAATAACATTGCAGAATATGAAGCCCTCCTCCTTGGCCTACATTTTCTCAAAGATTTAGGAGCTAAGAAAATATCAGTCAAAGGAGATTATGAGCTAATCATTGTTGGGTTGCAAAATGAGTATGTATTTTCTAGTAAGTTCATCCTTGTTATCCTTAATTCTTATCTTTTTCATGTCTTAATGTGCTAATATATTAAGGAACTATGGTGAGAAATGAGGAATGATTGCAGTTGTGATTTAACTAATGTTTACCCTTCTTCATGCAGGAAAATGGACAAGGAACGATTGTTGTTCCCTGCTGTTGGCGCAGCCAAATCCGACAAGTAAAGAAAGGAATGAATCGGTTGTGAAAAAGGCTAAGAATGAATCAATGAGATTAGCGCGAAATAGAGGAAGATGTTTTAAAGATGGAAATTGGTTTCGAATCCCTCGGGATCTCCCGATCCTGGGGGATTACATTTACTATTTACTTTTTACCCTTTCTGACTATAAAAGGAAATGATTGTAGGAAGAAGGGGACGCTTGTTGTTTTTCCAAATTGTAAGTGTAATTTTAGACCGTATAGCCGAATAACAAAATTACATTGTAATGTGACTCAATTTCGATGATTAATTGAAGTTGTTGTTTTCATTCGCATCATTTGAAGTAATCTAGCAGTGCCTGCTGGTGGCTAAGTGCCCAGCTTTCGGTGGAATTCACTGCTTCATCTGTGTCATACATTTCCAGTTATCGCAATTGTGATGGTTTGATAGTATTATTGATTTATATGATTTTATCTCCTTGCTGTTCATTATTTTCCTGTGCTAACCAAATAGTTCTGTTTTATATGATTTACGGTATTGTTATTTATTTAGTTTACTTCTGCTTTCGGATTGAGTTGCTTAGATAATTGTTCTACTCAATGTGATCAACTGTAATGAGTATTAACTACTACTATTAGGCTCTCATATTGATAACATTGTTGTTTATTGAAGAATGCATTTGATTTAGATTTAATCAGTTTCGAAGAGAAGAGTTATCACTACTGTAATCTTAACTGATATTGTTGTTACTTGAATTGCTGTAGGATTTGATTTCATTAGAGGATTGAGTTTTCTTTTAATTGCAATTAGAATTTACTTGCTGCTTCCATTTAATCTTGTATTAAAAGATCTATACTGCAATTTGTAAAACATTACTCTCTAATTTAAATAGAAGCCACATACTGTGTGCACTCTTGAAATAGAAAGACTTACTTGGATTGATAATTAATGTGAGGATAATTAGGAGTTTAAAAAGGCACTTGTTATCAACCAAAATTTTGGTGTCGTTGCTAGGGAGAGTGTAAGCCATTTATGAAGAGTGATGTATATTTGATAATTTCCTGTTGAGAGAGAACTGGGTATTAAAAACAAAAGGTAAGAACCTGCGTATGGAGTATGCAAAATGCCTGCTCCCTTGCCCGCTTTCCAGCAGAGCTGTTAGAAATTTAGGGTAGAGGTAAACCTTAAAATTGTTTGTATGAATGACTAAGAAGAAAAGACTAGAAATCGATCCAATTCCACTACCCAAACCTGAAAAATCTAAGGGACCAATGACCCTTGGACAATCAACTTTCATAGACGAAATCTTGAAGAAAGCTGAATCTCAGCCATCAGTAGGTGCTCGAAACGTTTCTTCTAGAAAACCTACTATCTCCCTTTGAGCCACAGGCTTACTATTTGCAGCCTACGCTGAGTTCCATAGCAAAAATGTAGGAACTGAGCAGAGTTTTCAAGAAATTGAAAATTCGTGCCCAATTTCCTCACAGGAAGGGAATTCTTGTAATATTCGTGAAGGAGGAGGAGAAACAGGGGAAGAACCAAGATCCCCTCAGGTAGTAATTGAACAAGGAACACCTAGTATCCCAGATAGAGAGAGTGTTGTTAAGATTATTTCCACCTCTTGTGATATTCGTGAAGGAGGAGGAGAAACACGGGAAGAACCAAGATCCCCTCAGGTAGTAATTGAGCAAGGAATACCCAGTATCCCAGACAGAGGGAGTGTCGTTAAGACTATTTCCACCCCTTTGGGACACCCTAGGGATAACTCCCCAGCTCCAGAAATACCGGAAGGATATTGGCATATATTTGATCAAATGGCTAACAATCCACAAGCACCCCAAACTTCCACATTGTAGTACCCCATTGTTGACACAACTGCCAATGCTCCTATGAAAGCTATCCCTTTTCAAAATGTTCCCACCGTTCATAGGCTCTCATTAGAGGATCCAGACGCATTTCTATTTGAATTTGATGTATTATGTCGAGGTTATGATTATACCACCGACATCCAAAAACTAAAGCTGTTTCCATCTACATTAAAAGGTGCAACCTTGCATTGGTTCATGGGGCTAGGTGGATGAACAATGAATGATTGGGATCAAATGAAAAATGATTTCCTTAAAAATATCAGGATTATTGCAGATCTAGGGAATTGAAAGTCGAAATATTCCAAATGGTAGCTAGACCTGGTGAAACATTGGAAGAGTATGTAGAGCACTTCCAATATAACCACCAAAGATCCCCCTATGTAAATCCACCCCTGCCTGATAATGTGTTGAAAACTACACTAATTAAAGGGATGAAAGAACAATGGATAGAGACATTAAATATTATGGGTAAAGGTGATATATATCAAGAAGATTATGCTGATATTATTAAATTATGTATTAGGTGCTCAAGGGGTAGTACGAGACTGAAATCTATAGAACACAACATGACTACCAGGGACAACAATATCTCTGGTGGAACTGTTACTTGTATAGAAATTGGCAACTTGCTAGAAGATTTCAAAGAAAATATCTTGCGGATTTTGACGATGCAATTAGATATCATGCAGGCCAAGCAGAATCAAGCGGAAGCAAAATAGAACCTGGTGATATTTTGCCAGAAATGCAGAAAGAAGCATAGTCACAAAGAGTGTCCATTGTATATGGTACAAACCTATGCCATATGTACTAAATATCATGCCACAAAACGTTTCCCATCACTTCCAGGGTTAAAAGCAGTCTATAAAGAGGCAGAAGAAGAAACATAACCAGTCTACCTGCCAAATCAGTGTCGCCAATGGAAACCATGACAAACAGGTACGCCAACTGACCCATATTATTCCTTTTAGCCCTCGCAATATAATGCTCAACAATACATAGGAGCTATGTGGCAAACCAAACACCTTTTCCCAATTGGTCACAACAACCATTCTTTATGCCACCTTGGTCCAACCAATCAAAAAAAAATAATAGTTGGCCAAATTTTCCTTGTTTTCCACCATTTTGGCCATCCTCCACATATCCATTCCAATGGCCATCCTCTATGTCACAAAACTAGAGTTTGCAGTCAAGCTGGCAACGACCTACAAGTCAGCCGGCAGGAACAATCCCCCTACCTCAACCTATACTGCCAGCACCCTACACATTGCAACAGAACCCTCAGACCAATCTACGACCACAGCTCCCAGCCCAGCCCAACCCGAACCCCAACAATAGACCGATCCAATTTGTGCAAATTATTGAAGGACCCGAGCCAGAAATTGAGTTAAGGGAGTGTAATGAGCTGCAATTAAGATCTGGGAGGATAATAGAGTTAGAGGGGGATAAAAATATACAAATTGAAAATCCATTACCTATAGAACAACCACCATAAGTGGAGAATCCAGTTAAACAGAAAACCCATGATCAAACTATTACCTCTTCTCCACCATTCCCAGAAAGATTAATTATACCCCGCTCAATCGAATATCCAGATTTTGATCTTTTGGGAGAACTGAAAATTTTGTGTGTAAAAATACCTCTCCTCTAGGCTATTTAGGACATTCCAATTTATGCAAAAACTATCAAAGAATTATGTATGAGAAATCCAAAGAGGAAAACAAAAACAACTCCAACTGTCCATGTCATCGGTACTTTGTCTGATTTATAATCAGGCAGAGAAACACCAGTAAAATATGAGGACCCAGGAAACCCTATAGTCATAGTGCAAATAAACGGGTGCTCCTTTCCCAATGCATTAGTTGTCCTAGGAGCAACAATCAATATTCTCACAACAACAACTTGTCAAAAGCTTGGCATTACATCCTTGGACCCAACCACAACCCTCTTGGAACTTGCTGACTAATCAACTGTCAAACCGAAGGGGAAATTACAGGATGTAATGGTGTCTGTAGATTCTTGGGAATACCCAGAAGATTTCCTAATCATCAATCCTAGAAACCGACTAGATGGAAATCCCCTAATTCTAGGAAGACCTTGGCTAGCAACTGCAGATGCTTACATAAGCTATCGGACAGACAACATGACTATAGCAAGAGGAAAAGATGTGAAGAATTTAGCCTTATATCCTTCAGCTCAGCTAAGTCTAACAATAATACGAGGAAACAACCTGTATTATATTTAACTGAAAACATTAGATCACCACTAACCATAGAAGATACTCCTGAATTCAAATTTCAAACAGAAGATGACATCATTAACACTTATATTAACTAGGAAGATGCTGTATCTCATCCAAAATGTCACATGATCGAAGCAGCCCTGGATAACGAAATCGAAGAGGATCCCTTACGGGACTTTAGCAACCAATCAATCCCAACAACTTATGTTTATAATAGCAAAAAAATATAAATTGAGCTAGGGAAAACCTTAAATATCAATAAAAACCTAACTGAGGACCAGGCACAGAAGCTTGTCCAACTTCTGAGAAAATATAAAGAAGCCTTCGCTTGGGATTACCCGGACATGAAAGGGATTGATCCCCAGCTATGCATGCACCAAATATATATAGAGAAGGATGCGAGGCCCATTAGACAACCTCAATGGAGATTAAACCCTAATTTTAAAGATATTGTGAAAGATGAACTACAAAAACTGTTGGATGTGAATTTCATATATCTTATATCCGACAGCAAATGGGTCTTCCCATCAGTAATAGTATCTAAAAGGAATGGAAAGTGGCGTATATGTGTTGACTATAGAGAGCTTAATAAAGCAACCCAAAAATATCACTTTCCCCTTCCATTCATTTACCAAGTCTTGGACACACTGGCAGGAAAAAAATTCTTTTCTTTCCTAGGTGGCTTCAACGGCTACAACCAAATTCAAATTGCCCCTGAAGACCAGGATAAAACTACTTTCACTTGCCCCTGGGGAACCTTTGCTTATAGGGTCTCACCTTTTGGACTGTGCAATGCACCTGCTACATTCCAGAGGGCTATACTCAACACTTTTTCAGATCTGATAAATGAAGGGCTCAAGTTGTACATGGATGACTTTACACCTTATGGAGATGAGTTCGAGCCAGCATTACAAACGCTAGAGAAATTTCAGCAACGATGCATTGCTACCAGGCTCTGTTTAAGCCATGAAAAATGCCACATGATGATGACCGAGGGCCTCATACTGGGTCATTATATCTCAGCAATTGGAATCTAGGTAGATCCAGCAAAAATTCAGATAATTCTTTTAATACCTACCCCTTCCACACAAACTGAGGTACGCAGTTTCTTGGGATTTTTTGGATATTATAGGAGATTTATAAAGATTTTTTCTTGAATTGCTGCACCCTTATTTGCATTAACAGGAAATATTGATTTTATTTGGACTGAAAAATGTGACAGTGCTTTCGAAGATTTAAAATGGCTGACAGCCCCAGTGCTAAGGGGCCCAAATTGGGATTTTCCATTTCAGATCTCATCCGACGCATCAGACATGGCTATTGGAGTAGTTCTCGGCCAAGAGGAAGATAAGAAGCCATATGCAATATACTACATCAGCAAAAATCTATCTCCTACTGAATTGAGCTACACTGTGACCGAAAAGGAATTTTTGGCTGTAATCTATGCTATTAAAAAATTTAGACATTATATAACAGGATACCCTGTGGTTTTGTATACGAATCACTCTGCTATTAAATATCTAGCTAATAAAACTGTTACAAATGGAAGAGTGACAATATGGTTGATTCCTTTGCAGGAATTCGACATAACAATCAAAGATCGACCAGGAAAGGAAAATCCAGTAGCAGACTTCCTTTTACGTATGCCAAAGATAGATAATTTAGTAGCAGTAGAAGACCAGTTCCTTGATGAACACTTATTTGTGGTAACCTTGAAAACATCATGGTATGCGGATGTCGCAAACTACTTAGTAGTAGGTAAGTTACCCAAACAACTGACGCCTAATGAAAAAAAACAAATAGTACAACGTAGCACATGGTTTTCCTGGATTGGAGGTTATTTATTTCATACAGGGGACGATATGCACATTTGAAGATGTGTTAGGGAAGACGAAATTTTTGACATCCTAAAAGCCTGCCACGATGGGCCTTGTGGCGGACATTTTTCAGACCACCGGACTGGTCATAAAGTCTTACAGACAGGCTATTATTGGCCCACCATTTTTAAAGACACCAAGAAGTTTGTCCAGGCATGTGATAGTTGCCAAAGAATGGGATGCCCTGGGAAGTCTGATGATATGCCCCTACATCCACAGTTAGTCATCGAGCCTTTTGAGCGATGGGCATTAGATTTTATCGGTCCAATAAACCCATTATCCAATCAAAATACATATATATTAGTTGCAACCGAGTATGTGACTAAATGGGTGGAGGCAGAAGCATTACCAAGGAAAACGCAGGACTCGGTAATTCACTTTCTTTTCCAAATTTTCATGCGATATGGCTTGCATAGAGAAATAATCATAGATGGAGAGCCACAATTTATAGGCCATAAGATCGCTACGACATTAAAAAATCACCATATCTTGCACAGAATCACAACTCCATACCACTCGGAGGCAAATGGCCAGGTAGAAAGCACCAATAAAGTAATCGAGGCAATACTCACAAAAAAAATCGCATCACATAGACGTGACTGGGCTACCTGTTTGCCAGAAGCCCTGTGGGCATACTGCACAACATAGAGAAATACCACGAGATATTCCCCATATCAGCTAGTGTTTTGCAAGGAGCCTATCTTCCTAATAGAATTTGAAATTCAGACATTGAGGATAGCTCAAGAAGTAGGCTTGGATATGAATGAAGTACAAATTAACAGGCTACATCAAATCAATGAATTGGATGAAATCCGCCTATCAGCTCTTCAGAATACTGCACTAATCCAACAACAAAGAGAGAAATGGCATGATGCCCTCATCAGGAAGAAGACATTCCACGAAGGTGATTGGGCACTTATGTATGATTCTAGGTTCCAGGATTTCCCAGGAAAACTCTAGACCGGACGGTTAGGCCCCTATGAGATACAAAAGGTGCATGCTAATGGCACCCTCACATTAGCCACCATTAATGGGTCTGGCTACTCTTTTAAAGTGAATGGACATCGAGTACACCTCTATCACATACTTCTTACCAGGGATTCCTTTTGCCAATAGCTACGGGAAGATTCCACTATGCAAATTCTTGCTGAGGAGGGAAACCCGCCCACAACATCGGTCTGGTGAATAATTTATTTGTTTTTCTTTTTTAATTGTACATAAGTTTTCCTTTCTGTTTGATTGAATTTTCTTGTATAAATTGTATATAACTTGCCATTTTTTCTATTTTTCCTTTTCTGTTCCCTCTAAGGAACAACAAAAGTTCGTGTGAAGTTTCTTCTTGTTGTTCCCTCTAAAGAACAACTGTTGTTCCCTCTAAAGAACAACTGTTGTTCCCTCTAAAGTATCAACTTCTATTCCCTCTAAAGGATCAGATGATATTCCCTCTATGGAACAAAAACGTTTGTATGAATTTTCTTTTTGTTGTCCCCTTTAAGGAATAGCTTCCGTTCCCTTTAAGGAACAACCGTCGTTCCCTCTAAGGAACAAAAATTTTGTGTGCAAATTTTCTTGTTGGTCCCTTTTAGGAATAGCTGCTGTTCCCTCTAAGGAACAATTGTTGTTCCCTTTCAGGAACAGCCGTCGTTCCCACTTAGGAACAACAATTCAGTGTGCAATATTTTTCTTCTTTCTGTTGTTCCCTCTAAGGAACAATAGTTTCGGTGTGTAATTTGTATTGCTGTTCCCTCTAAGGAACAAAAATTTTCATATGCATTTTTCTTACTGTTCCCTATAGGGAACATATGATGTTCCCTCTAAGGAACAGCTGTTGTTCCCTCTAAGTAACAACACCTTTTTTGTGTGTCTTTCCTTGATGTTCCCTATAAGGAACAACACTTTTTTTTGTGAGGTTTTCTTTTGCTGTTTTAGCACCTTGTGAATACTTGTGTGAGAACACCTTTCTTTCCTTTGCCTGCTTTTTATGATCTTCTATAAGGCACAAGGGTACAAATATATATGAAAGGATACAAATCTGAAGTTTACTGGAACAAGCAAATATTGAGCATTATAATATTTAATCAAGATTGCTTGGTATTGATCGAAAAAGAAAGGACACAACCATCTATATCACTTCACTGTCCTCATTTCAATTATAAATTAAACTGATTGATTATTTGTATCATGTTGGTTCTCCCTTGTCTGTATAACTCTCTCTATATATTATTAATAATATTATGGGTATATTCTTATTTTATATTGATATGTCAAACTTCTTCCGCCATCCCTACTCTGAAGGAGTGATGAGCCACCCTCTCTATATAAAATGGGGCAAAAAAAAAAAAATATATATATATATATATATGTACATTTACTAATGATTTTACGATTTTCCACAGGGGAGGATAGGGGGTCTCATCACGAGCCAAACTACCATGATCATAAGGAAGAAGCAAAATGGCATTCCCACTATGGCCACCACACCAGGGATATGATCCAATGAATGCATGAAAAAATGAAGTCCTTGGAAACAATAGATCTCATCACGAGCCAGCCTGACCACTCTCGCTACTTCCCAATGAATGGTAATGTGCTCACCTGGTCACCAAGGCAGCACATTGGTCTCTGCTATAGAACATCATAAGACATTTCCCCAGTTATACATAGAGGAACATGGTTCTCAAGGGTTAAAAGGAAAATCTGTTGAGGCTATGGACGCCTGTGGGCAGCAGAAGATCTGCTGATGGTATTGAAGCTTTATTTTACATCAATAATTATTATAATACCCTTTTCTTATAAATTTTTGGTATGGAGAGATTATGGTCCTAACATCCAATTGAACCTATATGCATGAGTATTTTTTAAAAATCAATCATAATAGCTTTAAGTGGAATGATGATGGTAAAGTATCTTTTTTGCATCAGATGTCATTTTTCCTCTTTCAAAATCACCTCATGACATCTCCTCACTAATTGATAATTCTCGTATATGCATTGATTTCAGCACTCCGATATCTTTTGCGATCCTTTCATAAATAGGCGTACCTTACTACCTTCATCATCCTTGTACTTCACCGCCAACATGATTTTCCTTCATTTATTCGGTCGAAGGCACCCTATCATTTCAAAAGGGGGGTGAGGAGCAACTCCTGAAGTACTTATGCATGTGTGCCAACCCTTTATTTGATTATGAAGGACAATATGAAATTCCATAATAGCAAGTCTTAGATAATGATATTTATGCTATAAAGTATCATCTGATATAACTATTATAACAGCTTTTTGTTCCATCAATGACTCTGTCTATTATTGTGTTACTTTTACTAATTAACAGTTTGTAGAATTCAGGCAATATGGGAGGAAGAACATCGTGTAGGGAGCCACTGATACTAGTTGTTTCTGATGCCGCCAGAGAAATTCTAGCCCAAGTTGGGTGGACAGCATACTTCACACGATTTCAGCAACCCAATGAAACAATTGCCATTGAATTCCTACAAAATTTATAGAACGACCAATCTATGGTAAGGGGCAGACAAATCACAGTATCAGATGCTGTGATTGCAGAAGTTTCTGGGTTACCAGCTGAAGGACCCGTATGGACTAACAAACGATTGAAGCTGCATGATGCCATTGAAGCCTTTAAGGACAAAGGAAATGAGCTAATCAACAAAGGAAAAGGAGTTCAACCATTGTCCCTTGGAGAACCGTGGGGAGAACTAGCCAGAGTCGTCCAAAATTTCATTACATGTGACGGGTGAAAAGACGTGGTAAGGCCACGTCAACTTAAACTTTTAGCAGTCTTGAAAAAAAAATGTTCTATGAATTTACCTGCATATTTCAATTTCCTACTGCATGATTCCGATGAAAGGATAAAAAAGTCCCAACACATAGAAACTATAGTAAGCCACCATTGTTTAATTAGGCTGATAGTTAGCTATAACCTCGCCTAGCAGCAAACAAGTTGGGAAGAACTAATATTTTCCATAGAAGGGGTTTTAGCTTTTCCTGCACCTAACCCTGTTCCGAAAAGGAAGAGGACTACCCATACAACAAACATTCCCCAAAAGCGCAAAAATTCTGCCAGACTGAGGACAAACTTGGGAGTAGCCGAAAATCCCTAGGGCAGCAGAAGCCAACTCATAGAATTGTCTAGTCCAGAAAATGAGCAGTATTCATAGTTGGAAGGACGGGATGACCTGGAGTCAGAACATGAAGAGGAAACAGAGCACCCGGGTGATGAGGAAAGAAATGACTCATAACCCCCCTCAATGCCAAATACAAGTCCCCCAAGAGATTTATTGCATGATATTGAATTGGCCCAGATCTTGACCAATATGGCTGAATTCATACAGCCCAAAGGCTCGCTCAATTTTAACATTCAAGCAACCCAATCTATAGAGAACTTTGGCCATGATAGAAGCATAACAGAAAATGTAAGCTGTGAAGTAGAAACAAGGATAGAAGCCACTTAAGAAGAGGTGAACGAACCTAGTGATATGCCTCCGGGAGAACCCAGCCAGTTAGGCCTAAATATGGAAAATATAGACCAAACTGAAGAAATGGAAATAGCCCAAGAAGACAACTACCAATTTGGGGACACAATTCTTTTAGAGCAGAGTCAAGACGAGCAACCAGGCTCGTTAAGAGTAGAAAAAATCAATAGAACAGTTTCTCCCCCTAAAATGTATATGTCCAAAATAAAAAATCTTAGGAAGGAACAGTAGAAGCTGCGAAAAATAGTAAAAAGGATCAAACGAAAAATAAGAAGGTTATCAGTAGGAAGAGTCCCAGATAAAACCCCAGAAACAATAAATGTAGCGGTTCAAATAGAAATAGATGAAAGAAGAACTACAGGGACTCAAACGGAGCCCATATTCACTCAACCTATTAAAGAACAACATGCAATTCTTGCAGAATTAGCCACCCAAACAGAGGCTGTACCCTCTTATGAATTAGCTATTCAAACGGAGATGGTACCCTCTTCCATCACGGCTACCCAGACGGAGGCTTGGACCTCCCATAATAAAGGAACTCAGACAATATGCAACTCTTCTTATAGCAGGGATACGCAGACAACCTTTCAAGCTCAAGATGTTATGACAAGCAATGACCCTAGTATATCAAATCTTCAAAGGGATTTAGCACAGGCTCGAATTGCCATAGAACGGCTTGAACTAGAAACTATCTCCAAGAAAAAATACCAAGAATTATAGAGGCAGCTTTGGGACATGAACACCTCAGAAAGTGAGACCTTTGATAAATACCGAAAGGAAAAAGAGAGGATTGAGAAAATGAAGCTCATATTAGAAAAGGTCAGGAGTCAAACGGATACTATCTGCTCATTGTACACTGATGTCTTGGCATGCAGATCTCCTGCCAATAATTATGCCCTATTTTTGCTAGAAAGGTACTTACAGTTGAAAATAAAAGTTGTCAGAGCTGGAAAACTGATAGAGTTAAAAACAATTGAGGATTTTATAAACTGTTGTAAACAACATGGGGTAAAAGTTCAAATATTTCTTTGTGAATTCTACCTAAATAATTTGGTATTAGAGAAAGAAGTGGAAAAGAACCCCAAACGCTTTACAGGGGATGTGCAATTTCAAGCTTTTATCTCATTTGTTGTTAATCAATTGAAATGGTTCAAGGCTTATAACGCGTTCCAAAGACAAGAGCATGGACTGGATCTGTGGGTCAGAGGTGAACCCAAACACCCTTTGCAGATGTTGGCCAATCACAAAAGTATGATGAAAAGGAAAGGAGTAATCAAAGTTTTGGGGCCTATTCAGAAAGAGATTGTACAAAAGGGAGTAGAATACTTCCTCTCTATTCAGGAAAGCTCCTTAGCTGCAGCCAAGCTTAGGTGGACAGTTTCCACTAGTAATGTACAAGATAGAGAGCCATTTAATTATAAAAAATTTAAGCTGGCTGCAGAACGTTTTGTCACTTACAACAACCTCCTCCTAAGAGAAGGTCCTTATTGGCTAGGCCGTCGGTTCCGTAGCCCTATCGTTTGGTATCCTGCCGAAGGTTATAAAGCTATATATGAATTTCCTAAAGGACAAACAAGGCCCATATTTGAGCTCTTGGCCAAGAAATATGGCCTTAGATTTCTTTACGACATTCCTTCTCCAACTTATTCCTTAACAGCTCTGCATACAAATTACTTGCTTTCATGAGGATATGAAATAGAGTAAGTAGGGGAGTATGTTGGGTTGCGAAATGGGTATGTATTTTCTAGTAAGTTCATCCTTGTTATCCTTAATTCTTATCTTTTTCATGTCTTAATGTGCTAATCTATTAAGGAACTATGGTGAGAAATGAGGAATGATTGCAATTGTGATTTAACTAACGTTTACCCTTCTTCATGTAGGAAAATCGACAAGGGACAATTGCTATTCCCTGCTGTTGGCATAGCCAAATCCGACAAGAAAAGAAAGGAATGAATCGGTTGTGAACAAGGCTAAGAATGAATAAATGAGATCAGCATGAAATAGAGGAAGATTTCTTAAAGATGGAAATTGGTTGCGAATCCCTCGGGATCTCCCGATCCTGAGGGATCGCATTTACTATTTACTTTTTACCCTTTATGACTATAAAAGGAAATGATTGTAGGAAGACGGGGATGCTTGTGATTTTTCCAAATTGTAAGGGTAATTTCAGACTGTATAGTTGAAGAAAGAAATTACATTGTAATGTGACTCAAGTTTGATGATTAACTGAATTTTTTGTTTTCATTCACATCATCTGAAGTAATCTAGTAGTGCCTGCTAGTGGCTAAGGGCGCAGTTTTCGATGGAACTCACTGCTTCATCTGTGTCATAAATTTCCAATTATCGCAAGTGTGATGGTTTGATAGTTTATTGCTTTCTATGATTTTATCTCCTTTCTGTTCATTATTTTCCTGTGTTAACCGAATAGTTCTGTTTTATATAATTTACGGTATTTTTATTTATTTAGTTTACTTCCACTTTTGGATTGAATTGCCTAGATAATTGTTCTACACAATGTGATCAACTATAACGAGTATTAACTACTGCTATTAGGCTCTCAGATTGATAGCATTGTTGTTTATTGAAGAATGCATTTGGTTTAGATTTAATCAGTTTCAAAGAGAAGATTTATCACTACTGTACTCTTAACTGATATTGCTATTACTTGAATTGTTGTAGGATTTGATTTCATTAGAGGATTGTGTTTTCTTTTAATTGAAATTAGAATTTAGTTGCTGCATTTTTTTACTCTTGTATTAAAATATCTATACTGCAATTTGTAAAACATTACTCTTTGATTTAAATAGTGGCCACATACTGTGTACACTCTTGAAATAGAAAGACTTACCCAGATTGATAATTAATGTGAGGATAATTAGGATTTTAAAAAGGCACC
Organism: Pinus albicaulis; assembly: GCA_034641835.2. Taxonomy (NCBI): domain Eukaryota; kingdom Viridiplantae; phylum Streptophyta; class Pinopsida; order Pinales; family Pinaceae; genus Pinus; species Pinus albicaulis. The sequence continues at coordinate 119,395,442 of CM076580.1, read as the reverse complement.
TATTATCAACCAACAATCATTAGACAAATTAAAGGGGAGTATTCAGCCAAAAATAAAAAACTCAGAGAATATAGAAATGCTACCCTTGACCTCCTAAAAACTTTTGAAAAATATGAACTCATTTTCATCCCAAGAGCTCAAAATCATCTAGCAAATGAACTTGCCTTTACTATAGTGCTTGACAATGAAGACAATTGGCAAGTGTTTGAAGGAGACAAACACATAGATGATTTTCTGCAATCAAAAAATGACTTTGCCATACCAACATCAAACACTAGCCATGAAGAAAATTGTTTAAATAATGAACAAATCTCTGAAACAGAGCTGTCTTTTTCTACCAATATAAATCAATTTGAAAATATTTCTGAGGCAAAATTATTTGACAATCTAGACTAAAAGGACTTTGAAGTTTTGTAATGCAAAGGTGATACTATACCAAGGGGCCTTACGCCATTAGAACAACTCTTTTATTTCAATGATGTAGCCAAAGAGAAAGAAATAGAGCCTATAGAAACTAATGTAGAAGTACATAACATAGGCAGTCTAGCAGAACCCAAAATGATCAAGCTATCCAACACTCTCCCAGCTCATACCAACCAACAATACATAGAAATTTTCAAAGAGTTTAGAGATGTGTTTGCATGGGGATACAGGGATCTGAAATCATATGATACCAATATCATTCAACACAAAATTCCTCTTAAGGAAAACCAGAAGCCTTTCAAACAAAAACTAAGAAGCATAAACCATGTTTTATTGCCTTTAGTTGAGAAAGAGATCAGGAAAATGTATGATGCTGGGATCATAGTTCCTCTCAGATATTCAGAATGGGTTTCCAACTTAGTATCTGTTAGGAAAAAGCCTGGGGAAATCAGGCTCCTCATTGACTTCAGGAATCTAAATAGAGCCTTCCTAAAGGATAACTACCCCTTGCAAAAAATGGATCACATACTCCAAAGGGTTGTTGGGTCTAAAAGAATATGATTGTTGGATGGGTTCTCAGGTTACAATCAGGTGTTAGTACTCCCAAGTGACCAACATAAAATTGCTTTTACTACACCTTGGGGTACATTCATGTATGTCAAAATGCCATTTGGTTTGATGAATGTAGGGGCCACTTTCCAAAGGGCCATGGACATAGCCTTCTCAGAAGACATAGGCTATTTTATAATCATATATCTAAATGACATTACTATTTTCTCCAAAAATGATGAAGAACATTTGATTCATTTGAGAAAGGTTTTTGAGAAATGTAGGAAATATGGCTTATATTTGAATCCCAAAAAGACAATATTTTGTCTCCAAGAAGGAAAGCTTCTTGGTCACATAATTTCTGAAGAAGGAATCAAAGTAGACCCTAAAAGGATTGATGGCATACTGAAGATTAGCCATCCTAGAAACCTCAAAGAATTGCAATCTTTCATTGGAAAGATTAATTTTTTGAGGAGGTTCATCCCCAACCTTGCTGAGCTATTAAGGAATATCACAAACACGATTAAGAAAGAGGTAGGTTTTAAATGGAAAATACAGGCTAAACAGTCATTTGAACTAGTAAAACAAGCTCTTACTCAAACACCGGTTCTTATCAGTCCTGATTTCACCAAGGATTTTTATATCTTTTCTTTTGCATCCGAACATACAATAGCTGCAGTATTGTTACAAAAGAATATCATGGGCAAGAACAACCAATATCCTTTTTTAGTAGGGCCTTAAGAGATGCTCCACTCAAAAATAACATCATGGAGAAACAAGCCTTAGCCTTTGTAAAAGCACTGAAATACTTCCGAGTCTATATTTTACATTCTCACATCATTGCTTTTGTCCCACATACTGTTGTCAAGGATATTCTAAGTCAAGACCCTGATGGTAAAAGGGGAAAATGGATTGCTATTATTTTAGAATATGACTTAGAAATCAGGCCTACCAAACTAATTAAAGGACAAGATTAGCAAAACTTATGGCTGAGTCAAATTTCCAAGCACTAGATATAAATATGGTTGATGTTTTAGAAGAAACAAAAGAATTCACAACTCCATACATTGAAGAAACTTTTGTGAATTCACCTTGGTATGCTGATATCATATATGTGCTGCTTTATCTAAATACCCCTCCTTCTCTATCTAAAGCTAAAGCTAGATTCTTAAAATATAAGGCTTTAAATTTTTGCATATTAGATGGGGTTTTATATTGGAAAAATGCTGTTGGAATATTGCTTAAATTTTTTCTTGAGATTGATGCAAGAAAAATCATGCATGAGCTGCATGAGGGAGAATGTGGAGGACATCTTTACTGGAAGACTACCGCAAATAAAATCCTTAGATCTGGATACTATTGGCCTACCCTTTTCCCAGCTACTCAAAAGCTTGTCATGTCTTGCCATAAGTGTCAAATTTTTGATGGCAAGAGAAAACTCCTACCTTTACCCTTACATCTTATTAGTGTCAGTCTAGTCATACTGCCATCAGTGATCAAAATTTCTCTTTTGCATTTTCATATTAGGAGTCTCATACTGAATAAATTTCACCATTCCGCTAGGTAATGGATTCATTGATGGTAGTAATTTTTCATCAGTTTTCCCTCATGAGGTACTTGCTGATTCTCCTCTCTATGGTCTTCAGTCATTAGTCACTTTAATTCTCAAAATCATGTCAATAGGTCATAAGATGGGTCTCATTAGTTTCTAGGGTCTCACCATGGTCAAATTAATGAATCAAATGTTAATAAATATCAGCAAGGTGATGAGGAAGTCAATAAACTCAAATTCACAGCACCTGGAAGATCAAAGAAATATTTTATTCAGCCTGATGTAATTTTCACCTCTAAACCATGTTTTGAGGTGAAAAGATGATATCTTGCCTTTATTATCATTCATTATGTAATTTTATGTCATCATATGTAATAAGTCACATTTCAGAAGCTGCCATCTCCACAAAGTCATCACCCTAACTTCAGAGAAGTTTTCCATAGTATCTTCAACACCAAATCATCTTCCAAGTAGATCCATCAGAAAGAGCCTGGAAAGAGCTTTCCAACGGTATACTACACTCTCAAAACTGACTTCTGGATTGAAATTTATGCCTAAGTGAAGTAAAAGTCCTCTATATCCTAACCCTTCCCCTTTTTCCCATTTTTCCCTTAAACTTTATGTTTAAAGTTTTATATTTTCTTTAATAAAATCCCTCCCCCACCCCCACGATTATAAAATCGCATTATAATTTGTTTAAACATAAATGCGATTTATAACAAAACCACTTCCCCTCCATATCCCATTAAAACTTTATAATAACATTTAAACATTGTTATTATAAAATCTCGTTCCAAACCACTTCCTTGTCATGACCCTTTTAAACTTTATATCATATAAAGTTTAAAGTCTTGTATTGTAAAGTCTTCTACTGATCCTTTCATTTCCCTGATCGCATCACAAAATTCGATATGTGTGCCTTGATTGGCCCTCCTCATCACGAAAGCTTCGATGTGATTGAAATCTCGATGGCCTGTCCCTCGATTGACACTGCTCGATGTTATTCCGGACATCAATCTACCGATCCGATTGGATGGTCTAGACTCAATCAATGCTTCTGAATCCTTCCGATCCGACGACCCACAGCCAATCGGATCATCCTAATTGGTGCATCACCAAACTGTTCCCTCCACCCCGAGCTCCTGATCCCAATTCCGATTGCGATTCATTGACCTGGTCCTGCCATATTACCCTCCGCCTTTTCACATTCAAATGGCCATTTTCCTTTGTAAATATTAAATTTCATTTTATTTTGATTTACAAAGGTTTTCCCCACTCTATTGTTAATTACCCAACGGGCCTATGCCAAACACATTGGAGGTTCTCCCTCATACATATGCTCCCTGTCCCGCTCCGATTCCGATTCCGACGATGCTGTCGCAATGTGTATTTTCAAAGGTTTATTATATATTGTATCATCCCTTTTTCCATTCATCCTGATTGCGATTGCGATGCGGGTCTCGCCTCCTTTTCCTTCCCTTTTCCAATTCAAAAAATTAATTTTTCCCTTCACAAAGGCATGCAATTTCATTCTATTTTATTTCAACAACATTTTATAAAAGTCGGTTTCTTCAAATAAATAATGGAAAGCGATAGTGAGCTGGCTGAGAGCTTAAATAAGACAGAGATTCCTATAGCAGCAAAGAAATAGGGATTTTATCTTCAAATCACCTATTTATCATTCAACAATGTAATTGTGAAATCTGTCCAAATAATCAAATGTAATATTGTTCCTTCTTTAGGGCATATTGTTGGATTTATTTTCCATGATTAGTTTTCAGTTCTTTAGCTATTAAAACAACTCCTCTTTTTGTGGATCTATGTTCCCACAAATCTAGTGTATTTAATGTAATTGTAAATCATTTGTAAAGTAGTCTGTAACACAGAAGTAGGGGAATAGTGTGGAAAGAAAGCTCTACGCACCATTGTATAGTTTGACAGGGAATTAATAAGAGATGCAGCTCTGATTTGTGGGATCCATGTGGTATGAGATTTAGCATTTGTTTTTCTCTTTTGTTTCATATGTAAATTGTTATGTTTCACCTCTCATCCATAAACATTTCCTTTTGAATGCTTTCAAGATAGAAAGGTAGAATCCATTTTATATGCTCTGCCTTGGGAAATCATTCAATCTCTATGTTTTTCTCCTGTTTGAAAATGATCCATTTATTGTGCCCTTTTCAGCTCCTCACTAGTCTTTCCTTTCCATCCTTATTTTAATTTAATTGCCGAAATTTCCTGCTTACCTTGCCCCATGAAATACCCTGTGTCCTGATTTAATTCCCAGTTTCATACTGTCCTATTTTATCACACACATCCCTGAAATTCATTCATTTTATTAAAACCTTTTTCCATCATTTTATCTAGCCTAATATCAGATCATTATTGCACTTTATTGAATATCTATCTTTACGGAGAGAGCCCTCTCCTGTCCTTGTAGGGATAGCTACAAGGCTGAGCGTGGTTTAGTTGTTACCCTGTTTTTCCCTTTTCAACCTGGGGTCCGATTCGGGTGCTAACATCTCTGGTGACCATACCGGGGAAGCCGATTTGACTGTCTGAAAGCTTATATTCTTGGCACTCATTGATTGCGTTTGTTCTGTTTGAAGAACAAATCGTATTAAGGCTGTGTGAATAGTAAGTATTAAGAAACCCTGCCTAAGGTTAAAAAACCTTGGTTACATTGAACGTGATGCTTTCAGAGAAATCTCTATGATTGAAGTAAAAGCTTGGTTTATTTTCCGACGGAGAAATAATATTAGTGGGACCTAGCAGTGAGTTAACGCGTGGAGTTAAAGTGCTTAACCACAGTTAAAGCCTAGGTCAAAACTCTGTTGATTTACTGCCATTGGGTTTGCAAATCAAAACCGCCTATATCGAGCCGCTTTTTCTGAGGGGCGAAACTACTCCAAAAAAACGTGATCCAGTGAGATTTGGGCACGTCATCACCAAAAAACTGCCCATTTCACATGGCTCTCAGATGTTAAATTTCGGCCTTTGAAAAAATGTGAAATCAACGAGGATCATCCGATTTGGAGAGTGCTAGATCTGACGGTGATCATGTAGTAAAGTGCACAAGTGATAACTCAAGGTATGATCCGACGGTTTGATATTATTTAATGTTGATTTTATTCATAAAAGGTGAAATACGGATGCGTGGGCCCTTGTTGAATCAAATATATGTTGCGCTCGTAGCATAAGTGTGTGCTATGATATAAGTTCGAAAGGTTTAAAAGGATCACGCCATTGATATATTTTGTCACTATAACTAGAGTAAGGTTCATTTAAGTGTTTAACATGTTCCCCTATGTCGCGTTAATCTTTAAATTTTTTTTTGAGAAGGCGGACATTGTGAAAGCGCTATTAGAAAAGAATATAACTACAACCACTTATTCTAGTCATATATTTTTGTTATCAGAGTATAAAGTCAGATCACCCCAGTAAATTTTTTCTTGTAAATGATTTTCAGAGTCTATTAGGCTGAAACATAATTTTTGTATAGTAGAAATTTACACACACTAGCTTCAAGAAGATACACAAGGGCTAATCCAGATCCAAATCCTTTCCCTGTGTTTGAAAATCCAAATCTCATTCCAAGAATTGTCAGAAGACAAGAAGTATCACTAAGTCCCGGACTTGTCTTCAGATCCTATACTTGGCCCAATGAGTGGTTTTTTGTAGAAGATCTTTCCTTTGATGAAATTTTTGAACTTTCTTTAATTAGAAATAAGTTTGAAACTGATATTGATGATACATTTTTAGATCCTGAGTTCCTTGTAGATATTGAAGTCCAAAGAGAAAATTCCTCCATTGACAATTACATTTTGAATTCTCCTCAGTTCATCACTGTAAATAATATTCCTGAGCCTTCAGAATCATCAGGAGCAACATTCCCTCCTCCTAATTCATCATCATTCCCATCAATCAATTCCCAGTTGTCATCTCCTCCATCAACACCTCCCTTAAATCCTACAAATCCTGTTGTAAATCCACCTACAGCCATGGCTGCCTAGTATGCACCCCTGGTTTTACCTCAGGTTCTCAATGATATGCTTGCTAATTATCAGAGTAAAATTCCCATCTTTGATGCCACCTAGAGCATCACAGCCCAACAGCATGTTGATAAGATGAATGAATTTTTTTATCTACATGAGGTAGAAGCAGAGAATGTAACTACCAGGCCGTTTGTTCAAATGTTTGGAGGTGAAGTCAGAAAGTGGTTCAGAGCCTTACTAGCAGGCTCAATTCGCACTTTGCAGGAGTTGCACACACATTTTTTAGACCGGTGGGAGGTAAAAAATAACCCACTCCAAATTATGTCTGAATATGAGAATGTTAAATGAAATGTGGGTGAAACTGTGCAAGACTATTGTTTAAGATTTAATGTTGTATATAATGCTATTCCATCTAACCTGAAGCCTCCCATGGGATTAGCATTGCTTAAGTTTCTAGATGGTTTTGATGCCGATATGGCATATCATCTGCGTGAAAGAGGTCCGTCTTCACTTCAGGACATGTAGAAGATAGCAGTAAGCATTGAAGCTAATCTACTGGCTAAAAGAGCATGAGCCAGAGCTGAGAAAAGAGTCACAGTGAAAGAGGAGGCCTCTCCTTCAGACAGAAAAATGGACACTCTGATCAGAACATTGGAGAAGATGGTTGATAGATTGACCATTTCAGACAGACCTGAACCTCAAATAAGAAATCCGAATTTCAGAGGACAACAACCCCAACTCAGAATCAAGCAGAGAGAACAAAGAACGCAGGACCAAGCGCCACCATAGCAGCAGATTAAAACTCCATTGTAGCAGAACTACATGCAAGGGATAGATTCAGATGACAATGATCCTGTAATTGAGGCCAATCACTTTTTCATAGCTTATGGTGCACCAATTTTCCTCACAGAAGACGAAAATTACACAGTGGCGACTCCAGACATTCAAAAAGACCAAAATTTCATTTTGGCCAATGACACAGTGTTGGAAGAAGAGTCCGAAAATTATCAGAGAGGGTATATGAACACTCTGTTGGCTCAGCAAAGGTATTACTCTTTAAGGAACCAAGATGTTACGATCAGTCCCATTCAAAAGAGAAAAGAAATCCAAATGAAGAATGATGCACAGAAGAAAGGGAAAGAGCCGGTTGATCCTTCCTCCAACAAAACACCTGCAGCTACTAATATAGCAAATGAAAAGAACCAGCAGAGCATGGTAAAGGAGCAAACAGAGAAGAAAGACCCTCCCATTAAAGAGGTAGAAAAAGCTCCCTCCTTTAATTTAGAAAATGAAATTTCTAAACTGAAAGTGTCTATGCCCCTAATTGAGTTGGTGAAGAATAGTGTATATAAAATTCAGGTGTCTAAAGTCTTGCAAATAGACTCTCTTTCTGATATGATTAATGTAGAAGATGACTACCCTGAACTTATTTTTGGTCCAACCACAGAAGAATCTGAAGAAAATGAAGTCCCTCCCTTTTACCCGAGTCTTAGAGTACATAAGTTTATCTTGCATAATGCTATGTTGGACTCTGGAGCCTCACATAATTTGATGCCCAAAGCTGTCATGGAGAATTTAGGCCTTGATATTACTCGAAAATACCATGATTTGTATTCCTTTGACTCAAGTAGGGTCCACTGTATTGGTCTTATCAAAGACTTGGTAGTTTCTTTAAATCAAATCCCAGCCAAGAATGTCTTGATGGATGTAGTGGTTGCCAATGTCCCACCAAGGTTTGGAATGCTTCTATCTAGGTATTGGGGGTGAAAAACTTACGGGAACCATGTAGCTTGACTTCTCTTATGCCACCATTCCCGTGTTTGGCTAGTTGAGAAAGCTATACAGGGAAAAGAAAATGAAATATATGATTACCAGCAAAGACAAGCCAGTAAATCATCCAATTAATACAGTCCATACAGATTTAGAATCTTTTGTATTATATTCAGATGGTGGTTTAAATGATGAGGATTTTTAGTTGGTACAAGTAGATGAGATACCTGAGATTTCAGAGAATTTCAAAGAAGTCCTCAAACAGGAAAAAGACAAAGAAACAAGAAATTCTGAGTCTCCTGCCTGCCAATAGCAAAAAGACAGTGAACAACCAGAAATCGGCCAAGGTAAAGAGGAGAAAGAAACAAAATTCCAGCATCTATAAGAAGAAGAAGAAGGTCTGTGGAGCATGGATTTTGATGGAGCTGTTGGTAAGGATGGAGTTGGTATTGGAATATGGATTAGGAGCCCTATTTTCCAGCCTGAAAAGGTTCCTAGCAATGTTAGAGTATGTGCTTATAAGTTGGCTTTTGATTGCTCTAACAATGAAGCAGAATATGAGGCTTTGATTGCAGGTCTCAAAATTTTGAAGAAGTTGAATGCAAAAAGGATTTTTGTGTATGGAAACTCCGAATTGATAATCAAACAGGTGAAAGGAGAATCCCAAGCTAAACATCCGAGATTGAGGGCATACAAAAATGCAGTCTTGGACATTTTGAAGACATTCCCTGAGTACACTTTGACAGCAGTACCCAGGATGTATAGTCTTATTGCTGATTCTCTTTCCACTACTGCAAGCAACTTGAATATTCTAATGAACTCCAACAACAAGTTTGATATCTATTTCAAACATAGGCCTACTGTTCTAGACAATTTAAGGTATTGGCAAGTGTTTTGGGATGATAATGAGATTAATTCATTTTTGCAGGGTGATGGAAAATTCAAAGACACTCCAATAGAAGGTGAGTATGAGGTTGATGAACAAGAATTGGAAGCAAACTAGATGGACATATTGTAGCTAAAGGATAATGTAATTCCTAGAGGTCTCATACCTCTAGAGGAGCTTTTTGATCAAGATGATGTTGCAAAGAAACCAAGCTTGGTGCCCACCGAGAAAGGAGTTGAAGATGTGAATCTTGGAACACCTGACCAGCCCAAATTCACGAAATTGTCAATGGCATTGTCCCCTGAGGTAAAGGAGAAATATGTTAAGTTGCTTTCTGAATTTTCTGATGTGTTTTAAAGGGATTATTCAGATTTGAAAGTGTATGATAAGAACATAATCCATCATACTATTCCTATCAAGCTGGATCAGAAGCCTTTCAGACAGAAGCTGAGAAGAATCAATCCGAAGCTACTGCCATCCATCGAAAAAGAGTTAAACAGGTTGTGCAAAGTAGGTATCATAGTCCCCATTAGATTTTCTAACTAGATTTCAAATTTGGTCCCGATACATAAGAAGATAGGAGAGATAAGATTGTGCATATATTTTCAGAATTTGAATAAGGAATCCTTAAAGGATAATTATCCACTTCCGAAGATGGGCCATATTCTGCAGAGAGTAGTTGGAGCATCTAGGATGTCACTACTTGATGGCTACTCAGGCTACAACCAGATCTTGGTGCATGAGAAAGACCAAGATAAAACTTCCTTCACAACACCCTGGGGAACCTTCCAGTATGCTAAAATGCCATTCGAACTGAAGAACGCTGGAGCTACTTTCCAGCGTGCAATGGACATTGCTTTTGCAAATAAAAAAGATGTTTTTCTTATTGTTTATTTGGATGATTTGACAGTGTTTTCAAGATCAGATGATGAGCATTTGCACCATTTGAGAGTTGTTTTTCAGCGTTGCAGAAAGTTTGGGATTTCTCTCAATCCCAAAAAGAGTCTCTTTTCCATGGATGAAGGCAAGTTGCTAGGGAATATCATCTTTAAAGATGGTATCCATATTGATCCATCTAGAGTGGAGGAAATTCAGCACACAGATCTTCCACGAAACAAGAAGGAGATTTAGGCATTCAATGGTAAGATGAATTTTTTGCGCAGATTCATACCTAACTTGGCTGAACATTTGAGAGAAATGACCAATATGTTGGAGAAGGAAAAAAATATTAAATGGAGTGAGGAGGCTATCAATTCATTCAATCTGGTAAAGTTTGCTTTTTCCAATGCCCCAGTTTTGATTAGTCCCGACTATACTCAAGATTTTATCATATTTTCGTTTACATGTGAGCATACTATGGCTGTTGTTTTAATGCAAAAGAGAGATGAGATTGAAAAGCCAATTTCCTTTTTCAGTAGGACTATTAGAGATGCTGCCTTAAGATATAATATTATTGAAAAACAAGAATTGGCTCTTATAAAGGCATTGAAGGATTTTAGGGTCTATATTCTACATTCACATACTATAGCATATGTCCCTAACGTAGCATTGAAGGATGTGTTGATGCAAAATGATCCAGAAAGTCGAAGAGGTAAATGGATAGAAGCTATGTTGGAGTACGACTTGGAGATCAAACCCACAGAGTTGATCAAAGGCCAAGGCTTAGCGAAATTGATGGCCCAATCAAATCTGCGTGCCCTAGATATAAACCTCATAACAACAGTAGCAGAAGATGAAGATGAAGGTTTGCTGGTTCCTATTTCAGATATTTTTCTACAATCCCTGTGGTATTCAGATATTTTTTATGTCCTTTAGCATTTGTCACCTCCTACAGGCATGTCTAAGAGTAAAGGTAGATCTCTAAAGCTTAAATCTGCAAAATATTGTATTCTAAACAATTCTCTGTATTGGAATGATCTAGGAGGTGTTCTGCTCAAATGTTTGGTTGAAGAAGAAGCTCAGAAGGTAATGCACGATTTCCATAAAGGTGACTGTGGCGGTCACTTGTTTTGGAAGACTATAGCTAGCAAGGTATTGAGAGTAGGGTATTATTGGCCCACGTTGTTTTCTAATTTATACAAAATAGTGATGAATTGTCATGAATGCCAAATCTTCCAAGGGAAGAAGAAATTGCTTCCTCTTCCTTTGAAACCAGTTTTAGTGAACGCTCCCTTTCAGCAATGGGGGCTCAATTTCATAGGAGAAATTCATCCCACGTCCTCAGCACAGCACTGATAAATATTGACAGGGACAGATTACTTTACGAAATGGATCGAGGCCGTCCTAGCAAGGGAAGAAACTGACACGGTAATTATTCAATTCCTTGAACCAAATATTTTATCTCGTTTTGGCTCCCATACAAAATTGTAACAGATAACGTAGCAGTGTTCCGATCCAAGAATATGGTCGATTTCTGTGATAAATACAATATCACAATGGGCCTAGCAGAGTCATCGAATAAATTGATGATAAATATAATTAAGAAAATGCTGGAGGCAAACAAAAGAAATTGGCATTGCAATCTCATCAATGCACTGTGGGTAGATAAAGCTAGTAGTAAGAAATCAATAGGTATGTCACCTTTCAAACTAGTTTATGGTACTGATGCTATATTTCCTACATCTCTTATAGTTCCAGTTATGAAATTATTACAAGAAGTTGGCAGCGGAGATGATGACAACCAGCGAAGGATCAACCAGATGATCCACCTTCAGCAAACAAGAGAGGAAGTGTCACAGAACGCGGTCCAGTTGTAGGAAAATATTAAAAAGATCTATGATCGGAAGACGAAAGAAAAAAATTTTCAGCTGGATGATTTCGTGTTGAAATGGGATGCAAGGAATGAAGACAAAAGGAAGCACAATAAGTTTGACAACATTTGGAAAGGACCATAAAGGATTTCAGCATACAAGGGGATGGAATGCCTTCTTGCTTTCAGAAATGGATGGCTAGGATTGTCCTGGAGGAGCAGTGAATGGTAGGCTTTTGAAGCACTACCATTGTTGAAGACAATGGATCAGAATCTATGTCATTATCATTGTATATACCATGTTATTTTGGAACACAGTTCAAGTACACAGTCATTGAAGTTTGGGGCCGGAGGTGAAGGCTGTAAAACTTGAATGTCATGTGTATGGTTTGGTTTTGTTTTAGTTTTCAATTTTAGTCTTGAGTCAGAGTCAGTTTGCATTGTGTCAGTTTTCAGCATTTTTTACTCCATGCCCAATGGATAAGGCTACTTGGTCTACGATGTTCTCAACACCTCGAAGGAGCTACCATCCCCATTGGAGCCAATGTTAGTGTCAGTCTAGTCATACTACTATCAGTGATCACAATTTCTCTTTTGCATTTGCATATTAGGAGTCTCATACCGAATAAATTTCACCATTCCGCTAGGTCGTGGATTCATTGATGGTAGTAATTTTTCATCAGTTTTCCCTCATGAGGTACTTGTTGATTCACCTCTCTATGCTCTTCAGTCATTATTCACTTTCATTCTCAAAATCATGTCAATAGTTCATAAGATGGGTCTCATTAGTTTCTAGGGTCTCACCATGGTCAAATTAATGATTCAAATGTTAATAAATATTAGCAAGGTCATGAGGAAGTCAATAAACTGAAAGTCACAGCACCTAGAAGATCAAAGAAATATTTTATTCAGCCTGATGTAATTTTCACCTCTAAACCATGTTTTGAGGTGAAAAGATGATATATTTCCTTTATTATCATTCATTATGTAATTTTATGTCATCATATGTAATAAGTCACATTTCAGAAGCTGCCATCTCCACAAAGTCACCACCCTGCCTTCAGAGAAGTTTTCCACAACATCTTTAGCACCAAATTGTCTTCCAAGTAGATCTGTCAGAAAGAGCCCGGAAAGAGCTTTCCAACGGTATACTACACTCTCAAAACTGACTTCTGGATTGAAATTTATGCTTAAGTGAAGTAAAAGTCCTCTATATCCTAACCCTTCCCCTTTTTCCCATTTTTCCCTTAAAATTTATGTTTAAAGTTTTATATTTTCTTTAATAAAATCCCTTTCCCCCCCTGATTATAAAATCACATTATAAATTGTTTAGACATAAACGTGATTTATAACAAAACCACTTCCCCTCCATATCCCAATAAAACTTTATAATAACATTTAAACATTGTTATTATAAAATACCATTCCAAACCACTTCCCCGTCATGACCCTTTTAAACTTTATATCATATAAATTTTAAAGTTTTGTATTGTAAAGTCTTCCACCGATCCTTTCATTTCCCCAATCGCATCGCAACATTCGAGATGTGCACCCTGATTGGCCCTCCTCTTGACGAAAGCTCCGATGCGATTGAAAGTCCGATGGCCTGTCCCCCGATTGACTCCACTAGATGTTATTTTGGCCGTCGATCTATCGATCCTGTTAGCCCCCCTATGAAATTTTTGACAAAGCAAATAAGGGGTTAAATTTTTTTTGAGCCTTCAAGGAATGCATTTCTTCTGAAAACACAGTCTCCTTGAAGCCTCCTTGTGCCTTTGCCCTTTGATAGTATCCCCTCTGCTGATTTCCCTTATAAAGCCTCTCTGCTATGAAGAAATGCCCAAAGGCCCCTTTTTCCCTCTCATTTCCCCCACTTAGCTTCTATTTCTATCCCCTTTCTCTCCCCTTCTATTTCCCTTCTTACCTTTCAAATCTCCCCAAAATCCCCTTTAAATCCTTCCTCTACCCTTCGTTGGCCATCTTCCCCCTTTACTCCTCTATCGTTCCCCTCCTTGGCCCTTAAAATCCATTAAAACGGGCCAAAAACCCATTTCGGACCTTATTATAGGGCTAAGCCCCTTCCCTCTAGCCTTTTTCTAACCACTTCCCCACATGAGCCCGTGCGCTGGGACCAAGTGCTTAAGTCCTCGGTGCTTATCGCAATCGGAAGCCGGGCGGGAGCGAAAACCCTGTGTAATATTGAAAGTAGCCGATATAATGTTTTATTACAATAAGTCCCGCGACGCGTTTTGTGCCGTCGATCTATCATGAGATCTGACGGCGGAGTGCTAATCGCAGCCCCCGCTCAATCGCAATCGCAAACCTTTCGCTGCGCCCTCCGATTGATCACAGGCCTCCTACTCTGACCTTCGATTGCGATCCCCGATTGCATCTCCACCATTGTTTCCTCCCGCAGATCAATGGTCCAGCGCTAATCGCACCCGCCGCTCCGATCGCAATCACAGGTCCCATCTCCCTGTCTCCGATTGCGACGCTCCGATTCAATCCCATCTGTTCATCCTCCCGCAAATCCGACGGTCATCGCAACCTCCGATCTCAATCGCAACTCCTTTCCCTCTGTCTCCCGATTAAATCTCCGCCGTCCATTTCCCCACTACATCAACGGTCAGTGCTCAATCGCTGGTCCCCTCTCGATCGCAATCGGAAGTTTGTGAGTGTCTCCCCTTTGTGCCCCTCCGCTTGCGATTGTTCCGATTACATCTCCACTGTCAGTTTCCTCCCAGATCTGACGGTTCTGGTCTATTCGCCCTCCGCCTCCGCTAGGTCCCACATCCAAGGCTCTGCCCCTTGTTTGTTGGCTTTTTCCTTTGTAATTCGCCCAAAGTTCGTTGCCGGGCTTTTCACCATTAACCATTTCCTCCGCCATCTTCATTGTTTCTCAACTGTCCCGCCACCGTTTTACCACCACCGCAGCATTTCCTCCACCACCACTGCCCGGGTTTCAAACGATTTATCTCATTACGCAGATAACACAGAGAGGCCATTTCAGCTGGCCAGCGAAGCAACAGAAATAGGATTTAAAGGGGGTTAATGACTATTTCTGATATAATTAACGTTAACCCTGCATTCAAAGGATTAAGGCACTGTCTGAAGACTAAGAGCACACCAGCAAGTCATAACCGCACCACCTAACAGCAGAGCGTGTTTACTCCAGAAGCACATCTTCCTACAGCGATCTCCATGCCTCCTCGAGCCCTGAAAAGATTAATTGCACTGACAAAAACCCATTTAAGATAGTCAAGCAGCAGTATGGAGGTATGAAGAAGACCGGCAAGCTTCCATCCAGTTCATTTATTTCAGAATGGCAGCATAGAGCTCCAGACAGTCGAAGGACTCCAAATGAACACCAGAGGTCAAAGTCTGACCTGACAGAGATCTCCGAACCAGTCTTAGAGTACTCACAGCGTTGCAGGCAGCCATTAAGCAGCATGGGCGTGGAAACCTCCGCCGATTCTGTCTTAATGAGATCAATTCAATGTTCATCTACCTCTGTTTTCTCTCTTCTCCTATAAAATCCCTGAGAACGAATTGTAAAGGTTGTTGTTCAGTTGCTGGGGCTGTTAGAGGGATTCATTTGACTGTTAGAACAATCGTGGGAGGGAGTAGCAGTGTAGTTGTATGTAATAGGCTGGGAGGAGAAGTCTGGACTGTAACAGCCATTGAGCTTATTGTACATGACTGGTTTTGCATTATTAATCAAGCATTTTTCACAGGATCTTGGTCTATTACTATCGGTGATGTTTTTCCTAACTCTGTTATTTACATTTTCATATTGTTTCATGTTCTTCTGGTAGGCAACAGAAGTATAAAATAGGATTCACCCTTGTTAGGTGCCCTATGCTTCCTGCTCTTGCTACCTTTGATTTTTTCTGCTTCATGTGTTATCTAAGAGTAGATTCACGGGTTTAACCAGTGCAGCGGATGTTATTGCCTCGCCGTCGATGTATGAGTCAGTTTGTCGCTTGGATGTTTCCTCATTATCTTTGTTTTTCCTTTGGAGTTGCCAGCGCGCACTGAAAGTTAAATGACCTCTGTCCGATCTATAAGCAGCTCCTTTGTCTCTTTGAGAGCTACCTTAGAGCATGTCCAAGGGTGTCCGGAGTTAAATGACCTTGACTCGATCTATAGACAAAAATCTGGTTGTCTTTCCTTCTTCCACCTTCTTCCTTAATGTTCCACCCCACCTCTAATCTAAATATCCTTTAGTATTAGATGACTTGCCCTTTGAAAGCCTTGGCTAGTAGATGCAAGTAATTTCCTTTCATGACTCCATAGCCCAATGGATGGCAATTGCCCAGCTCATCCTTCACTGGAAGAAGTCCTGCTGCTTCGTTCCTTTCCTCCCATTGCTTTCCCAGTCTGTGATCTCATGACTCAACCCAGCAACCAACCAACCAAATTATTTTAAATCCCCCCTTTTTTGCTTCATAACTAGCCTAACATCTCAATTCGAGCTTCAAAGACATATCATTCTTTGATCTATTTGTAGAGATCCCTCTCCGGGTCCAGGAGGGCTAGATCCTAGGGCCTAAAAGTGGTTCTGATGTTGTCTCATCTTTTGGTCTTGCCAATCTGGCCAAAACATGAGAACCCCAACATAATGGCGACTCCACTGGGGACGAATCTGAGAGTCAAGAACTGCTGATAGTTGGTCTATTTCCCATTGTCGTCACCAACATAATGGCGAATCCGCTGGGGACGAATCTGAGAGTCAAGAACTGCTGATAGTTGGTCTATTTCCCATTGTCGTCACCAACATAATGGCGACTCCACTGGGGAATTGAGTGCATTTCACCTCGAACATCCTTAGGCACTCATAGACCCAAGATCTCTGGTTAGATTGGCTTTTCATTGCTGATGGTGGACAGCACCCTACTTCAAACATTCATAATCATCCACCTGGGGACTCCACATTCCCTATAATCCAAAGACCAAATGACTCCACTGGTAGAAGACTCTGAACTGGTTGAAAAGACACAGTGACCTCTTTCTGATTTACAAACATGCTTCCACGCATACAGAGAAGATATGCCCCAATGAGCAGGGAGCATATCCCTGGATTTCCACACAAAATGCCTGAAGTGGACTGGTTGAAAAACCTTCCTACCTTTCAGGGTGAAGACGCTGAGGACCCCTTGCTACATCTCATCAAGTTTCATATACATGTGTGGAAATTTAAATTTGAATGGCATGAAGACTGCCTAATGAAAATGTTCATGGCAACATTAGAAGGAAAGGCTAGGGTCTGGTATGAATGGTTAGAACCTCGGAGTTTGTTTTCTTTAAAGGACATGCACCAAGTATTTTACAAGAATTATAAAGGAAACTCTCCATCCTTATCATGGGACTGTTGTGATCAATCTCAGAATATCATACAGTACTTGTTAGACATTGATGAGGATTTGGTTAATACACAATCTAAAGATCTGTTGACAGCCATTCAAGAATTTCATATGCATCCTAGCTATCACGAGAATGCAGATGAATCAGCTGATGAAGAAAGCAGTCAAGAGACTGTGGAAATTCTTCAAGATATTCCTGAAAACTCAGATGCTGATTCATCATTCCATATGGTTGAGGCTCAAGATGACATCCTGCCTCAAATCCAATCTTCAAAGGGAACAGAGAGCTGCTGCACTTCTGCACAAAAGAACACAAGACCATCTTCCCCTTTAACAGAAGAAGAAATAGACCAGATCATCAATAGACAACCAGCCTCTGAAATTTTTTACAAATCAGACATCCTTGCCCATTCATCTGATGAGCTCTATTGTACAGAGTTGGAAAGCTCAAATGTAAATCAGAGTGAAGAAAAATCTGCTAGTGATCCAGTACGTCCGGTTGGAAGCGTTACTTACATTCATGATTTTCCTATTTTTGATCTCTCTGATGATGATGTTCTCCAAACAGAAGATGATCTTGCAGAGCCATCATTAGTAGATTTATGGGAGGAAAATCAGTTCCCTCTACTTCCTGAGAGTAACGAGCCAAGGCAGGCAATTTATGATACTGATGGGGAGAGCTATGATAGTATAATAGTAGATGAAGATTCATTGAATCTTCATTCTGCTTTACCTCAGATCATCAGTGAGACTGGTAACCAGCAGTCTTTTCTTTCAGAAAATGAGGAGAAAAACGAGGAAGAGATTTTTGAGAAGATTGAAAACAAAGGGCCATCTCTTGAAACAGAGGAAGCAATAGACCAAACCCCTGCTCAAGAATATACAGATCTCTTCACAGAGCTCATCCCACCTGATCAGAACATTGTGGAGCTCCAAGAGGACAGCACTGCCATATATGACGAGTCCTCCAGTTCAGAAAGTGAAGCAGATGAAGGAGATTCTCTTTCTCAAGAGAGTCTCATTCTTGAGCCAGTGGAAGAAGAAGAGATCCTGGTTGAAGCCAGCTTGCCAGATACTCCTATCCGGTATCTTTTCATGATCCTTATGCACACCTCCTGCATACATTTGAGGAAGGATCAAGGGTTTTGTTGAGCAGCATGTTGCAAACAAAAAGAAATTTTTTCAAAGCTGCTGTTATCAAAAAAAAAGAGTGGGAGCTGCCCTACCTATCCAGCATGCTCAAGGAGTTGAGCAAGAAGGACCAATCATGGGATCACTTGATGGACTGGTTGCATTGGAAGACAATGTTTGTAAGCTAGACTGTAAATATTCCAGTTAGAGTAGGGTAGGTAGGAAGCTCAATAAAGCTCAGTATAAGAGCACGTAGTTAGTTGTTTCAATTTCTGTCTTAGAATGTAGAGAAGAAACCTGCTAGACAGTCTAATCCTAGCAGGTAGTAGTGTAGGTAGAGAAGCATATGAGACCAACAGTCTAATCTGGTCTCATGGAGTAATAAGGGTAGAAATAGAATAGGTTTATTTTTCCTGTTTGTAAAAATTGATGATGTAAAAGGGTCTGCAAGTCCAAATGCACCCAGGAAGAAAAATGATAGAACTATAGTGTGGGTAGGTAGCTGTATGGGAAGTGTTTCTGCTGATATGTTGTCTTCATAGCTTGTGGCAGCAGATCAAAGAAAGATATGGATGGTTCACGCAGCAGGCACCTGGCCTACACCAAGAGATGAATTTCTGATTTCTTGGCTCCTTCAAGAAGAAGCCATCCCCATGTGGAGCCACTGTTAGCCCCCCTATGAAATTTTTGACAAAGAAAATAGGGGGCTAAATTGTTTTTGAGCCTTCAAGGAATGCATTTCTTCTGAAAACACAGTCTCCTTGAAGCCTCCTTGTGCCTTTGCCCTTTGATAGTATCCCCTCTGCTGATTTCCCTTATAAAGCCTCTCTGCTATGAAGAAATGCCCAAAGGCCCCTTTTTCCCTCTCATTTCCCCCACTTAGCTTCTATTTCTATCCCCTTTCTCTCCCCTTCTATTTCCCTTCTTAACTTTCAAATCTCCCCAAAATCCCCTTTAAATCCTTCCTCTACCCTTCGTTGGCCATCTTCCCCCTTTACTCCTTTATCGTTCCCCTCCTTGGCCCTTAAAATCCATTAAAACGAGCCAAAAACCCATTTCGGACCTTATTATAGGGCTAAGCCCCTTCCCTCTAGCCCCTTTCTAACCACTTCCCCACATGAGCCCGTGCGCTGGGACCAAGTGCTTAAGTCCCCGGCGCTTATCGCAATCGGAAGCCGGGCGGGAGCGAAAACCCTGTGTAATATTGAAAATAGCCGATGCGATTTTTTTATTACAATAAGTCCCGCGACGCGTTTTGTGCCATCGATCTATCATGAGATCTGACGGCGGAGCGCTAATTGCAACCCCCGCTCAATCGCAATCGCAAACCTTTCGCTGTGCCCTCCGATTGATCGCAGGCCTCCTGCTCCGACCTCCGATTGCGATCCCCGATTGCATCTCCACCGTTGTTTCCTCCCGCAGATCAACGGTCCAGTGCTAATCGCACCCGCCGCTTCGATCGCAATCGTAGGTCCCATCTCCCTGTCTCCAATTGCGACGCTCCGATTCAATCCCATACGTTCATCCTCCCGCAAATCCGATGGTCATCGCAACCTCCGATCGCAATCGCAACTCCTTTCCCTCCGTCTCTCGATTAAATCTCCACCGTCCGTTTCCCCACTACAACGGTCAGCGCTCAATCGTTGGTCCCCTCCCGATCGCAATCGGAAGTTTGTGAGTGTCTCCCCTTTGTGCCCCTCCAATTGTGATTGTTCCGATTACATCTCCACCGTCAGTTTCCTCCCAGATCTGACGGTTCTGGTCTATTCGCCCTCCGCCTCCGTTGGGTCCCACATCCAAGGCTCTGCCCCTTGTTTGTTAGCTTTTTCCTTTGTAATTCGCCCAAAGTTCGTTGCTGGACTTTTCACCATTAACCATTTCCTCCGCCATCTTCATTGTTTCTCAACTGTCCCGCCACCGTTTCACCACCACCGCAGCATTTCCTCCACCACCACTGCCCGGGTTTTAAACGGTTTATCTCATTACGAAGATAACACAGAGAGGCCATTTCAGCCGGCCAGCGAAGCAGCAGAAACATGATTTAAAGGGGGTTAATGACTATTGCTGATATAATTAACGTTAACCCTGCATTCAAAGGATTAAGGCACTGTTTGAAGACTAAGAGCGCACCAACAAGTCATAACCGCGCCACCTAATAGCAGAGCGTGTTTACTCCATAAGCACATCTTCCTACAGCAATCTCCATGCCTCCTCGAGCCCTGAAAAGATTAATTGCACTGACAGAAACCCATTTAAGACAGTCAGGCAGCAGTATGGAGGTATGAAGAAGACCGGCAGGCTTCCATCCAGTTCATTTATTTCAGAATGGCAGCACAGAGCTCCAGACAGTCGAAGGGCTCCAAATGAACACCAGAGGTCAAAGTCTGACCTGACAGAGATCTCTGAACCAGTCTTAGAGTACTCACAGCGTTGCAGGCATCCATTAAGTAGCATGGGCGTGGACACCTCCGCCGATTCTGTCTTAATGAGATCAATTCAATGTTCATCTACCTCTATTTTCTCTCTTCTCCTATAAAATCCCTGAGAACGAATTGTAAAGGTTGTTGTTCAGTTGCTGGGCATTTTCTGTTAGAGGGATTCATTTGACTGTTAGAACAGTCGTGGGAGGGAGTAGCAAAGTAGTTGTATGTAATAGGCTGGGAGGAGAAGTCTGGACTGTAACAACCATTGAGCTTATTGTACATGACTGGTTTTGCATTATTAATCAAGAAATTTTCACAAGATCCTGGTCTATTACTATCAGTGATGTTTTTCCTAACTCTGTTATTTACATTTTCATATTGTTTCATGTTCTTCTGGTAGGAAACAGAAGTATAACATAGGATTCACCCTTGTTAGGTGCCCTATGCTTCCTGCTCTTGCTACCTTTGATTTTTTCTACTTCATGTGTTATCTAAGAGTAGATTCAAGGGTTTAACCAGTGCAGCGGATGTTATTGCCTGCTGGCTGATGTATGAGCTTGGGGGTTTGCTGCTTGGATGTTTCCTCATTATCTTTGTTTTTCCTTTGGAGTTTCTAAAGCAGACCTGGAGTTAAATGACCTCTGGTCTGATCTATAAGTAGCCCCTTTGTCTCTTTGAGAGCTGCCTTAGAGTATGTCCAAGCAGGTCTGGAGTTAAATGACCTCTGACCTGATCTATAGACAGAAATCTGGTTGTCTTTCCTTCTTCCACCTTTCCTTCCTTAATGTTCCACCCCACCCTCTAATCTAAAGATCCTTTAGTATTAGATGACTTGCCCTTTGAAAGCCTTGGCTAGTAGATGCAAGTAATTTCCTTTCATGACTCCATAGCCCAATGGATGGAACTGTCTAGGCCTATCCTCTTTGCTGAAATGTCCTGCTGCTTCGTTCCTTTCCTCCCATTGCTTTCCCAGTCTGTGATCTCATGACTTAACCCAGCAACCAACCAACCAAATTATTTTAAAACCCCCCTTTTGTGCTTCATAACTAGCCTAACATCTCAATTCGAGCTTCAAAGACATATCATTCTTTGATCTATCTGGAGAGATCCCTCTCCGGGTCCAGGAGGGCTAGATCCTAGGGCCTAAAAGTGGTTCTGATGTTGTCTCATATTTTGGTCTTGCCAATCTGGCCAAAACACGGGAACCCCAACAGATCCAATCGGACGGTCCAGATTCGATCTGTGCTTTTGAATCCTTCCTCCCGATTGACATACCTCTAACCATCCCTCCACTGTTGATATAATCTTTCAATCCGACGGCCCACATCCAATTGGATCATCCCAATCGGCGCATCACAAAACTGTTCCCTCCGCCCTGAGCTCCCGATCCCGATTCGGATCATGATTCTTTGACCTGGTCCCACCATATTACCCTCCGTCTTTTCACATTCAAATGGCCATTTTTCTTTGTCAATATTAAATTTCATTTTATTTTGATTTACAAAGGATTTCCTCGCTCTATTGTTAATTACCCATCGGGCTTATTCCAAATGCATCAGAGGTTCTCCCTCATACATATGCTCCCTGTCCCACTCCGATTCCAATTCCGACAGTGCCATCGCAATGTGTATTTTCAAAGGTTTATTATATATTGTATCATCCCTTTTCCCATTCATCCCAATTGCAATTGCGATGCGGGTCCCACCTCCCTTTCCTTCCCTTTTCCCATTAAAAAAAGTAATTTTTCCCTTCACAAAGGCATTTAATTTCATTCTATTTTATTTCAACAGCATTTTATAAAAGTCGGTTTCTTCAAATAAATAATGAAAAGCGACAGTCAGCTGGCTGAGAGCTTAGATAAGACATAGATTCCTACAATATCAAAGAAATAGGGATTTGCTCTTCAAATCACCTATTTATCATTCAACAACGTAATTGTGAAATCTGTCCAAATAATCAAATGTAATATTGTTCCTTCTTTAGGGCAGATTGTTGGATTTCTTTTCTATGATTAGTTTTCTGTTCTTCGGCTATTAAAATAGCTCCTCTTTTTGTGGATATATGTTCCCACAAATTTGGTGTATTTAATGTAATTGTAAATCATTTGTAAAGCAGTTTGTAACTTAGAAGTAGGGGAATAGTGTGGAAAGAAAGCTTTGCGCTCCATTGTATGATTTGACAGGGAATTAATAAGAGATGCAGCTTTGATTTGTGGGATCCATGTGGTATGAGATTTAGCATTTGTTTTTCTCTTTTGTTTCATATGTAAATTTTTATGTTTCACCTCTCATCCATAAACATTTCCTTTTGAATGCTTTCAAGATAGAAAGGTAGAATCCATTTTATATGCTCTGCCTTGGGAAATAATTCATACTCTGTGTTTTTCTTCTGTTTTAAAAGGATCCATTTATTGTGCCCTTTTCAGCTCCTCACCAGTCTTTCCATTCCATCCTTATGTTAATTTAATTGCCGAAATTTCCTGCCTACCTTGCCCTATGAAATACCCTGTGTCTTGATTTAATTCCCAGTTTCATACTGTCTTATTTTATCCCACATATCCCTGAAATTCATTCATTTTATTAAAACCTTTTTCCATCATTTTATCTAGCCTAATATCATATCATTATTTCACTTTATTGAATATCTATCTTTACGGAGAGAGCCCTTACCCTGTTTTTCCCTTTTCATCCCGGGGTCCAATTCAGGTGCTAACACATCCCATCATTGTTGAGGCTCCCTTTCAACAATGGGGCTTGGACTTCATTGGGGAAATTCACCCATATTCTTCAGCCCAACATAAGTGGATCCTCAATACCACTGATTATTTTACCAAGTGGATAGAAGCCATACCTTCTAGGAATGCTATTGACTTTGTCATTATCAATTTCCTTGAAACCAACATACTATCCATATTTGGATGTCCTAGGAAAATTATCACAGACAATGATGTTGCCTTCAAATCTAAAAGAATGGTTGACTTCTGCTATAAATATCATATCATCTTGGGTGATTCCACGGCCTACTATCCTTAAGGAAATGGATTAGTTGAATCCTCCAAAAAAATCTTTGTCAATATTATCAAAAAAATGTTGGAGAAAAATCATAAATCATGGCATAGTAAGTTGGTTCATGCTTTATGGGCTGATATATTAACTACCAATAAGTCAATAAATATGTCCCCCTATCAGCCGGTTTATGGCATGGATGCAGTTTTCCCAACATATTTAGGAGTTCCAGTCATAAAACTCCTTCAAGAAGTACAACCTGAAGAAAATGATATGTAGAGAAGGATAAATCAGACCATCCATTTACAACAGTCTAGAGAGGAAGTGTACAAGAGAGCACAAATAGTCTAAGAAAACATCAAGAAATTGTTTGACAAAAAGACTAAAGCAAATGATTTCCAAGTTTGGAATATTGTTCTAAAGTGGGATTCAAGAAGGGAAGAGAAATGAAAACATGCTGAGTTTGAGAATCTATGGAAAGGGCCCTATATCATTCATTCCATTAGGGGTCATAATGCATTCTTTCTGCAAGAGCTGAATGGAGAAAACATATTTGGAGGTCCTGTCAATGGCAGGATGATCAAGCACTACTTCTGTCAAAAGTCTTAGATTCAAAGTTCTATTCATTGTACATAACCCATTTGAAAAGAAATCATGAAAAATACATAACAATAAAAAATAAAAAATAAAGGAAAAGAGGGTAGATTCAAAAGAGGTACAACCCCATATCCAAAAAAGAGAATTTTCTGAAAGTGTGCAAGTCTAAATGCCACTGCTGATTCAAAATGATATCTTGTTCAATAATCTAGCCTAATCATGGCTGAACATGCTTTAAATTTATGTTGATAAGTTAGAATAAACATTGGTTGATAAGATCATTTTAGACTTGACTTATTCAGAAAAAGATGGATTAGGAGACTGAAAAGATACTAGTTCCACATGCTCAAAACAGAACCAAAGAGATAGATAAGGATGCCTTACAAAGGACAAATCATGGCCTTATCTTTCTAATTTACTTTTTATGCAAAAATAATGTTTGTGTGAAGCTTGTTCAAAATGCCACAACCATGGTTGATCAGACTACCTAATCCTAATTTGAATCATGCTTTAAATTTTCATGTCAATAGCTAGAGAATGAAGATTGCCAAATAGTTTAATCTTGGCAGTCAGTTAGTATAGGCAGGTAACAAAAAGAGTTCAACAATTTAATCTGACTCTTGGAAGAAATAAGGATAGGGTTAGATATTTTATTTTCTGTTTTCAAAAAAATAAAAAATGTCAAAGAGTTTTCCACTTCAAATGCACTCAAAGGAGAGAAAATGCTAGGAAAAGTAGGACTAGGTAGGTGGAAGCATTGTGTGAAAAGGATTATATATTGCAGATTGTCAGAAAATTGTCTTTTTTTAGAGAAATATCAGCAAGTAAAGGGAAGAAATCTTCCCAAAGACAAGGCATTGATCTACTTTCCAGAGATTTATCTCTGAGGTTCTTGGCACCTCCAAGGAGCTGCCCTTCCTAAGTGGAGCCACTGTTAGCCATCTATAAATTTTTTTATATCTCATGATGGCTAAATATCCCTTCAGTTTTCAAGAAACAATTTTTTATTAAAATCTTGTGTTTTCTTGAAAACTCACTGTGTTCATTATTTGTCAAAGAATCACTCCACTAAAATCTTCATAAAAAGTCCTTCAAGTAGCCCTGCTATTATCATAAGAAGATTGTTTTTAGATCCCTTTTCCATCATTTCACCTTCATAATTTCCTATATCAATGATTGATTGGTGCCTCATGAGCATTAATCCTTTTTTAAACCCTCCAACGCATCAAAGAATCCTCCTACACACAGAAGCAGAAAAAAATCAATGAAGATTGAAGACCAAAGAACGAAGAATGAGATTAAAGCTTAATTGAAGATTAAAGGATAAAACAAAGTTAAAAAATAGTGAATAAAGGTTTAAAGAAATCAATAAAACAATAAAGACAACATGAGGAATTATGAAGGCCAAAAGCATAATCAGACTTTAAACATAGTTTAATGATGAAATTAAGGAAACTTAGCTAAAGGTAGCCTCAAATACATCAAAAAAGAGCATTTATTCACTCAGAATATCTCAAAATCCCCCTGTAGCCTACTTTCTACCTGCAAAGGAAAATTGGTAGTTATTACATAGTCAGAAGATTTTTTAATCTGTTAAGGCGGTTATTGGAAAAGATAGAGATAGGTTGTAAAGTCAAACTTTTCACCTATCTTTCCTTATAAGTTAAGACAAAGTTATTAAAACAGGGAAATAGTTGTAGTTGTTCCCACCTTATGCCTTGCATGGTTTTCAAGGTCATGAATGAATTTACTTTGTAATAAATTACACTCAAACCCTAGATCAGTTCCACCTCCTCATTTGCAGTATAAATATTGCATTGGAACTCATTGTATTGTTGCCATTTGATGACTCTTTGAAGTAATATACAGTCTTGTTGAAGTTGAAAGAAAATTGATGTTCTAGAACTTGCGGATGTCTTGACCTGTTTTTTGATAAAGAAGGCTCTATCATTGGATCCCGGAGCTTGGTTGTTGGTGAAGTACTCTAAATTTGTTATTGTTATTTCCTGTTTCATTATGTTTCACCATTCTCTGTTGTAGTAGAGTAAAAATTTTAGGCTAAGAAATGTCTTTTGAAAGAACCTTAGTTCTGTTTACTCTTCACTGTCTTAATGTTTTCTTTTGCTAAGATATTCTAGAGAATTCTTAATTTCTATCTAGAACCCTTATTCTTGTTTATTTCTGAAGTCTCCCTTCAAATTACCATTGCTTAAAGTCTGCCAAAGAGGTTTTGTTCTGATCATACCCTTTGTACTTGCTTAAAAAATTATTTTGAAGTTCTTTATAGCTGTAATAAAAGATGTTTAGGCATTCCACCTCTTCTATGAATGTAGTTATTTGTGAATATTGAATGTTTTCATATCCTTGAAGGTGGAATCACTAGAAGTTAAATGAGTTTCTCACCTTATATATTTCATTGGAAAAGTCTGTCTTGAAATTATTATTTGCTGAAGTTTGGTTTGTAGAATTTACAGTTAGCCCTGTCTATTGAATGCCTCTTCATGTTCAGATAATTTTTTAAGTCCCTTTGTTGAGAAGCACATATAATTAAGGATTCTTAATTGCCCTTAGTTCTACTTTCCATTCTAAATCCTTGATGTCAATTTCATTCCACCTGCAAGACCTTGAAGATCTACTAGCCAAGTTAGATTTTCCCTTTGATACCCCAAACCCATTGATTAAAACTGTTACAACTTCCACTTGACTCTATTGCCCAATGGCTTAAGAATTTCATCATTCTATCTATGCTGCCTAGATCATCATGTCCAACCAAACAATCAAACAAACTTGCACTTAATAACTAGCCTAAAATCAAACCCTTAAAAGCAAACAAGTCATATCTTTGCAAACAAATTGAGAGATCCCTCTCTGAGACTAGGAAGGTCGGGTCCTAGAGCTCTAAATATTGGTTTTGATGTTGCCTTGTCACTTGGTATGCCAATCTACCAAATCACAAAACTACAATAGTCTATAACACTAAAGGACATGGATCTGGAAAAATTCCATTATAAAATGCTCAAATAAGAAATCGAATGCTTCCATTCAGTTCAAAACACTCAAAAAACCCTATCTAAGCTCTTCTTGAGCTCCAAAAGAGTGAAAAACCACAAAGATATGCCTCCTAGAAGTTTTATCTGCTAACTATCCTACAAATTGGAAAAAATGGCTAATTGAGAAATGAATTCCACCTTTTTCTAACCTCCAAGTGACAATTTCTCCTAGGATTGAAAAAAAACCCTCCACAAATGGTGCAAACTTTCACCTCTTTAAAATGCGCCATAAGGCCTTAGCATCACATTTTTAGCCCCAATATTAGGTACATGGACATCATTTGTCCAGGGGCCAAGCTATGTGCCTTCCCCTCTACTTCAGGTGTTGTTCATATAATGTCAACGAGACCAGCGGCCAGGGCTTAATGACCCACCCCCTTCGGCTTATAGCTGACTCTAGTAATGTGGTATTGAAAAGGACCAGGGTCTGGGGCTAGCTGCCTGGCCCCACAAATTTTTCCTACACCTGTGGTTGTATGGTGGCTAATAGAATCGAGGGTCGAGAGATATCCCCGCGCCCTCCACCATAGTCGCCAAATCCTCCATGCTAGGGCCGTGTGGGTTCCCATATGTTCTGGGTCAAAGATGAACCGCCCCACCCCATTCCCTTCTATCATAGCTAAATAACACACACATAACCAGAGGCCAGGGCTAACCATTGGACCTATTTTTCCAAATGCACCCATAACCTAGGATTAATATATTTTTCTGACCAATACAGTTAAGTAACAACTGATTGATGCAATGGTAAGTCACTTAGTTTGTTTTTTGAAGGTCATCGGGTTGAACCCTGCCATTTTTGTTGGCCCACTCACTAAAATTTTGGCATGAAAGCTGAGGGTTACATGGCGCCCTCCCACTGGACCACGTGGAACCTCATGATTTGGCCACCTCAAAACCAAGCAACCAATAAAAATGCGGCAACATTGGCTGTACGATACTACCACGTGGATTCATGAGATTGGCCCATACTTCCTACTATGCTTGCCTAGTCAGTTATTGACATCAGCATACAACCTACCGAATTAGTATCCTAGTCAACCTTGCAAATTGACTTTTTCCCTATTGGGCCAAAAATATATAACATCATAACTTCCTCATATGACATCAGATTAAGATGATTCAAGAAACATTGAAATCAAGATGACAAACACTATGATATGGCACTAGTTTCGGGATATTCCAATAAATTTTATTTCTGACCCTATTTTTTATCCTCCAGATCACACCTCCCCACGAGGAACTTTTGGACCTCCAAAATTTGTCTTCACTTAGAAAATAAGTTAGGAAACACTCCTTTACTTTCATGATCTCCATTATTCTTGTTCTATTTGAATTAGTTCCTTTGAGCCCCATTCAAGGTACTCCATATTGCATCTACGTGAATTCCTTATCCTCCTATCAAGAATTGTGGCGCACAATAATTATTCTAACTATTAAGTAGTAAAATATTCATTGGATGTAATCTAAACATTCTCTTCATGACCATATTCCTTTGGAAGATCATACAATATTCACCTTGAAGTATTTTCTTGTCGAAACCAAACTTGATCTTCCACTTGGAAATCATAAGCTACCCAATGCTTTCCATGCATTGATTTTTACTTTGCATTATTTTCCTCAAGTTTCACTTGGTACATTTTTTCAGTGACATGCTTGGATTTGTCCACATTATTGATCTGGGAGGATCCATAAATAGAAGTGGTCTTGAAAATAGCTTAAAAATCGAAGACATCATATGGAAGTGAAACTGGGACCAAAACATATTTGTTATCACCCTAATTTCAATGGTGTGAATGACACTCAAATCCGAGTTCGTACGCTCAAGTTATAGTTGGTCAAAGTTATAGTCAAACTTTCCCAAGTGACAGTATTAGTGAGGCAACAAATTCGTAGAATATCAGTGCATGGAATCCGACATTCAGAATAGGACAATTTGTCACCTACTTAATTTGTCTAGTAACCCTTAGTTTATGGTGGGAAAATTTGAACTATTTGTATAGAAAAAAATATTAAATGGGGTAGCAAGATGCCACCCCTGTCAGCACTCACAATGACATTGTTATATATATTATATTAAAACAACGTTGGGTTGGTGGGATAATTGCATACCACATTATGTATCACATATATATGTAATAACATATGGGAAATCAGCCATAGGAGGACCTGCCACGCTACTTTTAAACAGTACTAGGGTCGACATGGTTTGAACCCGTCAAACCAGTGTCGTCAACCCACCTCCCGGGAGGCCCCAAACCAAAAGCCACCAATAATAATGGACCCACCAAAAAAAACATATCATTTGGGATGCGACGAGATTTGAACCCTATATGCCCCCACCAAATCCATCGGGCCTGACCATTGAGCCAACGACCCATATCTTAGCCAATCCACCGAAAAAATTATATAAGAACTGAATTCAATTGCTGATACCGATGGAGGGTGGAGGGCGCAGAACCTTGATTGGCCTCATCAATGGAACCATGAGTGAGGGTACCTTGGAGATGTTGAAAAAATTCCCTTAGAGGGCCCGACATGCCAATGTCATAATTCGATAAATTTATAGTCATTTTTATACGATTTCGAGACAAAAATCCAACCATGCAGTCTATTTATCCAAATGAGGTATCAATTTTCACACCATCATATGAATTGGAGATATAAAATTCATTTTTATAAAGTTTCTTGTAACTTTTTTCTTTGATGCCACTTAATCAAAGACGACCCCCCCACTTTTGAGCAGGGCCTGGAGACATAGCCCAAATTGGGTGAACTCCGTAATAAAATCATTGTGTCCTTGATCTCATGTTTTCTTATGATTTATACATATTTTCATATTTTTTATGTTACTTGGTTAATATTCTCTTTTCTATGCAATTTTGAATGCATCCTTGAAGTTAAAATATCTAGATCAAGTTTGGTATTAGAGCAGGTCTTCTTGATGTAAGTTGCACGAGTGAATGTGAATCAGGAACAAGATCTAGAAAGTTTAAGGAAAACTTAAATCCTTTGATCTCAAATGAGGGTGTGCACCATGAAGAAATAACATGGAATCTGAGGATTCACAAGAAGAAGAAGAGAAAAATTATCGCAAGATAATTTTTGACATGACAGACAAAGTTGACAAGTTGTTTGCAAAATATGAGAAGACAATCACACAGGAGCAGAAAGAGCCTGGGGATCATGCATTTGTACACCATGAAGGTGGAGGAGGAGAACCTTATCCCTCTCCATCCACCAGTTAAATCTCTTCTTCTTCCTATTTTCATCATTCTAACAGGCACCATAAAAATACATCTAAGAAACTATTTTGTAAGCTAGATGTAAAGTTTAATTTGCCCACATATAACAAAGAATGTAATTTAGAGAAACTAAATAATTGGATTAGACTAATCAAGATTTATTACCAGATTCAGAAGATCGAGGAGGATGAGGCAAAGATCCAGTTAGCATCCCTTTATCTCAGTAGCACCTTTCTCATTTGGTGGGAAAGTAAGTTGTAGAAAGGAAACAAAAACTTGGGTAATCTCATTTCTTCTTGGTCCAATTTTGTTTCTGCATTAGAAGATAATTTTTATCCTTTGGGTTATCAAAAAAGAGATTTAATGGAATGGAAATATTTAAGACAAGGAAAGGCTAAAATTATAAAACTATTCACAGAATATTTTAGAAAACAAGCATTGAATCAGGGAATTTCACTTGATTCAACCGAAACTGTAACAAAGTATATTGGTGCTTTACATAGTTACATCAGACATTATTTTTTATTATATGAGCCGACAACTATTGATTTAGTTAGTGTGAAGTCCATTCACCTTGAAATCAGGGGCAAGAATGATAACAAAGAGAAATCGAAGAAATCATCTTTCAAACCTCATAATCGAAAGTTCAAAGGAAAATACAAGGGAAAAGGCAAGAATACATCTACAACCAAGAAGGAGGAATGAGGAAAACCATCTTGCACACATTGCAAGAGGAATTCCATGATGATGAACACTGTTGGAAGTTGCATCCAGAGTTGGAACCAAAATTATTTGGTGGTAAGAACAAGCAAAAGACAGTGGAAATCATACAACGGGACCTTGGATCTGATTTCGGTGACAAAAAACAGATCACAATAGTGGGCATGCAAGGTAAGCTTTCTCTTCATGCTAATGAACGTTATGAATTACATGCAAGTAATTTTTTCAAATGAGACTCTTGTTAATGATCGAAAGAGAATTGAATTGTTCCACATTAGAGTCATAATGAAACATACTAAAGTGGAAACATTGCTTTTCGAGCTCACAAGAAAATTTGATTTCAAAATCATGTGTTAAAAATTTGGGATTAGAAACCAAGCCTCATATGAAACATTAACCTCTTATTTTGGTGTGTGATAAAGAAAAATTACATGCAACCAAAAAGTGCAATGTAAGATTTTTGATTGTGTCCAAACTAGTAGATGAGTTTGATCTTGATGTTGTACCTTTGGATATCTATGGCATGGTATTGGGGAGTCCATATTTGTGTGTCAGGAAAGAAATTTTTTTTTTCTCCATGAAAACAAGTATCATCTCATGAAATATGAGGTGGAATACATTGTTAGAGTTGATTGTACGAAAATCAGTGCAAGTCTTGTAAGTGTGGGTCAAATGAAGAGGTTGGTGAATTCCATGAAAGGGTGCATGCTCATGGTTGTGAGAGAAAAATATGCAGAGACATCTAGTGATTTCTAAGGTTTTGACCCAACTCATAAAAAGGATTTGTGTGAATTTTTTTGTAATTATGATGGGATTTTTTAGGAACCAAGTGGGTTTCCTCCAAAGCTCGAGATCCAACATGAGATTCACTTGTAGGAGGATGATCCTTTACCCAACATTACATTGGTATGTACAAGTTGTAATCCATTGAGATGGAGGAGATAAAGAAACATGTGCAGGAATTGTTGAACCAAGGGGTCATAGGACCAAATTCTTCTCCATGCGGTTCACATATTGTGTTGGTGCCAAAAAAGGATGACATGTGGAGGATGTGTGTGGACTACATAGAACTCAACAAAATGATGGTGAAGAATTTATACCCTTTCCCTTGCATTGATTATTTGTTAGATCAATTGAAAATTGTTGTCTATTTCACAAAAATGGACTTGCATAGTGGTTATCATCGGGTTAGGATTGTAGAACAATATGTATGGAATACTGCATTCAAGATGAAATTTTGTTTGAAAAGTTTGTGATGCCATTCTGACTATGCAATGCTCTTACCACATTCATGATGGTGAAGAATGATATTTACAACCCTTTTCTTGATGATTTTGTACTTGTGTATCTTGATGACATTCTTGTTTATAGTAGGACATGGGATGATCATGTGGGTCATGATAAAAAGGTGCTTGATGTTTTGCAAAAAGAAAAATTGTATGTCAAATTTATAAGTGTGAGTTTGGAAGACATCTTTGGTTTTACTTGGGTCACATTGTCGGTGGTGGAAAATTGAAAATAGATCCTTATAAAATTGATGTGATTTTAAAGTGGCCTAAACCCACCAATGTTAGAGAGGTTCATAGATTTTTTGGTGCAATACAATACTGGAGGAGGTTCATTGCCAACTTCTCTGTCATTGCATCCCATTTACATGTATTGACCAGTATGAAGAAAAAATTTTAGTGGGGAGGAAAGAAACATAAACCATTTGATACACTGAAAGAGAATATTAATACCACACCCATTTTTCCATACCTAACCTCTAGCAACCTTCTCATAGAAAGATAAATGCAGTTGTTAGAAAATTATATATTACAGAGCAATGAAACACATAAAATATGCGGAAAAACCAAACACACAAAACACATAAAACTAGAGAGACACAGATATACGTGGTTCACCCAGTTTAGGCTCTGTCCACCCCGAACAGCCAACCCTTCCTTTCTATTATCCAGCAAAATGAAGAGACACAACCTACAACAGATCTGTTGTAATATCCTCTGTTCTCTCTCACAGTCTCCCTATCTATTTCTCGCTCTGACAATACACATACAATACATAGCCGCAATATAATACCATCATACAAGCGAGGGGTTGCGTTCTAGGGAAAAAACCCCTAAAATAAACATAACTTCTACCATCAGATCATCTGCCTAATGAACGACCTAGATTGACTAGAAATTACTATACTTCTACAAGAAAATTTTACATCGTTGTTAGCTTTGGGGGTGCTACCCTCGAAACCCCCCACTAGGGGGGGCTCCATAAAGTCACAGCCGCCCCACTTGGACCACCCAGGCAACTTTTAATTACGGGCGACGTTGTCATCCCATTAAGATACAGGGGTCCAATGCTATGATACAAAATAAATAAGATAATTAGGCTCCACACCCAACAAAAAAAAGGAAACATGTATGTTACCATTCAAAGATGTTATCCCAAGTTGTTGTGAACTATCTCAAATATGACAAGGAATTTCATTCCTTCGTTCAAAGCGTGAAGAAGTGGAGA
Organism: Pinus albicaulis; assembly: GCA_034641835.2. Taxonomy (NCBI): domain Eukaryota; kingdom Viridiplantae; phylum Streptophyta; class Pinopsida; order Pinales; family Pinaceae; genus Pinus; species Pinus albicaulis. The sequence goes on along the minus strand of CM076580.1, from coordinate 119,361,470 downwards.
TACTAACTGATTGGCAAGGAGACCATCATTCACACATATCACCAACCCTTGTAGTACCTTCAGTCGTGGACCAAGCTTCAACAAGCACATCATTTCAGATGGATGGGATTCCTTCAACAATTTCTTTTGGTAATAAAATAAAATAAGGGCACCAGCAACAAAGTGGCATATATGCTTTCTCGCCCTCCTGTTTCTGCATCTACCATTTTGAAAAATGCTTCTTTATATTTTGAAAGCTATGATGAAAAACATGCTGATGATGATGATTTTAAGGAGATTTATGAAAAACTAACACATGGATCATAGGTGTATAATTATCACTTGCAAGGAAAATTTTTGTACCACCTTTGAAAAAATTGTATTCCCACCAATGAAAGTATACATGTAATCAGAGAGGGACATGCCTCTCTTGTGTCGGGTCATTTTAGTGTATAAAATACTTTGTGTCATCTACAGAGGTTTTTTTTTTGGCCTCACATGAAAAATATTGTGACTCGATATGTTAAGGGATGTGTGTTGTGTTTAGTTTCTAAGCCTACTAATAGAAAATTTGGGCTTTACACACAACTCCATGTTTCGAGACGTCTATGGGAAAGTGTGTCAATGGATTTCATAGGCAATTTGACTTTGTTTAGGAGAGGCCATGAGTAATTGTATGTCGTTGTGGATAAATTTAGAAAAACGTGTGTCTTAATGCCTTGTATAAATTAGGTCACTATAGAGAAGACTGCTCATCTCTTCTTCCAATTTATATGGGTCCACTTTGGGCTTCCCACATTCATTTTGTCTGATTGAGACTCGCTTTCTTGGAGAGTTTTGGACGAGTTTTTAGAGAATGATGGACACCAAGTTGAAGAGGAGAATGAAATTTAATCCATAAACAGAAGGAAAAACAATATTTTTCAACCACATAATGATACACTTATTCCAACGATATTTTAGCAAGCATCCCAAGTTGTGGGACGAGCAACTTCCTTATGTACATCATGCATACAACCAGGAAATACATTCATCCACTCAGAGCTCACTGTTCGAGACGTGCTTTGGCTATTTTTCAAAGGATACCCTAGACATGGTCCTTGGGAGAGATGAATATTATAGTTGGAAATATGACAGGAAGAAAGTGTAGAAGTTCATTCAGCGAATTTAGATAATTCACCAAGCAGTGCAGGAGCAGTTGGAGAAAATTCAAGATCAATACAAAGCACAACATGACAAGCACCGAGTCAATCACCAATTCTAGGTTGGAGAAATTTTTTGGCTCCACATCAGTAAAGACAAAATGAAAAGGGAAGAAAATAAGTTGATACCAATCCGATATGGCCCATTCACCATATTAGAGAAGATTGGAGACAATGCTTTTCATCTCGAGTTTCCAGCATACATGCAGATGTACTAAGTGGTGAATGTTGAAAAATTGAAGCTTTGTAAGCTTCCATTGATCATGGACACTAAATGGGTTGGACATGTTCCTATAGTGGATTATTTTGCACCTGAATACTTGAACAAGCTACTAGAGGACATCATTCTCGATTGGAAGATTAGGACTTCACGACAAGGAGATGTGGAGTATCTCTATATTAGCTTCAAAGGAATGCATCCAAGTAAGGCTCGATGGATTGAAAAGGAGATAGTGAAGAAGAAATTACCTCAATTTCGAATTGACTGATAAATATTTTGGTGGCCCAAAAGATCCTTAGTGGGGAGGAATGATTTGGGAGGATCTAGAAATAGAAGTGGCCTTGAAAATAACTCAAAAATCAAAGTGATCAGATGGAAGTGAATCTAGGACCATATCGTAGTGTTCATCTCCTTGATTCCAATGGTGAAAATGACACTCAAATACGAGTTTGTATGCTTAAGTTATAGTTGGTAAAAGTTATGGTCAAACTTGGCCAAGTGGCAATGTTAACAAGGCAAAAAAATGGCGGAATCTCAGTGCACAGAATCTGGTGGTCAGAATCGGAAAATTTTTCACCTACTTAATTTGTCAAGTAACCCTTATTTTCTGATTGGAAAATTTGAACTGTTTGCATGAATATGAATATATATATATATATATATATATATATATATATATATATATCAAATGGGGTGGCGGGATGCCACCCACGCCAACGATATCATTATATATATCATATTTAAAAAATGTTGTTTTAACGAGCCAATCACATACCACATCATATATCACATATATATGTTATCACATTGGGTGGAATGCCATAGGCGGACTCGCCACACCAATTGTAAATAGTACAAGGGCTGGCGAGGTTTTAACTTGCCTAGCTACTATGGTTGACCCGCCTCTTGGGTGGCTCAAAACCAAGAGCCACCAGAATTAACTTAACCACAAAAAAAACATACCATTTCACGTGTGGCGAGGTTTGAATCCTGTTTGTCCCCACCAAATTTGCCGGGCTTGAAAATTGGTCCAATGACCCATACCTTGGCCAATCTGCCCAAAAAATTATATAAGTACTCAATTCAATTGCTTAGACCAGCGGAGGGTACGAAACCTTGAGAGGCCTAGGAAGCAGAACCATGAGCGAGGGTATCTTTGAGATGCTGAAAATATTCACTTAGAGGGCCCGAGGTGGTAGTGTCATAAATTGACAAAATTATAGTCATTTTTATAAGATTTCGTGACACATATCAAACCGTGCAATCTATTTCTCCAGTTGAGGTCTCCATTTTCATGCCATCATCCGAATTCAAGGTATAAGCATCATTTTTGTAAAGTTTGTTGTAATTTATTTCTTTAATGCTACTTAATGAAAGAATGTCTCCCCACTTTTGAGCAGGGGCCAGAGACATAGACGACATTGGGAGAACTCCATAATCAAATCTTTGTGTCATTGATCTCATGTTTGCTTATGATTTTTTCTTATTTTCATGTGTTTTAAGATAATTGGTTAATATTCTCTTTTATTTTATAAATTTTGGATGTATCCTTGATGTTAAAAGATATAGATCAATTGTTATGGAAATATTCTAAAAAATATTTACCAAATATCAAATCCAAAAAGACGTTAGAAAATAACCCAAGCAAGCTTCACATGTATTTATGCTTGTGTAAATGAGTGTTTGACACAATTGTATCATACTAAATGTGATGCAACTGCTTATCCCAAAGCTTAGGATTCTTAATACGATTTCCATGAAAGAAATGCATCTTACACTATGGAATAGTTTCAACTCTTCAAATTCCATACAAATTGACTCATCAAAAAGCCAAAATAGAAAAAAATTCTAAAGAAAACATTGTTGCATATACATAATTTATTCACAAACATCACTTTTACAAAATACCCAACTATGGGGATATGCATTATTTAATAATATAATTAGTCCAACCAATTCTTACCCAACTATGCTGGGGAATTTTCTTTCTGCACTTCACTTACTTCTAGAATTGTTTCTAAAATGGTTATGGCATGCCTTGCACATTCCTTTACCTTCTCCTTCTCAAGTGATTCCATTACATGTTTTTCCTTCTTTGGATCAATATGTGGATGTAGCTTCCAAGTCTTTTCGATACAATGCCCACTCATATTACAATGGGTACAAAAAAATTTGTGAGCATTCGTTGGAAAAAATGTCTTTAAACTTGGATGGGAATTTTTCTTCTTGGTATCACTTCCAATTGACATAATAATCTTCTTCACTAATGATTTAATTTTGTGGGAATTAGCTACAAAGTGGTTAGGTGCATGAAAAAAAGTGCAAGGCCCGGTGGGAGAGACACAACAAACAAAGAGCCTAACATATTGCCTTCAGCTTTTGTGGGTCTTGTGTGCTATCAATATAGTATTTAGTAACAGTTATTCGTTCAAATTCACTTTCTCCCCTAATATATTCTTTGATTCAAGTCCTCATGCTGTTGATAATAATATAAATCCTTTGAATAATCAAGACACTTATACCTCTTATTATTGTCCTTTGGCTTATGATTTTGGTGAGGGGAACTTGATTATCGATGAGAAATTGACTTAGTTCTTCCTTTGAAGCACTCACCTGTCTTTGGAGATGTTTTTCATCAACATCATCATCATGACATGATTCTCCTTCATCTTGCAAGAGTTCTTTCTTCAAAAATTTCACACTTGAAGAATTATTAGACCTTGAAATTTTCGAGCATTCTCCAACTTCTTCTTGGACATATCCCAATCCTTCATGTTGAGGTTGTGCTATTAGCTCAATGGGATTAATAACTCCATGACCATGGATTCCAAGACCCTTACCATTATATCCAATTTTGGTCAACAATTTCATACCAATACCCTTGGTATGTTTCTCAAATGATGCAAAAGAAACTTGATCATTATCAAGAGGATAAATTGAACAAAAAATACTAGTTACTTCATTTTTTTCTTGCTACTCTTGGTCCTCCTCTTTAAGTTTAGCCATATACTCCCTCTTCTCTTTTGTATATGAAGTGGTAGATGGAGACTCAATAAAACCAGTCTTGTGATATAACATGTAAGCAGTGTTATTCATATGGCAAAGGGTATAATCCACATTCATTCCATGAAAAAAACTTGTTGAGTCTTGGGGTAAGCTTTTGTAGCTGAAAATTCCCCCATTTTCTCTTCAATGACATTTTTCAACATAAGGCACAATTTGTTCTTTTCATCCTATATTGCTTGAGCAATATCCTCAATTCCATGTTTTCCACTCCAAGAGAAGAATTAATTTCTTCCAATTCTAATAGTCTTGCATGCTACAAAATTTTACCCCTACTTGCAATCTAGTCAGAACCTGCTCTTATACCATCTAAAATGAAAATGGAAAAATGATTGTCCTCTAACACTTTGCAAGCATGATGAACTTGGGTCTTTAAATGTAAAAATAGTTTGCAACTTCTTCAAATATGAGTGGTTAAGTTTTCACGTGAACTTAAAAGTGAAACAAATTTGTATGCAACTCAATATGGTAAACATGCAGAGAAAAAACAAGAATTAGAGGAAATTTTAGCCTAAAAGTGGCCTCCTAAGGAAAATATTAAAATAATAGGAAAATAATAAAATAATAGTTATGAATTTTGGAGGGAAAATAAGAAAACCATTTTTTTTAATTGTATTTTTGGCTTTTCTCCTTATAGGTTTACCCAAATTTCAAGTATAGACGCTCGTTGGATGCAAAATTAAATTCCACATCCAATGAGTACCCATTATGCATACTTATGAGAAAACACACTTTGACAAATGAACATGCTTTTTGAATGTATCTACAATTTTTGTCAATGTGAGTCTTCTCAGAAGTATACATAATGGGTACTCGTTGGATGCGTACTTTAATTCCACATCCAACGAGTGTCTATAATTGAAATTTGGGTAAAATTGTAAGGAGAAAAGCCAAAAATACAACTAAAAAAAGTAGTTTTTTTTCCCTCCAAAATATTTGCATGTAACTCTTTTTAAATTTAAAGGATTTTGGTTGGTTTACATGTTATGTATGTGAAAATTTCATGGGAAATTTTAGGCTAAAATTTCCTCTAATGCAAGTGATAACAGAGTTTACCCCTCGTCGGCTATGTCTTCAGACCCTGTTGCAATGGATAGGTTGCTTTATTAATCTCAACAAAAAATGAGAACATTAGAAATTATTGACTCTAAAGTGGTGTTGTTTCTCCTACAAAGAAAATTATTCTACAAATAAATCTCAATAAAGAATATGACACCCTACAACAAGTCATGATGGTGTCAACAAAAAAGGACTCTCTCACCATAGGTCATTATACTCCACCTGAAACAAAAAAGCATAGAAATACAAGTACTTCACAATAAAGTGTTGAAAAGGGATTTTCCCATAAGCACACTGAGAAAAGACTGAAAATAGCTTCTTTATTGAAGTACCAACTGATGTAGATACATTTGGAAAGCTTCAAAACCCCTGTCTAGTCTCTTTCCATGCTCATGAAGGTCTCTAGATGGGCTCAAAACAATCTCTATCTATAACATGAAAGGACTTGGATTTGCAAAAAATCCATTATACATTACTCAAATCAGAAATCTAATGCCTCCGTTGAATTCAAAACACTCGAAAAACTATGTCTAGGCTCTTCTTAAGCACCAAAAGACTAAAAAACCATGAAGTTATGCCTCCTAGAATTTTTCTCTACTAACTGTCCTTCAAATTGGAAAAACTGGCTAATTGAGCAACAAATTATGCCATTTCGCTAACCGTTAAGCAACAATTTCTCCTGGGACAAGACGAATTCCTGCAGAAAATGGCGTCAATTATTGTCTCTTTAAAATGCACCATGAGGCCTTAGCACCAAGTTTTTAGCCTCGCTCTCAGGAACGTGGACACCATGTTGCTAGGGGTCGGGCTACACTCCCTCCCCTCTAGACTTACCTCACTCCACTTCAGGTGTTGGTGATATCATGGCAATATGAAGGGTGGCCAAGGCTTAACCACCCGCCCCAGTGGGCTTAGTGCAGCTAGGGCTTAACCACCCACCCTCATCGGCTTGGTGCTCCCTATGGTCATGTTGTATTGAACAGAACCAGGGTTTGGGGCTAACCGCCCAACCTCATCATTTCCGCCTCCGTCTCTGTTCATATGGTGGCTGAAAGAACTGGGGATTGGGGCCTATTCCGACCCCCTTCGTCCTAGTCGTCGACTCCTACACACTAGGTTTGTGTGGGTTCCCATATGGCCCGGGGCTAGGGCTTATCCACCTCACCCCACTCCCTTCTATTATGGTCACATAACACGCATGTAACTAGGGTCCAAGGATAACCGCTCGACCCCTTTCCTGAAATGCACACATAACTTGGCATTAAATATGTTCTACCAATTAATACGGTTAACTCACAACTGATTCATGCAATGGTAAGTCACTCAGCTGGTTTTTTGGAGGTCATGGGGTTGAACCCTACTGGGTATGTCGGTTGAGTCACCAAAATTTTCGCATGAAAACCAAGGGCCATGTGGCGCCCTCTCATTGGACCTTGTGGCACCTCATGATTGGGCCACCTCAAACCAAGAAATCGATAAAAATGTGGCAACACCACATGTACAAGACTGTCATGTGGCTTCATGGGATTGGCCCTTACTTCCCAGTGTGCTTGCCCAATCAACTAATAATGCTAGTGTATGACCTGCTCAATTAGTAGCCAAGTCAATCATCCAAGTTGACTTTTTAGTTGTTGGGCAAAAAATTCATAATGTCATAACTTCCTCCTATGACGCCAGATTGAGGTGATTCAACTGACGTTGGAATAAGGATGACGAACACTACGAATTGGTGTTGGTTTCAAGATATTCTAAGCACTCTAGTTTTTTAGTCTATTTTTTATCTCTAGATCTATTTATGACCCACATAGATTGTTTTTGTTAGTAATAATAATTTTTAAATGGTATATTAGTCAATGAGGCTTTGGATCAACTGTGAATGAGTGCAACGTTAAGACACTCACAGATCTACCATTAATGGTGATCAACCATTCATGTTAGTCTACAAAAAAAAACAAAATAACACATTAATTTACATTAATAATTGAATGAACTACACACTTGTCTTATTATTTATTAAAATTTAATTAAATATTTTATTTTCAATTATTGTTTTTCTTTAGACATAGAAATATTTTATTATGGTCAATATTATATATATATATATATATATATATATATATATATATATATATATATATATATATATATATATATATATATATATATATGTATATATATATATAATTAATTAATCACATATTTACATTGCATATCCAAGTTATTTATTGAAATATTTTTAAAAAGTAAATGAATTATACATTTACATTAGAGTTTAAATTGAAAATATAATTTTTTTTAATGATAATTATTTTATATTTCTATATAAAATTAAATTATTTTACAACGACATAGAAATGTTTTATTTACTATGAAAATTGAAAATAAAATACTTTTACCACATTTCCATACAAAATTGTAATATTAACATATGAAAGTATAATGCTTTTAATTAAAATTTTATTATATCTAATACTATTTTTTATTTAAAAAAAATTACACATATGGCAATTTGTAATTGTAAAATAAGCCTTCAATAAAATAATTAAAAAATATTTCTCAAAAAATTTTACGAATACAAAGATAAAATTTAAAAATAACGCAAATAATTTCCTTTTTCTCTTGAACGTTTGATAAACATATTGATCACAATGTCGTTATCACCGTTTCCACCATCATTTAAAACATAAAGATCAACAGGTACCTTTTATTTATAAACACTAAGTTTTTAATAAAATTATAATATTTTATAACTTTATTTTAAAAAACAAATTATAACATAAATGGATTAAATTTGAATTAAGAAAAAAAGTTGACTATAATAATTCAAAATGTATAAAAAAATGGACAAGTTAATTCGCTAACACACAAAATTTACTGAAACTTTGAAAGTATGTATGAATAACTCACTAAATTAGGCGTTCAATTTTATTTGGAAGGAAATATTGATTTTAGAGATTATAAAAGATATTTGGGATGTTTCTATTCTATTCATTAATGGAGTAAAGTTGGATGGCATTGCATGATTTAGATGCATTTATCACGTTTTTGAATTATAGGATAAGTTTATTTATGCATATTTTTTTTGCAATTTAATTTATATGGTTGGTATAGGTGTGCATGTTAAAGGAATTAAATTTAACAATTTATATGGTTAGTATAGGTGTGTAGGTTAAAAGGAATTAAATGGGTTAAAAGTGAAATTTATTTGAAAGTAAAATATTTGAAAAGGTTTTATTTTTAAAGATATGTTTTTATAGGTTTTAGGTTAAAATTAATTTATATTATTTTTTTATTTTTATATATATTATGTGTAATTTTTATAATCTTATTTTGAATAAATGTTTAGTAAATTTGATATACACTTGATAATATAATTTTTAATTAATATATTTCAATATTGTCATATATTAATTTTATATTAAAAATTAAATGAGTTAGATATTTATTTTTATTATTCTTTGTTACATATTAATTTTATATTAAGAATTAAATGCATTATATATCTCTTATTATTCTTTTGAGTGGATAATTGAATTTTACATTCAATTATTTTTTTCTTTGAACATTAAAATATTTCATTATAATTAATATTAAAATGATTTTTTATTTTATTTTTTACTTTCTCTCTAGATACATATATTTGTATATGAAGCTCACATTGAAATCAAATAGCAGAGCCATATAACTTAAATGACTAAGAAAAGTTGATAGACATATTCCATGAAGTTAAATATCTACTATCCACTTAATAATCATTGATACTCAAATTAAAATTTTAGAATAGATATTCTGAAATAGAGGAATAATTAGTTAAAATAGATATTCAAAGATTTTATTTAACTCTTGTATTGAAATAATTTATTGAAATCCTATATTAAAATTATACATATTATCACATTCAAAATTGAAAATATAAGTTCTTTTTTACTTTTAATTAATTAATATTTTTTATAAATTTGATATAAATTTGTGTTATTTTTTTTATCAAGTTTCCTTCATACTGAATTGGAATCCCAACAATGAATTTAGTGAGGATACTCAGAATGCTATTATTGATGTTTTATAATTATTTTCATTAGAGGTAAACAAAAACACACACACACACATATTTTAAAGCTTACATGTCTCGACTCTAAGTTGAGCATGGAAATTAATGTTTTATAATTCTTTTAATTAGAGGCATACAAACATATATATCCAATTTTGTTTTTTATTATAGCCAATATTGTATTTTTACTTAAATTGTGTGTGTCTCAATGGGAATGGAAAGAATTAGAAATCTCTCTCCCACTGGGTTGTAAAATTGGCCTCACCCAATAAGAAATTAATTATTTTCAATTATCATATGCCATATATACATTGTTGACATTAAAATATTTGATTTAACATCCATATTAAAATATTTTCTTTTGAATTTTATAAGAGTAAGTTTAGATATTTGACATTGATTTATATCCACTTTTTTTTTTAAAGTTAATTTGTGTTACCTCAAAATAATAAATTACAACATTCCAAGTATCTAACACCATTTAAAACATTATAAATGACCTCAATTTTCCATGAGAGAGACCATATCTATTGATGGATAATGGATTAGCAAGATTCAAAATATAGGGTCTACAACAGAGATCATCTAAATATGAAAACGTTAAAGAACCATAAAGAAATAGAAAAATAAAAAAGGTCATCACAAGAGCTAGAAAACATAATGAGGTCACCAGAAGGGTCCGTTGCACTAGTGCTACTAGGAGAAGAAGGCTTGAATCTATACTATCCAAACAAAAGCATTGATGGTTCTGCACCATTTTAATTTCACTCAAGCAAGTTATAATTTATTTTCTATCTTCATGTTTCTCTTTTATGACTGTCCTTAGAATAGCTTTCAACTGTCAATTTAAGGTAGCTGACCTCAAATGCTAGTTCCTTCTTCCCTCGGTATGTTTAGGGTCAGAAGCGAGTTAGCTACTTCCTCTATGTTCTCAAAATCAGAATATGCTTGGTGGTCATTAAAAATGTAAGGCTATAGCTAGAGAACTCCATCATAGATGTTCATAGGGGTTAAAAAAACCCCCTCATGTCGGTAGAAACCAGAGAACCAATACGAGAACACCCACATAATTATCAAGAAAAATTCTCTAGAATGAAACCCACAATTATCAAAACCACAACATGAACAAAATGTTAATACTAGAGCTTGAAACCATTGTACCTCTTAACCACAGTCAAGTTTGTCTTCGATGCATCATGAAAGGAGGCACCCCCAAGGGAGAATAACCTTATCCCTAGAGTAACTTGCAACAAATCATCACATTGATGCACTACGTAACCCTGTTTTGCCACATACCCAATTACACTTTCAAATTCAACCTATAATTACTTTTGAACATAGGGTTCAGAAGGAGGTGGATGAATGCCTAGACCTATGCAACCCCAAAGGTGGAGATAAGCCACTCAGGCACAAAAAAGGCCTAAAAGTTATGCCAATATGAATCTAAGCTTCCTAATATTACTTGTCTATGTCTGAAGAGTTTCCCAAGCAATATTCCCACCTACAATGTGGAGGGAAATGCAATTCGACATAAATTCCAAACAACATCTTTTTTATATGTAGGATGAGGAGAAGGATAAAATTGGTCCATCGAAATTAGAGGGTGTTAGCCATCAGTAAATTTTTTTATAGCAAATGATGGCGAAATGTGTTCTTAAGCCTTCAAGAGATTATTTTCATAGAAACTATTCATTCTTGAAGCCTTTTGGTGTCCTTTGAATTAAGAGTAATCTTCACTGCTGTTTCTTTCAAAAGAGCATTCCAAGAAGCCTTGATAGTTCTAAGAAAACTGTTTTGAAGCTTGTTATCCCACCATCATTCTTCATCATATCCCCTTCATAATCTCCTATCCATTTCCTCATTTGTTACTCATCTTCACCTACCCTAAGCATTCATCTATTCCTCTAAAAACCCTCATTTACCCTCCATTCCCTTAAAAACCCTTTTTTAATCATGAAATCCCCTTTTACTTGGTTAAAAACCCTCTTTTCTTCCTATTGGAACCTAAAAATAGCACAAAAAACCCCTTTTTGGGTTTTAAAAAAACTTATTTTAACCTATCAGAACCCTATTTTAGGCCTTAAAGACCCATTTTTGGCTTATTTTCCGACCCTATTAAACATTAGGTTTTAAGCCCCTTTGGCTTAGCCCCTAGTTCCTTCTCTGCCATGTGACCCCGCTCCATGACCGAGCACTAGGCCTATCGCATCATCGACCCATCGGCATTTCACTGGTCCCATTCCTTGATTTTCCCCGCCGATGCGATCCCCCGAGGGCTTAAATCCTCAACCCCCTTCCTTTTCTCTGCCATAAAACCTTGCGCTCGCAACTAGGCGTTAGCCCCCATCGTGCATCGGTGTTTCCAATTGCTCTTTCCCCTTACCTTTTTTATGCTGATTGGCCGATCTCCCGATGCAATCACAACCATCGATCGAGTTTGATATGACGGCCAAGCACTTAAATCTCCGCGGTAATTCCTAGCCCCTTCTTTCCTTGGCCCTCGGTCCCTTACTCCTCCACGGGACCATGCCCCGACACCTACCCTTAGCCCCCATCGACATCAACAAATCGCATTCTTTTTCTCCATTACACTACTTTCCCCCGCCGATCTTTCAACCTCCAATGAGATCCACACCGTTGATCTACCAAGATCAATGCCTCTCTGTGTTCCCTCCCATCACCCATCGCCCAACAGCTTTCTCATCCTCTTTCTCCCCGACAGCAGATCTCCACCGTTGATCTGGGAGATCCAACGGTTATTAAGCCCCTTTTCCTTCGTGAATTTCCGCTATCTCTAGCCTCTTATTTCTTCGCTCCTGGTCCTCCTTTCTCCCACAAAACCTTCCCCAGCTTTGTTTAGCCCCTTCCTTCATTATTCCCATCCTCCACACTGTGTTCTTCCCTTGAGCAATCTTGACCGTAGATCTCATTGATCTAACAGCTACCATTCTCCTTCCTTCCATCCCATCTCCCGACTATCCCTCCTCATACATATGTGCCGACACATCTCCACCGTTGATCTACCAAGATCAACGGTTCGCACTCACTCTCACCTTTTGACCCTGCACATAACACTACCGCTCCGCGACAAAATAGGTGATGTCATCTACTGGCCCCACCTTCCACCATGAAAAACATCTCCCAATCATTGCTCAACACCTGTCCTCCACTGCCTTATCCACTAATCAACTTCACTCCTTCGCGCTCCCTATCCGCTGTTGATTTGCATGCCCGCAGATCGGATGGCTGACGCATTCCAACCACTAAAATTTCCCCGACGCACAGCTTGGACGCGAAATCGGTGGTATTGGGAGGACACGTGTTGCCCAACGGATGATATCGCGTTCGTTTGGGCATAAACCACTTACCACCTAAATCGTGCCCAAAAACCATTTGTTGTTTTTGCAAAACCACTTTCCTCTATTTTCGCGCCAAAACTCAAAATTAAACCCTGTTTTCATGTTTTTTGTCCACAAAACCTCCTCCGTCTGCATATCCCACTCCTTTGTACATTGCTCCTCCTAACCTCCACCGAACCTTCGAAGTAGTTTAATCCACAAAAAATGTAGGTTTTATTAACGTTTTTTGGTCTATATGTGGGTTAGATGGTGGTTTTAAGGCCGAAAAGCCTTCTCACAGTTCATAAGGAGATATGGCCGAAGGTGACGACCTTCGTGGCCCAAACAAAGGCAAAATCATGAAGAAAGGGACTACCAGGGTTAATTTCATGGTTTGGCTGGTGCTTTATGAGCATTGGTTATATAATCAAACCTTCTTGCAGTGAAGAAAGCCACTTGTACATGGAAAAGAAAACAAAAGAAGATAAAGTGAAGACAGAGATTAAAAGGTTAAAGGATGAAGGTTAAAGTCAAAAGCCCAAAGATCAAAAGGCTTAAACCAAGAAAATTATGGATAAAGCGTAGTGATTAAAGAAAGAAATAAAGGTTGAAGACCAGAGGAAAAATAGATTAAAGGTTAATACAAACAGGAAAGGACGAAAAGCCCGAAGATGATTATAGAGGCTTAAGGTAAAATTAGAGCCTTAAAACAGAGGGTTAAAGATAAAGGCCAAATGATTAAAAAATAAAACAAATGTTTTAACAAAAATAGAGGAAGGACAACGAGGCAGGCTAATTAAAGGTTAAGGTTGATGAAGCGAAAATTAGCTTTTCAAAGAAGCAAAAGAAGTTTAAAGAATGTCCAAAAGGAGATAAAAAAATATAGTGGATTGTGAAGGCTAAATAGATCAGGCTTTAGACACATTTTTAATGATTAAATTAAGGCAAGTTAGGCCTAAAGAGCCTCGAATACATCAAAAGGAGAATTTACTCCCTTAATATATCAAACTGACACCTTTGGCCCACTTTCTATCCCAAAGAGAAAATTGGCAGTTATTACACTAAAGGAGATATTTAAATTGTCAAGACAGTTATTGTAAAAGATAAGATAAAGCCTTAAAGTCAATATTTTCCACTTATCTTTATCTTAGAGAGTAAAGACAGAGTTATTAAAACAGAGAGGTATCTACAAATGTTCCTACCTTATGCCTTGCATGGTTATCAAGGTCAGGAACGTGTTTACTCTGTCATAAATGACATTTTAACCCTAAAACATAGTTCCACCTCCTCATTTGCAGTGTAAATACTGCACTGGAACTCATTGTAAAGGTTGGATTTTGATGACTGATGCTGGAATAATACATAGTCCTTTGAAGCTCTTGAAGAGAAATTTGATGTCTTGGAACTCATGCATGATTTGATTTGCTTGTTGATGGAGAAGGATTGTTTGCAGGATCCATAGGCTTGGTTGATGGTGAAGTGTTCTTCTGTTTACTTTTTTCTAAGTTTTCCATTATGTTTTCCATCTTGCTATGTTGCAATAGGACAAAGAATTTAGATTAAGAAATGTTTCTAATGGCACCTTAAATCTATTTTTCCTTCACTGCCTTAATGTTTGCTTCTGCTAGGATATATTAGAGAATTCATCTTTTTTCTCTCTAACAAGTTCTTAGCTCGTCCATTTCTTGAATAAATTAGATCAGTTAGCATCAATTATGGTTTATGGTTAGCGTTGCATATTGTTGCCATTGAAATATTATGTTCTTGGAATCATCTCTTTAAAGAAACTTTGTCTAGGTTTGTCAAAGAAGTCTGTTTAAAATCATGCTCTTTGCCTTTGCTTAGCTAAATTTGTTTTAAGGAAGCCTTATAGCTGTAACTTTGGATATTAGAGTTTTCTCTCCTTCTATGGTTATAGTTACTTGTATCTCTTAATTTTTTTATTTTTTTTTTCTATTCTAGATGATAAAAGCCCTGAAAGTTCGATAAGTTTCTTACTTTTATGTGTTTTTACCTGAATTTTTGTCTTGGTTAATTATCTATTTTTCAGTCTAAAATCAAATGTATTAGGTTTTGCTTATGCCTTTGATTCTCTTGCTGTTCTTATCAATTTTCCAACTCCCTCAGTTTACAAATATATAGAGGATTCTGTTTCAGCCCTTTATTAGTTTGTTGTTCTCAATATTTATGTCCATTTCATAAATCCATCATAACCTTAAAAGATCCACCAGCCAAGTAAACTTTCCTTGCACATGCTCCTAAAACCATTGATAAACTCATCTGGACCTTGTTAGACTCCATTGCCCAATGACTTAACAATCTTCCATGTTTCCTATCTAAAATCTATCAAAGTATCATGCCCAACCAAACCCAAATAAACAAACTTGCATTTAATAACTAGCCTAAAATCAACCTCTTAAAAACATCAAGCTATATCCTTACAAACACATTGAGAGATCCCTCTCTGAGACTAGGAGGGCTAGATCCTAGAACTCTAAAGCTTGGTTTGATGTTACCCTTGTCAATTTGTATCTCAATCAATCTAGCAAATTATGGGGAGCTATCAGAGGGGAGTTAAGTTTGCAGGCTCTTTCATGGGACACAAAGACCATGCCACCCCTATTAAATGCTGAAAAAAACGATAGGGTGCTGGGCACTACTTTCAACCTCCATTTCCAATTGTTCATCCACCATGACGAGGATATCCACATCAAAATTATTGTTCTTATTAATATTTTTTATATGTCATGTATGAAGTTCATACTTTAATGATTTACTCATCTTCTTCTTAGTAAGAGGTAATTTACCTTAAATTACTTTATATATATAATTGTTTTTATTTAAAATGAGTATTGGAATAATTTATTTATACTCAATCATATATGTTAAGCTATTTTTAAATAGATATATACAAAATTATACTAAAATATAATAATAAATATAGATATTCACTAGTTTTATCTCATGCTTATATTAAAATATAAAATATTTTAAAACTAAAAATTTTTACTCCTGAAATTATTATTATTTTTACTTTCACTTAATGTTTTATATAAAATTAATATATATTTATATTTTTAATATAAATACTCAAATATTTTATAAATATTTTACTTGGAAAAAAAAAAATTTCCTTTAACACCTTATCTCAACTCTATATTAAATAGAAAACTAATTACAGTTACTATTTTACAGCATAACCCTTTTAATGAGAAAGGACACTTGTGAATTCCAACTTGACAGAGAACAAATTATACATCTCCCACCTAAGTACCATACATAAATAAATAAATATTAATTCCATACAATAGTCGAAAATAGAAAAATGTTGGCCTGTGTCTTTCTTATTCAATCACCTAAAAAAATGTGGCCTGTGTCTTTCTTATTCAATCACCTATAATGTTGATTGTCTTGTGTTATTCTTTTGAGTAGAATACAGAAAGGTCGAGAGTCGGGAGAGTTGATATGTGTACAAGGTTCAGTACTGGATTCAAGGACGGATCAGTTGAAATTTGGACAATCCGAAGAAGACGAGCAGAAGCCTTTTATCTTTTAGTTGTATATTTAATGTTTATATATCGTATTTGTGGTCCAGCCCAGGGAACCGAGGATTCATTGGTACTCGTTCTGTTTGGTTACAACTTATGGCTGGTAGTTGGTGGGAATTAGTGACATATAAAGATGAAATGGCAGTTGTGCTGTGCTCCAGAAGAATATTTGACGACTCAAAATGGATTTTGAGTCATCAAAGTTCAAGGTTCTACACTCTCACTTGTTTAGATATTTTGTGAATATTAAATGCGGCTGTAATATTATTGCTTTAGTTACAATTTTATATGACGCAAGATATACTAGGTAAATGTTAAAATAAATCATATGCATATATTTTTTTTAATTTGTATAAACATAACCTAAAATTAATATATTGGTTTCAGTTAACCATCATCATTATCATATATATATATATATATATTTATTAATTAATTAATTATGGGGATGATTTAGAGTGTAAAATTTATCTCAATTGTGAAAACAAATCGTCCTTATTATGTGCCTTCACATATCAAAGCCATCACAAATATAATTTTATCATATTTTCTTTTCTTTTTGTAAGTATATGAAATTTATACTTTAATTTATATATGTTATTGGGAAGGTATTTCTTAGTAATATATAATAGTTGAAATGATGATGAAGAAGAAGAATTATTTGGACTTTATGTAAAGTTTTTAAAATAAAAATAAAATATTTATTTTAAAAAATAATTTCGGTTACAATAAACATTAAAAATAAACTATTAATTAAATTTAGCTTTAGAAGTGAGGTGAAATAATTGTTATCGTCCAATCCAAATGCGATATATATATATATATATATATATATATATATATATATATATATAGCATTTGGATTGGAGGATACACAATTATTTCACCTGGAATTCTAAAGTTAAATTTAACTTACAATTGTGTGGCCAATTTCAATTGTAGTAAAAATAAAAAATAATTTGTCAATCAAATTTAACTTAAGAAGTTAGGTGAAATAATTGCGATCTTTCATATGCAAATGATATATATATATATATATATATATATATATATATATATATATATATATATATATATATATGGTAATGAAGGTAATTGTTATTATATTTTGGATTTTTAAAATCTATAATTAATTTGTTTGTAAAAATAATTAAATACCGATATTAATTAATATTTTAATACGAATTTCATAAATAAATATATAACAATAGAAATAATAATACAAAAAAAACTGTTATTATTATTATTTATTATTTCTTTGTAATAATAATTATTTAAAATGTTATTTATTATTATTTATTTTGAAATTATGTAATATAAATATAAAGCCTTGGAATATGAACTATTCCATTAATAATCCCTAAGGATTGATATTATAAACTCAAGGAAGTAATACTAAAAACTCTGTAGGTATATGAACTCTTATATTAATAAACCTTAGGGATTGATATTATAAACCCAAGGAATTAAGACAAAAAACCCTAGGGTTTTTAACATTAATCCCTTGGGTTTACAATCCCTTGGGTTAATATTATTCCCTTGGGTTTATATTCTCTCTGGGTTTTAGTATTAACTCCATGGGTTTATTATTCACTTAGGTTTATAATATCAATCCCTTGAGTATATTAATCTAAGGGTTCATAATCCTAGGGTATAATATTATTCATAGGTATATAATATCAATCCCTTAGGTTCAATAGAAATCATGGTCAACCAATGGTTTATATACCTTGGATTTATAATATTAGTCCCTTGGGTTTATAATATCTTGGGATTTTAGTATCAACCCACATGTTTATTATTCACACGGCTTTATAATATCAATCCCTTGGTTTTATTAATGATAAGGGTTCATATTCCTAGGGTTTAATACTAAAACCCTTAGGGATTATAAACCCAAGGAAATATATTAACCCGAGGGATAATAAACCCAAGGGAATAATATTAAACCGTATGGATTAATATTTTAAACCCAAGGTATATAAACCCTAAGATAAATATTATAAACCTAAAATATTAGGTTTATAATATTTATCTTAGGGTTTATAATATTAATCCCTAGGGTTTAATATTATTACCTTGGGAATTTGGTATTAATCCCTTGGGTTTTTATATTAATAGACCAAGTGGATTTATATTATAAACCCAAGGGGATAATAAACCCAACGAGTTAATACTAAAATCCCAAGGTATTATGAACTGAAGAGACTAATATTATTTTTTCCCAAGGAAAAAATCATAATTTCCATTATATAGTATTTTGAAAATTATATGTTGTAGCTACTGCATATGAAGCATGTGCCAAAAAAGGTGGTCATGTCTGTTGGAAAGTGTAACTAGGTTTGGTCTTCATATTGAATATGTAATTATGTATTTATGTAATGAAGAAGACAAAGATAATAAAATGTATTTTTGGTATGATTGCTTCATGGGTTTCATGAGCAAGGTTTTATTATAGGTCAAAAGACTTCTTCTTGATGTATTTTAGGGATTTGTCTCCTAGTCATCGTAAGTTTTAACTCTGTACAAAAATTATCTATAAACAAATTCTGAAAGACAGAAAATAAACGATAGCGAGAGCATAAAACATAAAGCAGATATGTAAAGAGATTTTCCTCTAGATCCCAAAATAGGACTACCAGCTTGACTTTCCATTATGTTCCTTTTAGTGTTACAATGCATATATATATATATATATATATATATGCGGAAGCATTCATAAACCCAATCCATTAACCCTGGATTAGAACATAACCATAGTTCCCTTGACCGGATCTACAACATACCAGGGGCTGAAAACAATCATACCCCAAAAACATGTCCAACCCCATGCAAAAAACCATAGGCAGGTCTGCCCACCGAAAAATATGGAATTTTTTGTTTCCCGAGGCACTGCCCCACATCCCGCGTAGGGGGGCTATCCTCCCCCTGCGAACCCCTAGAAAATGGGGCCTACCACCCCCCCTGTCGTGATCCCCTTGTTGCTCCCGACGCAACATACGGGGGTGCTATCGCCCCCCCTATGATGCCCCCACGTGTGCGAATAATCATGGAAAGAATATAACACATCCCAACAGTCATAAATGTACTAATTAATAATCGTGTATATGAAGAGTCAAGTCACACTTGTATTCCTCAAGACCTTGTCACATAAGCCTTGAAGTCATGGCTTAGAGTGTTCCTCAAGATTTGCGTTAAAATATCCTCTAAAATTTGTCTGGAAAATCTCCTCTAAGTTAGTAGTGAAGTCGGCTCAGAAGCAGGCCCTCATGTCAGGCTCCATAAATGGCTCTCTCATTTGCTATGTATCAAATCTAGAATCCTCAAAATAAATATATGATAAATTCATGGAGCTATTCTCAAAATGTTCTGCAGGGGGAATAATATCCCTGAGAGCAAAATTATACAAATTGAGACTGCCAAGAAAGGAAGGAATAATTCCATATATTATGGATATTTTCGCAATACGAGATAAACTACAAAAACTGGGAGAAGTAATGTTTGATGGAGAAATACTTACTATGGTACAAAATTCTCTACCTAAAGAACGGGGAAGTTTCACTTCAAAGAAGAAATATGGAAAAAGTACGATGCTTTGGATATAATGAACTTGGGCATTATAAAAGGTATTTTCCTAAATCTAGGAAGGACAAGAGAAAAAAGGAAGAAGCCCATGCTACAGATGAAAGGGAAGAACCTCATGCAAAGAAATATAAGAAAGTTGAAGTGAAATATCTCTGTTATGATTGAGATCATATTTCTCTTTGAGTGATTTATGTTGGTTTTAAAATAATATTATAGGAAGAAGAGTATATTAATAGCGTCAAGTAATAAGTAGCTCCTGGGAACCTCGCTGATAAAAAAATTGGTGGAAGATAGTCATCTGGATCAAGGGTCATCATTCAATAATCCATATGGAAACAAGTGCTGACTAGAAGGAAAGAAAAAGGTTTCATCAAGAATTCTATCTTACACAATTCTAGGATTAGAGCATGATGAAATATTGATGAAGTAGGTCTAAAGAATGAAGTTCTTCATTCTAGTAAAATTGTTGTAGGATGAATCAAAAGGAAAAGGATGAGCTACATATATCTATATGATGACACTCGATGTTGTGAAGTCATGTCATATGGTTGCAAGTGATGGAATTCTATATTTATAAGTATGATCAATATAAGGATGATCTCTTCTGGTGCATAGGTTGACAATAACAGATGAAATCAAATATATGTCCTCATATGGAATATGAGGTGGTTGTATACAAACAAGGAACTGGATACTAGAAATTCTTGGGAATGAAGCTATGTGGAAGGAAGAGATCATGAAGTGCAACCATGTCAAGAGGCCATTATCATCCAGAATCCAAGAAGATGTGACTAGGAGATCTCCTGGGAAGATATGTGGACTCTGGTAGAAGTATGGTAAACAAGAAAACCATTGAAAATACATATATTTAGGATATGTGTCATCTGAAAATAGGATGTCGATGCCTACATGAAGATGTCATGGTGAAATATCATCACTGAGGTAACTTTTGATTCAAATTTTCTTATATATTTTTATCTAAATAAGTTTATGTGGGGCTTCCAGTCATGTGAAAGTATTTAAGATCCTTGGTAGATGTTTCGAAGGAAAGAAACATGGCATAAAGGTGGACCACATGAGAAGGACTAATGAATCAATTTCTGATGGTTGACATGAATTGTGGATGAAAGTGGTGGATGATATGTGCCCTATGAAGCCAAAAGTTGAAGATTCTTTAATATCGAATCCATGACATCGAGAGTAGGAATTATTCATGAATAGTTGGGTGTCTCAATATTATTGTTGCAAGTCCCTGGTTAAGAGGGAGCCTGGTGGTAGTTTTCTTACTTGGAAGAAACTTGAAGTATTTCCTTCCTGAGTTCAAAGGGAGTGACATATATGATTTTGTAATTCATGTATCATGCACTAGAATAGGACTAAAAACCATAATTCTTAGTGAATGCCATGAGGAGAGAATGGATAGAAATCATTCTGGTCTACACCTAGAAGACAAAATGGAGGATTCGGTAATCTTCTGGCATCTGATACTCTTTGAAAATGAGATAGGGAATTCAAGATAAGATTATTCAGGAATCAATATTCTTTGAGGGCTGGATACCCAATAGAAGAATAGTCCAGGAAGGTCATACTCTGGGAACACCTGGGTGGAGTATGTACCTTGGAGAGACAATGACTATGGTCTCTATAAGTCATGTGCCTCACGAGCATTGTAGCTTATTGTCTTGTTGAGAGATGGGGTTGTTACTAAACACCTTGCACTAAGACAATGCTAGTTGATATGATGCTATACAGATGTGATTACCAATCTGATTCTTCTTACGAGATTATTCATATTGAAAGTGACCGTGTACCACTATGAATACCTCCCTAATTAAGAGGGAGGGTTGGAAAGTGTAACTAGGTTCGGTATTCATATTGACTATGTAATTATTTATTTATGTAATGAAGAAGAAAAATATGATAAAATGTATTTTTGGCATGCTTTCTTCATGGGTTTCATGAGCAAGGTTTTATTATAGGTAAAAATAATTCTTCTTGATGTATTTTAAGGATTTGTAGTCTAGACATAAATATAATAATTAAGAGTCATGTATATGAAGAGTCAAGTCACACTTGTATGCCTCGATAACTTGTCACATAAGCCTTGAATTCATGGCTCATAATGTTCCTCAAGATATCCGTTAAAATACCCTCTACAAGTCGGCTGGAAGATATCCTCCAAGTTAGTAGTGAAATCGACTTAGAATCAGACCCTCATGTCGACCCACAAGAAGGCCTGTCCATATGTCTATATAAGAGATGTTTGCGGCTCATTTGTTGATAAGAAATTCGTACAAGTATGAGTGAAATTCAGTTAGGCATATTTGATATAAGTGCGAGTAAAACGGAGACAAAAATTTGGTCATGTATGAGATCATTGCGGTCATACATATATGAAATAAATGCGAAGAGAGGACAACATTCAACAGTGATGACTGGAGATTTTAAAGTGCAGAAAGAGGACCATGTTAAAAAATGAATAAGGGTTTTTTTAAAGTGCAGTAGGAAGACTGAGTTCAAGTGTGGAGAAGGATTATATTAAAGTGCAGAATTTGGATTGCAATAAGTGCAAGGATAGGTCTGTATCTAATACAGAGAAGGGAATGTGTTGAAGTGCAAGAACAATACTATGTCAAGTACTAGAACATGAATGCGAATAGGGTGAACTATTCTATAAGAGGAAACAAGATAAGTGTGTACAGTCAACAAAGATAAAGCATAAGGTAAGATAGACTATGACATAGTGCTGATATCAAGCAAGGATCTCATATAGCCGGAGAAGAAAGAATACAAGAAGAGGCCGATATCTCTAGTCTTGGTGCTGAAAAGGTGTAGATAGGTGAAGGAAGGTGCAGGAAAGAAGGATTATCTCAAAGAGTCATTGAAAAAGCAGTGACAAGGTCTTGGAGGCATGCATAGGTAAAGGGTTTGAGTCATGGTCATGTTACTTGTCAACTGAAATTCTATAAGAAGAATTTCCTGTGGGTTTTCCTCTCCAAGAGGGAGAGGTTTTGAACCTAGCTTGAAGAGAATATATTTGTGTCTCGTGTGTTTTGGTAATTTACTTGATGAAAGACATAATAAGATAGAAGATAATACATAAGTAAGAGAAGTAAGCTCACAAGTAATTATCAAGAAGAGAATTTGAATTAAACCTATCCTTACATAATTCTTAGCAATGTCCACCAAAAAGTATAATTTGATAACATACCATGAATGTTCATAATAATTAATAAAATATTGGACATAATATAAACCAAGTATAGATGTGTTAGGAACAATATGTATCAGTAGTAATCTGCCAAAAGATTGTGTATCATGTTGCCTCATCTGATATCTGTTTCTTATCTATGAAATGCACATGCTAATACTGATAATAATTTTGTCCCTGATGTTCCTGAATCATCCATTAACCACATGGTTGCTGCATGGCTTCCTTGGAAATATTGTCAGAAATCTAGTTTCTTTCCCTGTAAATATTATGACATGCAATATAATCAAATAGAGATTTTTAAGTTTATAATTTCATCCAATAAACCTTTAAGTCTGTGCAAGTGGAATGAGACTATTAATTGAACTAGTTGATAACAATTTTGGAGTCCCCAAAGATCTGTATTTGTCTGCATTTTTTTTTCCAAGAGAAAATATCAGGAGAAGTATAAGACTTTGAGTTCAACATAGTTATTGGTGCCCCTACCAAAGAATTTATTTTTAAAAATTGGTCCTCTGATGAATAAATAATAACACGACCACCTCATCAAATATTTTATGCAGATCCATTGAAAAAATCCCAAGGAATTTATTTATCAATAACTTCATGAGCTATCTTCTGGGTGCGATGTGGCTGGTCTTCTTCAGAGATCAAATTATACAGTGTGTCAATGTGCGAGAAAATGAAGTTCCAATCATTGGATATATCATGAAATATTTGCTTATTTATTCCTATCCAAATGCCCCAACGGACTAGTAATGGAATATTGCAAAGTTTGTGCTTGTGGAATTTTTCCATAAGGAATTCCAAGTGGTTTGATTATTCTCACCCTGGCATCCAGCATTAATCGCAAGAGACTGATATAATTGATTCCATACTCGCTGTGCAATGGGAAATAATAGAAAAATATGATCTATGGTTTCAACATTGTTCTTACATAGACAACATCATGAGGGCTAGTGAAAGGATCTCTACAGTAAGTTGTCGTCGGTGGGGGCCTTACTATTTAAAATGAACCACATGAATAATTTTTCTTTTGGAGGGAATTTGAGCTTCCAAGTAAGACACCACCATTACATGAGCTATGGTTCATGTTCTGAATATATGAAGATATATACATCCTTGGGAGTGTATGTACTATGCTTGAAAACGACCCATATCAGCTCATCCTCCCGATCAATGATCCTAACATGAGTCTCAGCAAGTACGATGATATATATAGTCCAATATTGACCCCAATGATTGTGGATCATGAGTTCATGTGCCTATTTCCAAGATTGACTGAGCATAGATGAATTATTCGAATCAGAAACCTATGATAAGAATCTAATTCCAACAGTATCCAGGTAGTTTGTAAGACTAAGTGGAAGAAGGTGTGCATTTCCATAGCCTGACCAGGCATCTCTGCCAATTAGAACATTATCACCTGACCCGATACGCCAAGCCATACCCTTTTTAATGATGTATATGGAATGAGTGACTTCCCTCCATATGGTAGAGATGTTTGATTTGTTTCTTGTGGGGTTGCATAGCCAATCCATAATCGAGAGGGGGATGATATATTTGTATTATACCACATCCTTCCATAGGCTAGTAGAAGTGATTAACCGCCATCCTGTTTCCTGGTAGGAGACCTATCATTTTCCTTGATGGAATTAATCCATTTTTATTTTACCATTTGGTGAAATTAATCATTGTTTAACCATGATGAATTGAATTTGAAAGGTGTCTTTGGTTTGGGAGAGGTTCCCATGATTTACAGGAAAAATGGAGAGATATTGGAGATGCCACCAGAGCCTACCCATTTCTTGATCCTTTTGAACATGTCCACTGATGGTGCCTTGATGAGAAATCGATCCAGCCTTCTAGAAATAATAACATCATCTATCCTACGATTCTGTCAGATAGGATGGATCCTAGCCACTTCAATGTTCAGAAAACTGCAATGATCCAAAAACTTCTCGAAAAATTCAGTGAGGGAGTTAATATGAGCATGGTATCCCTATGATTCTACATGTCCTAATGAGAATTTTAGGTCTCCACCTATAATGATAATGTCTCTTGCCATGAAAGGTGACCCCATTAAGTCCTACCAGAATTTTTTCCTATTGTGACAAGGGCCATATATATTTACCAATGTCAAGTTAATTCCCAATTCTTCCAAAACCGCATGCCTGCCAATACCCCTTTCTCTCCCTAGAAATTTTCAATCTTCATAGGTTTTTTATTTATTCCTGTGGAAAAACCACCAGACCTGTCTCACACATCCAAGGGATGAAAGGTCCATCCGGGAAGAAGGGCTTTCAACATGTTAATAATTATTTCACCATCAAAAAGGGTCTCCTATAAGAAAATTACATCCTAAGGGGCAAGTTTTTTTCAGGGCTGGCCAGAACACTGCAATTGAAAGATAACCACTTCATCTTGGAATTGATTATGGTTTTCATTTTACTCTAAGAACCCGATCAATAGAAATTTGTTTACCATATGCCACCTCAATCCCAGCTTTGTGTATGGCTTTAGGTATATTAGAGTGTCTTCCTCTCAACGACTTGGCTCCATTATGTGGGGAGGAAATACTAATGCAACATATGCCTAGTTGGGAGGCCTATATGTGTGTGGTAGAGACCGAATAATATACCTCTGGCATGTGTTGTTATCAGATGATGCCTCACCACCTGCAAAAAACATAAAATAAGACCCTTCTAGAGTGGATGGGGACGAGGGTGGGCAATAAGGAGGGGTCGATACGGGGGACATGAGATCGTATTCAGATTACATAAGGAAATTACAACCATATAAAAAGTTAGAGATGTAGAGGCATGTTCAGAAAGGAATTGACGAGATATATCCAAGGAAGAGGGTTAGAGAACAGTACACGGAAGTGGACTAGATCCAAAAGAGTGTGAGTGAGTAACCCTTCGTGAAGGTGGTCGAGCTTCTAGTTGTTGTGGAATTTTGAAAGTGGCCTTTTGATGGATATGTGATTTGTTTTTTGATATTTGGGTGGTAACCTTTTGTCCTCCTATCTCTATCTGTTCCCCGACCGTCTCAGCCACTACGCTCGCATACTTACTTTCTTTAGATATCAAAGGGATATCCTTATGGATATTATCAACCACATGGAACCTTGTGCATCTAAAATTAACCCCTTCATAGTCCAAGATCTGCAGCCTGGTGAGTCCATGATACTTTATTCTTAGGTTTTCCACTAGCCTATCCCTGAAGTCCAAATGTATAACTAGGATTCGGGCGATAGCCATCTTCCGAGTCTCTATAAATAATTTTTCATGGTGTAGATAGACACCCAAGTCATATCCAATGCAAAAAAATACGTTTTAAGACCATAAGTGAAGAGGTAGACCCATTATCCACACCCATATAGTATTTTAAGACCTACACCAATTTTCTCCTTATATAGATTGAAAAGTGGCATCCACCGCTTTAGTAATATTGGTGCCATCTCAATGTGATAGAACTTTGACATGACCTAATTGGCGTGTTCAAGATGGGAAAAATTCAAAGAAAACCAACCCCTTATCATGGTCATAACATAAGGTAGTTGTTTGATATTTTGTCCTCATATCTCCACAACCTATCAATTGATCCGTGATGTGGTGTAGTTTCTCCCCCTCACCCTTCCAACCAAAACAATTCTTGTGGTATCTGTTGACACCTAATCCTAAGGGTTGGGTGAGAATATTAAATATTGTATATTATTTAATATTAGGAAATAAGGAAGGCCAAGAGTCATTGGGAGATGAATCCCAATAACCTCACCTCCATGTATAAATACATGTACATTCTTCATCTAATACACATTCTGATTTGCGGAGTTACCTCCTGGTTTGACATGGTATCAGAGCAGGCTCTTCTCACCCAACCCTTAGGATTAGGTGTCAACATTCCCCCCTTTAATCTGAAGGGATGTTGGTGAGCCCAAGCATTGATCTGAAATTTTCAAACTTTTCTCTTCCAAGTGCTTTGGTGAAGATATCAGCAGTTTGCTCATTTGTGGAACAATGATGTAGATGGATGGTTTTGGCCTGAACATGATGTCGAATTAGATGGTATTTTTTATTGATGTGCTTTGTTCGATCATGGAACTTTGGGTTCTTGGCCAACTTTATTGCAGAAGTGTTGTCGATCATGAGTGGTGTGGAATACATTTGTTTCATTTGCAAATCTTCCAGGATTTTCCGGAGCCACACAATTTCCTTTGTTGCTTCAGCTACTGCCACATATTCTGCCTCGGTCGTGGAATCTGCTGGAACTGACTATTTGCGTGATCTCCATGAGACAGCTCCTGATCCAAGACTCATGGTGTAACCTGTAGTAGACACCCCTGTTTCTTTGTCGCTATCAAAGTCTGAATCAGAGTATCCGATCAAGCTGAAGTCGCCTACCTGTGTATATTTGAGTCCAAAGTCTTGAGTCCCCTTCAAGTACTTTAACACTCTTTTTGCAGCAGACCAATGTCCTTCACAAGGTTTTTGCATAAACCTTGAGAGGATTCCAACAACAAATGAAATGTCAAGTCTGGTGGTGGTCAGGTAGATAAGACTTCCTATAAGTTGTCTATACTTAGTTGCATCCTCGAATTCCTTCCCTTCAATAGATGTGAGCTTCAAGTTTTGTTCCATTGGAGTGGTTAAGGGATTACATTCATCCATGCCAAACTTGTTCAAAATATCTCTAATGTACTTATTTTGAGAAAGAAATATATATTTAGGATGTTGAATTACTTCAATACCTAGATAGTAATGAACATGACCCAAATCAGTCATTTCAAAACCTTTCTTCAATTATTTCTTCATGGATGCAATATAGCTCTCATTGTTCCCTGTTATCAAAAGATCATCTACATACACCACAAGATATACAACTGTTTTTCCAACTTTCTTAACAAACAAAGTTGCATCATCAAGATCAAAATTTTTGAAGTCAAGTTTCAGAAGATGCTCGGTTAATTTCTCATACCAGGCTCGTGGTGCTTGCTTGAGGCCATACAAGGATTTTATAAGCTTGCAAACTTTGTGTTCTTGAACCTTTACAACAAATCCTTCTGGCTGGGACATATAAACTTTCTCCTTTAGATCTCCATTCAAAAAAGTTGTTTTTACATCCATCTGATGGACTTTCCATCCATTCTGAGCTGCTAGGGCAAAGAGAGTCCGGATGGTGGTCCATTTTGCTGTGGGAGCAAAATTTTCTTCATAATCGACTCCTTCTTTTTGTGCAAAACCTTTTGCCACAAGCCTGGCCTTGTGCTTGTCAAGTGAGCCATCTGCTTTATACTTGTTCTTGTAGACCCACTTACAGCCAATTGGTTTTGTTCCCAAAGGCAGATCAACTAGCTTCCAAGTGCCATTCTTTATCAAGGCATCATACTCCTTTTGCATCGCTTCTTTCCATTCATCATGAGAAGTGGCTTCTTTGAAGGAAGTTGGTTCATGATCTGTAGACAAACTCAATTCACAGTTATAAGAAATATCCATATCAACAGGAGAATAAGAATTATCTACATCACCTTCGATTTGTTGAGTGGAACTTCTTGTTCCTGTTTTTCCAACCTCATCAGGATGAACATTCTCCAGTGTCTTTGTCAGCCATTTGGGAGGACCTTTCTGAGATGGCCCAGGATGCTCATTTGACTGAGTTGGGATTGATTCAAGATTCAATCTCCCAATTCTGTCAATCACATCATTCAATGTATCATCCGTGGTTGTTTCTTCATGTGGGGGAGAGAGTGCTTCAGGACATGATTCCACAGTTTGATTCAATATCGGAATCCCCCCTTCAAGATGTGGAATATGATTATCAAATTCTTGGAAAGACTTTGCATGTGTGAATCTATCCAGGCGATCAAGTTGCTGCTCAACAACCTTGTCACTCTTGGAAGATTCAAGGAATATGACATCTCTTGCTATTACAAACTTTTTATTTGCTTCATCATAGAGACGATATCCTTTGGAGGTATTGGAGTACCCCAAGAAGATACATTTTCAACTTCTAGCACCAAGTTTGTTCCTTTGACCCTTGGGTATCAAGGCATAACAGGTGGACCCAAAGACCCTGAAATGCTTTACCGAAGGAATGTGGCCATGCCACATTTCAAAAGGAGTTTTGTTTCTAATTGAAATTGAAGGACACCTATTCTTTATGTAAACAGCACATAGAACTGCATCAGCCCAAAACATCAATTTTACATTCTTGAAAAATAACATGGAGCGAACCATATTTAAAATAGTTCTGTTCATTCTTTCAGCTACACCATTCTGTTGGGGATTATATGGCACAGTTGTTTGATGTTTGATTCCATGTCGACGAAGATAATTTTCAAATTCGTTTGAAGTGTATTCTTTTCCATTATCAGTACGTAGAGAGCCAATATGTGTTTGTGCATCATTTTCAATCCATGCATGAAAATTCTTGAAAGTTTGAAAAGCATCAGACTTATTCTTCAATAAGTAAATCCAACACATTCTGGTGTAGTCATCAATATATGTCATCATGTATTTGTTTCCATTTGCAGAAGCAACATGCATAGGGCCACATAAATCTGAATGAACAAGCTCAAGTTTTCTATGTGCTCTGGAGTGTGAATCATGAAATGGTTGTTTGCTATGCTTTCCTAGAATACAAGAATCACATTCCTTAGGTTTTATAGGAATTGTAGGCAGTCCATTAACACCATTTTTCTTCAACAAACGAAGGTTGTCATAGTTTAAGTGTCCAAATCTAGCATGCCATAAAAGACTTGATGGGAATTTACCTTCATCATGATGTGAACTGAATGCAAAGTTTTGAGCATGAGCAGATGAACCTTTCAGCTTCAAGAGTCTCCCTTCTTCTATTCCCTCCATGAAAAGTGAGTGATCTGATGCTTTTCTGACCTCTGCCTTGCCATCAAACAAGTGAATGGAGTGTCCTTGCTGGCGGATTTGGACCAGGGACAACAAGTTTCTCCTCAACTTAGGGAGGTATAGAACCTCATGTAGGATATGATCTGGAAGACCAGGCAACTTAAGCCTGATTGTGCCAAGCCTTGATGGCTTGAGTTTGGATTTATCTGCGAAATATACTGCTCCATCAACTTTGTCAGTGAATTCTTCAAAAAAATCTTTTCTAAATGTCATGTGACATGTTGCTCCTGAATCTAGCAACCAATCATCTCTCCATGAAGTAAATGAAACATCAAACAAGTCTTTAGTTACTCCATTGTTACAATGTGCTAGAACATAATGAGCGGATTCAGGTGCTTTACCTTTTTCTTTGTCATTAGTTTTAACTTTGTCTTGATTTCTTTGCTGCTCAATTTTATCCCAAGGTGTCCTGCATTTGGATGCATCATGTCCATATTTATTGCAACGTGTGCAATGAAGATCAGATTTGTCAGATTGTCTGCCCCCCTTTTCTTTGAAGTTTCTTCTTCCTCTTCCTCTTCTTCCACCTCTTCCTTTGGATGAATCTGGAGCATGACTCTTTTCTCTATGTGCCAAGTATGCAACCTCTTTAGAAGATGAAGGGACTGTCATCTTCCCGAAAGATTTTTCTCTTTCTGCAAACTTTTTCTCAAGGGTATCAAAGGTGATATGCTCAAGGTTTCCATTTGCTTGCAATGACTCAAGATAATGTGAGGAAGTCAGATATAATGCCTTAACATATGCTATGAGAGGTATGTCAATTTTTACACCAATGCTGTCAATATCATGCATGATAGATCTAACTTCTGAAGCTAAAGCAAGGGGATCATCATTCTTCATTTCAAGACTGAACAGCTTAATCATCAATTGAAAAATTTCTAGTTCTGAATGTGAGTCATAGAGTTCTTTTAGCTTGCTCAAGGCTTCATAGGCAGTTGAGAATGATGAAATATGGAGACTCACCTCTTCATTTACGAAAGCTGCAATCAAGGCATAGGCCTTGCAGTTCTTGTTTTCCCAAATGGCGAGCTCCTTGTCTGAAGTGGGCTTTGTTGGTGGATTTCCTTCTTGTCCTTCACAGATTCCTTTCCACAACTCGTTAAAAATGAGAGTGTGTTTGATCTTCCGAGACCATTCAAGATAGTTCTCTTTTCCGGAGAGAACCACCCCTACAATAGATATGAGATAATGCATTCTTTTGAAGGGAACAAATAATTACTTTGCCGGAAAAAATTCTTTTGAGGAGGAAAAATATTTTTGCTAGAAAATCTTCAATTATAGAAATATACTCAATTGAAGGGGACAAAAACACTTTGCTAAAAATGTTGAATTCTGCACCAAAAAATATATATATATTTTTTTGTGTTTGAAGAAAGAAAGTTTATATGGATAATTGTATTGAAAGTGTGGAGGGGGGTGGTATTATGAATGTAGGAAAGCGGTATAAATATGTGGAGGGGTCGGTGGTAAAAATGGAATGGTATTAAGAAAAGGGAGGGGGCGGTATATGGTGGGAGGGAGCGGTATTAAATAATGGATAGAGGGTGGTCTTATACGTGGTATTACATGACAGCGCATATGATAGTTGGTATTACAGTTAGGCGTAATGGATATATAAATGACAACGCTGTGATACAAGCGATGCAGTATATAGGTGGGCATTGTTAAATGGGACAGACAGGCGGTGTTATGACAGTCGGTGATATTAAATGTGCGTAGGGAGTCCGACTGTGAAATGGGGGAGTCGCCTTGTGTGGAGAGCGAGGAGGGGATCTGCGTAGGTTGCGAGCGGAGGGAGGTTGGAATGAAGTGGAGTATGGAGTGAGTCGCGGGTTATGCGATGTGGGTTGAGAGTTAGGCGAAAGGTAATTTATGGGTGAGCTCGCAGAGCCGTAGTGGAGTGTGCAGGTAGAGAGGAAGGGGTGTAGAGGGTGTTTAATCACAGAGAGAGGGTGTAGTGTGTAGAGCAGCGTGGGTAGTGCGTAGAGGGATTGAGGTAATAGATAGCATGTGAGGGAAGTGTGAGGGGGCGGGGGTAGGATGCGTTGGGGAGTGGGGTAGGGATGGTAGAGCGATAGGTATGGGGAGCGACAGAGCGTAGATGAGAAATGTGTTGGAGAATGGGGGAGGCCGAAAGGCCGCTAAGAAAATATGGAATCAGATATTTGCAGCACTGCAGAATTGCTAATATCTTCACCAAAGAACTTGGAAGAGAAAAGTTTGAAAAGTTCAGATCGATGGTTGGGCTCACCAACATCCCTTCAGATTAAAGGGGGGAATTTTGACACCTAATCCTAAGGTTTGGGTGAGAATATTCAATATTGTATATTATTTAATATTAGGAAATAAGGAAGGCCAAGAGTCATTGGGAGATGAATCCCAATAGCCTCACCTCCATGTATAAATACATGTACATTCTTCATCTAATACACATTTTGATTTGTGGAGTTACCTCCTGGTTTGACATTATCCAAACCCATGCCAATTTAATTCCTTCCCCAAAAACCAATATACTCCCTCACTCCCTAACTTTGGTGCATTTGGATTTTTTTTTTCAAGTTTTCTCTATGATCCTTCTTCTGATTTCCCTACATCATGGATTAGGATTCCTTATGCTTCTGAAACCCTAGTATCATCTTGCCCTATTTTTGGTGAAATGTGAGGTGCTCCTTCGAAACATCTTGATGTCTTCACCAATTTAAGACAATGGATTTCTTGTGCAGAAACATTTGCCTCATCGGTTCTCCTTTACCCTATATCCTCTATACGAAATTCTTCCACCTCTGCCCGCTACTATAGAGGGTTCCTCGATACCTCCTACCAAGGTGGAGAGCTGTTCTTACTCCCATAATTACATCTCGAAGGGTGGGGGAATTCTGAAAATAGGTTGTGGTTAATATTCAGCCAAAAACAATGAAAATGGGTCTAGTGATGTAGTAGTACTGGGAACCAACACAGAGGGTCCAAACCCTAAAGCAGATAATGAGATCTCCCCATCGTCTAGGGTAGAGATATAGGTATCAGATATAGGTATCTACCTATTTGACCGGTTCTCCGAAAGTTACCAGTGGATTCATACTAGAATGTTGAGGTGGATCCTCAATCCATATTGACATAGAATCTATGCATTCACTCTAATAGTCCACTAATTCCTCCCCCATTTCAACAATATGTCCTAAAATGGACCAGACTTCAAAAAATACTCAACAGATAAGGTCCCTTAGGAGTGCTAAACCTTGTCTTCCTTTAAACCGTAGTTGCAACTGTATGAATTTACCCTGCCACTACCTCCTCCATAGCCTGCGAACTCCACTTCATACTTCCCAAACAAACCTACCTGAACCCTAACTTTTTGTTGACCTTCATAGCGGGGTTTGACTCCAGATCCATTTTTATCCCCCGGTGGACATGAGTAAGTTAATATTTCCTTAAGAGACTAATATTATTAGATCCAAGGGGCTAATATTATAAATCCAAAGTATATAAACCCTTGCTTGACCATGATTTTTATTAAACCTAAGGGATTAATATTATAAACCTATGAATAATATTATACTCTAGGAATATTAACCCTTATATTAATATACCCAAGGGATTGATATTATAAACCCAAGAGAATATAAACCCTAGTGTTAATTGTTTCAATCTCTTGGGTTAATATTATTTCCTTGGGTTTATAATATCAATCCCTTGGGTTTATTAATATAAGGGTTCATATTCCAATGGTATAATATTATTCATAGGGTTTTCAATTAATATTAATCCCTAGGGTTTAATATTATTCCATAAGGTTTATAATTTCTTGGATTTTTAGTATTAAACCAAAGGGAATATATGTTTGAGCATGCTTGAGCATATTTGATTTTAAAACTGAGAGAATCTTTGTCACAATGTGACATTGCATCATGGTTGGCCATGGTTGATTCCCATATTGAGATAATATTCGTCACAATGTGACGTTGGACCATGGTTGACCATGAATGAATTTTGAAAACATGGTTGACCATCATTGATATTATAAACCCAACTTGGAATAATAAACCTTATGGATTAATACTAAAAACCCAAGGTATTTTGAATGTAAGGGAATAATATTAAACCCTAGGAATATAAACCCTTATATTAATAAAACCAAGGGATTGATATTATAAACCCAAGGGATAAAAATAATAAAGCCAAAGTATATAAGCCCTATGATAAATATTATAAACCCTAAAATAAGCGTGGTTGACCATGGTTGATTTCCATATTGAGACAATTCTTGTCAGAATGCGACATTGGACCATGGTTGACCATACTTGGTCATGATTTATTTTCATATCGGGACAATATTTGTCACAATGTGACGTTGGACCATGGTTGGCTTTGATTGACTATGGTTGACCATGATTGATATTATAGATTGAGGGGAGCGACAAACCCAAGTGATTGATATTATAAACCTAGTGGATTGATATTATAAACACAAGGGAATAATAAAGCCAATGATCTGAAAATGGAATGTACTTGAAAAGGGTGCAAGGTATCCATTTTCATTTATGTAAATGAGTGTAAATACTCCAAATTTTAAATCTGAAAATGTGAGAACTTCTTATTTCTAATATAGAGATAGACTGTAGGGGCATTTACCGGATATGTCACCTTTCAAAGAAAGGATGAATCTAGAAGCTACATGGCCCTCTTATAGACTCTGCCTAAATAAATAATAGAATTAAACACTCATACTGAATTAAAATGACCTTACTCAAACTTGACATTATGCATAATTTTTTCTTGAAAGAGGTGTATGTCTTTTCTTCTGTTTATGTGTTTTAAGTTTATTTGTTTTTTCTGAAACTTAACATGTATACTAGCAACATAATTTAGCCATAGAATAATGAAACACAACAAAAATATAATATGGGAGTTCACCCCAACTCTTGGGCTACATCTCCTTTGAGCTTCTTCAACATGACTAGACTCTTTGGGATTAAGATAATTAAATTCTTTTACAAGCTCCACACTTAACCACAATGAATAAAAAATGATTCAAAGGGCTGAGAATACCATTTTAAATCCCTTTAATGGCTGTCCAATTCCTGCAAATAGCTTTAGGCTTCCATGGACACACTTCCTTCTGTCGGTGCACTAAGCTTCTCTGAGCTTCTAAATGGCAGAAACTCCCTCAGATTTATGTTTCTACTCCTGAAACCACTACTTATGCATCCAATAATGATCAGACATCAAATAAAAACTGATAAATTTCTTACATTAAGCACAACATCCCCAAAAATGGCTCTCCTCCATGGTTTTCCCAGGGCTACCCACGACTTCACGTCAACTTCTTTGATGATTAAAACTTTGAATATGACCTCTGTTAAATTTCAGACCTACTCCATTGAGTCCAAAAGGTCGAAGAGACCCAAAATAGGCTTTTGGTTCACCTCAAATGGTTAACCACAGCTCAGCACAACATCAACCCCAAAGTGGCCCTCGTGGCTCAAAAAGCTTCTCTGAAGCTAAATAGGATGAAGAACAGATCCAATGGCTCTAAAACCTATACCATTGGATTCAGAATGCTGAAAAGATATGAAATAAATTTTTTTTTGGCTCCAAATAGACTCTCCTAGCCAAAGTTATGTCCCACTGAAGTTTTGCTCAGTTTACCCTTGAAAAGCTCCACCAAATTTGGTGAAACTACCAGTTAACTCTGCTAAATCAGGGACTGGTGCTAAATTTAGGTGCTCCGCCAATTTTCCCACCAGCGGTTAGTGGTATCATTAAATTCGAAGTCGGTTATGGCCACATGCGTCGGACTGAACACGCCGACATTTGTTGTGTTTGACCGTTTAAAATTAACCGTAGCATTAAATGAAACCGAACCCGCCGTTGCATGTGTCCTCTCAGCGGCTTGAAGTGTAATGGTTATAGTTCTCGCCTATTTTGGAGGGCCTTAAGGCCAAGGTTCCTGTGCTTGTAGTCATATGGAATGGGGGGGGCTAGCCCCGGAGCCTCTTCCACCTCCACTCCACCATTTAATCACGTGCCACTTAACCTTTTAAACCTTTACCATATAGTTAACATATAACATACGACCTTTGAAACTTACGTATGCCATATTTAAACTTTGACGTTTAGTTTAAACTTTGCACTTTGGGTTTAATATAATTTCGAATTTAAAACTAATGTGTGGTATTTAATTAATTTAATTAAAAATTTTAATATATATATATATATATATATATATATATATATATATTATTTTTAAAATCAAATAAAATATTAAATTTTTATATATAAAAAAACATAAATTAAACTTTAATTAAAATAAAAAAATATTTCCAACACATAAATTTATCATTATCCATTCAACATTAGAGGTTATTGGGCAATTTCAAAGTGCAATAACTTCTTCATACAATAACGGATTTGAGTGCCGTTTGGGGCATCAGGGTTGTATCACCGAGGCTTATCTTGTCGCTTAGGTTCCAACCAATTTTGAGCAAATAAAATTTTGAGCATTTTCTTCAATAAGACATGATCACCTGATCACACCTCCCAAATGGGAAACTTTTGGACCCACATAAGCTCTCTAATTACAAAAAATGAAGATGAGGAGACTGGTTCTTCACTCTTCCAACTTTGAACCCCTGAAATCTTCCTGCCTTCATGAAATTGAGCTTTTCATAAAATGATAAATTTTCCCTTGAATTCACTAATCGACCATTGCTAAAACTGACTGAGTCATGATGCAAATTCTTGAAATTTGTAGAACAACAACTATAATTTGCAGAAAAAAAATTGTTTCTACAATGATCAAACTTCAAAGAAGACTGAAAACAAGATTCACTTTGCATCTTCTGCTTCCTGTGTGCTTTCTTTTTCAACCAGCAACTTGAAGCAACATGGTTAAATCCACCACAAAATGTGCAACAAAAATTCTTTTCATTTGAACAAGAAAAATTATCATTATTTACTTAAACATAATCAAATTGATCATGAGAATGATTATACCTCTTTTTCTGCATGGAATGTCCATCCTTCTTGTCTTCGAAAGACGATGAACTAGTAGAGGAGACAGCTTTCCTTTTCAGACTTTCATCAATGTTCTTGTTTTGAAAACTGTTTGAACAAGAAGGCTCGCCAAAGCGACATGTTTACCCTCTACTTGCTGCAATGATGGCTTAAAACAATGGAAATCATACTTAAAACAATTTTGACATAAATTCATTTGAGAACTTGTAAAAAAGGTTCTCTTAAAATTTGCATTACATGCATTCAAGGATTTGAATTCTTTGCCATAAAAATGCACATATCCAAGACCAACATTCTTGGGTCGCTCCACAACTGAAATAGGTTCAACCATGCCTTGTGCATGCTTGCCCAAACCTTTGCCTTCTTGATAGCCCATCCTAAACATTATTTTGGACCCGATTCCCCTTGTATGTTTTTGAAAAGAACCAACACACTTTTCAATGGAGGAAATTGAAGACAAGTTTGAATGATTAACCTCTTCCTCAAGAATTTTCTTGGACAAGGCTTCTTGAGCTTGAAGGAGTTGTTTCTCCATGTCATGCAACCTTTGGAGAATTTCTTCCTTCCCATCCTTCATAGCTAATAATTGTGCATGAAGCTTAACACTTTCTCTTTGATCCTCAATGAGAATCTGCACCATGTCCTTCACCTTAAAGAACTCATTTTTTATGTCATCATTGAAGAATATTGTGAAGGAGGAAACTTCACTTGTAAAAGAAGTTGACATTATGTAAATGGTCAAAATAACCAAAAGGAACTTCCAAATAAAAGTCCTCAAATATTTCAAACAAACGACAGGTTTTTAACCAAATGTGAGTAAAGACCCCTTTTCATTCAAGCAGCCATAAAACACAAACTATTGGATTTTATTTTCCAAAGATAATCTTGAGGTAAACTGGGTAAGGAATAGTCTTCAAACACTTTCCAAGACTTAGCTAACATCAACTATCCTTTCAACTCAAGAAAACTCATTCATGCAACCATTTTGCAACCAATAAAACAGTAAATCTCTTACACTGTTTTAAAACCTTTTGCACAACAACAAATGCTCAACCCAAGCTATGATACCAATCAGATCTGAAAATGGAATGTACTTGAAAAGGGTGAAAGGTATCCATTTTAATTTATGTAAATGAGTGCAAATGCTCCAAATTTTAAATCTAAAAATGTGAGAACTTCTTATTTCTAATATAGAGATAGACTATAGGGGAATTTACCGGATATGTCACCTTTCAAAGAAAGGATGAATCCAGAAGCTACCTGGCCCTCTTACAAACTCTGCCTAAAGAAATAATAGAAGTAAACACTCCAACTTAACTAAAATGACCTTACTCAAACTTGACATTATGCGGAATTTTTGCTTGAAAGAGGTGTATGTCTTTTCTTTTGTTTATGTGTTTTAAATTTATTTGGTTTTGCTGAATTTTAGCATGTATATGAGCAAAATAATTCAGCCATAGAATAATGAAACAAAACAGCAATATAATATAGGAGTTCACCCTAACTCTTGGGCTACATCTCCTTTGAGCTTTGTCAACATGACTAGAATCTTTGGGATTAAGATAATTAAGTTCTTTTACAAGATCCACACTTAACCACAAGGAATAAAAAATGATTCAAAGGGCTGAGAATACCATTTTAAATCCTTTTAATGGCTGTCCAATTCCTGCAAACAACTTTGGGCTTCCATGAACACACATCCTTCTGTCGGTGCACTAAGCTTCTCTGAGCTTCTAAATGGCACAAAATCCCTCAGATTTATGTTTCTGCTCCTGAAACCACTATTTTTGCATCCAAAAATGATTAGAAATCAAATAAAAACTGATAAATTTCTTACATTAAGCACAACACCCCCAAAAATGGCTCTCCTCCATGGTTTGCCCAGGGCTGCCCACAACTTCACATCAACTTCTTCGATGCTTAAACCTTTGAATAATACCTATGTTAGATTTCAGACCTGCTACATTGAGTCCAGAAGGTCAAAGAGATCCAAAATAGACTCTTGGTTCACCTCAAATGGTTAACCAAAGCTCAGCACAACATCAACCCCAAAGTGGCCTTCGTGGCTCAAAAAGCTTCTCTGAAGCTAAACAGGCTGAAGAACAGCTCCAATGGCTTTGAAACCTATACCATTGGCTTCAGAATGTTGAGAAGATAATAAATCAAAAAACATTTCACTCCAAATGGACTCTCCTAGCCAAAGTTATGTCCCACTGAAGTTTTGCCCAGTTTGCCCTTGAAAAGCTCCACCAAATTTGGTGAAACTACAAGTTAACTCCGCTAAATCAGGGACCGATGCTGAATTTAGGTGCTCCACCAATTTTCCCGCCATTGGTTAGGGGCAACATTAAATTCAAATTCGGTTGTGGCCACATGCGTCGGACCGAACCCATCGGCATTTGTTGTGGTTGACCGTTTAAAATTAACCGTAGCATTAAATGAAACCGAACCCACCGTTGCATGTGTCCTCTTAGCAGCTTGAAGTGTAAACGTTATTGTTCCCGCCTGTTGTGGAGGGCCTTAAGGCAAAGGTTCTTGTGCTTGTAGTCATATGGAATGGGGGGGGGGCGCTAGCCCCGAAGCCCCCTTCCACCTCCGCTCCACCATTTAATCACATGCTAGTTAACCTTTTAACCTTTACCATATGGTTAACCTATAAAATATGACCTTTGAAACTTACGTATGCCATATTTAAACTTTGACATTTAGTTTAAACTTTTCACTTTGGGTTTAATATAATTTTGAATTTAAAACTAATGTGTGGTATTTAATTAATTTAATTAAAAATTTTAATATTTAACATATATATATATATGATTTTTAAAATCAAATAAAATATTATATATATATATATATATAACATTAATTAAAATTTAATTAAAATAAAAAAAAAATTCCAACACATAAATTTATCATTACCCATTCAACATTAGAGGTTATTGGGTGATTTCAAAGTGCAATAACTTCTTCATACGGTAATGGATTTGAGTGTCGTTCATGGCACCAGGATTGTATCACTGAGGCCTATCCTGTCGCTTAGGTTCCAACCAATTTTGAGAAAATAAAATTTTGAGCATTTTCTCCAATAGGACATGATCACCTGATCACCCAAGGGATTAATACTGAAACGCCAAGGGATTATGAGCCCAAGAGAATAATATTAACCGTAAGGGAATAACTATAAACACTAAAATAAACATGATTGACCATGGTTTATTTTCACATTGATACAATCGTTTTCATAATGCGACGTTGGACCATGGTTGACGATGCTTAACCATGGTTGATGTTCATATCAACACAATATTTACGACAATGCGATGTTCGACCATGGTTGGCCATGATTGAACACAGTTGAGCATGTATGATTTTATAAAAAGTGGTTGACTATGGTTGACCATGACTATCATATTGAGACAATATTTGTCATAATGCGACGTTGGACCATGGTTGAGACGGTGAGTTATTTTCATATTGAGACAATATTTGTCACAATGTGACGTTGAACCATTTTTTACTATGATTAACCTTGGTTGACCATGATTGATTTTATAAAACATCGCTGACCATGTGACAATGAGACATTTGACCATTGTTGACCATGTTTGATTTCATAAAACATGGTTGAACATGGTGGAACAAGGTCATGATTGGCCATGGTTGGCCATGATTATCATATTGAGATAAAATTTGTCATAATGCGATGTTGAACCATGGTTGAGACAATGATTGATTTTCGTATTGAGACAATCTTTTTCACAATGCCTCATTGGACAATGGTTGACCATCATTAACCTTGGTTGAACATGATTGATTTTATAACATATGGTTGACCATGATTGACTATGATTGACCATGGTTAACCATGTTTTATTTTCATATCCATACAATCTTTGTCACAATGCGATGATCGACCATGATTGACCATGGTTGACCATGGTTGACCATGTTTGAATAAGGATGATTATGAGTGAACAATGTTGACTATCACTGAGTATGGTAAACATATAGTTGATTAACATTGAACATGGTTGACTATTTATACAATGAATACAAAGATTGAATACCAAGGTTAAATATATTTCTCTATGTCATCATGATGACTCTAGATATGTTATAAAACCAAGGGATTTAAATTATAAACCCAAGTGATTTATATTAAACCATATGATTATAAACCTAAAGGATTTATATTAAAATATTGGATTAATATTATAAACCTTATGAATAATATTATACCCTAGTAATATGAACCCTTAGATTGTAAACCCAAAGGTTTAATATTATAAACCCAAGGGATTAATTCTAAAACCCCAGGGTATTAAAAATTGACTGGAATAATATTAAACCCAAGGGATTAATATTATAAACCCATGGGAATAATAAACCCAAAGTAATAATATTAACCTAATGGATAAATATTATTAACCTGAGGTATATAAACCATAAGATAAATATTATAAACCCTAAAATAAACATGTTTGACCTTGGTTGACCACAATTTATTTTTATATTGACACAATATTTATCAAAATGCGACGTTGGACTATGGTTGACCATGATTTATTCTCATATTAAGACAACATTTGTGACAATGCGTAGTTGGACAATGGTTGGCCATGGTTGACCATTGTTGATTTTCATATTGAGACAATCTTTGCCACAATGTGAAGTTGGACCATGGTTGACCATGAATGACCATGGATGTCACAATGTGACATTGGATCAAGATACAATATTCGTCACAATGTTACCATATTGATAAGGGTTGATTTCCATATTGAGACAATATTTTTCACAATGTGGTGTTCGAACATGGTTGACCATGGTTGATTTTCCTATTAAGACAATCGTTGTATCAATGTGACATTGCCTGATTTTCA
This sequence comes from Pinus albicaulis, assembly GCA_034641835.2. Taxonomy (NCBI): domain Eukaryota; kingdom Viridiplantae; phylum Streptophyta; class Pinopsida; order Pinales; family Pinaceae; genus Pinus; species Pinus albicaulis. The sequence goes on along the minus strand of CM076580.1, from coordinate 119,319,394 downwards.
TATTAAGAAAATATTTATCACAATGTGATGTTGGACCACGATTTAACATGATTATAAACCCATTGGATCTATATTAAACCAAAAGATTAATTTTATAAATCCTATTAATAATATTATACCCTAGGAATATGAACCCTTAGATTAATAAACATAAGGGATTAATATTATAAACCCAAGGGATTATAAACCGAGGGATAAATATTATAAACCCAAGATATAAAAACCCTAAGATAAATTTTATAAACCCTAAAATAAAAATGGTTGACCATGATTTACCATCATTGATTTTCATATTTAGACAATCTTTGTTACAATTTAATGTTGGGCCATGGTTGACCATGGTTGATCTTCATATTGAGACAATCTTTAAGATTAATATTATAAACCCCATGAATAATATTATACCCTAGGAATATGAACCCTTATATTAATAAACCCAAGGTATAAATTCTAAAACTTCAAGGTATTATAAACCCAACAAAATATTGAACCCAAGGGATTAATATTTTAAACACAAGGTATATAAACAATAAGATAGATATTATAAACCCTAAATTAAACATGGTTGACTGAGGTTGACCATGGTTCATTTTCATATTGAGAAAATGTCTGTCAAAAAGTGATGTTGGACCACAGTTGATCATGGTCGAGCATGATTTTATTTTATATCAAGACAATCTTTTTCACATCGTGATGTTAGACCATGGTTGTTTTCCATATTGAGAAAATATTTATCGCAATGTGACGTTGGACCATGGTTGACCACGATTATAAACCCAAGGGATTTATATTAAACCCAAAAAAGGTCTCTCATCATAGGTCTTTGTACTCCACTTGGGTGTGCCTAATCCTTACCTTGCGAGGTAAGTGTCTACCTCAACCAAGTGCCTTGGATTGTGTCTAATCCTTGTCATTCATGGTAAGTGTGTATCTCCCCCAAAGGTATTTTATGTAGGTGTTCTACCACTTGACTCTTTAAGGTCCTATTGGGAATGTAAATAGACAAAATTATAAGTGTTATCATTTCCTCATAGTAATTTGTATCCTCCCTATTATCCTTGAATAGTGGGTTGATTTGGGATTTCTTATGATGTGGGTTGAGCTGGAACTCCCCTATAACGGTTCATTGGATACCAAGTGGTAGAAGAGACTCCACGATGGATAGAGGGTGGTAGCTTGAGCTCCCCTCCAATGTAAATTTTTATTTTTTTAGATTCAAGAGTGTTCAACAAATGAGAAGAGATCAACAAAGATGATATTTGATGATGATGAGATATTTTGAGATGGGAAATATGTTGCAGTTGGTAATTTCTCCCTAGCTAAGAGGGAGTGTTAATATAACAACACAGGGACAAATTTCATCCTTTGGATAGTATTCTTCATTAAGAAATACGCTTCCTATCCCTTGGAAGAATTTAATTTGGTTAACGAAAAATGTACCTTTAGGGAGGAAATCGACATGTGCACAAAAGGATAGGTTAACTTTAAAGCGAAATTGGACACCCTTGGAAGCATATAAATACAAATCAAGTGAACCTTATTTGGAATTATCAACAACCATATTCTTCTCTCTCTTCTTTGTTTTAGTTGGATAGGTCCGAGTTTGGTTCATGAAATTGGTTCATACATGTCTGAAATTCTAGGGTTCAAGCTCGCACATTTGAAGAAGGGAATTTGATCTATTGTCACAGGGTTGGAATAGGGAATTCTTGGTTGTAGCCACTCACATGATAGGGTGCTCCCTATGGCTAGAGAGTTATAACTACTAGCATGTTAACTACATCTATGTGTTTGTGACCTAATATACTTGTGACAATTGTCCATAAACTTTGACCATTAACCGCTTGCTTGGAGAGGTTGTCTTTGATAAGTTTGTTGGATTAGTTTTGCTGAATATTTTTTTGATTTGTGAATTGGAACATTGTACAATATTTTTTTAACATTTTATGACAATATAATAAAAAAAAAAATTTGAAAGGGTTTTCCCCCTTGTGGGCTTTTCCCTTGGATTTTGACCAAATATTTGCGTCTCTCATTGCTCTTGATTGTATTCTATTATCTATTGCATTTCCTTATCTATCTACAATTTCTCTTGATAATTGGAAGAATAAATTGTGTTGAGAGATTACTAATTAAAGAAAAATAATTAGGATAAAGTGATTGTAACAACATAAAAAAATAGAAAATTAACAATTTATAACAACCATGTTATTGTCGTAATGCTCGGTTCATTGAATTAGTTTTGTAGTGGTTGGGGGTCTGATTCTCATTGCCTCCAACTTGTTCTTTGGCCTGAACACATGCACGAGGGCTTCACTCAATCAACCTCTAACATATCATGTGTTTTCATGGTATACTAAACAATACCCTTAATTTGACTACATATTGGAAAATACCTCTAAAAATCACTTTATTTAAAACCATACCAATTCAAACCCAATACACCTTCCCAATTTAAAAACCCCATACTTTCACTAGATATTGTAGGTATCCATTTTTTCATTAACAATTTCTATACCAAGTTTATATTTTTTAATTAACATTGAGCTCCATTATTTATACCTTCCAATATCAAAACCCTTTACCCCCTATTATATTCTCAATGCATTATTTCATTTCTTCCTCAATATATATCCCCAAATATGAATGCACGTGGTATGATATTTCTCCCCCTAGTGAAGCCCCTGTGGGCACATGATCCCTTTTTAACTCCCACCATGGTGCCATTTCATTAGGCCACATTGAATCACATCATTGGTCCATCAATGCATATTTGTGATAAATGGAGGTGTTTGGAGGATGACACGTGACACCTCCTAGTTGGTACGCATTCTGGGTGGTGCAACATCATGCCACATGGAACTTTCTGGTTGGGCCACATGGATTCTCCAAGTGGTGCCATGTGGTCAGGCAATCCCTCTTTTCCCATTTCCATATAATTTTATATCAGCATAATTTTCACACACCGAGCCAAACTAAGGTTTCATTCACATTGTTCGAAACCTCTTGCTCAACTGTATGAATTAGTGGTGGTTTCACTGAGTTTTAAGGACTTTAAATTTTGATTCTTTTTTTATCATTGTAGGTCAAATATAAATTACCTTTCTGAAAGTGGAAACTTAGACATGAAATATGTCGTTAATCTAAGAGCTATGATTATAAAGCTCAAACAGTGTTTCTAATTTTTTTTTATATAACACTGATAATGATGTTCATTTAAGCGGGTGGGGTTTGTAACACACACAAAATCACCCTCTAGTTTTTTAATGTTAAAATGATGATTGTATATTTCGATATTGGAGGCTATGTTTGGCTGATATATTATATGTAATCATAAAATGATTAAATTTTGAATGTATTCCTGAAGGGAGGGATACCTAAATCAAATTCGGAGGTGGTGTGGAGAAATGGAAGAGTGGTGTTGCTAGTGTAACAAAATGCTCCACCACCTAATAGTTGGAAAAGGAGAGACTAGGTAGAATAAATTCCCACATTTTCCTATCTCCATGACGTGAGTGGATGGAAGTTGGGCAGTCTCAAATGAGACGAGGGGCCTCAAGGAAAAAAATATGCAAGCAAAAGTGAGCACGAAAAGGGAGGGAAATAATAACAAAGAAATAATTCCCAAGGAAACTTTGAACTTCGAGCATGGAAGAAACATTGTAAAGGAAATTGACCTTGGTGGTCTAAAACTTGGGTTTTTTTCCCCTATTTTTATGTGATGGGTGACTAGGATATGTTTACCAGGCCTTAATGGTCAGTGGGAGACTCATTGGAGGATTGAAACTACACGTGCTTCATAATTAAGATGATAAACCACCACGTGCTTGCAAAATAGGATGATAAAAAACTTAATGTTTGCTGAAAGTGATGATAAATCACTCACATTCTTGTTGTAGGGATGATAAACTACTAGGTATGTTACGTGAACCGTTATGGTGCTTGTTGAAAAGATATGATAAACCAATAAGTGCTTGTTGAGGAAGTTGATAAACCACTTAGTTCTTGCTAGGTAAGTTTATAAGCCACTCAGCCAATGAGCTATATATTCCCAAAGTGATTTCCTTAAAAATATAGTTTATAAACCACCTAGATTGTAGATGTAAAATCCTGTAACTAAGAACTATCCCAATTTATCCTTAGGTGAATTCCCTAATAAAACATCCCCTCAAACATAGAATCCAAATTAGGGATGGTCAAGTACAAGAAAGACTATGGTGTAGATAGCCTATGGTTGGGTGGAGAGTTAAGTTGCATGTTCATGGTGGACATATTATCTTATATGCCTATGTGGTTATATCATATTTCAAGCATTATGTAAATTATTAATATATGCATGAACTACAAGATTTCTCACATGAATATGCTAGATTGTGTGAGGTTACTCAAGTATCCTATTATTATAAGTGTTTTCAATTATTTATATGTTTATGAAACTTAATGGACCATTACCACATTTAATATTGTAGATTACCTCACATTATAAGTAGGTGTCTCATATGTTGTGTAATGAAAAAATGTCCCACTAGATAAGAAACCCACAAATGTAAGAGAAATGTGAGGATCTTATGGTAATGCACACCTATACTCTCATTGTAATAAATTAAGATTCATAGAGTAATCTTGGTCAATTGGATTAAGGGTAATGCATTTATTTTTAGTTGTATATGCACTTCCATGTTGTTGAGATACCATTATCTACAGAGATATTGTTATAATGTTTCTAGTTATATTTGGCCTTGCAACCACCTCTTTATTTGTTTATAAGTCTTGGAATTCATTATTATAATAACTTTTCTTTAGGAGAGTCGGGGAATTTTTCCTCCGATTCCTTCTGTACAATTATTGGCATATCAGGATTTATGTTTCTAGCGCAATCTCTCCTAATAGTTTGAGTACAAGATAACATATACTAGGAATTTTCATGTGTATTGACAGAACCACCAACCACTCATTATAGTTTGTAACTCATTCTATTTTCTCAATGGGGCAGTGGTAGTAGATGGAAATAAAAGTGATGAATGTGTTCTTGTTTGTGAGGAATTGTAAGTGGCAGGACCACCTAGCACTCACCACTCAATATTTTCTTGTGTTTCATCGGTCTCTGGGAAGTGATGACGAAACATATAATGGAAATAGATGGGAATAATTCCATCTATCATGTTGTGATATGACAAAAATCCTACCTCATGCATTGTGTTCCACCCCTTTTCCTTTGTGTAACATTGAATGTTGTAGCGATGAAAAATCGTGAGGAATTTCATAGATGTGACCTGATGGTGCCCTTTATGATGACTTATCAAGATGACATGGGGGCCAAATGATTTTACCATTTCCCACTTTCTTCCACTCATCGATTCTTATTTCCTATTGGTATTTTATAATCGAGTAGTAGCACTAAAGTGGTGACGAAAAGTGCAGTGAATTTAGTTATTTATTTTGGTTGTCTATTGATGGGACATCCCACCACTCTCAGATTGACCTCTATTAATAATTCAACTCCTTTAAATGGTTCAATTACAATATATACTGAATCAACAGTCCAAGTTCACTTAGACTTTCCCCACGTCAATTGTGGGTTAAAAATGGGGGTGTTCTAACATTAAAACACTCGCCATGGGGCCTACATTCAAAGCGAACTACTATGGATGGAGTGATCATAGAATGGGCCTTGTTTGGGTCAAATTTGTGGCCTTTGTTTGTTGCAGGTGATCTGAAAATGGTCTCAATAACTTGTATGGAGTTCAAGAACCTACCACTCATTTTTAATTAAAATGATCTAGCTTGAACTTGACGTTTTGCGGAATTTGGGCTTGAAAGTGGTGTATGTTTTTTTACTATTTATGTGTCTTAAGTTTATTTGTTCTTGCTGTAATTTAACATGTATAATAGCAACATAATTTATAAATAAAACCATTAAACATAACAGAAATATAATATAGGAGTTCACTCGAAATCTCGTGGGCTACGTCTCCTTTGAGTCTTCTCAACTAGACTCGACTCCTTGGGATTAAAGTAATTTTTATTTTACAAGTTTCATGCTTGACACCAATGAATACAAAAATGATTCAAAGGGCTGAGAATACCATTTAACATCCCTCTAATGGCTGTCCAATTCTGCAAATAGCTTTATGCTCCTGTCAACACATTTCCTTTTGTCAGTGCACTAAGCTTCTCTGAGCTTCTAAATGGCACTCCCTTAGAATTTTGTTTAAATCACTAAAAACACTACTTAAGTATCCAACAAACATCAGACACCAAATTTCAACTGATAAATTTCTTAACTCAAGCAAAACATCCCCAAAATAGGCTATCCTCCACGGTTTGCCCAGGGCTGCACAAAACTTCCAATCAACTTCTCGAGTTGAAGAAGTTCTCAAAATGTTCTAAACCCACTTCCATTGGTTCCAAAATGTCTGAAATAGCTAATTTCGACTATTTTTTCATCAGAAATGACCTCCGACTGCTTCGGTTTCACCTCCATACACTATCATCACCCCCTGGCACTAGGATCAAAGAAAACCTATTTGCTGAGCTTTTGACCTCTGGAAGTTATCGAAAATTTCTGAAACCTTTTTTGTTAGATTTAGAATCAAATTTTCAATCAAGAATGACCACTGGTTCACTGAAAATGGTCTCTAGCTCCCTTGGCTAGGCCCTACATTACTGCTGGCAAAAGCAGGAAAAAATGGCCTCTGCAACTCTGGAAAAGGACTCTAACTCCCTTGGTCAGGCCTCAAACTGAATTTGTCTCATTGTGGCCCTGATGGCTCCTTCATCTTCCCTAAAGTAAAAGTATTTGAAGATCACCTCCTTTCGACCTCAAAACTATCCCAAAGTGTTCAGGAGGTTAAATCAACCCAAAATTGACGAAAATTTCGTCCAATTTGGTTTAATAATGAGAAATTTATGACAAAACAAAAATCTCCCCAATTTCCTCCACTAAATGTGGGGCAATTTCCAATTAACTCCATTAAAAGTGGAAGTCCGCCTAAATTTAGGAGCACCTCCAGAATATCTGCCATATCAAACTCCACTTAACTTAAGCTTAATTAAATATTAAACCTGAGATTAGGCTCCTTAAGCGCTCTTAACATTAAGCTCCCACATTGTTCATATGATGAGGTTCCATGGGAGGAGGTCTGGCCCCTCCGTGCTCCGCTGGATCCACTCGGCATTCAAAGTGCAATAACTTCTTCATACGTTGTCTGTTTTTCGAACCATTTGTGGCACCAGAATTAGGAAGATGAGATGTATGCAATGATCTTGGTTTCAACCCAATCCTATAACTTTGAATTTTGAGCTAATCCTTAGGTCCTTGATCCAGTTTTGATCACACCTCCAAAATGAGAAGCTTTTGGACCCCAAAAGCTCTCTTGGACTACTAAAATTGATCTGTATAGCAAATGAGTGTACTGCACCCTCTTCTCTTCATCCTCCAATCACTTGCCTTGCATGGCTAGTGACTTTTAACCACAAATAGAAATCAATCCACACTTCCCTTCCTTGATGTGCTTATCCTCTTATCAAGAGCTACCTTTCTTGCACTCACTCAGAAAATTTCCGGCAAGAAATTTGTAGAAGGAATTTGAACATCGCTGCCTTGATCAATGATCCAAGGTGGCTCAAACATAAGTCATGCAACATGCGACATCAAAAACAAGTTGTCATAAATGTGCTATACAATTGACACAAAATCAATGTAAAAATTGTGCAACATAATGGGCACAAGTCGACAAACATGTGTGACACAATCGACACAAGTCGATAAACAACATGATACATCTTGACAACCACATGTGCATGTATCAATGTACAATGAATCTATTTACAGTTTGCTATTTACACATACAACCTCCATGCACATGTACACTTTCAACTCTTCCTTTCAAGTACGAACAAGTACATAATCCCAAAAAGATGTGGGTGACTATAAGAGCTGAACTAAAAGATATTGCTGCAATATAAGTGGGTATCATACTCATCTTTTACACCTCCACGGTGAAATTTTGTAACAACAAAGAAATTCCTTCAACTGAACTGCATTTATATGCAATCTTGCATCAAAATTTTCAACATAAATACATGCATACAACCAAAATGTGCATATGTACCAAGGATTATTTCTTACTATGTTAAGAAGACCATCCACTTCTTTCCAAGCCACCTCCATGGTGAATTTTTCTGCTCCAACACTTCTTCATGTGAATCTTCCATTTTCACATCAATAATGGAATCCATAGTTCCACTTGTGCCAATATTTCTGTCCTCTCCAAGACTTAGCTAATCAATAGCTATCCCCAAATCTCAAGCAAACTCAAGCAACAATCAGTTTGCAAATAGTAAAATATTCAATATTTTACACTATTTAAACATCTTTCAAGCTTTACAATCAACCAACAAAGTGCTCTGTAAAGCAAGCAAATATGCTCTGATACCAGCCTGATCTGAAAATGATCTAGATAACTTGTATGGAGTTCAAGAACCTACCACTTAGTTTTAATTAAAATGATCTAGCTCGAACTTGACGTTTTGCGGAATTTGGGCTTGAAAGTGGTGTATGTTTTTTTTACTGTTTATGTGTCTTAAGTTTATTTGTTCTTGCAGTAATTTAACATGTATAACAACAACATAGTTCAGCAATAAAACCATTAAACACAACATCAATATAATATAGGAGTTCACCCGCAATCTCATGGGCTACGTCTCCTTTGAGTCTTGTCAACTAGACTCGAATCTTTAGTATTAAAGTAATTTTTCTTTTACAAGTTTCATGCTTAACACCAATGAATAAAAAAATGATTCAAAGGGCTTAGAATACCATTTAACATCCCTCTAATGGCTGTCCAAATTTTGCAAACAACTTTAGACTCCTGTCAACACATTTCCTTCTGTCGGTGCACTAAGCTTCTCTGAGCTTCTAAATGGCACAAAATCCCTCATAATTATGTTTAAATCACCAAAAAAACTACTTATATATCCAAAAAACATCAGAAACCAAATTTTGATTGATAAATTTCTTAAATCAAGCACAACATCCCCAAAATAGGCTATCCTCCACGGTTTGACCAAGGCTGCCCAAAACTTCCCATCAACTTCTCGAGCTGAAGAAGTTCTCAAAATGTTCTGACACCATTTCCATTGGTTCAAAAATTTCTGAAATATCCAATTTTGACTATTTTTTCATCAGAAACGGCCTTCGGCTACTCTGGTTTCACCTCCATACGCTGTCGGCAACCCCTGGCACTAGGGTCAAAGAAAATATCTCTGCTGAGTTTTCGACCTCTAGAAGTTATCCAAAATTTCTAAAACCTCTGTCATTAGATTCAAAATCAAATTTTCAATCAAGAATGACCATTGGTTCACTGCAAATGGTCTCTAGCTCCCATGGCTAGGCCCTACACTGCTGCTAGAAAAAGCAGGCAAAAATGGCCTCTCGAACCTAAATGGAGCTTTTCGGCTTTCTAATGCTCTCTACAGGCTCTACAAACCATTTCATTAGATTCATAAAATCTGAATTATCCAATTTAGCCTATTGGGACTCTAGAAAAGGAATTTAACTCCCTTGGTTAGGTCTCAAACTGAATTTGTCTCATGGTGGCCCTGATGGCTCCTTCATCTTCCCTAACACAAAAGCCTCTTAATCTCACCTCCATTCAACCTGAAACCTATCCCAAAGTGTTCTGGAGGTCGAATTTACCCAAAATTGATGAAAATTTCATCCAATTTGGTTCAATAATGAGAAAGTTATGACCAAAACAAATTTGCCCCAATTTCCTCCACTAAATGTGGGGCAACTGCCAGTTAACTCCACTAAAAGTGGAAGTCCGCCTAAATTTGGGAGCACCTCCATAATCTACCCCATATTAAACTCCACTTAACTAAATATTAATTAAATATTAAACCTGAGATTATGCTCCTTAAGCACTCTTAACATTAAGCTCCCACACTAGTCATATGACGAGGTTCCGTGGGAGGAGGTCTGGCCCCTCCGTGCTCCGCCAAACCCACTCGGCATTCAAAGTGCAATAAAATCTTCATAAAATGTCCATTTTTTGAATCGTTTGCAGTGCCAAAATCAAGAAGAAGAGACCTATTCAACGATATTGGTTTCAACCAAATCCTATAACTTTGAATTTTGAGCTAATCCTTAGGTCCTTGAACTAGTTCTAATCAGCAGGGAATCCTAGGTCTCTTGTGAGTTATCAAAGTGGGGGAGGGCTTGAAAATAGAATCCACCATTCTAAACCAACTCTATTATTCATGGCTTGAAACCATATATAAGGGGAAAACATTGCAAATTAAGAGGAAGGGATAAGATGGGCTCACTCTTGATTTAATATGGAAAGTTCCATGGGATCTTGCCATTGGCCATGTGAATTCCACATAGGGTCCCACAATGTTTGGACTCATATTATGTTAATGTGGTAGTGCCACATGGACTACACATGGATGCCATGTGCTAGTATTTTGATTATGTGGACCTACATGATGATGATGTGGTGATGCTATGTGGTCTATATAGGAGCTATGTGCATACCACATGGTAGTTCAATGTTGATGTGGCCATAATTGGTTGGTAAAACCTCTAAAGGGAATAAATTTTAATCTCAGATTTAGATCAAGATAAAATCTCTATCTCCAAAAATATATGGATGAGTTGATTGCAGCCGTGGAATTGGTTTAAAGTTTTAATTACATTGTAAAAGTGTAAATTTGTGATCCTGTCTTCAAAATATAAATTGCAGGTTGATTTAATTCATTAAGTAACACTCCCATAACCCAACATGGTTCAAGGGTGTTGGAGGGAGTCTTACATGGGTTAAAATTTTAGGATCACTATCAGTAGTCTAGTTTATAATAGCAAGCTCGAGGATCTTGTTTAATATGATAGAGAGATTTATTAAGGTGACAAGTAAAGTTGGATTAACTTTGAACATATCTAGGATGTTGTTCCATTTAAATTCCTTATTTTATATTCCCGTGTAAGAAGGTGGATTTAACATCCATCTAACGGACCTCTCTTCCATGTGAGGTATCAAAAGCTGGAACAAGGTAGGTGGAATTCTTTTTCATGATAGCAGGCAAGGTTTCATTGTAGTCAATTCCATCAAATTAAGAGAATCCATTATACACTAATTGATGCTTATTTCTTTCAACACTTCCATATGATGCATGCTTAGTTTTGTATACCCACTTATATATGACAAGTTTTCCTCCCTTTTGAAAAGGCACAAGTTCCCAAGTGTCATTCACCATCAAGGAAATATATTCTTTATTCACTGTTTTTTTCCAATATGTATGCCTGAAGATTTTGCAAATTATTTCAAATCATGTTTCTTTGAAACTTGAGAAGAAAGAGAGATTATACTTTGGAACTGTGAATGAGTATAACATTGATCTGTAGGATTATTGACAAGGTAACCAACTAGTTGACATGTTGAATGGACCCATTTGGGAAGTTGTGGTGTTGGTGTCAATTCTTATTCAATTGAATCATCTAGAGGAATGTGCATCATAAAAGGTATATTTCTATCCTCAATGTCATCATTTGAAAAAGAGACAAGGATAGGAAGGTGACACAAATTTCAAATATAGCTTGCAAGCCAGAGAGGGAACAACCACTAAATTGGGCACATAGAGCAATACATTTTTGACAATTTAACATCTCTTTGAATAATTATTTCATTGGATCTAGGTTGGAGAAGTCTATGATATTTTACACCTTCATATTATCCAACCAAAATACACTTCCCAATTCCAGGTTGTAAATATTTCTTTTTATCATTAGGAATGCAAGCCCATTCTACACTACCACAGATAGAAAAGTGGATTACACCTAGATTAATATTATCCCATGATTACATTGACATTATATTATATAAATTATTTTTATGAGTGTGATTTAATATTTAATTTACACAATTGATTGGTTTTTCCCAATAACGAATACTTAATCCCTTATATTAAATCACGTGATTAGCTATTTCTTGTAATGTATGATTATTTATTTTAGCAACACCATTTTTTTGTGGTGTATATGGAGTACTATATTGAATTTGAATTCCATATTTAGTGTAATAAGTTGTGAATATATTTTTGACATATCCACCTCCATTATCTATTCTTTACTTTTTCCGTTAATGTACAAATTATTGTTTTATAAGGCCCTTGTAGGCCAAGATAAAGTCAAAAGATTCTCTTTAAAGTTTTAAGGAATAAACTTAAGTGAATGTAGAGAAGTAAAAAATGAACGTTAAGAGGTAATTTAACACATAGAAATAAGGAGAATAAAGTGGACAACATAAATCATTGCGAACAAGCTGTAAAGAAATTTGGGCTGTTACAAGGAAAATGACCTCCTCATCATCTCAGAGGAGAAGGTAACATGGAAGGAAGAAAATGACCTAGAAAAGACCCATTTTTACCAAGGTAACGCACCCCAGAAATGGCAAGACATAGCATTACCCTAGACATTAATGCTCTCTTTGCATGGCTCAGGTGCATTATGACCCATTTTTACTAAGGTAACACACCCTAGAAATAACTAGACAATGTTATAACCCACCTGAGCCATGCAAAGAGAGCATTAATTTATAGGGTAATGCTCTGTCTTGCCCAAGGGGCAGCGTTAACTATGTTTAAGTGTGGGTCTTTTCTAGGTCATTTTCTTCCTTCCATGTTACCTTCTCCTCCGAGCTGATGAGGAGGTCATTTGTCGTGTAACATAGGCATGCCAATAGGCACATTTGTCAAATATGTCCTAATGCTGTTTTCCAAGAACACAATTGGAATAAACACGATATTTTCAAGAAATATGAGGAATACCAGTAATAATATTTTGATTACATATTTGTTGCAATAAATGATATTTTAGATGATCAAATCACTCATGTTAATTTTTTCTCAAGTTTTATTGCTATTCGAAAATAAAAGCTGAGGGAAATATGATGACCCAAATATGTGAAAATTGTACAATTGGATAATATCATGAACTATTCTAGTGGAAAGGACATTCTTAAGATCTTTTAAATCCTTAATGACAAATTAGTGAAGTGGAAAAACCATTTTTTTACCTTCACCTAAATGAGTGATCTGGTATACTGATAAAAGGTTGTGGGGAAGAGTTGGAAAACATAATAAATAATTGGAATCATCATGATCTTCTTGAACCATTCCACAACCTACAATACTAAGAGATATATCACCAACAAATATTTGTTTCATTTTATAAACATTTAGAGTATAAAATATGGTTTTATCATTAGCCATATGATAATATGTTCCAAAATTAGTAATCCACTCATAAGAAAAAGAAGTAGAGGTTGTTTTGAAGGAGAAACTATAATTAAAAAGTGCATGTCCATGAGAAGAAGTGGTAGAAGAAGAGTGAAGACTGATTTTGTGTTTTTCATTGTTGCTTTCAAGTCCTCTATTTTTTTAAAACATTTGGACTCTAGATGGCCATCTTTACCACAATAGTTGTAATGTTTGTCAATATTCTTACTCTTTGATTTTTTTTCCTTTGTTAACATTAGGAGTGGATATTGAGACACTTAATTTTCTTATTATGGTGAATATTTTCTTCTTCTGACGTTTGGTTTACACTTGTATTGAACCAATAGGGCCTCCCTAGATGTACGTGCAAGGATAATCACTGCAATATGCAAGAGATTTCCTTTTTCTCTAATTAGAGAATATAAAAAGGAATTATGAGGGGGATGTTGTCACATATTGTTATATTTATAAATATTAAAATAATACTTAAATTATCATATTAAAAAATACTAATAATAAACAAACAATGTTGTCCGTAAATAAAATACTTCAATTTCTACCTTAATTTTAGATCATATTTTATATAGAGAGATAAAGTAATTGGAAGTAAAAATATTTTAATTCCTTTTAGTATAAGGAACATATGTAGTTCATTTAATAATTGATATGGAGTTATTGATACTACATGATTGTGTCGAGAGGCGCTCTCTAGCCCAACATGGAAGAGATGTTGCCATGCCATTTAAAAAATAACGGGTTTTGAATTTCGATTTTTGACAACCTATGGTTTTTCCCATTCTATTTTTAACACAAGCATTTTTTCATGATATTATTTGCTAATGTAACCTATTTAAATGGGTGTGTAATGTTCTTTTAAAGACACAACTTTTAAAATTTTCCCAATTTACAGTATATGATATTTACAATTTTTCCCTTGGATATAATTACATATATACTTTAATAATTAAAATAGATAAAACTATATTAAAATATTTATATTATTACACTAATATAATTTTTTTATATAATTATAAATTTATCATTCAATAAACTATTTTTAATATAGAAATATTGAACTAGCCTAGATCCATCTTAACTTTGGATCTATCGAGTGCTGAGAGGGAATACATATCTAGGGGTGCAAACCTTTACTAAAGTTTTTCACTCAAAAAAAAGGTTTCACATTGATGTGTTTGATTATAGATCTGACGCTAAGATGGAAATAGATTGGTTATAAAACATTTGGACTCTAGACGCCCATCTTTCCCATAATAGTCACAATGTTTACCAATCTTCTTACTCTTTGTTTTTGGTCCTTTGTCATGATTAGGAGTAGAGTTTCCTTGAAAAATTTTGATAGCATTATTTTTCTTGTTGTAATGAGGATGTTTATTCTTTTTATTCTTTCCTTTATATTTATATTCAACCACTAGGGCATTCCTAGATTTACTTGTAGTGATAATCACTACAATATGCAAGAGCTTATCTTGTTTTCTAATTAGAGAATCTTAAAAGGAGTCAAGAGAAGGATTTTTATAGGAACTCCCTAGATCTTCTCTACTTGCATAAAGTGTTCATACTAAAAAAGAATAAGTAAAAGTAAGATTTGAAAGAATAAAATGTATTCAATGTTCATCCTCTAGATCAACTTGTCATTTTTTAAGAAAATGTCTAAGTATTTTAAGCTTAGATAAATACTCTTCAATGTAATATAAATCATTATGACTTAAATTTATGAATTTATTTTCAAGTAGGTGTGATATAAGAATATTAGGTTCACAAAATATCTTTGTCAACTTTTCCTAATATTGATTTTGATCATAGATTCCTTAAATATGTAATAACAAATAAGGAGAAACAAACATTGCGATTAATCCTCATTTTTTTTCATTACTATTATCCCATTTGGCTCTCTTATCATCATAAATGTGGCCATTTCTTATCCCAAGGTAACATAGTACAATCCTTTACTCCCTAGTACATCTTCCATGTGAGATTTCCTTGAAAAGTAGTTGGTACTTGTAAACAAAAGTTCACTTGGATTAGCCATATTAAAATATGCAATAATATGATTTCAAAAGTTGATATCGACTATCTGGATGGAAATATCTATAAAA
Source organism: Pinus albicaulis (assembly GCA_034641835.2). Lineage (NCBI taxonomy): Eukaryota > Viridiplantae > Streptophyta > Pinopsida > Pinales > Pinaceae > Pinus > Pinus albicaulis. The sequence continues at coordinate 119,303,999 of CM076580.1, read as the reverse complement.
ATTGGTTGTTGAAAAAAAAAACACCAAAAGTAGACTTTAGATGTGAAAGTTATGCAATTTTTAATTAAAGGTGTTAACTGTAGCAAAGAGCAATGTGGTAGAGAGAAGTTGGCCCACTAGGTGATGGATGTTGATGACAAAGCTAGCTTTACCGATAAGCTCACTTTTACAAATAAAATACTTTATAAATTGAGCTACTTTTATAAAACAAGTGAGAAGAAGTTTTACATCAAAGTTACTTTATAAATGAATGTTGCATGCAAAAAGGAAAAAATAAAGAAAAGGAAACTTATTGAAAAATTACAGTTTTTTTTTATAGTGATTCACTTTTATATTAAATGTGAAATACACTTTAAATAAAATTATGAAATAATTTAAGTTTGCACAACCAATTTTAAAAACTAAATAAAAAAGATATTTCAATTCAAGATCTCTTACTAAATAAATTAACTTTTAACCAAATGAACTAGTGCAAAAGACATGACAATAGTAGTAAAAACAAGTGTTGATGTTGTTGTTGGAGCTCTGTCTTGAAATACATGCTTATTAGGAAAAAATTTCTCATCCAAAACTAAATAAACATTCAAAGGAAATTCAAAATCGAAGCAATTGAGGTCAGATCCTGGTAAGATTATCTGGGAAATGTAACTTTTATCTCTCTTTTTTATTTCTCGAGATTGGACAAAGAACATGACAAAAAGTAACATAGAAAAATGCTTCCCGCTCTATTCTTATTTTGAAAGATCTCATAAAGCACATGGAAAAGATAAAAAATAGACAATAAAGAGTAGAAAATGAGGAAAATTATTGAAAAATTGAAAAGTGAACTCTGTAAAATAATATTTTTAAAAAGGTGTATTTGGATTGTATACCTTTGGATCTAACCAAAAACATTTTATCTTTGGAAAAAAATAAAATTATTAGATAAAACAAAATGTTTTCTTATGTGAAAAATGTGTTTCAAACACAATAGAATAGTTGGTTAGGGAAAAATGGTACAAAAATAACATTTCTCAGAATTGCAGTAGCACGTGCTCAATATCTCTATCACCAATTGTAGTATATTTTCAAACAGGATTTGATACAATGTTGGAGTAAACAAGGTATTTTATACATGATGAACACCTTCAATATTCACTCACACAATTAGATAATAGATTAGAACCCTAGTATATTTATGTGGCTAAAACCCTCTAAGTCTCCTGACCAATGAAACCACTCATGGAAACTTTATTAAAGAAAGATAAAATATTCTACATAAGGTAATTCTGACAACTGATCATCAACCGTGACCCATCATGCTATTTAAATAGAAATGATGTACCAATCGAGTGTTAATACAATGATCAATAGCCATTAGTATTAAAGAGAATATGAGTCGTCAAATCACTCGATGTTTAGAACATATCATGATTTTAAGATTACAATGCAACTAATACATATGAAAATTCACACTTAGAAACACACTTTTACCTGATAGACACATTAGATAAAGTCAAAAAATTAACACCTAAGTGTCTAAATATCCTAACAAGATCTTCGCAAGAAAATAATAATCCTCTCAAATTTTTATCCAATATGTGTATGAATGTTTATACTAACAAAATGAAAGCCATAACAATTAAATACAAAACAATCACATATGAAATTTTGTATATGGAAACATCTTTGAGGAAGTTTCTTCATATATATATCTTAAATAGGTGTCAACTAATAATTATATCATTGAGGAAATAATATGTAAAGGGTAGAATTCATATTATGAGCTTGAGAAAAGTTGTAAATCAAAAGATATTTGGATTTGGGATTGAAAAAATTATTTTTAATGCTCTTGTTCACCATGTTATTTTACATCGATGCAAGGTTGGGGGATGCAATATATCTAAAGTTTAGTGGAGAAAGATAAAACAAATCCAAACTCATTCTATAACATATAATTATACAATTAAAGAAAATATGCCCTATCATATCCTCCTCATCGAAGCTAGCCATTCCCCCATGAAGGGCATGGCTATAACTCTAGTCAAAACCACCTTCACTTCAATGAATCATAACAAAAGGATTTTCAATCTTAGCTAAACCCGTAAATGAAGAAAGAGATCATAGTGTGGAATAATTATAATATTAAAAATATTATTATATCAAAGTTAAAGGAGAAATTTTGATCCTGTTCGGGTGACAACTCCGTCAGGCTCCTTCACGATTGGTATTGGACTTTTTATGGTTTTTTTTGGGTACCCTTCTATGGTCTTCTATTTAACCCTATGGCTCAACTCTCCTCTCTCAAAAGGAACACAGGACGGGGAAGCCAGGATTAGAGATGCAAAAGAGGTCATGGGCATGGTGTTCGGCAAGTTCAACCTCCACCAGTCAAGGGTAGAGGATGCCGTGGTAATGTTGGGAAGTGCTGGAAAGCTGGTCAAGCATACGATTGTAACATGCCTCCCTATGTTTGTCAGTTGATATCTGGTTGGGAAATGAAGATAAAGAAATAATATTAGAACACTGATTTGGAATTGGAGGAATGGTTTTCTTTATTCCAAGATCGTGGTCATTCTTGTGGTAGATACACTCAGTTCCAACTGTTTTTTTACTTATACTATCTTATCATGAACATTGTGGAAAAAGAAATTATGTTCAATTTTGCTGGGCCATCCAAACCAGATTCAATCCTCGAGGAAATTCACTGGGAATTTCAATTGATCTAACCTCAAATCCAACTCCAAAATGTTTGCCTCAGAGGGATTGAGAAGAAAATCACTTGCTTTTCCCAGGCATAGTTTTTGGGTTCAAGTGGCAAAGATCCTATTCATGTTGACTCTTCTGACAAGTAATCAAATGATTAGCAAGGTTATATTTTGTGAAAATTTTGTGTAATTCATATGATGATTTTAGAATCTTTCAGTTTATGTTTTAGATGTATAGCTATTAGCAGTATTTAGGATATTCAAACTTGTATTTCACTGTTAGACAATTTGAGAGCCTTTAAATTTTGAATGGCTTACAATGCAGTTAGATGGCCAAAAAAAACTTAGTTTCCCAATGCGTAGATTGAAACCATCTAACACTGCTAAATATGTATGTGCACTTTATTTACTTTTTGAAAAAGAATAGAAAAAATCTGTCAAACTTACCCAAAAAAATAATATTGTTAACACCAAAATTATATTCTTTTAAAATTTAAAATTAATATTATTAACTCCAAAGTTAATATTCCTTTAAAAAGACCGTATTATTTATCATGCATATAATATTTTACCATGTACAAAACATTTAAAGGGGTTGGAACTTGATTGCCTTGGTCTCATTGGTGGAACGAGGCATTCGTTTAGTTAAAAGGGATATCTTTCGTTTGTAGTTGTATAAATGTGTAGATAAATATTTTTTGAGCACAATTTAAATAATTTTTTAATTATTATTACAAATTTATAATAATATTAAAATAATTTATTGTAATTATTATTACAAATTTATAATAATATTAAAATAATAAATTTATTGTGAATTTTTTAATTTTTATTTCTAAATAAAGTTATAAAAAATTGTGAATTAGATTTATTTTAAATATTTTAAATAATGATAATATTTTCTGTATTCAACTTATTATTTTAATAATTAGTTTTAAATTTAATTATTAAAACACAATTTTCTATTATTTATCACTAAAATAATTTTAAATACTAAAACGCATTTTCATTTATATTAAAATAAAATATATATATATATATAATTTAAAAGATTCATTTTTTTCGTTATAGTCATTGTTTTTTTTTAAATCAACCATTTTATTAATTCTTGGGAAATTTACATTGTAGTGAGTACAGTCTCAAAATAGGAAGGGCCTTACACTTATAAAATTTGTTGAAAACTATTAAACTCAATATCAATGGCCCAAATGGGCCAAAACTTATCAGAAAACAAAATACACCCCACTCTCATCACTAATCATCTGAATTTTTGGGAGCCTAAGCATCACTACTACCCTCTATGAGGTGGTGGAATGCTTTATGAACATGAGATTCCCTATGTGCCATTAGCCTTTAAAAACTATCCATCTGCTAGTGGAGCTTCTAAATACCTCTTCGAAAATAAACCTCTCAATCAAAAATATACCATTGATTATGTTGAATATCATTCAAAAAGAAAATATGTGAACTAGGAATTACAACCTCTCCAACACGCGAACCCCGGGCCCACAATATGTGAATCCACGTCTCCCCACTCAACCGTTGAGTGACTTTTCCAGATTCACAAGCTAACCCACACCAGTCCCAGATTACACCACATATGCTCTCCCCAGTCACATGATACTCCACCCACCAAACCAATTAGGCCTTTCCGCACCAAAAACGGAAAAACCTCGATTGATAGCTCCTTATTTCCTTGGCACTTAACAAAGATAATGTAACAACTTGTTTTCATTTACTTATTGGTTAATAAACTTGTTATGGCACATTTTGAATGATTAATGAATAAGGTATTCATTAACAAGACTTGAATATATTATCTCTTGTCTTTTTCAAAAAATGAGTTAATTAATAATTTCCTTGAGTAAAAAGAAGGAAGTAATGGATTGGTAAATGATTCCAAGAATCATAATTGTTGTTTGGTTGTCTGTTGTGGGTAAGTGCCTTCACTAGGTTCGAAGATCGGTTTTGTAAAGGTGGCTCCTGCGCATCCTTGGCTCCCAGTTGGAAAGCGATTGGTGCCGGGATATATCACTTTCGGCCTGATGCATTTCTCGTGCGTATCCTTCTCTCTGCGGGTCAGGTGACAACTCCATCAGGCTCCTTCACGATTGGTATTGGATTTTTTTGGTTTTTTTGGGGTACCCTTCTATGGTCTTCTATTTAACCCTAACCCTATGGCTCAACTCTCCTCTCTCAAAAGGAGCACAGGACGGGGAAGCCAGGATTAGAGATGCAAAAGAGGTCGCGGGCATGGTGTTCGACAAGTTCAACCTTCACCAGTCAGGGGTAGAGGACGCCATGGTAATGTTGGGAAGTGCTGGAAAGACGCTCAAGCATATGATTGTAACATCCCTCCCTATGTCCGTTAGTTGATATCTGGTTGGGAAATGAAGATAAAGAAACAATATTAGAACACTGATTTGGAATTGGAGGAATGGTTGTCTTTATTCCAAGATCATGATTATTCTTGTGGCAGATACAATTAGTTCTAACCATTTTTTTATTTATACTGTCTTATGAAGAACATCGTGGAAAAAGAAATTATGTTCAGTTCTGCTGGGCCATCCAAACCAGATTCAATCTTCAAGGAAATTCACAGGTAATTTCAATTGATCTAACCTCAAATCCAACTCCAAAATGTTTGCCACAGAGGGATTGAGAAGCAAATCCATTGCCTTCCCCAAGCAGAGTTGTTGGGTTCAAGTAGAAAACATCCTATGCCTATTGAGTCTTTTGACGAGTAATAAGATGATTAGCAAGGTCATATTTTGTGAAAATTTTGTGTAGTTCATATGATGGTTTTAGAATCTCTCAGTTTTTGTTTTAGATTTATAGCTATTAGCAGTATTTAGGATATTCAAATTCGTATTTTACTCTAGATAATCTGAGAACCTTTAAATTTTAGATGGCTTACAATGCAGTTAGATGGCCAAAAAACTTTACTTCCCAGCAAGCAGATTGAGACCATCTAACGTTGTTGAATGTGTATGTACACTTTCTACTGAATGTGTATGTATGTTTTATTTGCTTTTTGAAAAAAATAGAAAAAATCTGTCAAACTTACCCAAATAAAATAAAATAAAATAATAATTAATGTTATTAACACCAAAATTATATTCTTTTAAAATTTAAAATTAATATTATTAACTCCAAAGTTAATATTCCTTTAAAAAGACTGCATTATTTATCATGCATATAATATTTTACCATGTACAAAACATTTGAAGGGGTTGGAACTTGATTGTGTTGGTTTCAGTGGTAGAATGAGGCACTGGTTTAGTTAAAAAGGGATATCTTCATTTGCAGCTGTATAAATGTCCAGATAAATACTTTTTGAGCCCAATTAAAAAAAAAATTATAGTAATTATTATTACAATTTTATAATAATATTAAAATAATAAATTTATTGTGATTTTTTTTTTTAATTTCTAAATAAAGTTATAAAAAATTGTGAATTAGATTTATTTTAAATCTTTTAAATAATAATAATATTTCCTTTATTCAACTTTAATTTTTATAATCGTTATTATTAAATTTAATTATTAAAACAAAATTTCTATTATTTATCGCTGAAATATTTTTAAATATTAAAACGCATTTTCATGTATATTAAAACAAATAAATAAAGTTTTATATATAGAAAAGATTTCAAATTTATTGATTTAACTTTTCTTTATAATCATTGTTTTTTTTTAATCATTCATTTTTATTAATTCTTGGGAATTTTACATTTTAGTGAGCACAGTCTCAAAATAGTAAGTGCCTCACTCCTACTAAATTTGTTGGCCTTGGAATACAAACAAAAAGACATAGACATTAACAAAAGAAACTATTGAACCCAATATCAATGGCCCACATGGACCAAAACTTATCAAAAAACAAAATACACCCCACCCGCATCACTAAACATTTGAATTCTCGAGAGCCTAAGAATCACTACTACCCTCTATGAGGCGGTGGAATGCTTTATGAACATGAGATTCCATGTGTGCCATTAGCCTTTGAAAACTATCCATTTGCTAGTGGAGCTTCTAAAGACCTCTTCGGAAAGAAACCTCTCAATAAAAAATATGCCATTGATTATGTTGAATATCATTCAAAAGCTAATATGTGCACTATGAATTACAACCTCTCCCACATTCGAACCTAGGCCCAAAATATGTGAATCCACGTCTCCCCACTCCACGTCTCCCCACTCCACCATTGAGTATATTTTCCAGGTTCACAAGCTAACCAACACCAGTCCCAGATTACACCACACAAATTTTCTCCCGCTAGTCACAAGATACTCCACCCACCAACCCAATTAGGCCTTGCCTCACCACAAACGGAAAAAACCTCGATTGATGGCTCCTTATTTCCTTGTCACTTAACAAAGATAATGTAACACCTTGTTTTGATTTACTTATTGGTTAATAAACTTGTTATGGAATATTTTGACCGAGAAAAGAATAAGGGTATTCGTTAACAAGACTTGAATATATTATCTTTTGTCTTTTACAAAAAAAGAGTTAATTAAAAATTCCCTTGAGTAAAAGGAAGGAAGTAATTGATTCGTAAATGATTCCAAGAACCCAGGGTAAAAAGGTTGAGACAATTATGACAGTTACCTTCCCAAAAAGAATTAAAAGGAAAATCCTAAGAAGGGAAGGGGTTCTATGAAGCAAGGATGTTGGGGTTAAACAACAGGTTGTTGCTATGAGTTATCCAGAGCTGGTGAGGAAACTAGTGGAGCTCAGGAATTACCCAAGTGAAGTAAAGACTGGATTTTGATCCTGATGTCTAACTTCTTGTCTCAGAGAATTACCTAGGCCCTAGTGAGGAGCAAGGGGGGAGCAGAGGACGTGATTGCCTAGCTCAAGGTTGGGAGGAGTATCAGTTACTGGAAGAATCCTCTAATATAGGTATTTAAGTATCTTAGATTTACAATTTAAACATTAATAACAACAGGAATAATCCTTACTATAATGTTATAATTGTTATAGGTAGTGTTTACAGTAAGTCACAGTTATAAATGATTTTCTGTTAGAATTGTTTCAGGTAGTGTTTATTGTATGACACAATTATAAATTATTCTTTGTTATAATGATTACAGGTAGTGTCCACTGTAAGTAGTAAATGTGGAATTGCAATGATAGGAGTATGTTAAATAAATTCTATAAATCCAACTTATGACAAAACTTATATTCTGTCTAAAAATCTAGTACTAATGTATTCAAAATCATTGACAGATAAATTGATTTCATATGATTAAATTAGAGGATATCTTAAAAAGAGCATAAAAAATAGTACAACAAGATAATACAGACAATAGGGTTACTATGCAATGAGAATTCAAGGGTTTAGGCCTACGGGTTTAGTACCCAGACCCGAGGGATGGGTCTGGGTTCATGTCCCTTGAGCCAATGACCCGGGACACACACACACACACACACACACACACACACATATATATTCCTTTAAGAAACTAGTGGAAAAGTTGAAAGAATAAGCAATATTTCGCAGAAGTAAAAGAAATAACAATTCAGAATTTCTTTAATGAGTAATGCACAGTAAAGCCCAACATCAACCAGAAATAATATAACTGTAGAAGATATAAATGGACATAATGGACAGTCCTCATTTATATAAAGGATATACCTCTTACGTTGTTTTTTAATTGAAATAGAGTTACGAAAAAGAAACAACTCTCATGTTGGAAAATAATACATGTAGGGGGAACCAAAAGACAAAACATAGAGTCATGGAAATCGACTGAAAGTCCGAATGATGGACTAAGCACCTAAAAAAAATACACTTAGATATAAACTGAGGAACAAATACATTTCTTTTGCCCTGTTACATATAGAGTACTCAGTCACAGAAACTCTGAAGAGCCTAGAAAGAGGGTCAGAGCTTCCTTTCGGAAACTTGCTGAACACAACCGTAGAATAGAAAATTCATGGCTAGGCTGAAAATGTTTCACGATAGCAAAACCCCAAGTCCCTGCAGGAGACAGAGGGGTGGTCGTGATTATAAACAAGAGTAAACCCATATACCAAATACATAATCATAGTAAGAGTGAATGGGAAGAGAGCCTACTACTAAAGGAACTCGTAGGGCTCTCGAGAATGTCCTACTACTGACTTTGACTGGCATACAGACCCTACGTTCATAACTGTAGCTGTGGGGTTACGACCATTGAAGAGTAATAATACCCAAGATAAAAATGTAAACATAGTGTAAGATAATGACTGTCAAAATTATTACCTGATGTGTTGAGGAAGACAGGAAGGTCCATGCGGTCTCTCTGCCTACTAAACATAGTCGGTATGCCTCTTTGCGATGGAGATGAATCCTGAGATGCTGAGAGAACCAGCAAGAGGAATAGAGTGTTACAAATGCTCTCATTGCCATACTGTATTGGAAAGAAAAACAAAATGGAAAATGAATTGCAGGAAATAACCCAAATGTAATGACTGGCAGAGATTAAGACGCATAGTAATAACTCTATGGACCGAAAAGACAAATGTGGCATGGTCATACTGGTGGGAAACACCGTGTTGCAGAGGAAGTCATCTAATGATAGACAAAATAAGGAACCAAACTTGTAGAGCTGAAAAACTGATCTCGACAGCGGAACAAATGAAAAAACATGCAGGAGGATGGGGTGCGTGGTTACCCTAACCATCCTTCCTTGCGTCTACACCATTGATCTCCAAGGATAAGAATTGGACGGAAAAATTAAACCCAAGGGCAGAGCGCGGGACAAAGGGCACCCAAAGGTGCGGACAGGTGGAGGTCAACACAATGATCGAGACATGCAATAAACAAGTGTATCGACAATCAAATCCTTTGCAATTGATAATATATGAAGCGATATCTAATGTATGACAAAGGACAATAAAACATTATAGCAAATACAATCAGTGTGGTAAAGGTATACAGAGAAATAATAAAGAACGTTGTGGGAATTCCAATGGGATCACCCGAGCTCGAAAAATGTATTATTATGTTAAATATACAAACCCTTGCAATGACATTATAAATATATGTAGACTCCAAAGTTTGAGAACTCATGTATTAATTAGTCTTTTTAATTATTGTTTTAAAATGATTAATAAAATTGAAAATCATAAGAATGACTATATTCATGCTTTAAGAATAGTGTTTTCATGGTAGATGAAAACATATATGTAAATTACAAGAGTTTAGTAAATAATGACATGGAATAATGTGTTTATATTTAAGAATATAATGACGATAATAATAACTATATAGATGTGTGTGGATAGAAGTAAACACTGTGTGGTTGTTACAGATAAAGATGAGCACCCTGGATTGGCCACCAACCTTCATACTCAACACCAGAAACGTAACTTCCAAAATGGACGCAGCAGATCGAATCGATTGCCCTGTCGTGTGATATTTAAAATACATGGATGAACACTCAAGACCACAGAAGAGAGAAAAATTAAAGGGAAAGGAAACAAAACATCGTTTAAATATTTTTATTTGAAATATTTTAATATTTTTCTTTATATTTGTGGTTATTTTATTGCATAAAACCCAATTATAATTATATTATTAAAATTACTGAAGGTGAAATAATAATATAAAATAATTTCAATTAAATCACATGTATTTGTGCATTTAAATTATCAATGGATAAACATATTTGTTTTTTTTAATATTTTGTATTCATTTATATAATTTTAAAGAGGTTAATTTCTTTTGGGTTACATTGAGCTAAAGAATTCTTAAATGTTAGAAATTAAAATAATTTGTCAATTTTATAACATTAATACATTTTAATATTAATATAGATAATTTCAAAATATTTATTTAAATAATCTAATAATAAAATACACACATATATATTAATTTAATAAATTTTTATATAATTATGAATAGTTATTAAGTAAATGATGTAGTTTTAATTATCATAAAATATTTTTGGAATATTTTTAGTAGTAGAGATGATAGAGGGTTGAGATCTATCTAGAAGATAGATATATCATATTTTTCAGTTTAATTAAAAAAAATGCCATGTTCACATTTGTCATTGAAATGGTATGGCTTATTGCTATTTTATTATGTTTTTCTAATCATACACATTTTTTAATATGTATTTTTTTTTCAATTTAATTAAAAAAATGTAATGTCCACATCTCTCAATGAAATTTTGTTTCTTATTGTTACTTTATTATGTTTTATTATATATATATATATATATATATATATATATATATATATATGTGTGTGTGTGTGTTTAATATGTGTGTAAATTTATAATTTAGTTATTTTATGATTTTTTTTTTTTTTAAATTTCTGCAAAGTGAGATGTATTATGAGGTAATTATTCATGTCTATTATGGATTCTTAATGATGTGATTAATCCGAAAGACATTTATCTAGATTCTTCCCCCTCAAATTTGGATATATTTTCTTATACGTGAGTTGGTATCTATTCCTTGTATCTAGCTACAAAGCTCTCTATCTGTTGTTGCATATGGTTTTTGCCTCTATCAACATACTGCTCATAGTAGACAAACCCTCTTCTAACTCTAGCTCTCATTCTAGGAACTGTGGGAGCTCCAAGTATATTTTCTGTGGCTAGAAAACCCATTACTAAGAAATAAACTGTACTACCTCCTAGGTCCACCTCTTCCTCTCAATGGATTAATTTATAGTCAACATGTCCACCTTTTTAACTAAGCGCTAGTATTGTCATAACATTATACAATTTTAGACTGCATCACCACCATGACCAATTTTTCCCTCTAACTTGCATACCCAGTGCACGAGGGTTGACAAGGAATTGGATCTTCGGCTTGCTAATCCTTATATTTCCATGAACTTGCTTGTGGTGTTTCATAGTGGTATCTATTGAATTCAGAGTTCCCCAAATTCCTATATGTACAACCCCACCAACAGAAACTACATATCACTAGATGTAATGGCCTATGTCTTTGTTTACCCCTAAAACTCCCAATTATTCCAAAGGACATTCACCTGACATGGGAGGAGAATTATAACAATAATTAATGCCTATTTCACCAAACTCTTCTAGCATAACTTCATTTTTCCAACATTCCCTGGTTTATGTACCTCTGATAACTTGCAAATTTCTATAAATGGCAACCATCTATGTCTACACAAACTACCTGCATAGGCCTCCCACCTTGGGAATCAAAATTTTCCATAGACACAACAACCACATGCCCTAAAAAAGTAGGAGCCTATAGTAGGAACAAAGAACCAATGATGGGAAGGACTATTACCTAAATATAAATTCGATTTCCTTTGCATGAAGAGTTGGGGGTAGGAAACCATCATAAAAAATAATTGTGCCTCTACCACTTTATATATAGACATTTTACTCTTCATCTAAGGACGTTTCCCTATACCACTACTATTCCCCTTCTCTGAATTAGAAATTCTCTAAAACACAAGCCCAACTACATAAGCAACACATTCCTCCTCTCACTACACTTGCAGTTGGGAGAAGAGAGTCTTTTCTTAGAAATTTGTCTACCAACTCTTAAAATCCACGCATATTCTCCCCTTATACCAACTTAAAAGATATACGAGTGTCCTATCATCTTCAAACTCTAGGCCTCACCTTCCATTTATTACCTATATGCTAAACATAATTACATGATATGCTTCACATGAATTGTGCTTTAACCAACATACTATTGCCACAATTTCATTCCTAGGATCAAGGATGTTTTAATTTCCTTTGTCACGAGTACTACACTTTCCATGGGCACAGTGCCATGACCCCCTACCTATTGGTTTTGTGGGGAAGTGACACCTTAGCCCACTTTCCATGTTGCTCACTGCATCCCAAGAAAACAAATTTAGATATTACTTAACCCTATATATTCAAATATTTTATTTATGATCTCAAAATGGAAAAAGATCGTCTTCTGAAACTTTGCATGTCTTATAAACTTGGGTCTTTAAATGAAAAATCAGTTTGCAACTTCTTCAAAGATGAGTGGTTAAATTTTCACATGAACTTAAAAGTGAAAAAAATTCATATGAAACTCAATATGAAAAACATGCAGAGAAGAAACAAGCAAGTGATAATGAGGTTCACCCCTCCTTGCCTACATCTCCGACCCTATTCTAATGGCTAGAACGCTTTATTGATCTCAACAACAAATGAGAACATTATAAATTGTTGAATCTGGAGTGGCATTGTTTCTCCTACAAACAAATTTTCTTCTACAAAGAACTCTCACTAAAAAATATGGCTCCCTACAACAAGTCATGATGGTTTCAATCAAAAAGGACTCTCTCACCATAGGTCCTTGTACTCCACCTGAAATAAAAAAGCACAAAAATACAACTACTTCACAACGAAGTGTTGAACAGGGATTTTCACATAATCACACTCATAAAATAATGAAAATAACTGCTATATTGAAGTAATAACTATTGTAGATACATCTAGAAAGATTTAAAACCATTTTCTAGGCTCTTTCCATGCTCATGAAGGTCTCTAGATGGACTTAAAACAATATCTGTCTATAACACTAAAGTACATGGATATGCAAAAGTCCATTAGAAAATGCTCAAATAAGAAATCATATGCTTCCATTTAGTTCAAAACACTCAAAAAACCCTATCTAGGCTCTTCTTGAGCTCCGAAAGACTGAAAAAACACCAAGTTATGCCTCCTAGAAGTTTTATCTACTAACTATCCTGCAAATTGGAAAAACTGGCTAATTGAGAAATGCATTCCACCTTTTTCTAACCTCCAAGTGACAATTTATCCTAAGACTGATAAAAATCCCTCCACAAACGGTGCAAATTTTCACCTCTTTAAAATGCACCATAAGGCCTTAACACCACATTTTTAGCCTCGATCTTAGGCACGTGGGCACCATTTTTCTAGGGGCCAGGCTATGCGCCTGCCCCTCTACTTCAGGTGTTGGTCATATCATGTCAATGGGACTAGCGACCAGGGATTAACAACCCACCCCCTTTAGCTTAGAGCTGACTCTAGTCATGTGGTATTGAAAAGGACCAGGGTCCGAGGCTAGCTGCCTAGCACCACCACGTTTTCTTCCACCTATGGTTGTATGGTGGCCAATAGAATTGCGGGTTAGGAGCTATCCCCACACTCTCCACTATAGTCACCAAATCGTCCATGCCAGGGTTGTGTGGGTTCCCATATGGTCTGGGTCAGGGATTAACCGCCCCACCCACTCCCTTCCACTGTAGCTAAATAACACACACGTAACCAGAGGCCGGGGCTAACCATTAGACCCCTTTTCCCAAATGCGCCCATAACCTGGCATTAATATATTTTCTGACGAATACAATTAAGTAAAAACTGAATGGTGCAATGGTAAGTCACTCTGTTGGTTTTTTGAAGGTCATGGGGTTGAACACTGCCAGTTTTGTTGGCCCACTCACTAAAATTTTGGCATGAAAGTTGAGGGCGACATGGCACCCTCCAATTGGGCCACATGGCACCTCATGATTTGGCCACCTCTAAACCAAGAAAACAATAAAAATGCGCCAACACCACCTGTATGATACTACCATGTGGCTTCTCAAGATTGGCCCATACTTCCTACTGTGCTTGCCTAGTCAGTTATTGAGATCAACAGACGGCCTACCCAATCAGTAGCCTAGTCAACCTTGCAAATTGACTTTTGCCCTATTGGGCCAAAACTTGAGAACATCATAAATTCCTCATATGACATCAGATTGAGGTGATTTAAGAAACATTGTAATCAGGATGAAAAACACTATGATATGGCACTAGTAACAGGATATTTTGATCAATTTTATTTCCGAGCCTATTTTGGAACCTCTAGATCACACCTCCCCATGAGGAACTTTTGGACCTCCAAAATGTTGTCTTCACTTAGGAAATAAGTCAGGAAACACTCCTTTACTTTCCTAATCCCAATTATTCTTGTTCTATTTGAATTAGTTGCTTTGAGCCCCATTCAATGTACTCCATATTGCATCTATGTGAATTCCTTATCCTCCTATCAATAATTGCGGCATGCTACAATTATTATAACTATTAAGTAGAAAAATATTCATTGTATGTAATGTGAACATTATCTTCATGACCATATTCCTTTGGAAGCTCATAAAATATTCACCTTGAAGTATTTTCTTGTTGAAACCAAACTTGATGTTCCACTTGGAAATCATAAGCTACTTAATGATTTCCATGCATTTCTTTTTACTTTGCTTTGTTGTCCTCAAGTTGCACCTGTAATATTTGATGCACTTGGTACATTTTTTCAGTGACATGCTTGGCTTTGTCCACATTTTTTATCTGGGAGGATCCAGAAATAGAAGTGGTCTTGAAAATAGCTTAAAAATCGAATACATCATATGGAAGTGAAACTAGGACCAAAACATAGTCGCCATCGCCCTAATTCCCACGGTGCGAATGACACTCAAATCCGAGTTCGTATGCTCAATTTATAGTTGGTCAAAGTTCCAATCAAACTTTCCCAAGTGATAGTATTAGTGAGGCAACAAATTATCAAAATATCAGTGCACGAAATCCGACGTTTGGAATAGGATAATTTTTCGCCTACTTAATTTTTGCAGTAACCATTATTTTATGGTGGGAAAATTTGAACTATTTGTATAGAAAAAATATTAAATGGGGTGGCGGGATGCCACCCCTGTCGGCACTCTCAATGACATCAGTATATATATTATATTAAACCACCATTGTGTTGGTGGGACAACTACATACCACATTATGTATCACATATATATGTAATAACATATGGGAAATCCGCCATAAGAGGTCCCGCCATGCCACTTGTAAACAGTACCGAGGTCGACGTGGTTTGAACTTGCCAAACTAGTGTGGTTAGCCCGCCTCCCAGGAGGCCCCAAACCAAAAGCCACAAATATTAATGGAACCACCAAAAAAAACATATCATTTGGGATGTGATGGTATTTGAACCCTGTATGCCCCCACCAAATCCATCGTGCTTGACCATTGGGCCAACAACCCATATCTTAGCCAATCCATTGAAAAAAATATATAAGAACTCAATTCAATTGCTGAGACTGGTGGAGGGTGGAGGACATGGAACCTTGAGTGGCCTCGTCAATGGAACGATGAGTGAGGGAACCTTGGAGATGTTGGAAATTTTCCCTTAGAGGGACCGACGTGCCAATATCATAATTTGATAAATTTTAGTCATTTTTATATGATTTCGAGACAAAAATCCAACCATCCAGTCTATTTCTCCGAATGAGGTATCAATTTTCATGCCATCATATGAATTGGAGATATAAAATTCATTTTTGTAAAGTTTCTTGTAACTTATTTTTTTGATGCCACTTAATCAAAGACAACCTCCCCACTTTCGAGCAAGGCCCGGAGACATGGCCCAAATTGGGTGAACTCCGTAATAAAATCATTATGTATTTGATATCATGTTTTCTTCTGATTTCTGCTTCTTTTCATATGTTTTATGTTGCTTGGTTAATATTCTCTTTTCTATGCAATTTTGAATGTATCCTTGAAGTTAAAAGATCTGGATCAAGTTTGGTATTAGAGAAAGTATTGTTGATGTAAGTTGCATGAGTGAATCTGAACCAAGAACATGATCTAAAAAGGTTAAGGAAAAATTAAATCCTTTGATCTCAAATTAGGATGTGTGCCATGAAGAAAGAACATGGAAGATGAGGATGCATGAGAAGAAGAAGAGCGAAATTATCGCAAGATAATTTTCAACATGGCAAACAAAGTTGACAAGTTGTTTGCAAAATATGAGAAAACAATCACACAAGAGAAGAAAGAGCCTGAGGATCATGCATTTGTACACAATCAAGGTGGAGGAGGAGAACCTCCTCCCTCTCCATCCACCAGTGAAAGCTCTTCTTCTTCATCTTTTCATCATTCTAATAGGCGCCATAAAAATGCATCTAAGAAACAATTTTTTAAGCTAGATGTAAAGTTTAATTTTCCCACATATAATGGAGAATGTAATTTAGAGAAACTAAATAATTGGATTAGACAGATCAAGATTTATTACGGATTCAGAATATCAAGGAGGATGAGGCAAAGATCCAGTTAGTGTCCCTTTATCTCAGTAGCACCTCTCTCGTTTGGTGGGAAAGTAAGTTGTAGAAAGGCAGCAAAACTTTGGGTAATATCATTTCTTCTTGGTCCAATTTTGTTTTTGAATTAGAAGATAATTATTATCCTTTGGGTTATCGATAAAAGGATTTAATGGAATGGAAATATTTATGAAAAGGAAAGGCCAAAATTATAAAAATATTCACATAATTTTTTAGAAAACAAGCATTGAATTAGGGCATTTCACTTGATTCACCCGAAACTGTAACAAAGTACATTGGTGCTTTGCGTAGTTACATCAGACATTCTTTGTTATCATTTGAGCCTACAACTATTTATGTAGTTAGTGTGAAGTCCATTCACATTGAAATAAGGGGCAAGAATGATAATGGAGAGAAATCAAAGAAATCATCTTTCAAACCTCATAATGGAAAGCTCAAAGGAAAATACAAGGGAAAGGACAAGAATACATCTATAACCAAGAAGGAGGAATGATCAAAACCATCTTGCACACATTGCAAGAAGGAATTCCATGATGATGAAAAATGTTGGAAATTGCATCCAGAGTTAAAACCAAAATTATTTGGTGGTAAGAACAAGAAAAAGACAGTGGAAACTGTACAACAGGACCTTGGATCTGATTTTGGTGACAAAAAAAGATCACAATAGTGGGTATGCAAGGTAAAATTTCTCTTCATGCTAATGGAAGTTCTGAATTACATGCAAGTACAAGTTTTTCAAATGAGCCTCTTGTTAATGATCGAAATATAATTGAATTTTTTAACATTAGAGTCATAATGAAATATACTAAAGTGGAAACATAGTTTTTCGAGCTCACAAGAAAATTTGATTTCAAGATCCTATGTTAAAAATTTGGGATTAGAAACCAAGCCTCATATGAAACATTACCCTCTTATTTGGGTGTGTGATAAAGCCAAATTACATTTAACCAAAAAGTGCAATGTAAGATTTTTGATTGCGTCCAAACTAGTAGATGAGTTTGATCATGATGTTATACCTTTGGATATCTGTGGCATGGTATTGGGGAGTCAATATTTGTATGACAGGAAATAATTTTTTTTTCTCCATGAAAACACGTATCATCTCATGAAATATGAGGTGGAATACATTGTTAGAGTTGATTATACCAAAATCAGTGCAAGTCTTGTAAGTGCAGGTCAGATGAAGAGGTTGGTGAATTCCATGAAAGGGTGTATGTTCATGGTTGTGAGAGAAAAGTATGCAGAGACATCTGGTGATTTCTAAGGTTTTGATCCAACTCATAAAAAGGAATTGTATGAAATTTTTTATAACTATGATGGAATTTTTTAGGAACCAAGTGGGCTACCTCCAAAGCGTGAGATCCAACATGAGAATCACTTGTAGGAGGATGATCCTTTACCCAACATTGGTATGTACAAGTTGTAATCCATTGAGATGGAGGAGATAAAGAAACATGTGTAGTAATTGTTGAACAAAGGGGTCATAGGACCAATTTCTTCTCCATGCGGTTCACTTATTGTGTTGGTGCCAAAAAAGGATGACACATGGAGGATGTGTGTGGACTACATAGAACTCAAAAAAATAATGGTGAAGAATTGGTATCCTATCCCTTGTGTTATCACTCTAATAATTCTCAAAAGTTGTGAGATTTTTTATTTTCTGTTAAATAATATTAGAGGTAACCACAAACCTACTTTTAAGCTTTAGGATCTAGCCTTCCTAATGCTCAAAGAGGGATCTCTCTATCAGATTTAAGTGTTGTTTATATTTGATTATAAGATAGTTATATAGGGAAAATTGGCTTTGGGGTTCTTATTTGGTTTGGTGAGGAAATCACTTACTTAGATGGATAGCTATAGATCTATATCCCATTGGGAAAATGGATTCAATGCGTCAAGACGTCAGATCAAGATCAAGGTCTAAAGGTAAATATTTATAGGGCAAGATAGCATAGTCACTTCAGATCTTCAAAGGCTGGTGGTGAAATGGTTTATATCGGGATAAAAGAGAAATTAAGGGTTCTTAAATCTAGATTAGGAGTGAAAAGAGAGAGATCAATCGAAATCAAGGATAAATTAAGAGTTCCCTAATCTTCATATTAGTAGAATACATTTAAATGATAATCAGTCAAAATAGAGTGCTTTTAACAAATTATGAAATGCAATTCTTGATTTATCATTTATATTAAGAACACATTCATGAATAGATGGAAAACATAAGAAAATAGAAAAGATGACAAGTGAAATAATTCACTGCAGTGGCCCAACACATGAATCCTGTAATATGATGCTTTATTTCCTGTGATCCATTCTGCTGACTGGAAATTGATACAAAAACCCTTTAGGTTCAGAATATTATAGCTACATAAATTTTCAATAATTAATCCACACTCAATACTTCAAATGATGAAGTATTTATAAAAAAACTAATACAAAATATCCTAGAATAAACATAGGAATTTTTCTTGGAAAATAAAATACCTTCATGCAAGAAGATAGTGACAACTGCATAACTAATTACTAGTTGCACTATTTATTGAAATAAAATAGCTTGTTGTTTTGATTTAGGCTACAATTGGACAATTGAGGTGTCCCTCACGCTGGCAGTTTTATCTTCAATCTGATTTTATCTTCATGCTTTCATCTGATACACTTTTAACTATACACTTTCAACTGATACACTTCGACTGTAGAAAATTGTTTACTACTAATGTAAAAAAAAAAAAACTCTATTTTTACCTTTCATGCTATGTCATCACTATAATCTGTTCTTTTAGTAAATTAGTTAAATTTTTCCAGATCTCAGCTTCTAGCAATTTGATATTCATAAGCCTTCTGAAGTTTTCATCAGCTTCAGTGTATTTGGAAAATGTTGGTTTGTTAAAAAACAGGTGCTTTACTTCATGCTGCAAGTAAAATAGATTTTCAAGATTCTTATGTAAAACTTTCCCTGTTGGGATTCCCTGCCAATCAAATTTGTTTACCTGTTCTTTAGCAAACTCTGTCATATTTTTGTCATAATCCTCCTGTTTCATCAATTTATCATTAATTATCAGTGAATTAGGAAGGTCTTCTTTCCTTAAAATATAAAACCTTATCATGAATCTTGTAATTTCTATTTCCATGTTTTGGCACTTTTCCTCTAATTGGTTCATCAAGTTCTTCTTGGATATTACCTTTCTTACCTCAAGTATGGTTTATGTTCTATCTGTAATTCCAATATCATACAATTCTTGTTTATTTTTGGAATTGAGAAATTTAATAATTTCCAATGCCTCTTCGGGTTTTTTACGTAGCTCCTCTTTGGTCTTTTGTATTTCTTTTTTTTTTGCTGTCAATAAATCTTTCTGCTCATAAATTACCTGTATTGATGGCCAAGTATCATTGACTACTTAAATGATATTGGACCATAATTGGTTCTTAACATTTTTCATAGTTTCTTTCAAGGTTAATTCTTTTTCTAATTTCTTGAGCTATTCATTCAACCTATTAGCCTTTTGATCTTCATTCTTGGCATTAATTTGTGCAAGATTTTTGGCATCTTCAAGATTCTTAATTTGTTCCTTTAACCTGTTTATTTCATTGGTTTTTATGGACATGTCCTACATTGCCTTTACCAATTTACTGGCCTCATCTGATTGCTGAGTTGTTGTTGTTGAAGACTTATGGCAGAAGTTTTTGATGCAGTTACTAAGACTGTTGTAGCCAGTAGAACATTTGGAGCTAGTGTTTCTGCCAGAGTAGATGGAATTGTTGTTGTAACCATGGGAATTACAGTGGCAGGGATTTCCTGTGCTTTAGTGGCTTTTTTTTATTGGACCAATTTTTCCACCTCAATCTCCATTTGTTTGATCTGGGCTGTCAACTAAAAAATAAGACAAATCATTTCATCTTTTTTATTATTATCTCGCAAAATATGCTTAGCTTGAGGATGCTCAGTGGGAGGAAATTTTAACTATTTCTTAAGTGCAACAATATTAGCATTCTTCTTTTTAATCAATTCCTCTGCAAATTTTATGTTCTGAGCATCATACCCTACCTCAATCACTAATTCCTCTAATGATTTTATTCTAATATCCTTTGCATATGATGAAGCTTTCATTAGTTTGAGCTGACCTCTTACATTTATCAAAGTATTTTGAAGCTTTTGAGCACTCATTGCTTTAGTAGTCATTGTGGAATATAACATCTCTCGTGCTTGTTTATGGAATTCAATCTGGTCCAAAGGATGAATATCTTGGACTTGCACTTCAAAATCAACCTTTTTATAATTAGATGATGTTTTTGGAGTTGGTAATGTGGACTGAAGCATTGTCATTAGCATTTTTTGGTTCTTGTAATCAAAGGCTGAAAGCAACCTGTTTTATATGTTGGGGGTCTGCTTTAAGTACTGAGAGTATATTTCATTTTTTTTCTTCATTTTTAGCTTTAATCTCCTTGTACCTTTCCTTGATGTCCATATCCTTTTCTTCTGTTTTCTTTGATGATGACACTTCTATACTATGATGTTTTTGAATCAACTGTGTATTAGAAGAGGTAGGTTGCTATTCATTTTCAACTACTGTAGGAGGCACAGTATTTTTCTCTAGAATCTCTGTGTCAATGACCTCAATAGTCTCTTTTTCTTTGGTTGCAGGATTAATCTTTGGCTTTTTGCTGCATCTAAGTTTGAATTTGGTTTCTGTAGTGGTCTCAGCTATGTAGGACCCTTCTTCCCTGTTTCTTTTCGTACTTATGTATTCCTGAGCTGGAGTCTACAAAATGTGACTACTATCACTTTGCTTATCAACTTCTACCACTGTATTCTCTAACCATTTTGTTTGGTTTGAGAATTTCTCAATATCAGGTTTCTTTTCATGAATGTATCGAGTTAATTTACATTTAACTCTCATTTTTCTAATTATGCCAAAGGGATCATATTACCAAAGAAAACTAGTGTTGAACTTGTACTCTAACAACTGATTTTCTACCTCTGGACCTGCTTCTCTGTTATTACCTATGAATGGACCAACTTGATTCTTCAATTTAAATTGGGTTTTCTTCTTTGTTGCCAAGAAATTTACAACATCTAAGCTTAAAATCTGTCTTATATACTCTAGAGAAGACAAACTCATGGGGAGGTATTTTGGAAATTCATAGGGAATTAGTTTTGACCCATAGACTTCGATTTCAGTGTGATTTTGGTATAAATACCAATAACCTGTTCTACTTTGCTCAAATAGTTGCAAAAATTTCTTGATTTCATTGCTGATCCTAGGCTGAACACTGCTATTTAGCAAATTAACCAAGGGATGGATAAAAGAATTTGTAAACTCTGCATAAGTAAACTCATCTGACTCCATCCTGATCAAGGAAGTCCAAAATACAACAAATTGTGGATTTCCTTCAACATCAAGCTTCTGAAGAGTTATAGGAAACTTTTCAGACTAGAAATGAAGGAACATGTGGAAAATAAATGAAGTATACCTAAAGACACCTTCAGTAGGCAGTTTGACTAGCTGTTCGTGGATGATATCAGCAATATATTGGGCAAAATTGAAGATAATTGTAGGGGGCTATCCAGGTACAAAAATGGAAAAGAAACCAAGTACCGATGCATCAAAATGTTCATCTGTGAAATATCCAAGGATAAAAGATAGCATGGAAATAATGTGTCTGGTTCTTTCTAAGAATTTAGAAGATGAGTATGGAGGGTTGAGCTTGGGAATTTCCACATAGGATGGCATGAAGGTTTGAAAATTTTGAAATCTTTTGGGAAAATCCAATTCCAAATAAAACCTGGTGAGGGATTCAATTGATAAAGGGACTTCATTAGGTTCAGGCTGTAATTGAAGCATTTGGTTAATATATTCAATTGTAATGGTAAACAATACTTCTTTTTCAGAATTCACAATGGCTCTTTGATCTGGAGAATAACAAGATTGGCATACTCTGATAGCTTCTGGGCATTGATGAGCATGAGGGACAACATATTTAGGAAAAATTGATTCCCAAATAAACACATTATCTGCTTGATCAAAGGATTTCTCTTGGCTCCAGCCGTGGAGCTCAAGGAGGTTAAACTCTGTCACAGGATCTATAATTTTGAAGTCTACATCTGCCAAGGGAGTATGTTCTACATCTACAATAGGAGGTTGTAGAGGGTTGATCACAATAGTTTTTTTGGATGCCATTGAATGGTTTGTTTTATCAATTTTAAACACTTTTGACCTTTTAGGCTTGTGAAATACTTTTGTCAGATTAAATAGTTCACAAAATGATTTAGATATGGAAGGAATTCTATCTTTGGCCTACAAAGGGATATTTCTGATAATTTTGACTCAAACTGGCAATTCTGTATCAAAAAGAACAATTTCTTAACTTTATAGCCTTAACAAAAGATATCAAGGGTTTACAAAAGGACTTTATGTGGTAGAACAATCTTAAAACCTTAATTTTTATGCAAAAAGGCTTCAAAGTATTGTAGAAGAGGTTTTGGAGATCTTCAGAGGGTTTTTCAAATCTGCAGGTGGCTTAAACTCAATCAGAATTTATTCTAAAATAGGTCAAGGCATCAGAGCCTATGAAAAATGCTCAGGGCTTGTATATATGAAGAATTGATGAAGCAAAGGGGTATTATTTAGGCATACAGGCTTTTAAAGGATTCAATTAACAATAAGCTTTTTCAGAATGATGGATGAGTCTTTCTTTCTACGAGGAATACCTGTGAAATTCAGAAATTTTCTGTGAAGAAGGGTTTTTTTGGGGTTGAAAATCTTTAAAAATCTTCTTCTGGTCTTTATATGCAGTCTGGTGGTTCTTGTAGTGTTGTAGCAGTGGATTTCGATGAATTCTGTTGGTTTTTAGACTGAAACAAAGGCCACAACGTTCTTTTCTTGTTCTAGAGATTTTTTATGAGCAGAAACAGTAACAGAAGACTTGAAATGAGTGCATTCAGTTTTTTTTTATAAAGAATTTGTTTTAACAATGAATGCATTTACTGTCGGTCAATTCAAATTATGGATGGTTTGGGCGCGGGGGAGAGAATTAATGCCGAGCGATTTTTGCATCGTCGAAAGGTGGTAAGCGGGATTGATTGGATCGATGTGATCCAATAGAATCTAGGTGCGTGGAGGTGAGAGAAAATATTGAAATAGCTTTTATCACAAGGTTTGAATTCATTATTGATTGCGCTGAGAACTATGTGATGATGAATCTCCACCATTAGATCTCGAGAATATGAAGCGAACGGTCGGGATTGTGTGATGAAGATGCGAGGTGTAATGGTGTTCAGCCCAGGATATATATGCGGTGGGAGTGTTAAAAGTATTAAAATATCAGGTATTGGAATAATATGATAGGTGGGTTTAATGCTTTATATAACCAATTTAATGCATATAAGTGTAATAAAACAGGCAGGGTTTATATATAATAAAACAATTTTAACCTATGGGGCAGGAAGATATATCATGTGGGTAAAGTGAACCATAGGTTAAAAATATAATATAGGTGTGGGATATATATTAAAAGGTTTTTAATATAATACGGGATAGAAAGGTTAATAAGGAGCTAATATATAAGTTAATGTGCTCATAATAAAGTGTGATGTGGAATTAAAAATAAACCAAGTCTAATGTAAAATATAAATAAAGGGATAAGTTTCATAGTTAAGGGTCTCGATATAATATTTTTACCTTTAAGCTTAGGATAAAATGTTTTTATGGGTTTTTGGGTATTTTTAGGGTAAAAGGGGAATTATTCAAAGGTTTTACACTCCCTAAGTAAAATGAGTTTTATACTTAGGAAAGGGGATTTTTGCAAAGGAAGATTAATGATGATGGGAAAAGGAAAAAAAGAAGGGAAAAGAATAAAAAAGGGGGGATTAAGTATTTTTACAAGGGAACGACTTTTTGAAGGAAGTTAGTGACTGAATTGACCAATTTCTGCTTATCCATGATTTTAAAAACAACTTATGCCTACCCATATGCTACCCTAACATTTTTCCTTCATTTACCTGGGTGCATTTGAGCTTGCAAACCCTTGTTCATTTTTCTTTTAACAAAACAAACTAACTAATTCTATCCTTATTTCTTCCAAGGGCTCAGATCAAACTGTTGAGCTCCTTATTTATTCTCTACCTAACTACTGGTCTACCAAGATTAAACTGTTTGGCTAGATTTTGATTCTCTATCTAATAACATGAAATTTAAAGAATGAACAAGTCAAGATTAAGCTATTTGACTTATCATGGATTATGGAATTTTGAACAAGCTGCACATAATCTTTTATTTTGCAGTAAAGTAACAGTAGTGGAAGTTGGATTTGCATCACTTTCATGTTTTATTTTTATCTCTTTTTTGTTTGGGGTTCATTTTTATAACTTTTTTTTTATATTTTTCTTTCAAGTCATTTGATTTTTCTTTTAGGACTTTTACCCTCTTTACATTTTAATTTTTTTAATATGGGAAAACAATTTGCAAAAAATAAAATATGTACATATTACAAGACTAATCAAAGTCAATTCAAAAATTATGAATCCTATTATTATAGGACCCTAACACCTTGCATTGATTATTTGTTAGATCAATTGTAAATTGTTGTCTATTTCACAAAACTGGACTTGCGTAGTGGTTATCATTGGGTCAGGATTGTAGAACAATATGTATGGAATAATACATTCAAGATGAAATGTTGTTGGAATGGTTGGTGATGCCATTCGGACTATGCAATGCTCTTACCACATTCATGATGGTGATGAATGATATTTCCAAGCCTTTTCTTGATGATTTTGTACTTTTGTATCTTGATGACATTCTTGTTTATAGTAGGACATGGGATGATCATGTGGGTCATGTAAAAAAGGTGCTTCATGTAGAAATTTATAAACACAATAATGTATTTATGGATTCTCTTGATCTAAAAAATTAATCTTATGTTAAATACATAATCTTTCCATTTAATTCTCTACGGAAATTAAATCGCCAATTGCGAAACACATATGAAGCAAAATCAATCGCCCATAACAAGATGTTTTACTGGGAAAAATTAAAACTAAAAACCCAAACTATCATATATTATGTATATCAATGGAACATGTAACAATCTCATACAGATCTCATCTCATAGAGCTCTCAGTAAAATCAACAATCGTCATACACTGTCATGCAGAAATTTGCATATCTATGCACCAATTTCTTGCCCCCTGAGAGCCTGCCTCCACTGCGCAACCCCTACTGAAGAATAACCCTAAATGAATTCGACCTTACCTTGCCTTGACTGCACAATACTAATAAGCATCTCCAATGTGTGTGAGATGCATTTAATGCATCACTGTAGTCACAACTGATAGTCCATCTCACCCTTTCACCTATCTCTCCACTGGGTCTCCACTGGATCTGACCTGCAAGTAGTTAACTATTGTATTTGTTTAGTTGCAAGTAAGACACTACTTGTGAATTAATTAAATAATTAATTCACTCATATTTCACTAGTGTATGTTCAGTTACAACTAGCACAACTGAGTTTAACTCACTGAACTGAGTTAAACTAAATAACAACTCACATAACTACTCTTCCAACTTTGTTACAACTTGCCACTGTCAGTTATAATGAATTTCTCCATGCATGAGTCACCAACCACCCTAGGAATTACGTAATTCCTTCAGCCCACTGATGTGCCACATCTTTTCATTGAAATCAAGTGCTCCAAGAGAATAAGTTACTATTTATTGTCTGGTTATTATTAATGGCTAATAATAGACGACATGTATTCTATTTTTAGATTATTGATCTATAAATAGACTTCGCCCATCTTCTAAAAATAGAAACTCATCTAAAGATAGAATTTTCTCAACCATCTAGAATCAACATCCTGATAATTTTAGATACACCTAAAAATAGCCTGTGTGGGCCCCATCTAGTTTAGGTGATTATTTTTCACTACGATCAAGGAATGATGTTTCTAGATGCCACTTTCACTATTTCTTGTTTCAATATTCGACACTCCCTCTCAACAAGAAAGGACTGTCTTTGCATGCGACATGCAACTCCATGCATTTTCCCTGCAATACTTGCATGCAACACTTCCGAAACTGAATAGCCTCCAAACAACTAAATCAATATAATGCATCTGTCATCAAAGTCTTCTGACTTCTACTAGTACCAACTGCACATGTCTTATGGAACCACTATGCTGATGAAATCTACACCCATGCACTCAGCACTTGTTGTCAACTCTGATCCGTGCTCTAGTATCTGACACTATCACTTTGATCTGACTGTATCAATCCAACTGATCATGCTACTACTGCTCTGTGGGTGCCTCGTAGCCAATTTCAATTCATGATATCCACACCATCTCAATGAATCCTACCCAGAAATATCTTCTTGGGATTACTCATGCATGTTGCCCCACCTCTCACCTGGTGGTATAGATGCATGCACTCACTCTGCCCATATAGCATGAAATTTCTCTACATGAGTGGTTTCTCCCACTCCATGATCTTCATCTTGTGGCTGTTCCACATACCGAGGTTCACTCTTACCTACATGCAAATCCTGCTCCCCCTAATGCTTCAATTACATGTCTTACTCGCACTTCCTAATAGTAGGAAGATCCGTAGAAATCCCATCTACTTCAAGTTTGTAGAGATTCTTAAATTGAATCCCAACCTTCTTGGCTTAACCCTATTGCTTTGTGTCACAGGAAAACTTTTCCTTCACTAAAGAAAACATCATAGCCTCTATCCTCTAACATTGCGAATGAGATTAAATTCTTCTTTAAACCTAGAACATGCACAACATATTTTAAATGAAATATTTTTACTTGACACCCTCTGAAAGGTAATGGTACCAATGTCAGTCACAATGTATCATCCATTATCACCCAACTCAACATGGATCTAGGGATATTTCTCCACCAATTCACTGAACAATTTCTCATCTCCCGTCGTGTTAAAGGAAGCACCACTATCAAAGCACCACCCTGATCCCAATGCACTAGACACGATGCATGTGATCAATGAGAGTTCAAGCTCAAATTTTGAGGCAAGAGCCTCACCAGCTGCAGCTCCAACAACCATCTTGTTCTTCTTATTATGTGAAAATTTGTAGCAATATGTCCTAACTTGTGACAGTGAAAACACTTCACTTTGGACATGTTGTGCTCCTTGCCATCTTCTCCGGCCTCAGTTCTAGAATGGAATTTATTCCCCTTCTTCTTCTTCACCTTGGCAGCTAAAGCACAGTCCTCTTCATCATCATGCTATGATGAAGAGCCATCCTTGGTGGTCTACCTTATCTCCTCCTGCACTAGATCCAACCACAGTTTCTCCCAATCGAGCAATTTTTCCTATCCATTGACAGAGCCTTGATAACTGTGCCAACTCTTCAGAAGCCCAAGGAGAGCCAAGCTCACCAAGTCATCATCTGCAACACTGACTCCTACACTCCCAAGCTCATCTCTGAATTGGACAGACTTTGTCAAGTATACTGGAATAGTGCCGTTCTTCTCCATCTTGATTTTTCTGAGTTTATCCTTCAGCGTCAATTTCCTATGGTCACTGCTGCTTTGGAAAAGATCTGTTAAAGCCTTCCACATTGCAAATGGAGTGGCTTTCCCATGAAGGCTAGACACAATATGGTATTTCACACCTTCCAACAGAATCCTCCTCGCCCTTGATACTTTCTTTTTCCATGCATCAAGTACTATAACATCCGCCGAAGTGGGCTTAGGAACATCACTACCAATGAACTGCATCAAGCCATTATCTTCAAGCACCGCCTCCATCTTGTCTTTCCAGGCTATGTATTTAGAGCTTCACTGGAGTGCATAATCCAACCGCAACCAATTGAAATCAATTTCAATGTTTACTCAACTGTCGCACCAAGAAATTCTTGCAGCAATTTCAAATTGTTTCCACCAGCACAAAACTCAGAACCTCTTTGATATTGCAATCTCCAGTGATTAACACTGCTCCGATACCATGTCAAAATTTATAAACAAAATATGTATTTCCAAATTCTCCTGATCTAAAAAATTAATATTATGTTAAATACAGAATCCTTCCACTTAATTCTTTGGAAATTAAATCTCCAATTGCAAAACACAAATGAAGCAAAATCAATCGCACATAACAAGATTTTTTACTGAGAAATCTTAAAGCTAAAAACCCCAACTATCATATATTATGTATATCAATAGAACATGTAACAATATCATACAAATCTCAGCTCATAGATCTCTTAGTACAATCAACAATTGTCACACACTATCATGCAGAAATTTGCATTTCTATGCACCAATTTCTTGCCTCCTGACAACCTGCCTCCATTGCGTAATCCCTGCTAAAGAAGAACCCTAAATGAATTCGACCTTACCTTGACTTGACTAAGAAATCCTCATAAGCATCTCCAATGTTTGTGTAGATTCATTTAATGCATCACTATAATCACAACTGATAGTCCATCTCACCCTTTCACCTATCTCTCCACTGGGTCTCCACTGGATCTGACATGCAAGTAGTTAACTGTTGTATTTGTTCAGTTGCAAGTAAGACACTACTTTTGAATTAGTTAAATAATTAATTCACTCATCTTTCACTAGTGTATGTTCAGTTACAACTAGCACAACTGAGTTTAACTCACTGAACTGAGTTGAACTAAATAACAACTCACATAACTACTCTTCCAACTTTGTTACAACTTGCCATTGTCAGTAATAAAAAAGTTCTCCATGCATGAGTCACCAACCACCCTAGGAATTACGTAATTCCTTTAGCCCATTGATGTGCGACATCTGTTCACTGAAATCAAGTGCTCCAAGAGAATAAGTTACTATTTATTGTCTGATAATTATTAAGGGCTAATAATAATTGACATGCATTCTATTTTTAGATTAGAGATCTATAAATAGACTTCGCCCATCTTCTAAAAATAGAAACTCATATAAAGATTAAATTTTCTAAAACATCTAGAATCAACATCCTACTAATTTTAGAATATGTTCATCATTCTAAAAACAGACATACACCTAAAAATAGCCTGTGTGGGCCCCACCTAGTTTACGTGATTATTTCTCACTAGGATCAAGGAATAATGTTTCTGCATGCCACTTTCACTGTTTCTTGTTGCAATCTTCAACACCTGATGTTTTGCAGAAGGGAAAATTGTATGTCAAAATGTATATGTGTGAGTTTGGAAAGACATCTTTGGTATTACTTGGGTCACATTATCGGTGGTGGAAAATTGAAAATAGATCCTTATAAAATTGATGTGATTTTAAAGTGGCCTAAACCCACCAATGTTAGAGAGGTTCATAGATTTTTTGGTGCAATACAATACTGGAGGAGGTTCATTTCCAACTTCTTTGTCATTGCATCCCATTTACATGCATTAACGAGTCTGAAGAAAAAAATCTAGTGTGGAGAAAAGTAGTTCAGAAACCTTTTAATACACTGAAAGAGAATATCAATACCACACCCATATTTTCCATACCTAACCTCCAGCAACCTTCTCATAGAAATATAGGTGCTAGTGGATTTTGCATGGGAGAAGTATTGATGCAGCAAAGGAAACATGTATGTTACCATTTGAAGACGTTATCCCAAGTTGTTGTGAACTATCTCAAATATGACAAGGAGTTTCATGCCTCGGTTAAAAGCGTGAAGAAGTGGAGATACTACTTGATCAGCAAGGAGACCATCATTCACACATATCACCAGCTCTTGTATTACCTTCAGTCATAAACCAAGCTTAAACAAGCACATAATTTCAGATGGAAGGGATTCCTTCAACAATTTTTTTGGGTAATAAAATAAAAGAAGGGACCAGCAACAAAGTGGCATGTATGCTTTCTCGCCCTCCTATTTCTACATCTACCATTTTGTAAAATTCTTATTTATATTTTGAAAGTTATGCCGAACAATATGCCGATGATGATGATTTTAAGGAGATTTATGCAAAACTAACACATGGATAATAGGTGTATAATTATCACTTGCAAGGAAAATTGTTGTACCACCTTGGAAAAAATTGTATTCCCACCAATGAAAGTATACATGTAATCAGCAAGGTACATGCCTCTCTTGTGTCAGGTCATTTTAGTGTATAAAATAATTTGTGTCATTTACAGAGGTTTTGTTTTTGACATCACATGAAAAATATTGTGACTAGATATGTAAAGGGATGTGTGTTGTGTTTAGTTTGTAAGCTTGCTAATAGAAAATTGGGGCTTTACACACAACTCCATGTTCCGAGTCATCTATGGGAAAGTGTGTCGATGGATTTTGTAGGCAGTTTGCCTTTGTTTAGGAGAGGTCATGAATATTTGTATGTCATTGTGGATCGATTTAGAAAAATGTGTGTCTTAATGCCTTGTAAAAATTAGGTCACTACAAAGAAGACTGCTCATCTCTTCTTCCAATTTGTATGGGTCCACTTTGGGCTTTCCACATTCATTTTGTCTAATCGAGACTCACTTTTTTGGAGAGTTTTGGACGAGTTTTTGGAGAATGATGGACACCAAGTTGAAGAGGAGAACGAAATTTGATCCATAGATAGAAGGAAAAACAAAGTTTTTCAACCACACAATGATACACTTACTCTGATGATATTTTGGAAAGCATCCCAAGTTGTGGGACGAGAAACTTCCTTATGTATATCATGCATACAACTGGGAAATGAATTCTTCCACTCAGAGCTGACTGTGTGAGACGTGCTTTGGCTATTTTCCAAAGGATACCCTAGACATGGTCTTTGGGAGAGATGAATATTCCAGATGGAAATATGACAGGGACAAAGTGCGAAATTTCATTCAACGAATTTAGATAATTCACCAAGCAGTGTAGGAGTAGTTGGAGAAAATTCAAGATCAATACAAAGCGCAACATGACAAGAAATGAGTTAATCACCAATTCTACGTTGGAGAAAATTTTTGGCTTCACATCAAGAAAGACAAAATGTAAAGGGAAGGAAAGAAGTTGATACAAATCTGATATGGCCCATTCACCATATTAGAGAAGATTGGAGACAATGCTTTTCATCTTGCTTTTCCAGCATACATGCAGATGTACTAAGTGGTGAATGTTGAAAACTTGAAGCTTTGTAAGCTTCCATTGATCATGAAAACTAAAGAGGTTGGAAATGTTCCTATAGTGGATGATTTTGTACCTGAATACTTGTATAAGCTACTAGAGGACATCATTCTCGATTGGAATATTATGACTTCACGATAGGGAGACATGGAGTATATTTGTATTGGCTTCAAAGGAATGAATCCAAGTAAGGATCGATGGATTGAAAAGGAGAAAGTGAAGAAGAAATTCCCTCACTTTATAATTGACTAATAAATATTTTTGCGGTCCAAAATATCCTTAGCGGGGCGGAATGATATGGGAGGATCTAGAAATAGAAGTGGCCTTGAAAATAGCTCAAAAATCAAAGTGATCAGATGGAAGTGAATCTAGGACCATATCATAGTGCTCGTCTCCTTGATTTTAATGGTGCAAATGATACTCAAATAAGAGTTTGTATGCTCAAGTTATAGCTGGTAAAAGTTATGGTCAAACTTGGCCAAGTGGTAGTCTTAACGAGGAAAAACATTGGCAGAATATTGGTGCATGGAATCTGGCGGTCAGAATCGAAAAAAATTTCACCTACTTAATTTGTTGAGTAACCCTTATTTTCTAGCGGGAAAATTTGAACTGTTTGTATGAAAAAATATATATATCAAATGGGGTGGCAGGATGTCACCCACGCCAACGACATCATTATATATATCATATTAAAAAAATGTTGGGTTAACGAGCCAATCGCATAGCACATTATATATCACATATGGGTGGAACGCCATAGGCGGAATCGCCACACCACTTGTAAATAGTACAAGGGGTGGCGAGGTTTGAACCTGCCTGACTACTATGGCTGACCCACTTCTTGGGTGGCCAAAAACCAAAAGCCACCAAAATTAATGTAACCACGAAACAAAACATACCATTTCACCTATGGCGAGATTTGAACCCTGTTTTCCCCCACCAAATTTTTTGGGCTTGACCATTGGTCCAATGACCCATACCTTGGCCAATCTGCCCAAAAACTTATATAATAACTCAATTCAATTGCTTAGACTAGCAGAGGGTACGAAATCTTGAGAGGCCTAGGAAGCAGAACCATGAGCAAGGGTATCTTGGAGATGCTGAAAATATTCACTTAGAGGACCCGAGGTGATAGTGTCATAAATTGACAAACTTATAGTCATTGTTATATGATTTCGTGACACATATCCAACCGTGCATTCCATTTCTGTAGTTAAGGTCTCCATTTTCATGCCATCATCTGAATTGGAGGTATAAGTGTCATTTTTGTAAAGTTTCTTGTAATTGATTTCTTTAATGCTACTTAATGAAAGAATGTCTCCCCACTTTTGAACGGGGGCCAGAGACGTAGTTGACATTGGGAGAACTCCATAATCAAATCTTTGTGTCAATGATATCATGTTTTCTTATGATTTCTGCTTCTTTTCATGTGTTTTAAGCTAATTGATTAATATGCTCTTTTATTTTATAAATTTTGAATGTATCCTTGAAGTTAAAAGATCTAGATTAATTGTTATAGAAATATTTTGCAAAATATTTACCAAAGATCAAATCCAAAAAGACTTTAGAAAATAACCCAAACAAGCTTCACATGTAAATGCTTGTGTAAATGAGTGTTTGGCACAATTGTATCATACTAAATGTGATGTAACTGCTTATCCCAAATCTTAGGATTCTTAATAAAATTTCCATGAAGGAAATGCATCTTACACTATGGAATAGATTCGACTCTTCAAATTCCATAAAAATTGACTCATCAACAAGCCAAAATAGCATAACATTCCAAAGAAAACATTGTTACATATATAGGATTTATTCACGAACATCACTTTTACAGAATGCCCAAATATGGGGATATGCAGTATTTAATAATATAATTATTCCAACCAATTCTTACACAACCATGTCGGGGAATTTTCTTTATGCACTTCACTTACTTCTAGAATTTATTCTATAATGGTTATGGCATGCCTCGCAGATTCGTCTACCTTCTACTTCACAAGTGATTCCATTAAATTTTTTTCCTTCTTTCGATCAATATGTGGATGTAGCTTCCAAAAATTTTCAATACAATGCCCACTCATATTACAATGGGTACAAAAACTTTTGTGAGCATTCGTTGGAAAAAATGTCTTTAAAATTGGATGGGAATTTTTCTTCTTGGTATCACTTCCAATTGACATATTCATCTTCTTCACTAATGCTTTCATTTTTTGGTACTTAGCTACAAAATGGTTAGGTGCATGAAAAGAAGTGCAAGGCCCAGTGGGAGAGGCACAAAAAACAAAGAGCCTGACATATTGCCTTCATTTTTTGCGGGTATCATGTGCTATAAATATAGTATTTCGTAACAATTATTCTTTCAAATTCACTTTATCCCCTAATATATTCTCTTATTCAAGTCCGCATGCTATTGATAATAATATAAATACTTTGAATAATCAAGACACTTATACCTCTTATTATTGTCCTTTAGCTTATGATTATGGCGAGGGGAACTTGATTGTCGATGAGAAATTAACTTAGTTCTTCCTTTGAAGCACTCACCTGTCTTTGGAGATGTTTTTCCATCAACATCATCATCATGACATGATTCTCCTTTAGCTTGCAAGATTTCTTTCGTAAAAAGTTTCACACTTGAAGAATTATTTGACCTTGAAATTTTGGAGCATTCCCCAACTTCTTCTTAGACATATCCCAATCCTTCATGTTGAGGTTGTCCTATTAGCTCAATGGGATTAATAAATCCATGACCATGGATTACAAGACCCTTACCATTATATCCAATTTTGGTCAACAATTTCATACCAATACCCTTGGTATGTTTCTCAAATGATGCAAAAGAAACTTGATCATTATCAAGAGAATAAATTGAACAAAAAATACAATTTACTTCATTTTTTTCTTGCTACTCTTGGTACTCCTCTTTAAGTTTAGCCATATACTCCTTCTTTTCTTTTGTAGATGAAGTGGTAGATGAAGACTTAATAAAACCAGTCTTGTGATTTAACATGTAAGAAATGTTCTTCATATGGCAAAGGGTAAAATCCAGAGTCATTCTATGACAAAAAAATGTTGAGTCTTGGGGTAAGCTTTTGTAGCTAAACATTTCCCCATTTTCTCTTCAATGAAATTTTTCAACAAAAGGCACAATTTGTTCTTTTCATCCTATATTGCTTCGAGCAATATCATCAATTCCATGTTTTCCACTCCGAGAGAAGAATTAATTTCTTCCAATTCTAATAGTCTTGCATGCTACAAAATTTTGCCCATACTTGCAATCTGGTCAGAACCTGCTCTTATACCATCTAAAATGAAAATGGAAAAATGATCGTCCTTTGACACTTTGCAAGCGTGATGAACTTGGGTCTTTAAATGTAAAAATAGTTTGCAACTTCTTCACATATGAGTGGTTAAGTTTTCATGTGAAATTAAAAGTGAAAAAAATTTGTATGCAACTCAATATGGTAAACAGGCAGAGAAAAAAAAATAATTAGAGGAAATTTTAGCCTAAAAGTGGCCTCCTAAGGAAAATTATTAAAATGGTAGGAAAATAATAAAATAATAGCTATGAATTTTGGAGGGAAAATAAAAAAACTATTTTTTTAATTGTATTTTTAGCTTTTCTCCTTATAGGTTTACCCAAATTTCAAGTATATACACTCATTGGATGAAAAATTAAATTCCACATCCAACGAGTACCCATTATGCATACTTATCAGAAGACACACTCTGACAAATGAACACTCTTTTTTAATGTATCTACGATTTTTGTCAATGTGAGTCTTCTCAGAAGTATGCATAATGGGTACTCGTTGGATGTGTACCTTAATTCCACATCCAATGAGTGTCGACAATTGAAATTTGGGTAAACCTGTAAGGAGAAAAGCCAAAAATACAACTAAAAAAAGTAGTTATTTTTTTCCCTCCAAAATATTTACATGTAACTATTTTTAAATTTAAAGTATTTTCGTTGGTTTACATATTATGTATGTGAAAATTTCATGGGAACTTTTAGGCTAAAATTTCCTCTAGTGCAAGTGATAACATATTTTACCCCTCATCGGCTATGTCTTCACGCCTTGTTCCAATGGCTAGGTCGCTTTATTGATCTCAACAACAAATGAGAACATTAGAAATTATTGGCTTTGGAGTGGCGTTGTTTCTCCTACAAATAAACATTCTTTTACAAAGAAATCTCAATAAAAAATATGACACCCTACAACAAGTCACAATGGTGTCAAAAAAACAGGACTCTCTCACCATAGGTCATTATACTCCACCAGAAACAAAAATTCATAAAAATACAAGTAATTTACAATAAAGACTTGAAAAGGGATTTTCCCATAAGCACACTAAGAAAAGACTGAAAATAGATTCTTTACTGAAGTACCAACTGATGTAGATACATTTGGAAAGCTTCAAAACCCCTATCTAGTCTCTTTCCATGCTCATGAAGGTCTCTAGATGGACTCAAAACAATCTTTGTCTATAACACTAAAGGACTTGGATCTGCAAAAATTCCATTATACATTGCTCCAATCATAAATCTAATGCTTCTGTTGAGTTCAAAACACTCGATCTCTGTCTAGGCTCTTATTAAGCACCAAAAGACTATAAAACCATGAAGTTATGCCTTTAAGAAGTTTTCTTTGCTAATTGTCCTTCAAATTGGAAAAATTGGCCAATTGAGCAACAAATTATGCCATTTTGCTAACCGTTAAGTGACAATTTCTCCTAGGACAAGCAGAATTCCTGCCGCAAATGGCATCAATTATTGTCTCTTTAGAATGCACCATAAGGCCTTAGCACCAAGTTTTTAGCCTCACTCTCAGGAACGTGGGCACCATGTTTCCAAGGGTGGAGCTACACGCCCTCCCCTCCAGCCTTACCTCCCTCAACTTCGGGTGTTGGTGATATCATGTCAATATGAAGGGTGGCCAAGGCTTAACCACCCACCCCAGTGGGCTTAGTGCGGCCAGGGCTTAACCACCTACCCTCATCGGCTTGGTGCTCTCTATAATTGTGTGGTATTGAATAGAACTGGGGTTTGGGGCTAACCACCCCACCTCATCACTTCCACCTCCAGCTCTGTTCATATGGTGGATGATAGAACCAGGGATTGGGGCCTATTATGGCCCCCTTCGTGCTAGTCGTCGACTCCTCCACACTAGGTTCGTGTGGGTTCCCATATGGCCCAGGGCTAGGGCTTATCTAGCCCACCCCACTCCCTTCCACTATGGTCACATAGCATGCATGTAACTAGGGTCCAAGGATAACAGCCCGACCTCTTTCCTGAAATGCACCCATAACTTAGCGTTAAATATATTCTATCGACCAATATGATTAACTCACAACTGATTCATGCAATTATAAGTCACTCAGTTGGTTTTCCGGAGGTCATGGGGTTGAACCCTGCTGGGTCTGTCGGTTGACTCACCAAAATTTTCACATGAAAACCAAGGGCCATGTGGCGCCCTCTCATTGGACCTTATGGCACCTCATGATTGGGCCACCTCAAACCAAGCAATCAATAAAAATGTGGCAACACCACATGTACAAGACTGCCATGTGGCTTCACAGGATTGGCTCATACTTCCTAGTGTGCTTGCCCAATCAACGGATAATGCTAGCGTACGAACTGCTCAGTTAGCATCCAAGTCAACCCTCCAAGTTCACTTTTTAGTTGTTGGGCCAAAAATTCATAACATCATAACTTCCTCCTACGACGTCAGGTTGAGATGATTCAAATGACATTGGAATCAGGATGATGAACACTACGACTTGGTGTTGGTTTCAAGATATTATAAGCAATCTAATTTTTTAGCCTATTTTTTTATCTCTAGATCAATTTATGACCCACAATGACTGTTTTTGTTAGTAATAATAATTTTTAAATTGTATATTAGTCAATGAGGCTTTGGATTGACTGTGAATGAGTGCACCATTAAGACACTCATTTCCAATTCAAATCTACCATTAATGGTGATCAACCATTCATGTTAGTAAAAAAAACAAAATGACACATTAGTTTACATTAATAATTGAATGAACTATAGACTTTTCTTATTATTTATCAAAATTTAATTGAATATTTTATTTTCAATTATTGTTTTTATTTAGACATAAAAATATTTTTACTATGATCAATATTATATATATATATAATCAATTAATCAATATGGATATTTAAATATTTATCTAAGTTATTTATTGAAATATTTTTTTAAATAAATGAATTATACATTTACATTAGAATCTAAATCATATATATATATATATATATATATATTATATGTCTATATCAAATTATATTACTTTACAAGGACATACACATGTTTTATTTATGATCAAAATTGAAAATAAAATATTTTTACCACATTTTCATACAAAACTATAATATTAACACATGAAAGTTTATAATGTTTTTAATTAAAATTTTATTATATCTAATACTATTTATTATTAAAAAAAAAATTACACATATGGCAATTTGTAATTGTA
Organism: Pinus albicaulis; assembly: GCA_034641835.2. Lineage (NCBI taxonomy): Eukaryota > Viridiplantae > Streptophyta > Pinopsida > Pinales > Pinaceae > Pinus > Pinus albicaulis. The sequence continues at coordinate 119,265,664 of CM076580.1, read as the reverse complement.
AAATAAGCCTTTCAATAAAATAATTTAAAAATATTTCCCATAAAATTTTACGAATACAAAGATAAAATTTAAAAATAACGCAAATAATTTCCTTTTTCTCTTGAACGTTTGATAAACATATTGATCACGATGTCGTTATCACCGTTTCCACCATCATTTAAAACATAAAGAACAACAAATACCTTTTATTTATAAACACTAAGTTTTTAATAAAATTATAAAATTTTATAACTTTATTTTAAAAAACAAATTATAACATAAATGGATTATAATTTGAATTTAGAAAAAAAAGTTGATTATAATAATTCAAAATGTATAAAAAATGGACAAGTTAATTAGCTAACACACAAAATTTACTAAAACTTTGAAAGTATGTATGAATAACTCACTAAATTAGGCGTTCAATTTTCTTTGGAAGGAAATATTCATTTTAGAGATTATAAAAGATATTTGGATGTTTCTATTCTCTTCATTAATGGAGTAAAGTTGGATGGCATTGCATGATTTAGATGCATTTATCAAGCTTTTCAATTATAGGATAAGTTTATTTATGTATATTATGTTTTGCAATTTAATTTATATGGTTAGTATAGGTGTGCATATTAAAGGAATTAAATTTAACAATTTATATGGTTAGTATAGGTGTGTAGGTTAAAAGAATTAAATGGGTTAAAAGTGAAATTTATTTGAAAGTAAAATATTTGAAAAGGTTTTATTTTTAAAGATATGTTTTTGTTGATTTTAGGTTAAAATTAATTTATATTATTTTTTTGTTTTTATATATATTATGTGTAATTTTTATAATCTCATTTATAATAAATGTTTGGTAATTTTGATAAAAAATTGATAATATAATTTTTAATTAATATATTTCAATATTGTCCTTTGTGGATTGTAATTATTGCATCACTTAATCTTTTGATATCATAACAGCGGGGCACTTTGCAACCTTCGGTGCTAGGGTTTCTAGCCTCCTTGCAACGGTGCCGACCCTCTGCAAACTTCTCTGCCTTCTTCCCTTGCGCTAGGCCGTTTTCCTTCCATTGCACGCACTGATTTTCCCTTACGGATACGTCTCAGGGGGGGCGCTCAAAGCCTCCACCACTGTCAATGTAGCTGCAAACCAAAAATCGTCATCTGACACAAATCGACCCCCTTCTGGCAATGCTCAGTTCTCTGCCACGGGCAAAGAACCGTTGGACAATAATGTGCATAAGCAGCACACTGGAGGAGAGCTGGGTGAGCAAACAGATAAAAATGAGGCAGCGACGGACACCACGACTGCTCCCAAAGCTACCTCTGCCACATGCAAGCCGATCGCTTCAGAACGCCCCAAGATTGAACTCCCCAGCCATCGTATCAATGCCCAGATCCAATACATGCGAGATCACGCATTGATTGGAAAATTTGTGGGTTTCTGGCCAATGGAAAAGGCTTTGCATGGATGGATCATGTCTAAATGGAAGCCGAAAGGTCAGGTGACACTTCAACTCGGACCTAAAGGGTTCTTCACAGCCATCTTCAACTGTCTTGAAGACTGGAATCGTGTCATGGATGAAGATCCTTACTTTTTCAACTCATCCGGCCTTTACCTGCGAAATTAGATTGAAAGATTCAACCCAGACAAAGAAGATTTCAACTGGGCACTAGTCTGGATCAAGCTCTACTCTCTGCCACTGGAATACTGGGACGAAGAATCCCTAAAATATATTGGAAATGGCCTCGGAGAATTCATAAATATTGCGGAGGAATCCAAACTAAGGCGATATGCCTCTTACACTCAAATTTGCGTCTTTATGCAGCTGGCTTACGCCCTACCAAACTCGGTAAGTCTCCATCACGATGATTATGAATGGGTGCAAACTATAGACTATGAACACATGCCCTTTAGGTGCTGGAAATGCCACACCCATGGACACCTCTTCTGAGATTGCCCCTTGAATGCGCCCCCGAGCAAGCCCTCGGCCGCTTCCTCTCCCCCTGATGCAGAGTGTTTTACCAAAGTTCAGAACCGCCACCGCCACAACAAGAAACCCCCCCCCTCTAAACTCCAAAACCACCCTTCAAACCCCTAAACACCCTTCCACCAGCAATAGCTTCGAACCCCTTGCTAATCCTGAATCTGACAATCCTCAAAAGGAAGCCATACCCCAACCACTGTTAATTTCGGAGCCTGAGACTGATGTTGGCCCCTCCAATGGCATGGAGGTGGACAATGCTAGGGCTAATGCAAGCCAGATCAGCCTTATGGAGGATGAATCTGAAATGGTCGATATTGGAGAACTGGACATTTTCACTCTGGAGCAGGCATGCAAGAAGAAGGAATTTGATAAGATCTCTGAGAAGCAAATCGAGAACCTAACCGTAGCCCTCACAAGAGTGTAGCAGCATCAAAAATCCCTAGGCATTCAACAAGGAAGCCCATGGGATGGAAAGAAGCTCTTTAAAAATACAAAGAAAAGAGGTAGAAAAACTGTCTTACAAAGGACCATCCTCCTTGGGGAGATTCTCATGGAATCTGGTAAGTACCCCAAACTTACCAAGTTTTTCCCACCCCATGATGGTATTTCTCAATGAAACTCATTTCTTGGAATATAAGGGGTCTAAACAGCCCCTCAAATCTTTGGATGATCAAGAACTTGATACAGATGGAAATACCTCAAGTCTTTTTCCTGCAGGAAACCAAATGCACAAGTACCACCCTAGGCCCTATTCTCTCAAGGGCTTGGCCAGGCTGTCAATCTGTTGCTGTTGATGCTTCCGGAGCCACAGGAGGGCTCGCCATTGTCTGGGATCTGAAAGCAGTCTCAATAAGTGATGCCCATGCAACTCATAACTTAATTCAGGCTTCTTTCCACATTCATGGAACTAATCTTCATGGAAATCTATCCAATGTTTACTTTCCTCGGGACATTGCCAGGAAAATTGCTCTGATCAATACGGTAGAACTTCTCAACTCTACTAGAACCCACCCTCTGTGGATACTGGGAGGAGACTTCAACATGATAACTAACTTGGACGAGAAAAGAGGTGGTCAAGCAAAGCTGGAGGTGGACTGCACGCACTTCAAAGGTTTCATACAATGGAACTGGTTGATTGATCTTCCCTTTGTGAATGGCTCTCACACCTGTAACAATAAAAGATCTGGATCACAATAGATTGCCTCCAGACTAGATCGCTTCTTACTATCTGACAACGCTATTCACATTGGCGGTGATTTCTAAACCTCAATCCTGCCTTTCTCTGGATCGGATCATTGGCCCATCTCTCTCCAATGGTCTCGACCAGGGGACCACATCAAAAGGCCTTTTCACTTTGATGCCTTCTGGCTCACCCATCCAGACTTCAAGGAAATGGTCTATTCAGCTTGGAAGGCATTCATCCCACCTCCAGGCTCTAAGATGTTCCAGTTTCAGTAGCATCTCAAAGATCTGAAGGCTCATATGAAAGCCTGGAATCACTCCACCGTTGGCAACATCTTCCACTAGCAAAATCTCCTTGAAAAGGAAATGGCAGAACTTCAGCTTCAGATCATCCAAGAAGGGCGCAATGAGACTTTGGACAACAAAGAACAAAGCCTGGTCAAACAGCTGGAGGAAAGAAGGCAGCAAGAAGAGATTTTCTCGAAGAAAAAATCCTAGATCCGATGGTTAAAGGAGGGGGAATGGAACACCAAGTTCTTTCATCGCTCCACCATCCAACGCCGGATGTGCAACAACATCACCTTTCTCACCAACCAAGCAGGAGAAAGATTGGAAGACCATTAAGCCATAGAAGCTAAACTTGTTACTTATTTCAAATCGGTGATGCAGGAATATCAGATCAACAGGCAGCCAGCCATTAACAAAGTCCTACAGCACATTCCTAAAATAATCACAGAAGATCACAATCAACTTTTACTGCGTCCGGTCACGCTTTTGGAGGTGGAACAAGCCGTGGCCCAAAACAAAGAAGGTAAGGCTCCAGGACCAGATGGCTTCACCTCTAACTTCTTCCATCACTTCTGGGACCTGATCAAGAATGACGTCTGCCATCTGGTTGAGGAATCCAGATCCATGCATTAGATCCTCCCGTCTTTGAACACTACCTTCAAAGCTCTAATCCCCAAGGAAGACCAAGCTGCCACCCCAAACAAATTCCGGCCCATAACTCTTTGCAACGTCATTTACAAAATCATTTCTAAGGTTATAGCAAATAGGCTGAAGCCGTTGCTTCCTCTGCTCATCTCACGTGAACAAACAAGGTATGTGGAGGGCCGCCAAATCCTAGATGGCATTATTCTCACTCATGAGGTCATTCACTCACTGAAACAAACTAAAACGCCAGGTATGCTCCTAAAAATTGATTTTTCCAAAGCCTTCGACAAACTTAGATGGAATTACATCCATCAGATGTTAGCTGCTTATGGTTTCAGCCCTCCTTGGATTAGATGGGTCATGAGCTTAATTTCCTCTTCCTTCTTTTCTGTCTTAGTCAATGGTGTACCTTCTTTTCCCTTCTCCCCCTCCCATGGCATTCTTCAAGGTGATCCTTTATCTCCCTTTCTCTTTGTTCTCAAGGTTGAGGGTTTGGGTTGCCTAATCAATCATGCACTCCACATGCAGCGACTATGGGGCATCTCCCTTCATGGAGCCCCGACCCTCACCCACCAGCAATTCGTGGAAGATAATATGCTCTTCGTTCATCCCTCTGCCCAAGAAGCCTCCGCCTTCAAAGACACCCTGGACGTGTTCGCTCAAGCCTCGGGTATGTTGGTCAATGCCTCCAAGTCGCAAATATTCTTCTTCAATACAACACTCCCCATTCAGAATCGCATTGCCAGAATCCTGGGATTCTCCATTGCCAAGCTGTTAGCCAAATACCTGGGTGCCCCTCTAATCGATTCTGCCCTTAAGCACTCTTCCTGGCAAATCCTCCTGGACAAGCTCGAGGCTATATTATCCTCCTGGACCTTTCGTTCCCTTAACCTCCCTAGTCGACTAACTTTGGTCAAGTCTGTCTTGCAATCCATGCCCATCTATCTCTTCTCTGTATTAGCCGCCCCCAAATTGGTCCTCAAGCAAATGAGATCCCTGCAGCGCAACTTTCTGTGGGGAGACTCAGGACAAAGCAGAAAATGGGCTCTAGTAAAATGGACTACGATCTGCAAGCCCAAGCATGCTGGAGGCCTGGGACTACAGGATCCTCAGCACAACAACGCCATCATGGGTGCCAAGGTTTGGTGGCAATGGTTAACTTCTGCTCTTTGCCCTTTGGCAAAGCTCTAGAATGCTAAATATGCTAATCTCATACCCTTCTCAGAGCTCATTCGATTGAAAACAGCTGATGGAGGTTCTCAGATCTGGAATGTTGCTAAACGACACCGCTTCCCAAGAACACAACTTCTGGGAGGTCTGTGACAGATGCACAGCTTGTTTCTGTACGGACACTTGGCAGCAACAACCCAAACTACTCACCACCATCGATCCGCCCCTTCATCCAGACTTGATCACCCATATTAACACTATGGTTCATCATTTATGGGAGGAGAACCACACTCAAGGCTACAAGTAATGGAAATTGGCAGCTTGTTGTCTAGACAACCAGCAGGAATGGGCTCATCTGGCCCTAGAGACGAAATTAACAAGCAGGAAAATCAGATACACTGATAAGCAGGACATCCTTCGATGGGGTCACACCTCTAAAGGCAAGTTCACCACTCGGGAGGCCTACGCTCTGATGACCCAGAATCAAGATCCTATTGATCCCATCTGGAAAGATCTCTGGACACCATATCTATGGCCGAAGGTTTCCATGTTCTTGTGGCTTCTCTGTGATAAGAAAATCCTCACTTGGGATAATCTCACAAAGAGGGGCTTTACTGGGCCTTCCCGATGCCCCAATTGCAGTAGTCAGGAAGAAACCATTCAACACCTTATGATCAGTTGCCCGCTAGCTGCCTTCTTTTAGGGAAATTTAAGCTCCAAATGCAGGAGGGATGGCAGAACTTCTGGGGATTTAAATGCCATCATTCTTAATTGGCCTGTAAGCCCATACAGATGCACTCTCCTCGACTATCTCTGGAGACTCATCCCTGGGCTCACTCTTTGGACCATTTGGAAGGAGAGGAATAAGCGAATCTTCAACAATCACTGCACGCCACCAGAAATCCTCTGGAACAACCTCTGCAGCAACCTTCAGAAAACCATGGCGCTACAGAAATGGAATCAGGATGACCTCCCAACACTACCTATCGAACAAAAAATATGGAACAGTTGGCAATTCAAGCTCAACCTTGATCCTGTGCCAACTGGAAATCATGGCTCGCAGCAGGACATTCATAGCAATTGGGTCCCTCCCCCGAACAGCTTCCTGAAGCTAAACTTTGACAGAGCCTCCAAGGGCAATCCCAGAGAAGCTGGGTATGGAGGAATTTTTCGTGACCACAGAGGAAAGCCTATGCTCATCTACTACGGTTCCATAGGATGGGACACCAATAACTTAGCGGAGCTGGAGGGACTTTGGCAGGGTCTGCAGCTAGCTCAGGTTTACAACTTTTTTCCCATTGAAATCGAAGGAGACTCACAACTTCTTATCAATATGGTCCATAAGCTCCTCTCAGGCTCTCCTCCAGCTCGAGTAGCTGATAGTTGGATACTCATGGCTAGAATAGAGCTCATTGCTGAATGGTTGCACGAGCACAGGGATATCTATCTCAAGCATACTAGAAGAACAGGGAACAAAGAGGCTGATCTTCTGGAAAACAAAGGTGTGATGAGTACTCAAACTCTTTCAGCAGGATCCCTCTCCATTATCAATGATAGTAAGCTCCTTCAGGAATGCACTCAGTTGGTGCACCGGGACTGCAATGACCCGGATGCGGGATTTAATGGCTGATTTGATGGAGGAGGGTTGGCGGGATGGCGTGTGGCATGGCCACATGGCCACCCTCTGGGTGCATTTATGCAACCTTGGGAGGATTAATATCCCTGGTCGTCACCCTGCACGACATTTATGCCGGTGGGGAGGCCGAGATGACCATCACCTCAATATGATCTTGCTCGTTCTTTCGTTCCTGCATTTCGACTTGGCCTCAGAGCTCTGGGCTTGGTTCGTTGCAGTTTGGAGGTCGTCATGCCGTTGCATCTACTGCCCATCAGAACCAGATGCGCTCCGGAAGCAGACTGGCCTAGCATTCGCACATTTGTTGGCAGGCGTTTCCCGCTAGGATACTGTGTTCATTTCACCCCTGGTGTACATTTTTCGCATAGCCCTCTTTTTTCCCTGCATTCAGCTTTTATGCCCAGTCTCTTTTCTCCCTTTCCCCAGCTTGGGCCATCTGTCTTTTCCACCTGTTCCTCTCATCTCACCGCTGCAATGCCGAGACTCAGGCATCGCTTGAGAAGTCTAAGGGGCAACTCCAGAGCCCGCACCTCTTCTTGTCGTTGCTCGCCTTCCTCCAGTTTTCAGTTGTCTTTGTCTCAGAGTCTCAGTGATCATTCTCCCCCTTTGCACAGTCTGCGTGGTAGAGGCCGTAGGCGGCGAATTCTCTCCTCTCCCAGACGCAGCTCCTCTATCTCTCTGCCTCTAATTGAATCCCGTCCTGCTATCTCTACTTCCCTCCGCAACCCTTCCACTTCCATCTTCCACTTCCAATGCAGCTCCAATCGCCCCCTGGTCATTTCCACGGTCTTGGTATCATTCAAGGAATTTCCTGAGGCTTTTCCTGATCCCTCGCCTCCCATGCAACCTATCAATTTTCCGCCCCCTCCCTTAGCTGTGTAAGCATCTCAGCCTGGGGATAAAAGCTCCACCCGCAAAGCTGGCGAATGTAGCTCGAATCTCCTTCAAGATGTTGAGATGTAGGTTGAGGGACGTGAAGCAAGCGCAGCTATAATTCAAAGTGGATAGGGCCCCGATGATGAGGAGGGATGCTGGTGCCGAATTGAAGAGGAGACGCCCTCTAGAGACTATGGTCTCTAATGCTTCTATCTTTAGCCAAGTAATTATGTCCAGATTCTATGTCATTTTTGTTGTTACTGTTTACAATAATTTTTGGTTTATCAATGTTAGTTTCCTCTATCGAGGTAGCTCTAAAATGTTGTTCGGGTCGGTTTCCCCTTGTGGGTGGCTTAGTTTTTTGCTAAAATCAAGTATGTCAAAGCTGGTTTCCTCTGCTGAGGCAGCTCTCAGGCGTTTTTTCGGGCTGGTTTCCCCTAATGGGAGGCTCAAGTTTTGTTATTTTGCTAATGATCTTTCGCCTCTGAAGGCACTATACTAGTTGTATTATATGTTTCACTAGTAGAATTAGGCTTACTAAGAAATATATATATATATATGTTTCACTAGTAGAATTAGGCTTACTCAGAAATATATATATATATATATATATATATATATATATATATATATATTTCAATATTGTCACATATTAATTTTATATTAAAAATTAAATGAGTGAGACATTTTTTTATTATTATTCTTTGTTACATATTAATTTTATATTAAGAATTAAATGCATTATATATCTCTTATTATTCTTATGAATGGATAATTGAATTTTACATTCAATTTTTTTTTTCTTTGAACATTAAAATATTTTATTATAATTAATATTCAAATGATTTTTATTTATTTTTACTTTCTCTTTATAAATATATTTGTATATGAAGCTCACATTGAAATCAAATAGCAGAGCCATATCACTTAAATGACTAGGAAAAGTTGATAGACATATTCCATGAAGTTAAATATCTACCATCCACTTAATAATCATTGATACTCAAATTAAAATTTTAGAATAGATATTCTGAAACAGAAAAACAATTAGTTAAAATAGATATTCAAAGATTTTATTTAACTCTTGTATTGAAATAATTTATTGAAATCCTATGTAATATACACCTATAACTTCACATGGAAATGTAAGGAGTTAAATTTTTTTATATAAGTTACTCACGGGTAACTATCCATTCTGTATTAACTATTTCTTACTCATCATTACATAGAATGTTTACCAGTTCATAGTGTAACTTTTAGAATAAGAATAGTAAGCTCCTTAACCATTAACAACCTCCATTATTGTACATTAACGTAATACTGTATAATGTAACCTTCCACTCATTTCATTATTCATGTAGTCATCACATACTTGCCGATGTAACCTTCCACTCATTTCATTATTCATGTAGTTATCACATACTTGCCATTATGAACATCATAACAAGAAAGGAATCAACATCATCAAATTGACACAATAATCAATCACATCATTGAACACCAATATACCCTGGAAACCCCATAGGGTGAAAACCAACAAACGTTTAATTTTATTATTAAACGCTTGTGAGGGTGATCAGCCCTCACTCAATGGCTTATAAGGGAGACCATCCCTTAACCATCGTTTATAAATCTTACAAGGAAATATACAAATATATAGCTTAAAACCATTACAATAAATATGATACCATCTACCCTCTTGTCTTCATATCTTCATACCTTGATGGCATGGATGTACCTACAATGGTCCATCGTACACTAGATCATCTGGTAGTTCATTCTCATCTGCATGAACCATAATCATTTACCTGTCACCAGGTTAAGCATAATATTTCCTTTATACATATCACCATCATACGCTGCTAATGTACCTTCAACATACATTGATGTCAAAATTCATAAAGTATAATAAATCATTTCACATATCTATACTATGTAGTTTATCAATCTACTCATGTATATTCATGACATGCAAGTAATGTACGGTGACATTCTCCCTTTAACAACACATACCTCATATGTGCTGGTTATAAGTCATCACATTAACTAATGTTTCCATCACATAAGCATTGTGAGACAATAGCTACATCCCCCCAGCATATAATACTCGTGCATGTAATTTACATAATTTAATCAAAATAGCTAACCCTTGAGCTATTAATTTTAGTACATGAAATGCAAGATAACATAACAAATGTTGCTCCCATGCATGCAAATGCATATAGATTCCAAAAGAGTCTCCCCAAAGGAGTGCTTACACAACGAAGCACGTAGCTTCCTTCACAAGTCTTCCCAAAGGAAATCTCAACGCAAGTGTACATGTGAACATATGTTTTCTTTTCTATAAAACTATGCAATTAAGCATACAAATACATGCACTAACAATCCTTTCCAATGTAGTTTAACACAACATGCTATCTTTCCCACCTACAGATATATATATTCTTTCTAATGAAAGTTAATATTTACATTGCATGTCTATGCATGATCTTCTTCCACAAGGAATTAACATCATAAACATTATAATATAAAAGTAATATAACTGAATAGTTCCTTTATCCATGGATTTATTGAATAAATATTCTTTACCAACACCATGTTAATCTATTCATGGATTTTATGAAATAACTAATATTTACAAACACCCTAGTAATCTACCCATGGATTTATGAAATATTTAATCTCTACCAACACCATGGTAAACTACCCATGGATTTATGAAATAATTAATCTCCACCAACACCATGGTAACTACCCATGGATTTATGAAATAATTAATCTCTACCAACACCATGGTAAACTGCCCATGGATTTATGAAACTACCCATGGATTTATTAAATAGTTATTATTTACAACATAGTTAATGTATACATACATATTCATAAAAACACTTCCAAGAATATTAGTGTGAGAAACTTCTTTTTTTCTTCTTCACTACACATGAAAATATTTCAAAAGTTACCCTCTTTAATCTATATTCATTCCCGAATAAATACCATGGATTTGTTCTCATTTCCTAAACTAAATGAGTACAAAATCCCTTTTAGAATAAAGAGCATGCATCTCTATTTTCTTGCTTATACAATATTATATAAGTATTTATATTAAAGAGTTACCCTCTTTAATCTATTCAAGAAAATACCTTGGATTTGTTCTCATTTTCTAAACTAAATGAGTACAAAATCCCTTTTAAAATAAAGATCATGCATCTTGCATTTTCTTGCTTATACCATATTATGTAATATTTATATTAAAGAGCTACCCTCTTTAATATATTCAAGAAAACCTCTCTTAAAATATAGAGCATGTGTATTCTATTTTCTTGTTATACAATATTATATAAATATTGATATTAAAGAGTTACCCTCTTTAATCTATTCAAGAAAATCCCTTTTAAAATAAAGAGCATGCATCTACTATTTTCTTGCGTATACAATATTATATAAATATTTATATATTTCTTTCCATATAAACATGGAAAATATTTTGAAAATAATTGAACACAGAAATAAACAAAAAGACATTACTTATCTTTTTCACTTTCTATGTCTGAGTATGGCACCGGTCTCCATACTAACGATTATTTAGTCAGAAGAAGATCCAAAAAAGCATCTTCAAAAAGCAATCATTGAAGAGAGCATCCTCTAAAAGTAATCATCCTCTATATCCATATATCGGTCTCCATGTGAGTCTGTAAGAAATAATATACTACAAGAAAAACGTGTGTGAAGGAACTTGGAGAGCTAAATAAACACAGTACTCCTTTTCCACCAAGAGAGTACTCCTCCCCTCTCACATTAACCTCTTTTCCAATATATGAAAAGAATCATTACACCGTTATCAAGAATTCGTTTCTCATGAACCAACTCTTTATTTTCTTTATTTGAATAATTAAGGTAAAAATATATTTACCATAAGTGTTTACGGAAGAGGTCTGTTACATACTCCCCCCCTTAAGAGAACACTGTCCCCGGTGTGCTTCTCTCACAGAAACTTAAGCTTATAATCATGATATAATAATATAAACAACCCAAAGGGTGTCATTCCCCTTTCGTTTCCTTAAATACCATTAATTGAAACAATAATGTTTTTTTTTTTTTATCCATATTCATAAGCATGTATAGCGCAAAGAATATTTCATTTCCATTTATAACTGCTTATTCCTTATTCAATTCACAAAAATATAGAAAAATATCTATACAAACTTACCAATTACTATTGGAAGAAATGATGGCTTTTATGCAACCTCTCATAGAATGGTTGAACACCCATAAACACTTCCTTCAAAGAGCCTGTAATGTATGACTAACAATTCAATCACATTAGTCACATAGTTTCAATGAAATGAAAATACTTGCCACTATCAAACATTCTTGCAATATCAAGAGATGTTTTAATAAAATTATTTCCACAAGTACTCAGAGAGCACCAATTCTCTAATCAATGCATCACGTGCACACTGTTTTAGCTCCTACTAAAGACATCCAGACAGTCAATCTTTCAAAATAGCACAGCACACTAAAAAGTCTTTATACTTATCTAGAAATTTAGTCTTTCAAGCTATGGTCCTTCCAACCATCAAGGGAGGCTATGACGTCCTCCACTTGCCCCTAGCTCCAGAATCTGGACGGTGCCACGGGTTAGTAGTGGATTCCTCTGCTGTGACCTCTGGATGGCCAATTCAGTCACACTCAGATATTTCTGGCTTTACAAGGGTTGTTGTAAGCTATTTTCAACTTTTCCCAACCAGCTCTAGAAAATACTCCCCCTTTACCAATTTCACAGAATGCCTACTCCTCCCTTGGGATCCACAACTTTATCCTCAGAGGAGTAGGTAACTGTCTTTCCAACTATCCCCAGCCACCTCATATTCTTGGAAACTTTTTTTATTACCATCAGCTTCAAAATATTTTCTTTTCATTAATTAATTTCAACAAATTAAATAATTTTCTTTATCAACAGTGATGATTTAATTTTTTCTTGCCATATAAAAGAAAATTAAACAAATTGTATTTAACTAGTTAATACTAGTTAACTTTAATGAAGCTGTCACAACTTCCCTCCTGGAAGTAAAATATATGTGTTGTACATTAAAACATGATACTTTAACGTTTATTGTTGCAATTCACATTGCAATGTTTGTGATGCTTTATTTTCATAGATTTTATATTTCCATTGGGCTACCCATGCTTACAATAAGAAACAATGCTAATCGTAAATATGAATTTCTCAAGCACATATTATCTTGCGCAATCATTTTAAGTTCCTGCATAAAATGTTGTTATGCATACAATGTCATCATGCATAAAAGTATATACAAGTATTCATTAATGCGTATGTGTCAATAACGATTAGGGTATGAGTGCAAACATTTCCAATTCCCATAATGTTCTGTTACCAACAGACTGACGCACGAATTAATTATCATAATCATTTGTTCACAAATTTCAATTAGATTTTGTCAAAATCAATTCTCGCATATAAATTTCATTAGTTATTCATTCGTAACTAATAAATTCTATTAATAATTTTAATGCATCCATGACGTCTCATGCAAAAACTAGTCAGTCAACAAGTCATTTAGTGAAGTCTCACAACTTGATCCATTAAGAGACTTCATTCAATTTAATTTTAACTCTCTATCATCTTATAGTAGGACTTTCTTCATATTTTGCATTCATGCATTAGTTTCACACACCATAACTATACACATTCATCTTTTAAAGTAGTGCATGGTAACTTTAGAAAATTTATTGCATGCAAAAAAAATTGCCTCTTTTCAAACTCAAATGAAAGGTAAATATTTTTCTTTCATGCTTTTTATACTTTCTTTCCTAAAGAAATAAAGCATAATACACATTTTAATCTCATATGCATATTCTTATCTGGAAAAAGTATATTATAATAACATGTACTTTTTTAAGAATTTCTCTTAAATGGAAGCTAATCTCATGCAATGCCATGTATATAAAAATTCCTTTTTAAAGGAAATCAACATGCATATGCATAGACTTCTTAAAATAAAATAAAATACTTATATTTATTTCATTTTAAGAACTTCTCTCTCTACTGCAGTATTCATCCCCCTCAGAAAATTCACATTGCTCCTCTACAACAATGTTTTCTTTTAGCAGCATCGATAAGATTTTATAACATGATTAGATAAAACCTTAGTCAATAAATAATCAATCTTTGAATGATCCTTTAACACCTATTCATGTGCATATATGAGATGTGAATACAATGTCACAACATGCTTTCTTCTAACATCTCTACATTAGTGTGAGTAAGTAATTATCAATTCATGTCAAATAACTCCCACATTATTATGACGTTTTTCACACACACACACATTCGTATAAGACAATTCACTATACCTATTCATAATAAAGCAAACACATTGACTGTTGTTCCTATTCATACAATGCATAAAGATTCTAATATTAATTTCCCAACAGAGTACTTAACATAATCGAGTAGGAAAACTCATGATTCCTCTTTGAGGACATATAACATAATAGGCATGCAAAACATGGTTTTCTTTTCCATAAAACTAATGGAATAAAACATAAGAATACATGCCTTATTCCTGAAATATTATACCCACATTAGCCATGTATATATTTCAAAAAAACCAAAACATTACTTTAGTTTTTTTTACATGTAATTCATGTTCATTTCCAAAGAATATTTTCTAATGTATGATAACAAAACATGTTATCATTTTCCACATATAAAATTATGTTCTTTCCGATGAAATCTAATACAGCTATTGGATGCCTATGTATGAACTTATTCCAAATGAAACTAACATAATAGTTATGATAGCATAAAGTACTCACATACTCAATAGATCTTCTATCCATGCAAATAACCTTGTTCCTCTATGATTCTACATGCAAGTTGCTCATGCTTTGCTTCCAATAATTTATCATAGTTAGCCTCTTTTATGCATAAAACTACGCAATACTAACAAGGTTAACTTAACCTTTAATATACCTAAATCAAGAAGCTGACATAATCCATCTAGAAATGTAGTATATTCAAGAGGTTATTCTTTTTCGTAAGAACAAAATAATATTTTCCCAAGAAGCAAGTCTTATTTTCACATAAGATTCAACTCCAAGAAAGTATTATGAGAAACTAACATAGTTCCTCATGACTTCTTTTCCAAGAAAAACTCATTAACTTATCTCTCAACCCATGAAATATCTTTAAGAATTACCCTTTTTTTTTTCAAGAAGCTTTAGCAAATAACCACGTACTCTCCTTTTTACATAAAATTCCTATGCATGCCTACATATCATGGCATAATGACTATTGGTATGAAAATACACAAACTTACATATTCAGTAAAACCACATTTTACTCTATATTTGTCTCTTTTAGGATTCACAAGCAAGATTTATTTTCAAAATATACATATTTCTCTCATGAAGAATCAAATGTATATTAGTTAAATTTTCAAGCACACACATGTTTCTTTTTCAAGAAACCCAATTCCCAACTCTTTTCAAGGAAAATTCAGCACAACAATAGAAGTTTTACGTACATGGAAAATACATATCCTTTTTAAAGAAACTCCAACTCAACATTTATTTACTTTGTAAGTAGTGTATTTTTCATAAGTGCAATAACTAGTGTTTCAAGAAAAGAAAGATAATAATACTTATCTCTTGAAACTCTTTATTCAACATGGATTAGAGATGCGATTCCTTCCTTCACAGACACGCATTTCATCTCAGATCTCTTTAGAATTAGTTTATAACATACCTCAATTTCTTTAAAAAATCCCAAAGGCATTTCATCTCAGATCTCTTTAGAATTAGTTTATAACATACCTCAATTTCTTTAACAAATCCCAAAGGCAACAGTGCTGCAACCTTTAGCTATGATACCACTTGTAACATACACCTATAACTTCACATGGAAATGTAAGGAGTTAATTTTTTTTTATACAAGTTACTCACGGGTAACTATCCATTCTCTATTAACTATTTCTTACTCATCATTACATAGAATGTTTACCAGTTTATAGTGTAAATTTTAGAATAAGAATAGTAAGCTCCTTAACCATTAACAACCTCCATTATTGTACATTAACATAATACTATATGATGTAACCTTCCACTCATTTCATTATTCATGTAGTCATCACATACTTGACGATGTAACCTTCCACTCATTTCATTATTCATGTAGTTATCACATACTTTCCATTATGAACATCATAACAAGAAAGGAATCAACATCATCAACTTGACACAATAATCAATCACATCATTGAACACCAATATACCCTGGAAACCCCATAAGGTGAAAACCAGCAAACATTTAATTTTATTATTAAACACTCGTGAGGGTGATCAGCCCTCACTCAATGGCTTATAAGGGAGACCATCCCTTAACCATCATTTATAAATCTTACAAGGAAATATACACATATATAGCTTAAATCCATTACAATAAATATGATACCATGTACCCTTTGGTCTTCATATCTTCATATCTTGATGGCATGGATGTACCTACAATGGTCCATCGTACACTAGATCATCTGGACCATAATCATTTACCTGCCACCAGGTTAAGCATAATATTTCCTTTATACATATCACCATCATACCCTGCTAATCCATTGATGTCAAAATTCATAAAGTATAATAAATCATTTCACATATCTATACTATAGTAGTTTATCGACTCATGTATATTCATGACATGCATGTAATGTACCTTTACATTCTCCCTTTAACAACAGATACCTCATATGTGTTGGACTAATGTTTCTGTCGCATAAGCATTGTGAGACAATAACTACATCCCCCCAGCATACATTTAAAATAAATTGATACGTAGTTAAAATACTTGTGCATGCAATTGACACAATTTAATCAAAATAGCTAACCCTTGAGCTATTACTTTTAGTACATGAAATGCAAGATAGCATAACAAATATTTCTCCCATGCATGCAAATTCATATAGATTCCAAAAGAGTCTCCCCAAAGGAGCGCTTACACAACGAATCACATAGCTTCCTTCACGAGTCTTCCCAAAGGAAATCTCAACGCAAGTGAACATGTGAACATATGTTTTCTTTTCTATAAAACTATGCATTTAAGCATACAAATACGTGCACTAACAATCATTTCCAATGTATTAACACAACATGCTATCTTTCCCACCTACAGATATATATATTCTTTCAAATGAAAGTTAATACTTATATTGCATGCCTATGCATGATCTTCTTCCACAAGGAATTAACATCATAAACATGATAATATAAAATTAATATAACTGAATAGTTCCTTTATCCATGGATTTATTGAATAAATATTCTTTACCAACACCATGGTAATCTATTCATGGATTTTATGAAATAACTAATATTTACAAACACCTTGGTAATCTACCCACGGATTTATGAAATATTTAATCTCTACCAACACCATGGTAAACTACCCATGGATTTATGAAATAATTAATCTCCACCAACACCATGGTAACTACCCATGGATTTATGAAATAATTAATCTCTACCAACACCATGGTAAACTACCCATGGATTTATGAAACTACCCATGGATTTATTAAATAGTTATTATTTACAACATAGTTAATGTATACATACATATTCATAAAAACACTTCCAAGAATATTAGTGTGAGAAACTTCTTTTTTTCTTCTTCACTACACATGAAAATATTTCAAGAGTTACCCTCTTTAATCTATTCAAGAAAATACCTTGGATTTGTTCTCATTTTCTAAACTAAATGAGTACAAAATCCCTTTTAAAATAAAGATCATGCATCTTCTATTTTCTTGCTTATACTATATTATGTAAATATTTATATTAAAGAGCTACCATCTTTAATATATTCAAGAAAACCTTTTTTAAAATATAGAGCATGCATATTCTATTTTCTTGTTATACAATATTATATAAATATTGATATTAAAGAGTTACCCTCTTTAATCTATTCAAGAAAATCCCTTTTAAAATAAAGAGCATGCATCTACTATTTTCTTGTGTATACAATATTATATAAATATTTATATATTTCTTTCCATATAAACATGGAAAATATTTTGAAAATAATTGAACACACAAATAAACAAAAAGACATTACTTATCTTTTTCACTTTCTCTGTCTGAGTATGGCACCGGTCTCGATACTAACGATTCTTTAGTCAAAAGAAGATCCAACAAAGCATCTTCAAAAAGCAATCATTGAAGAGAGCATCCTCTAAAAGTAATCATCCTCTATATCCAAAGAAGATCCAACAAAACATCTTCAAAAAGCAATCATTGAAGAGAGCATCCTCTAAAAGTAATCATCCTCTATATCCATATATCGGTCTCCATGTGAGTTTGCAAGAAAAACGTGTGTGAAGGAACTTGGAGAGCTAAATAAACACAGTACTCCTTTTCCACCAAGAGAGTACTCCTCCCCTCTCATATTAACCTCTTTTCCAATATATGAAAATAATCATTACACCGTTATCAAGAATTCGTTTCTCATGAACCAACTCTTTATTTTCTTTATTTGAATAGTTAAGGTAAAAATATATTTACCATAAGTGTTTACCGAAGAGATCTATTACATCCTATATTAAAATTATACATATTATCACATTCAAATTTGAAGATATAAGCTCTTTTTTACCTTTAATTAATTTATTTTTTTTATAAATTTGATATAATTTTGTGTTATTTTTTTAATCAAGTTTCCTTCATACTAAATTGGAATCCCAACAATGAATTTGGTGAAGATAAACAAAAACACACATAGACACACACATTATTGATGTTTTATAATTATTTTTATTAGAGGTAAACAAAAACACACACACATTTTAAAGCTTACATGTGTCGACTTTATTATATCTAATACTATAGATGTGGATGTTTTTAATAAAATTATAATATTTATAACTTTATTTTAAAAAAAAATTATAACATAAATGGATTATAATTTGAATTTAGAAAAAAAAGTTGACTATAATAATTCAAAATGTATAAGAAATGGACAAGTTAATTCGCTAACACACAAAATTTACTAAAAAGTATGTATGAATAACTCACTAAATTAGGCTTTCAATTTTATTTGGAAGGAAATATTGATTTTAGAAGATTATAAAAGATATTTGGGATGTTTCTGTTCTCTTGATTAATGGAGTAATGCATTTATCACGCTTTTGAATTATAGGATAAGTTTATTTATGCATATTATTTTTTGCAATTTAATTTATATGGTTAGTATTGGTGTGCATGTTAAAAGAATTAAATTTAACAATTTATATGGTTAGTATAGGTGTGTAGGTTAAAAGGAATTGAATGGTTTAAAAGTGAAATTTATTTAAAAGTAAAATATTTAAAACGGTTTTATTTTTAAAGATATGTTTTTATAGGTTTTAGGTTAAAAATAATTTATACTATTTTTGGTTTTTATATATATTATGTGTAATTTTTATAATTTCATTTTTAATAAATGTTTGGTAAATTTAATATAAAGTTGATAATATAATTTTTAATTAATATATTTTAATATTGTCACATATTAATTTTATATTAAAAATTAAACGAGTTAGATATTTCTTTTTACTATTCTTTGTTACATATTAATTTTATATTAAGAATTAAATGCATTATATATTTCTTATTATTCTTATGAGTGGATAATTGAACTTTACATTCAATTATTTTTTTTCTTTCAATATTAAAATATTTCATTATAATTAATATTAAAATGATTTTATTTTATTTTATTTTATTATTCTCTCTCTCTATACATATATTTGTATATGAAGCTCACATTGAAATCAAATAGCAGAGCCATATAACTTAAATGACTAGGAAAAATTGATAGACATATTCCATGAAGTTAAATATCTACCATCCACTTAATAATCATTGATACTCAAATTAAAATATTGGAATAGATATTTTGAAATAGAGGAATAATTAGTTAAAATAGATATTCAAAGATTTTATTTAACTCTTGTATTGAAATAATTTATTGAAATCCTATATTAAAATTATACATATTATCACATTCAAAATTGAAAATATAAGTTCTTTTTTACTTTTAATTAATTTATATTTCTTATAAATTTGATTTAAATTTGTATTATTTTTTTTATCAAGTTTCCTTCATACTAAATTGGAATCCCAACAATGAATTTGGTGAGGATACTCAGAATGCTACTATTGATGTTTTATAATTTTTTTTATTAGAGGTAAACAATTAATGTTTTAATGTTTTAGAGGCATAACAACATATATATCCAATTTTGTTTGTTATTATAGCCAATATTGTATTTTTACTTAAATTGTGTGTGTCTCAACGGGAATGGAAAGAATTAGACATCTCTCTCCCACTGGGCTGTAAATTTGGCCTCACCCAATAAGAAATTAATTATTTTCAATTATCATATGCCATATATACATTTTTGACATTAAAATATTTTATTTAACATCCATATTAAAATATTTTCTTTTGAATTTTTTGAGAGTAAGTTTAGATAGTTGACATTGATTTATATCCACATTGTTTTTAAGTTAATTTGCATTACCTCAAAATAATAAATTACATCATTCCAAGCATCTTACACCATTTAAAACATTATAAATGACCTCAATTTTCCATGGGAGAGACCATATCTACTAACGGATAATGGATTAGCAAGAGTCAAATTATAGGGTCTACAACAGAGATCATCTAAATATGAAAACGTTAAAGAACCATAAAGAAATAGAAAAATAAAAAAGGTCATCACAAGAACTACAAAACATAATGAGGTCACCAGAAGGGTCCATTGCACTAGTGCTACTAGGAGAAGAAGGCTTGAATCCATACTAGCCAAACAAGAGCATTGATGCTTCTGCACCATTTTAATTTCACTCAAGGAAGTTATAATTTATTTTCTATCTTCATGTTTCTCTTTTAGGACTCTCCTTAGAAGAGCTTTCAACTGTCAATTTAAGGTAGCTAACCTCAAATACTATTTCCTTCTTCCCTCTGTATTTTTAGGGTCAAGAAGTGAGTTAGCTACTTCCTCTATGTTCTCAAAATTAGAATATTCTGGGCAGTCATTAACAATGTAAGACTATAGCTAGAGACCTCCATCACAGATGTTAATAGGGGTGACAAAAACCCCCTCACATCGTTAGAAACCAAAGAACCAATCCGAGAACACCCACATATTTATCAAGCAAAATTATCTAGAATGAAACCCACAAGTATCAAAACCACAACATGAACAAAATGTTAATACTAGAGCTTGAAACTATTGTACCTCTTAACCACAGTCGAGTTTGTCTTCGATGCATCATGAAAGGAGGCACCCCCAAGGGATAATAACCTTATCCCTAGAGTAACATGCAACAAATCATCACATTGATGCACTACGTAACCATGTTTTGTCGCATACCCAATTTACAGTTTCACATTCAATCTATAATCACTTCTGAACATAGGGTTCAGAAGGAGGTGGATGAATGCCCAGACCTATGTGACCCCAAAGGTGGAGATAAGCCACTCAGGCACAAAAAAAGCCCTGAAAGTTATGCCAATATGAATCTAAGCTTCCTAATAGTACTAGTCTATGTTTGAAGAGTTTCCCAAGCAATATTCACACCTACAATGTGGAGGGAAATGAAATTCGACATAAATTCCAAAAAACATCTTTTTGATATGTAGGACGAGGAGAAGGATAAAAGTGTTCCGTCGAAATTAGAGGGGATTTAAGTTTGCAGGCTCTTTCATGGGACATGCAGACCATGCCACCCCATATTAAATGCTGAGAAAGACAATAGGGTGGTGGGCACTACTTGCAACCTCCATTTCCAATTGTTCATCCGCCATGACGAGAGAATATATATCCACATAAAAATTATTATTCTTGTTAATGCTTTTTATATATCATGCATGAAGTTCATATCAATACTTTAATGATTTACTCATCTTCTTCTTAATAAGAGGTAATTTACCTTTAATTAATTTATATATATAACTGTTTTTATTTAAAATGAGTATTGGAATAATTTATTTATATTCAATCATATATATTAAGCTATTTTTAAATAGATATATACAAAATTATACTAAAATATAATAATAAATATAGATATTCATTAATTTTATCTCATATTTATATTGAAATATAAAATATTTTAAAACTAAAAACTTTTACTGCTGAAATTATTATTATTTTTTCTTTCACTTATTTAATATTTTATATAAAATTAATATATATTTATATTTTTAATATAAATACTCAAATATTTTATAAATATTTTACTTAGAAAAAAAAAAGTTTTCCTTTAACATCATATCTCAACTCTATATTAAATAGAAAACTAATTACAGTTTCTATTTTACAGCAGAACCCTTTTAATTAGAAAGGACACTTGTGAATTCCAACTTGACAGAGAACAAATTATACATCTCCCACCTAAGTACCATACATAAATAAATAAATATTAATTCCATACAATAGTCGAAAATAAAAAAATGTTGGCCTGTGTCTTTCTTATTCAATCACCTAAAAAAATGTGGGCCTGTGTCTTTCTTATTCAATCACCTATAATGTTGATTGTCTTGTGTTATTCTTTTGAGTAGAATACAGAAAGGTCGAGAGTCGGGAGAGTTGATATGTGTACAAGGTTCAGTACTGGATTCAAGGACGGATCAGTTGAAATTTGGACAATCCGAAGAAGACGAGCAGAAGCCTTTTATCTTTTAGTTGTATATTTAATGTTTATATATCGTATTTGTGGTCCAGCCCAGGGAACCGAGGATTCATTGGTAGTCGTTCTGTTTGGTTACAACTTATGGCTGGTAGTTGGTGGGAATTAGTGACATATAAAGATGAAATGGCAGTTGTGCTGTGCTCCAGAAGAATATTTGACGACTCAAAATGGATTTTGAGTCGTCAAAGTTCAAGGTTCTCCACTCTCACTTGTTTAGATATCATGTGAATATTAAATGCGGCTGTAATATTATTGTTTTATTAACAATTTTATATGACATAAGATATACAAGGTAAATGTCAAAATAAATCATATGTTTATTATTTTTTTAATTTGTATAAATCTAACCTAAAATTAATATATTACTTTTAGTGAACGTGAACTATCATCATCATCATCATCATCATCATATATATATATATATATATATATTATGGAGATGATTTAGAGTGTAAAATTTATCTCAATTGTGAAAACAAATTGTCCTTATTATGTGCCTTTACATATCAAAGCCATCACAAATATAGTTTTATCATATTTTCTTTTCTTTTTGTAAGTATATGAAATTTATACATGTTATTGGGAAGGTATTTCTTAATAATATATATATATATATATATATATATATAATGAGGATGATTTAGAGTGTAAAATTTATCTCAATTGTGAAAACAGGTGGTCCTTATTATGTGCCTTCACATCACATATCAAAGCGATCACAAATATAGATTTATCATATTTTCTTTTCTTTTTGTAAGTATATGAAATTTATACTTTAATTTATATATGTTATTGGGAAGGTATTTCTTAATAATATATAATATTTGAAATGATGAAGATGATGAAGAATTATTTGGACTCTATGTAAAGTTTTTAAAATAAAAATAAAAATTTATTTTAAAAAAATAATCAGTTACAATAAAAATTAAAAATAGACTGTTAATTAAATTTAACTATCGAAGTTAGGTGAAATAACTGTTATCTTCCAATCCAAATGCTATATATATATATATATATATATATATATATATATATATATATATAAGAGTAAAATATTCATTGTAAAAAATAATTTCAATTGTAATAAAAATAAAAAATAATCTGGCAATCAAATTTAACTTAAAAAGTTAGGTGAAATAATTGTGATCTTCCACACACACACACATATATATAGAATAAATATCAATTTATAATAATTTCATATAGTAATGAAGATAATAATTTTTATATTTTGGATATTTTAAATATATAATTAATTTGTTTTTAAAAATATTTAAATACTCATATTAATTAATATTTTAATACAATTTTCATATATAAATATAAGGAAAATTTATATTGATTATAAATAAATTAACAAAACTGCATAAAAGTTATTAATGTGGTTGATATAGTTAAAAGATTCATTTGTATCGACCATAGATGAATATATAACCATAGAAATAATAATACAAAAAAAAAACTATTATTATTATTATTTATTATTTCTCTATAATAATAATTATTTAAAATGTTATTTATTATTATTTATTTTTAAATTATGTAATATAAATATAAAGCCTTGGAATATGAACTATTAGATTAATAATCTCTAAGGATTGATATTATAAACCCAAGGAATTAATACTAAAAACCCCGTAAGTATATGAACCCTTATATTAATAAACCTTAGGGATTGATATCATAAACCCAAGGGATTAAGAAAAAAAAACCTTAGGGTTTTTAATATTAATCCCTTTGGTTTACAATTCCTTGGGTTAATATTATTCCCTTGGGTTTATAATTCCTCTGGGTTTTAGTATTAACTCCTTGGGTTTATTATTCTCTTAGGTTTATAATATCAATGCCTTGAGTATATTAATATAAGGGTTCATAATCCTAGGGTATAATATTATTCATATGTATATAATATCAATCCCTTAGGTTCAATATAAATCATGGTCAACCAAGGGTTTATATACCTTGGATTTATAATATTAGTCCCTTGGGTTTATAATACCTTGGGATTTTAGTATCAACCCACATGTTTATTATTCACTTGGCTTTATAATATCAATCCCTTGGTTTTATTAATGTAAGGGTTCATATTCCTAGGGTTTAATACTGAAACCCTTAGGGATTATAAACCCAAGGAAATATATTAACCCGAGGGATAATAAACCCAAGGTATTAATACTATAAAACCAAATGAATAATATTAAATCGTATGGATTAATATTATAAACCCAAGGTATATAAACCCTAAGATAAATATTATAAACCCTAAAATATTTATTTTAAGGTTTATAATATTTATCTTAGGGTTTATATGCCTTGGGTTTATAATATTAATCCCTAGGGTTTAATATTATTACCTTGGGCATTTGGTATTAATCCCTTGGGTTTTTAGATTAATAGACCAAGTGGATTTATATTATAAACCCAAGGGAATAGTAAACCCAATGGGTTAGTACTAAAATCCCAAGGTATTATGAACTCAAGAGACTAACATTATTTTTTCCCAAGGAAAAAATCGTAATTTCCATTATATAGTATTTTGAAAATTATATGTTCTAGCTGCTACATATGAAGCATATGCCAAAAAAGGTGGTCATGTCTATTGGAAAGTGTAACCAGGTTCTATCTTCATATTGAATATGTAATTATGTATTTATGTAATGAAGAATACAAAGAGAATAAATTGTATTTTTGGTATGCTTGCTTCATGGGTTTCATGAGCAAGGTTTTATTATAGGTCAAAAGACTTCTTCTTGATGTCTTTTAGGGATTTGTTGCCTAGTCATCGTAGGTTTTAACCCTATACAAAAATTATCTACAAACAGATTCCAAAAGACATAAAATAAACAATAACGTGAGCATAAAACATAAAACAGATATACAAAGAGATTTTCCTCTGGATCCCAAATCAGGACTACCAGCTTGATTTTCCATTATATTCCTTTTAGTGTTACAACACATATATATACATGTGGAAGCATTCATAAACCCAATCCATTAACCCTGGATTAGAACATAACCATAGTTCCCTTGACCGGATCTACAAAATTCCAGGGGTCAAAAACAATCATGCCCCAAAAACATGTGCAAACCCATGCACAAAACCATAGGCAGGTCCTCCCACTGAAAAATATGGAATTTTTTGTTTCCCAGGGCACTTCCCCACACCTCACACAAGGGGGCTATCCCCCCCCCTGCGAATATCTGGAAAAGGGGGCCTACCACCCCCCCAACATGACCCCCTTGTTGCACCCGATGCAACGTACAGGGGTGCTATCGCCCACCTTTTGACGCCCCCACGTGTGCAAATAATCGTGGAAAGAATATAACACATCCCAACAATCATAAATGTACTAATCAATAATCATGTATATGAAGAGTCAAGTCACACTTGTATTCCTCTATACCTTGACACATAAGCCTTGAAGTCATGGCTCAGAGTGTTCCTCAAGATCTGCGTTAAAATATCCTCTACAATTTGGCTGGAAAATTGCCTCTAAGTTACTAGTGAAGTCGGCTCAGAAGCAGGCCCTCATGCCAGGCTCCATAAATGACTCTCCCATTCACTATGTATCAAATCTGGAATCCTAAAAATAAATATATTATAAATTGGTGGAGCTATTCTCAAATTTTTCTGTAGGGGGAATAATATCCCTGAGACAAAAATTATACAAATTGAGACTGCCAAGAAAGGAAGGAATAATTCCATATATTATGGATATTTTCACAATACGAGATAAACTGTAGAAACTAGGAGAAGTAATATCTGATGAAGAAATACTTACTATGGTACAAAATGCTCTACCTAAAGAATGGGGAAGTTTCACTTCAAGCATGAATGGGAAAGAAGAATAAATTCCATTCTAGGATCTATGTAAGATAGAAGACACAATTTTTAAATCAAAATGTGATATAGGATCAAGTGAAGGGAATCAAGCCTTTGCAACCATTTCTAGGAAGAAAGGAATATTTGGAAAATTTGGTCCTCAAAATAGAAGGAGAAATATGAAAAGGGTAATATGCTTTGGATGTAATGAACTTGGGCATTATAAAAGGGATTTTCCTAAATCTAGGAAGGACAAGAGAAAAAATGAAGAAGCCCATGTTACAGATGAAAGGGAAGAACCTCATGCAAAGAAATCTAAGAAAGTTGAAGTGAAATATCTTTGTTATGATTGAGATCATATTTCTCTTTAAGTTATTTCTTTTGGTTTTGAAATAATATTATAGGAAGAAAAGTATATTAATAGCATCATGATAGAATCATGGAAGGAGCACTTGAAGAAGTAGCTCCTGGGAACCTCGCTGATAAAAAAATTGGTGGAAGATAGTCATCTGGATCAAGGGTCATCATTCAATAATCCGTATGGAAACAAGTGATGACTAGAAGGAAATCAAAAGGTTTCATCAAGAATTATACCTTGCACAATTATAGGATTAGAACATGATGAAATATTGATGAAGTAGGTCTAAAGAATGAAGTTCTTCATTTTAGTAAAATTGTTGTAGGATGACTCAAAAGGAAAAGGACGAGCTACATATATCTATATGCTGACACTAGATGTTGTGAAGTCATGTCATATGGTTGCAAGTGATGGACTTCTATATTTATAGGTATGATCAATATAAGGATGATCTCTTCTGGTGCATAGGTTGACACTAACAGATGAAATCAAATATTTCCTCATATGGAATATGAGGTGGTTGTATATAAACAGGCAACTGGATACTGGAAATTCTTGGGAATGAAGCTATGTGGAAGGAAGACATCATGAAGTGCAACCATTTCAGGAGGCCATTGTCATCCGGAAGCCAAGAAGATGTGACTAGGAGATCTCCTGGGAAGATATGTGGACTCTGGTAGAAGTATGGTAAACAAGAAGACCATTGAAAATACATATCTTTAGGATATGAGTCATCTTAAAAGAGGATTTTGATGCCTACATGAAGATTTCATGGTGAAATATCATCACTGAGGTAACTTTTGATTCAAAATTTCTTATATATGTTTATCTAAATAAGTTTATGTGGGGCTTCCAATCATGTGAAAGTATTTAAGATCCTTGGTAGATGGTTCGAAGGAAAGAAACATGGCATAAAGGTGGACCAGATGAGAAGGACTGATGAATCGCTTTCTGATGGTTGACATGAATCGTGGATGAAAGTGATGGATGATATGTGCCCTATGAAGACAAAAGTTGAATATTCTTCAACATCGAATCCATGACATCGAGAAGAGGAATTATTCATGAATAGTTGGGTGTCTCAATATTGTTGCTGCAAGTCCCTAGTTAAGAGGGAGCCTAGTGGTAAGTTTATTACTTGGAAGAAACTTGAAGTATTTCTTTCCTGAGTTCAAAGGGAGTGACATATATGATTCTGTAATTCATGTATCATGCACTAGAACAGGACTAACAACCATAAGTCTAAGTGAATTCCATGAGGAGAGAATGGATAGACATCATTCTGGTCTTCACTTGGAAGATAGAATGGAGGATTTGGTAATCATCTGGCATCTGATACTCTCTGAGAATGAGAAAGGGAATTCAAGATAAGATTATTTGGGAACCGATATTCTTTGAGGGCTGGATACCCAAGAGAACAATAGTCCAGGAACGTCATACTCTGGGAACACCTGGGTGGAGTATATACCTTGGAGAGACAATGACTATGGTCTTTATAAGTCATGTGCCTCATGAGAATTGTAGACTATTGTCTCATTGAGAGATGGGGTTATTACTGAAGGCCTTGCACTAGGACAATGCTAGTTGATATGATGCTATACAAATGGGATTACCAATCCGATTCTTTTTACGAGATTCTTCATATTTAAAGTGACCATGTACCACTATGATTACCTCCCTAATTAAGAGGGAGGGTTGGAAAGTGTAACCAGGTTCGGTATTCATATTGACTATGTAATTATGTATTTATGTAATGAAAAATAAAAAGACAATAAAATGTATTTTTGGTAGGCTTGCTTCATGGGTTTCATGAGCAAGGTTTTATTATAGGTCAAAAGACTTCTTCTTGATGTCTTTTAAGGATTTGTAGTCTAGACATAAGTATACTAATTAAGATTCATGTATATGAAGAGTCAAGTCACACTTGTATGCCTCAATACCTTGTCACATAAGCCTTGAATTCATGGCTCATAATGTTCCTCAACATCTGCATTAAAATACCCTCTACAAGTCGGCTGGAATAACTCCTCCAAGTTAGTAGTGAAGTCGGCTCAGAATTAGACCCTCATGTCAACCCAGAAGAAGGTCTATATATATGTATATATAAGACATGTATGCGGCTCATTTTTTGATAATAAATTCGTACAAGTATAATTGAACTTGAACTTGGCATATCTGATATAAGTGCGAGTAAAAAGGAGACAAAACTTTGGTCATGTATGAGATCATTGCGGTCATACATATATGAAATAAATGAGAAGAGAGGAAACTTTCAATAGTGAAGACGGGAGATGTTAAAGTGCAGAAAGAGGACCATGTTAAAAAATGAAGAAGGGTTTTTTTAAAGTGTAGTAGGAAGACTGAGTTAGAGTGTGGAGAAGGATTATATTAAAGTGCGGAATTTGGATTGCAATAAGTGCAAGGATAGGTCTGTATCTAATACAGAGAAGGGACTGCGTTGAAGTGCAGGAACAATACTATGTCAAGTACTAGAACATGAATGTGAATAGGGTGGACTATTCAATAAGAGGAAACAAGATAAGTGTGTACAGTCAACAAAGATAAAGAATAAGGTAAGATAGACTATGACATAGTGCTAATATCAAGTAAGTATCTCATATATCCGGAGAAGAAAGAATACAAGCAGAGGCCGAGATCTCTAGTATTCATGCTAAAAAGGTGCAGATATGTGAAGGAAGATACAAAAAAGAAGGATTAGCTCAAGGAGTCATTGAAAAAGCAGCGACAAGGTCTTGGAGGCATGCATAGGTAAAGGGTCTGAGTCATTATCATGTTACTTGTCAACTGAAATTCTATAAGAAGAATTTCCTATGGGTTTTCCTCTCCAAGAGGGAGAGGTTTTGGCCTTGGCTTGAAGAGCATATATTTGTGTCTCATGTGTTTTGGTAATTGACTTGACGAAAGACATAATAATATAGAAGATAATACATAAGTAAGAGAAGTAAGCTCACAAGTAATTATCAAGAGGAGAATTTGAATTAAACCTATCCTTATATAATTCTCAGCAATGTCCACCAGAAAGTATAATTTGATAACATAACATGAATGTTCATAATAATTAACAAAAAATTGGACATAATATAAACCAAGTATAGATGTGTTAGGAACAATATTTATCAATAGTAATCTGCCAAAAGGAAATTGTGTATCATGTTGCCTCATCTGATATATGTTTCTTCTCTATGAAATTCCTGTGCTAATACTGATAAGAATTTTGTCGCTGATGTTCCTGTATCATCCATTAACCACATGTTTGTTGCATGGCTTCCTTGGAAATATTGTCAGAAATCTGGTTTCTTTCCCTGTAAATATTATGACATGCAATATAATCAAATAGAGATTTTAAGTTTATAATTTCATCCAATAAACCTTTGAGTCTATGCATGTGGAATGAGACTATTAATTGAACCAGTTGATAACAAGTTTGGAGTCCCCAAATATCTGTATTCATCTGCATTTATTTTTCAAGAGAAAATATGAGAAGTATAACACTATTGAGTTCAACATAGTTATTGGTGCCCCTACCAAAGAATTTATTTTTAAAAAGTGGTCCTCTGATAAATAAATAATAACACAACCACCTCATCCAATATTTTAGGCAGATCCATTGAAAAAATCCCAAGAAATTGATTTATCAATGACTTCATGAGTTATCTTCTAAGGTGTGATGTGGCTAGTCTTCTTCATAGATCAAATTACACAGTGTGTCAATGTGCGAGAAAATGAAGTTCCAATCATTGGAGATATCATGAAATATTTGCTTATTTATTCCTATCCAAATGCCCCAACAGACCAGTAATGGAAGGTTACAAAATTTGTGTCTGTGGGCATTTTTCCATAAGGAATCCCAAGTGGTTTGATTATTCTCACCCTGCCATCCAACATTAATCACAAGAGACTGATATAATTGATTCCATACGCACTGTGAAATGGGACATAATAAAAAAATATGATCTATGGTTTTAACATTGTTCTTACATAGAGAACATCGTGAGGACCAGTGAAAGGATCTCTGTAGTAAGTTGTCTTCGGTGGGGGACTTACTATTTAAAATGAACCACATGAATAATTTCACTTTTGGAGGGGATTTGAGCTTCCAAATAAGACACCACCACCATTATTTGAGATATGGTTCATGGTCTGAATATATGAAGATATATACATCCTTGGGAGTGTATGTAATTTGCTCAGAAATGACCCATATCATTTCATCTTCTCGATCAGTGATCCTAACATGAGTCTCAGCAAGGGCAATGATATATATAGTCCAATATTGACCCCAATTATTGTATGATTGTGGATCATGAGTTCATGTGCCTATTTCCATGATTGACTGAGCATATATGAATTATTTGGATCAGAAACCTGTAATATGAATCTAATTCCAGCAGTATCCAGGTAGTTCGTAAGACTAAGTGGAAGAAGGTGTGCATTTCCATAGCCTGACCAGGAATCTCTGCCAATTAGAACATTATCACCTGACCCGATATGCCAAGTCATACCTTGTTGAATGATGTGTATGGAACGAGTGACTTCCCTTCATATGGTAGAGCTGTTTGGTTTTTTTCTTATGGGGTTGCATAGCCAATCCATAATCGAGAGGGGGACGATATATTTGTAGTATACCACATCCTTCTATAGGCTAGTAGAAGTGAGTAACCACCATCCGATTTTGGCTGCGAGTGCCTTAGAAAAAAAATTGAGATCTTTCATAACCCATCCCTCCATTTATTGGGTACGAAAATCAAATCCCACCTTACCTGTGTGAAATTATTTCCCTTATTTCTTCCTCTCCATAAGAATCTGCAACAAATTTTTTGTATTTTTTTTATGATACATTTGGGAATCCACGCCAAAGCGATCCAATAAACCAGAATGGATTCTAATATTGACTTGACAAGCACCAGTCTTCCTGCCCTTGATAGCCAATGTTGGTGCCAAATATTAATTCTAGCTTCAATATTTCTACCAACCATGTCGAATTAGATATATGGTATTTATTGGGTTTGAGCATGTAACCCAAGTATTTAAGACTATCTTCTAAAGATATTTTTATGTGTGGAAAACGTTGATGTGCATATATTCTGTCATTTTGAGAGCAGTTTGTTGTCGAAATGGTGGATTTGATATGAATGGAATCCATTCCCATGGCCTTGTAGAAAGTGGATAAGATATGCAGGAATCGTGAGGAGTATCTAATGGAAACATAAATAAAAATGAGCACATCATCAACAAATAAAATATGAGTGAGACTAGTAACATCGGCCAGTTTAACTCCATGGAGGTCCCCATAATTTTTGGTTTCCGATATAAGTCTACTCGAGCTTTCCATAATTAGGAGAAAAAGTAGAGGCGAAAGAGGATATCCCTGTCTAAGGCCTCTCTTAGCATTAATTAAATTGGATGCAACACCGCTAACTAGGATGCTATAAGAGATTGAGGAGATACAACACATAAGCCATTTGATAAATGTGTGAGGGAAACCTATCTAAGTTAAAATGAGGCGGATATAAATCTAGGTGGCTCTGTCAAATTCTTTACAGAGATCGATCTTGGTTATAATAATTTTCATATTCCTTACTTTTATAAAGTGTAGTCCTTCTTGGGTCGTTCTAATGGCTTCATGTATCTATCAATGGTTTAGAAACAAAAAATTATCATTTGAGATGTGCTGGGATAAAATGGGTTTAATGTGATTGGAAATGAATTTGGAGATAATATTATATATACAATTTCACAGGGAGATGGGGTTGGAATCATCAAGGGAGAGGGTCTTATCATTTTTGGGGATTAGAGCAATGAACGTTGCATTGAAGGCTTCATACAATCTTCCATTCACTCAACAATATTCAATAGAAAATATGAGGTCGTGTCCAATTAATTAAATAAGGGTCAAATAAAATTCAACAGGCCATCCTTCCAAGCCCGAACTCATATCATTATTTAACCACTTTAGTACTGCTTCTAATTCTCACAAGGTGATGGGTTTATTCAGATTCTCAATCTCATCTTCACCCACAAATTGAGGAAATTGTCTGGACACCCTGAATATCTCAGCTATTGTTGCTTCATGAGGGGCTCTAAAAGGATGAAAAAGTGTATGATACCCATTTCTACCAGCTGGTTAAATGATTGTGCCTCTCTACCCTCTTCATATTTTAGTGACCAAATGGTATTTTTGGCCTTTCTTCCTCTCTTGCATTGCTAAAATAATTTTGTGTTATCTTCACCAACTTGGAGCCATATGGATTTGCTCTTGAGTCTCCAGGATTCTTCCTTTTGTCATAAAACTATGATTTTTTCTCCTTCTAGCCATGTTAGGTGAAGTTTGTTTTCCATGGATATGAATCCATTTTTTCCTTAGTCCTCCAGTCTTGCAAGTTCGGCCATAATTTCTCGGAGATTTTCCTCATCCCTTTTCTTCTTCTCCTTGGCCCATTCATTCATTCTATGCTTGAGTCTAGACAGGTTACTAACTATTACTTCCATAGGAGAACTATCATTTTCCTCAATGAAATTAATCCATTTTTATTTTACTATTTGGTGAAATTAATCATCGTTTAACCAGGATGAATTGAATTTGAAAGGTGTCTTTGGTTTGGGAAAGGTTCCCATGATTTATAGGAAAATGGAGAGAGATTGGAGATGCCACTAGAGCCTACCCATTGCCTAATCCTTTCAAACATGTCCACTAATGGTGCCTTGATGAGAAATCAATCCAGCCTTCTAGAAATAATAACATCACCTATCCTACGATTCTTCTAGGTAGGATGGATCAAAGCCACTTCAACGTTGAGAAAACTATAATGATCCAAGGGCTTCTCGAAAAATTAGGCGAGGGAGTTAATATGAGCATGGTATCCCTATGATTCTACATTTCCTAATGAGAATTTTAGGTTTCCACCTATAATGATATTATCTCTCACCATGAAAGGTGACCCCATTAAGTCCCCCCAGAATTCTACCTTGTTGTGACAAGGGCCATATATATTTGCCAATGTCAAGCTAATTCCCAATTCTTCCAAAAGAGCATCCTCGCCAATACCCCTTCCCATCCCCAGAAATTTTCAATCTTCATATTTTTTTTATTGATTCCCGTGGAAAAACCACTAGACCTACCTCACGCATCCAAGGCATGAAAGGTCCATCTGGGAAGAAGGGATTTCAACATGTTAATAATTATTTCACCATCGCCAAGGGTCTCCTGTAATAAAATTACATCCATATTTTCAAGTTCAAACAACCTCCTATGGGGCAAGTTTTTTTCAGGGCTGGCCATACCACTGCAGTTGAAAGATAACCACTTCATCTTGGAAATGATTGTAGTTTTCCTTTTACGCTAAGAACCCGATCAATAGAAATTTATTTACCATATGCTACCTCAATCCCAGCTTTGTGTATGGCTTTAGATATATTAGAGTGTCTTCCTCTTAAGGACTTGGGTCCCTTATGTGGGGAGGAAATACTGATGCAACATCTGCCCAGTTGGGAGGCCTAGATGTGTGTGGTAGAGACCGAATATTATATGTATGGCATGTGTTGTTATCAGATGAGGCCTCACCACCTACAAAAAACATAACATAAGACCCTTCTAGAGTGGACAAGGATGAGCGTGGGCAACAAGGAGGGGCCGATACCAGGGGACATGAGATCATATTCAGATTACATAAGGAAACTGAAACCATATATAAAGTTAGATATGTAGAGGCATGTTCAGAAAGGAATTGACAAGATATATCCAAGGAAGAGGGTTAAAGAACAGTACACGGAAGCAGATCAGATCCAAAAGAGTGTGAGTCAGTAACCCTTCGTGAAGGTGGTCGAGCTTCCAGTTGTTGTGGAATTTTTAAAGTGGCCTTTTGACGGATATGTGATTTGTTTTTTGATATCTAGGTGGTAACCTCTGGTCCTCTTGTCTCTATATGTTCCCTGACCTTCTCAACCATTAGGCTCGCATACTTACTTTCTTTAGATATCAAAGGAATAACCTTATGGAGATTATCAACCACATGGAACCTTGTGCATCTAAAATGAACCCCTTCATAGTCCAAGATATGCAACCTGGTGAGTCCATGATACTTTATTCTTAGGCTTTCCACTAGGCTATCCCTGGTGTCCAAATGTATAACTAGGATTCGAGCGATAGCCATCTTCCGAGTCTCTATAAACAATTTTTCATGGTGTAGATAAACACCCAAATCATCTCCAATGCAACGAAATACGTTCTAAGACCAGAAGTGAAAAGGTAGACCCATTATCCGCACCCATATTGTCTTATAGGACCTACACCAATTTTCTCCTTATATAGATCGAAAAGCAGCATCCACCGCTTCAGTAATATTGGTGCCATATCAATGTGCCATAACTTTGACATGACCTAATTGGTGTGTTTGAGATGGGAAAAATTCAAAGAAAACCAACCCCTTATCATGGTCATAACAAAAGGTGGTTGTTTGAGATTTTGTCATATCTCCACAACCTATCAATTGATCTGTGATGTGGTGTAGTTTCTCCCCCTCAACCTTCCAACCAAAACAATTCTTGTGGTATCCAAACCCATGCCAATTTAATTCCTTCCCCAAAAACCAGCATATGCCCTCACTCCCTAACTTTGGTGCATTTGGATTTTTTTTTCCAGGTTTTCTCTGTGATCCTTCCTCTAATTTCCCTAATCATGGATCAGGCTTCCTTATGCTTCTGAAACCCTAGTATTATCTTTCCCTATTTCTGGTGAAATGTGAGGTGTTCCTTTGAAACATCTTGATGTCTTCACCAATTCGAGAGGCTAGATTTCTTGTGCAGAAAAATTTGCCTCATCGGTTCTCCTTTACCCTATATCCTTTGTACAAAATTCTTCCACCTCTTTCCGCTACTGCAGAGGGTTCCTTGATGCCTCCTACCAGGTTTTAGAGATGTTCTTACTCCCATAATTACATCTCAGAGGGTGAGGGAATTCTAAAAATAGACTGTGGTTGATAATCAACCGAAAACAATGCAAATGGGTCTAGTGTTGTAGTAGTACTGGGAACCAACATAGAGGTTTCAAACCCTAAAGTAGATAATGAGATCTCCCCATCATCCAGGGTAGAGATGTAGGTGTCTACCTATTTGACCGGTTCTCCAACAGTTACTGGTGGATTCATACTGGAATGTTGAGCTGGATCCTCAGTCTATATTGACATAGAATCTATGTATTCAGTCTAATAATCCACTAATTCCTCCCCCATTTCAGCAATATGTCTTAAAATGGACCAGACTTCAAAAAATACTCAATGGATAAGGTCTCTCGAGATTGTTAAACCTTGTCTTCCTTTAAACCGTAGTTACAACTGTATGCGTTGAACCTGCCACTACCTCCTCCATAGCCTGCGAGCTTCACTTCATACTTCCCAAACAAACCTACTTGAACCCCAATTTTTTGTTGACCTTCATAGCAGGGTTTGACTCCAGATCCATTTCGATCCCCTAGTGGACATAAGTTGATATTTCCTTAAGAGACTAATATTATTACATCCAAGGGGTTAATATTATAAATCAAAGGTATATAAACCCTTGGTTGACCATGATTTATATTGAACCTCAGGGATTAATATTATAAACCTATGAATAATATTATACTCTAGGAATATTAACCCTTTTATTAATATACCCAAGGGATTGATATTATAAACCCAAGGGAATATAAACTCTAGGGTTAATTGTTTCAATATCTTGGGTTGATATTATTTCCTTAGGTTTATAATATCAATCCCTTGGGTTTATTAATATAAGGTTTCATATTCCAATGTTATAATATTATTCATAGGGTTTGTAATTAATATTAATCCCTAGGGTTTAATATTATTCCATAGGGCTTATAATTTCTTGGATTTTTAGTATTAAACCCAAGGGAATATATGTTTTAGCATGCTTAAGCATGTTTGATTTTAAAATCGAGAGAATCTTTTTCATAATGTGACATTGCATCATGGTTGACCATGGTTGATTCCCATATTGAGATAATATTCGTCACAATGCGATGTTGGACCATGGTTGACCATGAATGAATTTTGAAAACATGGTTGACCATCATTGATATTATAAACCCAATGGAATAATAAACCTTATGGATTAATACTAAAAACCCAAGGGATTTTAAATGTAAGGGAATAATATTAAACCCTAGGAATATGAACCCTTATATTAATAAAACCAAGGGATTGATATTATAAACCCAAGGGATACAAATTATAAAGCAAAAGAATACAAACCCTATGATAAATATTATAAACCCTAAAATAAGCATGGTTGACCATGGTTGATTTCTATATTGAGACAATTCTTGTTAGAATGTGATATTGGACCATGGTTGACCATACCTGGTCATGATTTATTTTCATATCGGGACAATATTTGTCACAATGTGACATTGGACCATGGTTTATTTCCATGTTAGAACAATCATTATCACACTATGACATTCGAAAGTGGTTGACTGTGGTTGGCTCTGATTGACCATGGTTGACCATGATTGATATTATAAATTGAGGGGAACACCAAACCCAAGTGATTGATATTATAAACCCAAGGGATTGATATTATAAACGCAAGGGAATAATAAACCCAAGGGATTAATACTAAAACCCCAAGGGATTATGAGCCTAAGGGAATAATATTAACCCTAAGGGAATAACTATAAACACTAAAATAAACATGGTTGACCATGGTTTATTTTCACATTGATACAATCATTGTCATAATGCGATGTTGGACCATGGTTGACGATGCTTAAGCATGGTTGATGTTCATATCAACACAATATGTATGACAATGCGATGTTCAACCATGGTTGACCATGATTGAACACGGATGAGCATGTTTAATTTTATAAAAAGTGGTTGAATATGGTTGACCATGAGTATCATATTGAGACAATCTTTGTCATAATGTGACATTGGACCATGGTTCTGGTGGTGAGTTATTTTCATATTGAGACAATCTTTGTCACAATGTGACATTGAACTATTTTTTACCATGATTAACCATGGTTGACCATGATTGATTTTATAAAACATCGCTGACCATGTGACAATGAGACATTTGACCATTGTTGACCATGATTCACCATGGATGACCATGTTCGATTTTATAAATCATGGCTGAACATGGTGGACCAAGGTCATGATTGGCCATGGTTGGCCATGATTATCATATTGAGACAAAAATTTTCATAATGCGATGTTGAACCATGGTTGAGACAATGATTGATTTTCATATTGAGACAATATTTTTCACAATGCCTCATTGGACAATGGTTGACCATCATTAACCTTAGTTTAACATGATTGATATTATAACATATGGTTGACCATGATTTACTATGATTGACCATGGTTAACCATGTTTTATTTTCATATCCATACAATCTTTGTCACAATGCAATGATCGAACATGATTGACCATGCTTGACCATGTTTGAATAAGGAAGATTATGAGTGAACAATGTTGAGTATCAATGAGTATGGTAAACATATAGTTGATTAACAATGACCATGGTTGACTATTTATACAATGAATACAAAGGTTGACTACCAAGGTTAAATATATTTCTCTATTTCATCATGATGACTCTAGATATGTTATAAAACCAATGGATTTATATTATAAACCCAAGTGATTTATATTAAACCCTATGATTATAAACCTAAAGGATTTATATTAAAATCTTGGATTAATATTATAAACCTTATGAATAATATTATACCCTAGTAATATGAACCCTTAGATTGATAAACCCAAGGGTTTAATATTATAAACCCAAGGGATTGATTCTAAAACCCCAAGGTATTAAAAATAGAATGGAATAATGTTAAACCCAAGGGATTAATATTATAAACCCATGGGAATAATAAACCCAAAGGAATAATATTAAACTAATGGATAAATATTATTAGCCCGAGGTATATATTCCATAAGATAAATATTCTAAAACCTAAAATAAACATGTTTGACCTTGGTTGACCACAATTGATTTTTATATTGACACTATTTTTCACAATGTGACATTGGACTATTGGTTGACCATGATTTATTCTCATATTAAGACAAAATTTGTTACAATGCGTAGTTGTACAATGGTTGGCCATGGTTGACCATGGTTGATTTTCATATTGAGACAATCTTTGTCACAATGTGAAGTTGGAACATGGTTGACCATGAATGACAATGGATGTCACAATGTGACATTAGATCAAGACACAATATTTGTCACAATGTTTCCATATTAACGAGGGTTGATTTCCATATTGAGACAATATTTTTCACAAGGTGGTGTTCGAATATGGTTTATTTTCCTATTGAGATAATCATTGTCTCAATGTGACATTGGCTGATTTTCATATTAAGAAAAAAATTATCACAATGTGATGTTGGACCAAGATTTAACATGATTATAAACCCATTGGATTTATATTAAACCAAAGGATTAATTTTATAAATACTATTAATAATATTATACCCTATGGATATGAACCCTTAGATTAATAAACATAAGGGCTTAATATTATAAACCCAAGGGATTATAAACTGAGGGAAATATTATAAACCCAAGATATAAAAAACCTAAGATAAATTTTATAAACCCTAAAATAAAAATGGTTGACCATGAGTTACCATCATTGATTTTCTTATTTAGAGAATCTTTGTTACAATGCAACGTTGGGCCATGGTTGACCATGGTTGATTTTCATATTGAGACAACCTTTGACACAATGTGACATTGGACCATCGTTGAACATGGTTGACCATGATTGTAAACCCAAGGGATTTATATTAAACCCTAAGATTAATATTATAAACCCCATGAATAATATT
Source organism: Pinus albicaulis (assembly GCA_034641835.2). Classification (NCBI taxonomy): domain Eukaryota; kingdom Viridiplantae; phylum Streptophyta; class Pinopsida; order Pinales; family Pinaceae; genus Pinus; species Pinus albicaulis. The sequence continues at coordinate 119,226,092 of CM076580.1, read as the reverse complement.
ATACCCTAGGAATATGAACCCTTATATTAATAAACCCAAGGTATAAATTCTAAACTCCAAGGTATTATAAACCCAACAAAATATTAAACCCAAGGGATTAATATTTTAAACACAAGGTATATAAACACTAAGATAGATATTATAAACCCTAAATTAAACATGGTTGATTGTGGTTGACCATGGCTAATTTTCATATTGAGACAATTTTTGTCACAAAGCGTGTTGGACCATAGTTGATCATGGTTGAGCATGATTTATTTTTATATCAAGACAATATTTTTCACATCGCGATGTTAGACCATGGTTGATTTCCATATTGAGAAAATATTTATCACAATGCGACGTTGGACCATGGTTGACCATGATTATAAACCCATAAAAAGGTCTCTCTCACCTTCGGTCTTTCTACTCCACTTGGGTGTGTCTAATCCTTACCTTGCAAGGTAAGTGTCTACCTCACCCAAGTGCCTTGGATTGTGTCCAATCCTTATCATTCATGGTAAGTGTGTATCTCCCCCCAAGGTATTGGATGTAGGTGTTCTACCACTTGACTCTTTAGGGTCCTATTGGGAAGATCAACATACAAAATGATAAATGTTATCCTTTCCTCATAGTAATTTGTATCCTCCCGATTATCCTTGAATAATGGGTTGATTTGGGCTCTCTTATGATGTGGGCTAAGATGGAACTCCTCTATAATGATTCATTGGATACCAAGTGGTAGAAGAGACTCCACGATGCATAGAGGGTGGTAGCTTGAGCTCCCCTCCAATGTCAAATTATTTTTTTGTTAGTTTCAATAGTGTTCAACAAATGAGAAGAGATCAACAATGACGGTATTTGATGATGATGAGATATTTTGAGATGGGAAATATGTTGCAGTTGGTAATTTCTCCCTAGCTAGGAGGGAGTGTTAATCTGACAGCACAGGGGAAAATTCTGTCCTTTGGATAGTATCCCTCATTAAGGAATACACTTCCTATCTTTTGGAAGAATTTAATTTGGTTAACGAAAAATGTACCTTTAGGGAGGAAATCGACATGTGCACAAAAGGATAGATCAAATTTAAAGAGAAATTGGACACCCTTGGAAGCATATAAATACAAATAAAGTGAACCTTATTTGGACCTTATCAACAACCATATTCTTCTCTCTCTTCTTTGTTTTAGTTTTCATAGGTCTAAGGTTGGTTCATGAAATTGGTTCATACATGTTTGAAATTCTAGGGTTCGAGCTCGCACATTTGAAGAAGGGAATTTGATCTATCTTCACAGGGTTGGAACAGGGAATTCTTGGTTGTAGCCACTCGCATGGTAGGTTGCTCCCTATGGCTTGAGAGTTACAACTACTAGCATGGTAACTACATCTGTGTGGTTGTGACCTAATATACTTGTGACAATTGACCATAAACTTTGACCATTGACAGCTTGCTTGGAGATGTTTTCTTTGATAATTTTTTTCTATTGGGATCATCTCTTGGATATTGTTGGATTGGTTTTGATGAATATTTTTTTCATTGGAGAATTGGAACATTGTACACTCATTTTTGACCATTTTATGACAATCTAATAAAAAGAATAAATTGAAAGGGATTTCCCCCTTGTGGGATTTTCCCATGGTTTTTGACCAAATCCTTGTGTCTCTCATTATTCTTGATTATATTCTACTATATATTGCATTTCCTTATCTATCTATTATTTCTCTTGATAATTGGAAGAATAAATTGTGTTGGAAGATTACTAATTAAAGAAAAATAATTAGGATAAAGTGATTGTAATAACACAAAAAAATAGAAAATTAACAATTTATAACAGCCATGTTGTTGGCGTAATGCTCGGTTCACTGAATTAGTTTTGTAGTGGTTGGGGGTCTGATTCTCATTGCCTCCAACTTGTTCTTTGACCTGAGCACATGCACGAGGGCTTCACTCAATCAACCTCTAACATATCATGTGTTTTCATGCTATACTAAACAATACCCTTAATTTGACTACATATTGGAAAATACCTATAAAAATCACATTATTTAAAACCATACCAATTCAAACCCAATACACCTTCCCAATCTAAAACCCCCCTACTTTCACTAGATATTGTAGGTATCCATTTTTTCATTAACAATTTTTATACCAAGTTTATATTTTTTAATTAACATTGAGCTCCATTATTTATACCTTCCAATATCAAAACCCTTTACCCCCTATTATATGCTCAATATATTATGTCATTGCTTCCTCAATATATATCCCCCAATATGAATGCGCATGGTATGATATTTCTCCTCCTAGTGAAGCCCCCGTGGGCACGTGATCCCTTTTTAACTCCCACCATGGTGCCATTTCATTGGGCCGCATCGAATCACATCATTGGTCCATCAATGCAACTTTGTGATAAATGAAGGTGTTCAGAGGCTAACACGTGACACCTCCTAGTTGGTACGCATTTTGGGTGGTGCAACATCATGCCACATGGCACTTTCTGGTTGGGCCACATGGATTCTCCTAGTGGTGCCATGTGGTCAGCCAATCCCTCTTTTCCCATTTCCATATAATTTTATATCAGCATAAATTTCACACACTAAGCCAAACTAAGGTTTCATTCACATTGTTGGAAATCTCTCACTGAGTTGTATGAATTAGTGGTGGTTTCACTGAGTTTTAAGGACTTTAAATTTTGATGCTTTTTGGATCATTATAGATCAAATATGAATTACCTTTCTAAAAGTGGAAACTTAGACATGAAATATTTCGTTAATATAAGAGCTATGATTATAAAGCTCAAACATTGTTTCTAATTTTTGTTTATAGAACACTTCTAATGATATTCATTTAAGCAGGTGGGGTTTGTAACACCCACAAAATCACCCTCTAGTTCTGTAATGTTAAAATGATGATTGTATATTTCCATATTGGAGGCTATGTTTGGATGATAAATTGTATGTAATCATAAAATGATTAAATTTTGAATGTATTCTTGAAGGGAGGGATACCTAAATCAAATTCGGAGGTGGTGCGGAGAAATGGAAGAGTGTTGTTGCTAGTGTAACAAAATGCTCCACCACCTAATAGTTGGAAAGGAGAGAGTAGGTAGAAGAAATTCCCACATTTTCCTATCTCCATGATGTGAGTGGATGGAAGTTGGGCAGTCTAACATGAGATGAGGGGCCTCAAGGAAAAAAATATGCACAGAAAAGTGAGCACGAAAATGGAGGGAAAGAATAACAAAGAAATAATTCCCAAGGAAACTTTGGAATTGGAGCATGGAAGCAACTTTTTAGAGGAAATTGACCTTGGTGGTCTAAAACTTGGGTTTTTCCCCCCTATTTTTATTTGATGGATGACTAGGATATGTTTTCCAGGCCTTAATGGTCAGTGGGAGACTTAGTGGAGGATTGAAACTACGTGTGCTTGATAATTAAGATGATAAACCAATATGTGCTTGCAAAATAGGGTGATAAAAAACTTAATGTTTGTTGAAAGGGATGATAAATCACTCACATTCTTGTTGTAGGGATGATAAACTACTAGGTATGTTACGTGAACCACTATGGTGCTTGTTGAAAAGAGACGATAAACTAGTAAGTGCTTGTTGAGGAAGTTGATAAACCACTTAGTTCTTGCTAGGTAAGTTTATAAACCACTCAGCCAATGAGTTGTATATTCCTAAAGTGATTTCCTTGAAAATATAGTTTATAAACCACCTAGATTGTAGATGCAAAATCCTGGAACTAAGAAATATCCCAATTGATCCTTAGGTGAATTCCCTGATAAAACATCCCCTCAAACATAGAATCCAACTTAGAGATGGTCAGGTACAAGAAAAATGGTGGTGTAGATAGCCTATGGTTGGGTGGAGAGTTAAGTTTCATGTTCATGGTGGACATATTATCTTATATGCCTATGTGGTTATCATATTTCAAGCATTATGTAAATTATTAATATATACATGAACTACAACATTTCTCACGTGAATATGCTAGATTGTGTGAGGTTACTCAAGTATCCTATTATTATAAATGTTTTAAATTATTGATATGTTTATGAAACTTAATGGATCATTAACACATTTAATATTGTAGATTATCTCACATTATAACTAGGTGTCTCATATGTTGTGTAATGAAAAAAGGTCCCATTAGATAAGAAACCCACAAATGTAAGAGAAATGTGAGGATCTTATGGTAATGCACACCTATATTGTCATTGTAATAAATTAAGATTCATAGAGTAATCTTGGTCAATTGGATTAAGGGTAATGCATTTATTTTTAGTTGTATATGCACTTCCATGTTGTTGAGATATCATTATCTACAGAGAGATTGTTATAATGTTTCTAGTTTGATTTGGCCTTGAAACCACCTCTTTATTTGTTTATAAGTCTTGGAATTCATTATTAGAATCCCTTTTATTTAGGAGAGTCAGGGAATTTTACCTCCAGTTCCTTCTGTACAATTATTGGCATATCAGGATTTATGTATCTAGCACAATCTCTCCTAATAGTTTGAGTACAACATAACATATACTAGGAATTTTCATGTGCATTGATAGAACCACCAACCACTCATTGTAGATTGTAACTCATTCTATTTTCTCAATGGGGCAGTGGTAGTAGATGGAAATAAAAGTGATGAATGTGTTCTTATTTGTGAGGCATTTTAAATGGCAGGACCACCTAGCACTCACCACTCAATATTTTCTAATGTATCATCGGTCTCTGGGAAGTGATGAAGAAACATATAATGGAAATAGATGGGAATAATTCCATCTATCACGTTGTGATATGACAAAAATCCTACCTCACGCATTTTGTTCCACCCCTTTTCCTTTGTGCAACATTGAACGTTGTAGCGATGAAAAATCGTGAGGAATTTCATAGATGTGACCTAATGGTGCCCTTTATGATGACTTATCAGGATGACATGGGGGCCAAATGATGTTACCATTTCCCACATTCTTTCACTCATTGATTCTTATTTCCCATTGGTATTTTATAATCGAGTAGTAGTACTAAAATGGTGACGAAAAGTGCAGTGAATTTAGTTATTTATTTTGGTCGTCTATTGATGGGACATCCCACCACTCTCAAATTGACCTCTATTAATAATTCAACTCCTTTCAATGGTTCGATCACAATTGATACTAAATCAATGGTCCAATTTCACTTAGACTCACCCCACATCAATTGTGGGTTAAAAATTGGGGGTGTTCTAACATTAAAACTCTCACCTTGGGGCCTACATTCAAAGGGAACTACTATGAATGGAGTGATCATAGAATGGGCCTTGTTTGGGTCAAATTTGTGGCCCTTGTTCATTTCAGCTGATCGAAAAATGGTCTGGATAACTTGCATGGAGTTCAAGAACCTACCACTCAATTTTAATTAAAATGTTCTAGCTTGAACTTGACGTTTTGCGGAAGTTGAGCTAGAAAGTGGTGTATGTTTTTTTTACTATTTATGTGTCTTAAGTTTATTTTTTCTTGATGTAATTTAACATGTATAACAGCAAAATAATTCAGCAATAAAACCATTAAACAAAACAACAATATAATATAGGAGTTCACCTGAAATCTCGTGGGCTATGTCTCCTTTGAGTCTTGTCAACTACACTCGACTCTTTGGGATTAAAGTAATTGTTCTTTTAAAATTTTCATGGTTAACACCAATGAATACAAAAATGATTCAAAGGGCTGAGAATACCATTTAACATCCCTCTATTGGCTGTCCAAATTCTGCAAATAGCGTTAGGCTCCTATCAACACATTTCCTTCTGTCGGCACACTAAGATTCTCTGAGCTTTTAAATGGCACAAAATCCCTCATAATTATATTTAAATCACTAAAAACACTACTTATGTATCCAAAAAACATCAGACACCAAATTTCAACTGATAAATTTCTTAAATCAAGCACAACATCCCCAAAATAGGCTATCCTCCACGGTTTTCCCAGGGCTAGCCAAAACTTCCCATCAACTTATCGAGCTGAAGAAGTTCTCAAAATGTTCTGAAGTCACTTCCATTGGTTCCAAAATGTCTTAAATAGCCAATTTAGACTATTTTTTCATTAGAAACGGCCTCTGGTTGCTCTGGTTTTTCCTCCATACAATGTCAGCACCACTGGCACTAGGGTCAAAGAAAACATCTCTGTTGAGTTTTCAACCTCTAGAAGTTATCCAAACTTTCTGAAACCTATGTCATTAGATTCAGAATCAAATTTCCAGTCAAGAATGACCAATGGTTCGCTGCAAATGGTCTCCAGCTCCCCTGGCTAGGCCCTACACTACTGCTGGCAAAAGCAGGCAAAAATGGCCTCTGGAACTTAAATGAAGCTTTTCGGCTTTCTAATGCTCCCTACAGGCTATGAAAAACACTTCATTAGATTCATAACATCTGAATTATCCAATTTAGTCTATTGGAACTCTATAAAAGGACTCTAACTCCCCTGGTTAGGCCTCAAACTGAATTTGTCTCATGGTGGCCCTGATGGCTCGTTCAACTTCCCTAAAGAAAACGACTCTGAATATCACCTCCATTCGACCTAAAACCTATATAAATTATTTCAGTAGGTTGAAGAGACCAAAAATTGACCAAAATTTCATCCAATTTGGTTCAATAATGAGAAAGTTATGACCAAAACAAATTTTCCCTAATTTCCTCCACTAAATGTGGGGCAACTGCCAGTTAACTCCACTAAAAGTGGAAGCCCGCCTAAATTTGGGAGGGCCTCCAGAATCTCCGCCATATTAAACTCCACTTAACTGAATCTTAATTAAATATTAAACCTGAGATTAGGCTCCTTAAGCACTCTTAACATTAAGCTCCCACACTGGTAATATGTTGAGGTTCCATTGGAGGAGGTTTGGCACATACATGCTCTGCCGGACCCACTCGGCATTCAAAGTGCAATAAATTCTTCATACGATGTCCATTTTTTGGATCTTTTGCAGTGCTGCAATTAGGAATATGAGACCTATGTAACCATCTTAGTTTCAACCCAATCCTGTAAATTTTAATTTTGAGCTAATCCTTAGGTCCTTGATCCAGTTCTGATCACAACTCCCAAATGAGAAGCTTTTGGACCCCAAAAGCTCTCTTGGACTACTGAAACTGATATGTACAGCAAATAAGAGTACTGCACTCTCTTCTCTTCAGCCTTCAAACACTTTCCTTGCACGGCTAGTGACTTTTAACCACAACTAGAAAGCAATCCACACTTCCCTTCCTCGATGTGCTTATCCTCCTGTCAAGAGCTGCCTTTCTTGCACTCACTCAGAAAATTTCAGGCGAGAAATTTTCAGAAGGAATCTAAACATCGCTGCCTTGATCAATGATCCAAGGTGGCTCAAACATAATTCATGCAAAATGTTACATCAATAACAAGTTGTCATAAAATGTGCTATACAATTGATACAAAATCAATGTAAAAAGTGTGCAACACAATCGACACAAGTCGACAAACATGTGCGACACAATCGACACAAGTCGATAAACAACATGATACATCTTGACAACCACATGTGCATGTATCAATGTATAATGAACCTATTTACAGTTCACTATTTACACATTAAACTTCCATGCACATGTACACCTTCAACTCTTCCTTTCAAGTACCAACAAGTACATAATCCCAAAAACATGTGGGTGACTATAAGAGCTGAACTAAAAGATATTGTTGCAATATAAGTGAGTATCGTACTCATCTTTTACACCTCTATGGTGAAATTTTGTAACAACAAAGAAATTCCTTCAACTTAATCGCATTTATATGAAATCTTGCATCAAAATTTTCAACAGAAATACATGCATACAACCAAAATGTGCATATGTACCAAGGATTATTTCTTACTGTGCTAAGAAGTCCATCCACTTCTTTCCAAGCCACCTCCATGGCGAATTTTGTTGTTGCAACACTTCTTCATGTGAATATTCCATTTTCACATCGATAATGGAATCCATATTTCCACTTGTGCAAATATTTTTGTCCTCTCCAAGACTTAGCTAATCAGTAGCTATCCCCAAATCTCAAGCAAACTCAAACAACAAACAATTTTCAAATAGTAAAACAATCAATCTTTTACACTGTTTAAACATCTTTCAAGCTATACAATCAAGCAACCAAGTGCTCTGTCAAGCAAGAAACTATGCTCTGATACCAACCTAATCTGAAAATGGTTTGGATAACTTGTATGGAGTTCAAGAACCTGTTGTACTATACAACAACCCTCCCTTTTTCTTAATTTTAGAATAAAATTCATTTAGAAATAGGGTCCCTTTTTTCTTTTTATAGAAATAAAAGATTCATTGTTTTGGAAAGGCTCATCTTTGCTTGTATACAAACCAAATACACCATTCAAAACTTCCGACCTGATCAAATATAAAAGACCTTATCATAAAAAACAAGTCAATTGTAAAAGTCCAATGAATAATAATCGCAATCGGAGATCGGAGAAAACCCTTAGAGGAAATTTGACATAGAAATCCAAATCCTCCGATGCGATTAGTTCGATCGCAAAACTTCAATCGCAAAGACTTTAAGTTATCCATTCACATACTTCCGATGCGATGCGACTAGTCACAATCGCATGATCGAGATACTTTTAAATAATTTCTTTGCGGTCAATTTCAAATTCTCCGATGCGACGCGTGTTATTATAAAAAACACATTTCAAAAGGAAAACAAACATTTGTTCGTTTAAATGAGAAAAACTTTTATATGGTAGACCCCACCATCGGAAATCGAAGAAAGCCATTAACAATTCTTTTCGATTGAATCTCTCCGATTGCGATCTAAAACCATCTAATCGAAAATCGGAAAAGTTTGCAATCGCAATCGGCCAATCGAGAAATCTGTATTATGATATTTATGTACCATTTGAAAAATTTCGATGCAATTGATACGTGATATTTATTACGTTCGAAGAATTCAAGATAGGTAAATATTATAATATTTCACAAGGCGTCAAATCTCCAATTGTACGTTGGTATTCAATAGCAAACAAATAAATATTGGTTTATGATTCGGTTTTAAATACATGAGTGTGACCCAAAGAGAACATTTACGCACTATACGAGACCAATAAATAATGCATCATGCGTTCATAATCGTTCCTTTCAAGTTGCTTGTTTGTCACGACTGAAATTTTATTGTCTTGCAGAATCAAGGAACGCTGAACCCTTTCGTTCACAGACAAAGGGAAATAGTATCAAACACAGAAATGTCGAAGAGAGCGAGGAGAGCCAAAACTGTTGTTCCCGTTAAGTTTGTTGAGACTCCTACAGTCTCAAAAGAGAAGCCAACAAAATTGAGATTAGTTACAGATACATCATGCCAAGGGCTCGGAAGAATGACGTGGGAAGGAGTTTATAATCTATTGGAGAAAGAAAACCCCAAAGTCACAGTGGAAAAGGCATCAGTTCTAGATGAAGATAGCTCAGATTCTGACTCTGAGATTACTGAAAAATCACTTGCAAATTCATTTTTGCATCGAATTGCAGCCAGAGCAAGCATCATGCCTTATTATGATGTAATTTGATGGGTCATCGATAGTGTGAAAATAAAGGACAAAACGTTTGTTTTAGCTTTTGGAGTGTCTTTTGGGTCATTTAAAGCAGAAGACATTAAGGCAATGTATCATCTTCCTGATCCACAGAAGGTTTATAACAAAGAATTTATCAAAGAGTTTGCTGATAATAATAAAGTTCAATCTGATCCTATCAAAGATTGGAGGAAAAATCCTGAGAAGCACAGAAATGAAGCATCCGGTATGTATTCAGTAGATTCCCTCTTACGTCCGTATTGCTATGCCGCTGCCATGATGTGTAGATTATTTGGAAATGACAATTCTGCTAGGTTTTCTATACAAATGGTCCCATTAATCTTTTCTGCTGTCAATTCTGACATTATGGATGGGCTGTTATTCTCTCTGATAGAATGGCTAATAGAATACTCGAGTACAGACAAGATAAAACCGCCGGAAATTCCACTCCTTTTTTCTTTTGTGCTTATATTCTAGATGCTCTTTGTTTTAATTCCGAGTTTCCCTTGTTAGGATGGAAATGGACTCCCAAAGACCCCACCCCAATTCATATATATCATAAACTTCTTTGGAAAGTTCATTTCCAAGATAATGTGTATAGAATATGTCATGGTTTCCTTATCCCTGTCTTTCAAACCATTTTCAATCGCTTCCCTCCTAGATTCTCCGACAAAGCTAAAGCTGACTTATCCTCAATAGGAGATTGGTTTGGAGAAGAGAAATTCACATACATCAGGATTTTTGGGAGTATTGTGGAACCCCTTGTTCTTCCTCTTATTGTTCCAGACAAACTTCTCGCCCAGGAAATCTCCTATCAATTAACAGTTGAAGGAATATCCAGAGCTCTAAACAATAGTAAGAAAAGAATGTGGCCTCCATTCCCATTCAATTGTGGTCAGTTTACTTTGAATGACTTCAAACATGCATAAAAGGAAGTTGCCAAAATAAAGGGTTGTAAATTTGCAACCATTCCAGGGAGACAGTATGATCCATGACAGATAGCTTTTAATGTTACTGCTTTAGTTTCAATTGCTCGATTTGAGCATTAACCAGATGAGTTTGATGATTTGTTTGTTTCGTTGAATGATTTTCCTCAATTTTATAATTTAGCCAAGTCTAAATTCCAGAAGGAAGAAATGAACAAATTTTTGTTATTCAGAAGTCAAAGATTGTTGAGAGTTCCTCTAGACCAACTGAGAATTCCTATACAAGGGTCAAAGACAGAGGATACATCTGTTAAAACACCAGGAGAAACATCTGCCGGTAAAGTCATTACACAATCGGTTATTAACCAGCCAACTGTACATACTGAAAAGGTGAGCACTGATGGCAAACCTGATGCTCAAAAAGAGAACACTGATGGCAAATCCGATCGAAATACTGATCAGCAGTCCACAGCTCAAACAACAGAAAAATGCACAAGTACTGATACTAATGTGCATAATCAAAAAGGAGGATCAGATAGCAAAACCATTGAGCAGGGAACAAATACAGAGAAAACAGATACACAATTGGAAGGAAAAGCAAATACTGAGAAAATTATAGACTCTGTTGATCTTAATGTTTCTTCTCAATTGTTGAAACAATATGATCAATTTTCTCAGCAATTAGGACTGCAGGATAAAGATAAAGAGCAAGTAGAGCAGGATGTCGAAATCATTCCTGAACATCCTACAGGGCAGATTGTATTGAAGATTGAGGAGATCCCTCCTTTGGATGTATTTTATAGCCCTAAACATAAGGCTGTTGTTAGAAAACAGAGAAAAAGAAGAAAAATGGATCAGGACATGTTTTCCACTCCACAGGAAGAATTCATGAATATTGTCTACAAGAATACTGAAGTGAATCCATCTGAGGATCTCACTAAGTTGTCTCAATATGCAGGAGCATATAGTGCTGCAACAATAGATAAAGCTGCAGAAGTCTCTCAGTTGATGACACAAAAACATCTCCATCTAGCTTTTCTTGAAGAACAAGCCAATGAAATTCAGCAAAAGATTGCTCAATCGGAACAACGATTACAGGATCAAGAACTCAAATCTAAAGAGTTAGAAGAACAGCTTACTAAAGAAAAGAAGAAAGTTGATGAGCAAGTTTTAGGTAAACAACAACAATTGAATCAAGAAATTTCCAAGTTACAAGATTTGTTGCAAAATGAGAAAAATGCAAAAATCTTACAGGAAAAAGAATTTCAAGCAGCTTTAGAGAGGTTCAAATATTTCCCTAAATTAAGCGAATTCAAATCGGAAGCTCTTGAAGTTAATAAACTACTGTCTCAGCAATTGAATGAATTTTGTGCAAAATTATCACAAGCAGAACCATTTTGTGATATCACATCATCCTTGATCCAGAACATTATTTCTCTCAGGCAAGAAATTGATGATGCTGATGAAAAGATTTCTGAATTTCTTACTTGGCAAGATACAGAAAAATGAAGAGAAGCTAATCTTCCTAGGATAGAAGAAAGACATAAAGAAATCTTGTTTACAGAATGGGAACATCAGATAATGAAAGCCGAGAGAGCAATATCAAGAGCTAGGAGCATGATGAGTAATATAACGCAACTTATCAATGACAGCTTGTATTCAATTAATCTCATTTCAGATTGTGTTCCTGGAAGTTTGCCTAAAGTGAAAGAAAACGAAAACAGATGGAAAGAAGAAATGATGAATAAAATTCAACAAATCAACAAACTTCAAGCAATATCTTGGGAAAATATGTGGACTTATTTAATTAAGCCAAACAATCAACAAATGGCTATTAAATTCCTTTCAAATGCTATTGATTGTTTAATTCCAGAATTTTCCGATGCCACATACGCTGGACAGCTACATTCCGAGATGAGTCATCCACCGAGACTCCAAGATATGCTGAAAATTTGCAACTTAGCTACATCAAGCGAGAAAGAAAGGCAATGAATCAGTTTCATTTAAGATAGCATTTCTGTTTTTAATTTGATAGATTGTAGCAATAGTAGTAGGATTCTGTTTATGTAATTTCTTATTTAAATCCCTTTCATGCATTTAGAGAGGGATCCGGAATTGTAATATTTTTGACTTGGAGCTTACATTTCTGTACTCCATTGCCTCTTATATTTTATAAAGGATCACATTTGGTGACTTTGTGCTGAAATTATCTTTGAAGTGTTGCATTTCTGTAGCTTTGGATTTGATTTTACATCAGAGTTACTGGATTAGAGTATCAGATTTCATTTGAAAGTCTTCAAGATGAATGAGGTATTTCTATCTGTTCACTGTTGATTTCCTTTGTTATATTATACTCGCTTTAAAATTTGCTATCATTTATATATATTTGGTTTTCATAACATTTCCTTTTTATATCATTTTTTAGTATAATTGAAATGTTATCTTTCATAAGCATATATAGATGGTATACAATGATGAATGCAATATGCTAATATAACTCTATTTAATTTCTTAAACAGAGTTATCTTTATTCGTTTCTACACATTTCAATTTAAATAATAATACATTTTCATGGTTATTGTTAAATTGGAACAATCTTAAGTTGTATTCACATATAATTACCCGGGTTATTGTTAGAATTTCTTTATCAGCATTTAGTTTAATTAGATAGTTTTATTTCAGTCAATTTAGTCCCATTTCCACTCATCTAAATCAACCCATCACCAACCCATTTAGTTATAAGGAAACTGGTCCTTTAAATCCAGTCGGAGCCACCATACCAAATGGAAAAGGAGCTGTCCTAAGGTCCCGATCGGGTGGTTTTCCCCAATGTTTGAAGAAGAGATTTTCTAGGCTTCAAAATTTTTGGCGCTAGAAGGAGGGCATGAGCTATGAATGGCAAGTAAATCTTTATCCACAGGCCATTCTGAGAGCAAAACACCCTCATCAACTTCTTCAATTTCTTCTGAAATACAAAATCCTAGAGAAGAAATTGCGAAGAATATTCACACACCCACTACCAAAATATCAAAAAATTCAGACAAGCAATCTCCTGAGTCTCCTGAAGTACAAGATTTAATCCATAAATTGAAAGGATTCTCATTATCTCTTGAAGAGTCTGAAATATCTGAAGGTAGTGTAAGCTCAAAATTTGTTCCTTCAAAACCTCTTACTAGGTTGCAAAGTGAAAAACTTGGTATTAATCCGAAAGAATTTCCTTTACCTAGTAAGGGCAAGACAAAAAGAATTCAATCGGAATCAGAAAGTGATACAAGTTCATCATCTCATATTCAATCACCTGTTTCCGAAACCACAACTCAACAAAGTACAGTTGTTTCCACATCATTTTCTCAATCATCATATGCTCAGTCATCATCAATCTCAACATCATCTATTCCAACAACTTCTATTCAAACACCACCAGTTTCTACTACCCCTCCAATAGTTGTTCCAATAATGGCTAGACCATGGGCTACTCCAGGGGCAGTCAACATGGCTGCACCTTTACACGATTTACCAGACAATCCTGGAAAATGGCTTCCAAAATTTATTCCATATCTTAACATTAAAGCTGAAGAACATATCAATAACTTTATGCTGGCTGTAAATTTGAATGGAGTCACACATGAAGATGTTGTAGTCAGACTATTCCCTTATACTCTTCAAGGAGCATCAGGATCATGGTACTTTTCATTACCTTCGGAATCCATAACAAGTTGAGCCATTTTTGCAGATCATTTTTTAACCAAATTTGGAGATGACCGATCAATAGCTACTTTACTCAATGACCTCTCAAATTTGAAGATAGAACCCAAAGAGCCCATTAAAGATTTCAACGCTAGATTCAACAAACTCTTGAACAAAATCCACAAAAATTCACAGCCTAGTGAACAAGTCAGAAGTGAATGGTATATAACTGCCTTACCCTCAAACATAGCAATTTTTGTAGATAGAGCTGCAAAACCTACATTAGCCGAGAATATGAAAGAGGCTATTGCAGTAGAAAAACGAATTATCTCTCTAGAAAATAAAAATGCTATTGAGGAAAGGAAATCAAAGAAATTCAGCTTCAAAGATGATTCAAAGAAAAAGGCCAAAGATCCATATGACATGGAGGGTTTACAAAAAGTTCTTAAAACCATGTCAAATGAAATGGTTGAAATTAAAAAACAAGTAGCTGAAACTTCTACTAAAAAACCATTTCGAAATTTCATAAGAAATCAAGTTGAATCTAAACCTCCTAATGCAATCTCTAATGCAGAATCAGAGGAAGAAGAAGAAGAAGAAGAAGAAGATATATCTTTAGTATCAGATGAGGAAGATGAAAATGAAGAAATAGCTGAATTACATGGAATGTGGGATTTTATTCTCCCTAATTCTGATAGTGAGGTAGAACAAGAAGCTATGCCTGTAAGTACTAGGAGTAAATCTACAGCAGAGCCTATACAAACAGCTCCGAAAAATAAAATCACAACTCTAAGTACCAAAGACAAATCCCCTGCAAAGAAAGCTTCTCCATTACCTACTCAAAATCAGCCATCTTCTTCTAATCCTCCCACATCAACAACAAAGACTTTAGAAGTGTCAGATCCTATGGAGTACAACATTGTCGAAGACATGAAAAAGATCAAAGCCAATATTTCCTTACATGAACTCAGCAAACTAAAACACCAGCATAAGTTGCTATTGAAAGAATTAAACGCTACACCAATTGCTCCTTTACCAAGTGGTGTAGTTGCAAAAGCAGCTAGGGGAGCTGGTAAACCACCAGATAAGGTAGATGCTACTGATACTATGCTCATTGGAGAAAAGTCAAATTCTCAAACTCCTCCTTTTCTTCTGACTTATGAAATGTACAATAAGAATCTACATAATTGTTTGATTGATTCTAGAGCTTCCTCTAATATAATGCCTACTTCTGTTTGTGCGAAATTGAATATCGAACCACAGAAATCGGAATTTCATATTGTTCAATTGGATCACTCTAAATTTCAAGTTGTAGGAGAAATCAATTCAGTTACTATCAAATTAGCTTCCGATCCTAGAATTGTCCAAAGAATTGATATTTTGATTGTTGATATTCCTGAATTCTATGGATTAATCCTAAGCAGGGACTGGTCTGCAAAACTTAATGGTTATATCTCGACTGATTATTCACATATGTGGCTTCCCTACAAATGGAAACCAAATCAAATCAAAATCGAACGAGAAAAACATATGACGCCCACTGTCACTGAATTTGAACAACCTAATGAACCTGTGGCATTCAACAACAATATTCTTGGAGGTTATTATGCGGAATCATTTCTTGGAAACTTCGAAGTACCCCAATCACCTTTTTCTGTAAATACTTTTGTTTCTCAAATAGAAAATTTTTCACAATCCGATTCTTCCAGAATTGTAAATACTTCTGATGTAATTGTAGATAAGTCAATAGATAAATCTTTATTTTGGTCGTTATATTTTGATGGATCAAAGTCTAGTGATGGAGCTGGAGCAGGATGCATTTTAATTGATCCAAATGGAGAGAAAACCATGTTGTCATGTAGGCTAGAATTTGAGTGTACTAATAATACCGCAGAATATGAAGCCTTGGTTCAAGGACTTTATAAAGCTATAGGGTTAGATGTTAAATACTTGAAAGTCTTTGGTGATTCCGAAATTGTCATAAAACAAGTTAGGAATACTATTCATTGCCTTTCGGGACATCTTAAACACTATCAAACCCTAGTACAAGATCTCACCACTCATTTTTTAGCATTCAATATTTCTCCTATTCCTAGGAATCAGAATACATCAGCTGACTTGTTAGCTAATGTTGCATCTAAACTCCTACCTACTGAAGATTGCAGTCTTGATAGGTTTTCTGTAGAATTAATTTTTCGTCCATCTGTCCCAGACAATGTCACAAATTGGAGAGTTTTCTATCATGATCAAGATATTTTAAATTTCATGACTTCAGAGAAATCATATGATGAGAAAATTATTGATGAAAATGATCATGATTTACAAAATGCTTCAAAAGGTAATGAAAATCCCATTCCAAAATCTGTTGTTAAATTGGAGGACTTATATGATATTAAAGACAGATTCAAGAAAGTCACTAATGCCAAACTTCAAAGTTCCACTTTGAAGTTTGAATTAGTAAATCTTGGTTCTGATTCCAAACCTCAAAACGTTAATTTAGGACTCAATCTAACACCAGAGGAAAGGAATGCTTTCATTAAACTCTTGAACAAATATAAAAACGTTTTTTCTTGGAATTATGATGATTTAAAAACGTATGATACTTCTGTTATTAAACACACAATTCCAATGCTTCCTGATATTAAACCTGTTCAACAAAAGCTAAGGAAGGTTCATCCAAATCTCGAAGGACAAATCAAATCAGAACTTAATAAACTTTTAAAAGCCAAAATCATTTTTCCTGTCAGACACTCCAGTTGGGTTTCCAATATGGTACCTGTAAGAAAGAAGAATGGTGATATAAGAATCTGTATTGATTTCAGAAATTTAAACAAGGCATGTTTAAAAGACAATTTCCCATTGCCAACCATGGAACAGATACTTCAAAAGGTAGTTGGTTCTGAACTTATGTCCTTTCTTGATGGATTTTCAGGCTATAATCAAGTCTTAGTTCATCCAGATGACAGATTGAAAACAACTTTCAGAACAAAATGGGGAACTTATGCTTATCAAAAAATGCCTTTTGGTTTAATAAATGCAGGAGCAACTTTCCAAAGAGCCATGGACATAGCATTTAAAGATCTGATCAATAAGTCAGTTGTTGTTTATCTTGATGACATAACAGTATTTTCAAAAAAGAGAACCAATCATCTACATGATCTAAAGAAAATATTTGAAAGATGTAGAAGGTTTGGTATTTTCTTAAATCCAAAGAAATCTTTCTTTGCTTTGGATGAAGGAAAAATCTTAGGATTTGTTGTGTCAAAAGATGGTATATACATTGATCCAGATAGAATAAAAGAAATCTCTAATATTTCTTTACCTCATAACAAAAAATCCATGCAATCATTTCTTGGACAGATCAATTTTGTAAAAAGATTCATTCCTGATTTTTCTTTAATTGTTTTATCTATGCAAAATATGATCAAGAAGAATTCAGTATTCAAATGGGGGCATAAAGAGAAAGAAGCCTTTGAGGCAATCAAACAAGCGATCATTAATGCACCAGCATTGAGTACCCCGGATTTTTCTAAAGATTTTATTTTGTATACCTTAGCCACTGATACATCCTATGCAGCTGTTTTAACACAGCTCAATGATCAGAAAATTGAAGCACCAATTTCTTTCTTTAGCTCAAATCTGCAGGGAGCTGAGCTGAATTATTCCGATGTTGAAAAACAAGCCTTTGCTGTGTTTAAATCAATCAAGCATTTCAGACCTTTTCTCTTGAAAACTCATACACAAATCATTGCCCCATTCTCTGCAGTGAGGCAATTATTAATTCAGAGAGAAGTAGGAGAAAAACGAGCTAACTGGGTAACAGCTTTGCAAGAATATGATGTTGATATTAAACCAGCTAAGATTGTTAGAGGACAAGATTTTTGCAGACTATTGGCAGGAGCTCATAACATACCAGAAATCAAGATATTTAAGTAAGTCAGATAAGTGTTATAGATTCTAAATCTCAGTATGCTGATCTTATCTATTACTTGAAAAATGGGTATGCTCCTTCTAATCTCAGCTATAAGATAAAACGTGCTTTAAGGTTAAAGGCTATTAAATATGTGATCATTGATAATGTGTTATTTAGGAAAAATTATGATTCAATCTTATTAAGATGTCTTGAAAAGACTGAAGCTGAAAAGGTTTTGCAGGAGTTGCATGATGGACCAATAGGAGGTCATTTTGGAGGTGATACCATAGCTCACAAAATAATTCGTGCTGGTTATTATTGGCCTACCCTTTTTAAAGATACACATGACTATGTAAGGAAGTGCAGAATTTTCCAAAATGCAAGTGGAAGACAAAGGAAACCAGCTTTTCCTTTGCAACCAGTGAGTATTGAGCAACCATTTGAACAATGGGGGCTTGACATTATTGGTGAGATAGTACCTCATTCTTCCAAATAGCACAATTACATCCTTACTGCAACTGATTACTTTACGAAATGGGTAGAAGCAATCCCTCTGAAGGTAGCCAATTCTGATGCAATTATTGATTTCATAGATCAATTCATCATAACCAGGTTTGGTGTACCTCAAGCTCTTGTCTTTGATAATGCATCTTAATTTTCCGGAAATAGTTTAATAGAATTTGCAGTCAAAAGAGGTTTTAAACTGAAATATTCAGCAAATTATTATCCATGAGGTAATGGTTTGGCTGAATCCACTAACAAAAATCTCATCAAAATCATTAAAAAGACTATTGATCAAAATCAAAAGAATTGGCACAAGTCTTTAATCTTTGCATTATGGGCTGATCGTATCACTGAAAAAGCTTCAATAGGAACTTCACCTTTTAATTTAGTTTATGGAAAAGAAGCTGTGATACCATCAAATTTAAATCTTCCATCATTAGACCTAGTGCAGTTTATTGAAGAAAATCCTTCTTCATCCATTCAATTGAGATATGATCAAATCCTTAAACTAGAAGAAGATAGAGATAAAGCTAAAAATTTTCATGAAAAACATCAACAGCTTGTAAAATCTTCTTTTGATGCAAGTTCTACCGGCTCAAAAATTTTGTCAATTAGTGATCTTGTTCTGAAATGGGATAAAACACATGAAGAAAAAGGTAAGCATAACAAATTTCAAAAAATGTGGCTTGGACTATTTCAGATCGTTGAAAAGATAGGCTCAAATACATTCATACTCCAAGATCTAACAGGTAAGAGAGAATCTCTTCCTGTAAATGGGCTTATCTTGAAGAAATTCTTTTCATCAGGAGGTAACCCCTTCTTAAACTGTACATATTCCTTTCTGCAAAGTTTTTAATTTTTTTTGCAAATAAAGGTTGTTAATGAGTCTCTAATTGACTATTTACTTGTTAGAAAAAGTCTTAGGAAGAATATTATAAATATTTATTTTGCGTAAATAAGAATTTTTAAAGAAATGATCATAGTCTTTTGATAGTTTTAAATAAGATGTTAAACTTTGAAAGATTATACCAATTATTTGCATGATCTTTTGAAAACTTGAGGGAAATGTAAATCATTATAAGTTTATTAAGCAGAGCAAGGTTATCTATAAAAGTAAATATTATTCAAGTCTTGGTACTCAAAAAACTCTGAAAATTGTCATCCATTGATTCTTAAGGATAAAACTATTTCACCCCATCCATTAAGGTTGTGATTTTTTAGAATGTAATTCTAAGAAATTATGTAAAAAATTTTAAGAGATAAGAGGTCTCATCATGAGCCGACTTACCATATTCATAAGAAGTAATGAAACTGACATTACCAATACTGCACATCAAAACAGGGTAATGAATTATAAATATAAGACAAGGGGTCTCATCACGAGCCAGCTTGTTCAGTTTAATTACAACTAGTGAATGGCATTGTTATTAACTGGCTACCAAACCAGAACAATGGCTCTTAAGAATAAAAAATAAATAAAAGACAAAAAACATGAGATAATATGTCTTATGAATTTATCTTTTAAAAAGTCATAATCTTAGTTGGATGGGACAATGAATAGTTAATGGTTAAAAGGTAACCCTGTCGAAACTATGAACGTTTGCGGGTAGCAGAGGCAATACCTATGACAATAGAGCATATTATAAAACCAAACTTGGAGAAATCCACTTACTTCATTATTAATACCAATCAAAGCTTGAGATAACCCAAAAAATGTTTTCTATTATCAAGAAACTAGAAAGAAATTGTAAATAATTTTTATTCTTTTTCATAAGTTAGATTTTATTTTTTATTATCCTAGGATAGTTTTCATTATCTTTAAAAATCTTTACTTACTAAAAATATAGTATTCATTTTATTTTTTCAGAGATAACTGGTTCTTTCAGTAAATCGCCAATTGTTGTACTATACAACAACCCTCCATTTTTCTTAATTTTAGAATAAATTCATTTAGAAATAGGGTCCCTTTTTTCTTTTTATAGAAATAAAAGAATTAGAAATAAAAGATTCATTGTTTTGGAAAGGCTCATCTTTTCTTGTATACAAACCAAATACACCATTCAAAACTTCCGACCCGATCAAATATAAAAGACCTTATCATAAAAAACAAGTCAAGTGTAAAAGTCCAATGAATAATAATCACAATCAGAGATCGGAGAAAACCCTTAGAGGAAATTTGACATAGAAATCCAAATCCTCCGATGCGATTAGTTCGATCGCAAAACTTAAATCGCAAAGAGTTTAAGTTATCCATTCACATACTTCCGATGCGATGCGACCAGTCGCAATCGCATGATCGGGATACTTTTAAATAATTTCTTTGCGGTCAATTTCAAATTCTCCGATGCGACGCACGTTATTATAAAAAACAAATTTCAAAAGGAAAACAAACATTTGTTCGTTTAAATGAGAAAACCTTTTATATGGTAGACCCCACCATCGGAAATCGAAGAAAGCCATTAACAATTCTTTTCGATTGAATCTCTTCGATTGCGATCTAAAACCATCTAATCGGAAATCGGAAAAGTTTGCAATCGAAATCGGCCAATCGAGAAATCTGTATTATGATATTTATGTACCATTTGAAAACTTTTGATGCGATTGATACGTGATATTTATTACGTTCGAAGAATTCAAGATAGGTAAATATTATAATATTTCACAAGGCGTCAAATCTCCAATTGTACGTTGGTATTCAATAGCAAATCAAATAAATATTGGTTGATGATTCGGTTTTAAATACATGAGTGTGACCCAAAGAGAACATTTACGTGCTATACGAGACCAATAAATAATGCATCATGCGTTCATAATCGTTCCTTTCAAGTTGCTTGTTTGTCACGACTGAAAGTTTATTGTCTTGCAGAATCAAGGAACGCTGAACCCTTTCGTTCACAGACAAAGGGAAATAGTATCAAACACAGAAATGTCGAAGAGAGCGAGGAGAGCCAAAACTGTTGTTCCCGTTAAGTTTGTTGAGACTCCTATAGTCTCAAAAGAGAAGCCAACAAAACTGAGATTAGTTACAGATGCATCATGCCAAGGGCTCGGAAGAATGACGTGGGAAGGAGTTTATAATCTATTGGAGAAAGAAAACCCCAAATTCACAGTGGAAAAGGCATCAGTTCCAGATGAAGATAGCTCAGATTCCGACTCTGAGATTACTGAAAAATCACTTGCAAATTCATTTTTGCATCGAATTGCAGCCAGAGCAACCATCATGCCTTATTATGATGTAATTTGATGGGTCATCGATAGTGTGAAAATAAAGGACAGAACGTTTATTTCAGCTTCTGGAGTGTCTTTTGGGTCGTTTAAAGCAGAAGACATTAAGGAAATGTATCATCTTCCTGATCTGCAGAAGGTTTATAACAAAGAATTTATCAAAGAGTTTGTTGATAATAATAAAGTTCAATCTGATCCTATCAAAGATTGGAGGAAAAATCTTGAGAAGCACAGAAATGAAGCATCTGGTATGTATTCAGTAGATTCCCTCTTACCTCCGTATTGCTATGACGTTTCCATGATGTGTAGATTATTTGGAAATGACAATTCTGCTAGGTTTTCTATACAATTGGTCCCATTAATCTTAGCTGCTGTCAATTCCGACATTATGGACTGGGCTGTTATTCTCTCTGATAGAATGGCTAATAGAATACTCGAATGCAGATAAGATAAAACCACTGGAAATTCCACTCCTTTCTTCTTTTGTGCTTATATTCTAGATGCTCTTTGTTTTAATTCTGAGTTTCTCTTGTTAGGATGGAAATGGACTCCCAAAGACCCCACCCCGATTCATATATATCATAAACTTCTTTGGAAAGTTCATTTCAAAGATAATGTGTATAGAATATGTCATGGTTTCCTTATCCCTATCTTTCAAACCATTTTCAATCTCTTCCCTCCTAGATTCTCCGACAAAGCTAAAGCTAACTTATCCTCAATAGGAGATTGGTTTGGAGAAGAGAAATTCACATACATCAGGATTTTTGGGAGTATTGTGGAACCCCATGTTCTTCCTCTTATTGTTCCAGACAAACTTCTCGCCCAGGAAATCTCCTATCAATTAACAGTTGATGGAATATCCAAAGCTCTAAACAATAGTAAGAAAAGAATGTGGCCTCCATTCCCATTCAATTGTGGTCAGTTTACTTTGAATGAATTCAAACATGCAGAAAAGGAAGTTGCCAAAATAAAGGGTTGTAAATTTGCAACCATTCCAGGGAGACAGTATGATCCACGACAGAAAGCTTTTAATGTTACTGCTTCAGTTTTAATTGATCGATTTGAGCATGAACCAGATGAGTTTGATGATTTGTTTGTTTCGTTGAATGATTTTCCTCAAGTTTATGATTTAGCCAAGTCTAAATTCTAGAAGGAAGAAATGAACAAATTTTTGTTATTCAGAAGTCAAAGATTGTTGAGAGTTCCTCTAGACCAACTAAGAATTCCTATACAAGGGTCAGCGACAGAGGATACATCTGTTAAAACACCAGGAGAAACATCTGCCGGTAAAGTCATTACACAATCGGTTATTAACCAGCCAACTGTACATACTGAAAAGGTGAGCACTGATGGCAAACCTGATGCTCAGAAAGAGAACACTGATGGCAAATCCGATCGAAATACTGATCAGCAGTCCACAGCTCAAACAACAGAAAAATGCACAAGTACTGATACTAATGTGCATAATCAAAAAGGAGGATCAGATAGCAAAACCATTGAGCAGGGAAGAAATACAGAGAAAACAGATACACAATTGGAAGGAAAAGCAAATACTGAGAAAATTATAGACTCTGCTGATCTTAATGTTTCTTCTCAATTGTTGAAACAATATGATCAATTTGCTCAGCAATTAGGACTGCAGGATAAAGATAAAGAGCAAGTAGAGCAGGATGTCGAAATCATTACTGAACATCCTACAGGGCATATTGTATTGAAGATTGAGGATATCCCTTCTTTGGATGTATTTTATAGCCCTAAACATAAAGTTGTTGTTAGAAAACAGAGAAAAAGAAGGAAGATAGATCAGGACATGTTTTCCACTCCACAGGAGGAGTTCATGAATATTGTCTACAAGAATACTGAAGTGAAACCATCTAAGGATCTCACTAAGTTGTCTCAATACGCAGGAGAATATAGTGCTGCAATAATAGATAAAGCTGCAGAAGTCTCTCAGTTGATGACACAAAAAGATCTCCATATAGCTTTTCTTGAAGAACAAGCCAATGAAATTCAGCAAAAGATTGCTCAATTGGAACAACGATTACAGGATCAAGAACTCAAATCTAAAGAGTTAGAAGAACAGCTTACTAAAGAAAAGAATAAGGTTGATGAGAAAGTTTTAGGCAAACAACAACAATTGAATCAAGAAATTTCCAAGTTACAAGATTTGTTGCAAAATGAGAAAAATGCAAAAATCGTACAGGAAAAAGAATTTCAAGCAGCTTTAGAGAGGTTCAAAGATTTCCCTAAATTAATCGAATTCAAATCGGAAGCTCTTGAAGTTAATAAACTATTGTCTCAGCAATTGAATGAATTTTGTGCAAAATTATCACGAGCAGAACCATTTTGTGATATCACATCATCCTTGATCCAAAACATTATTTCTCTCAGGCAAGAAATTGATGATGCTGATGAAAAGATTTCTAAATTTCTTACTTGGCAAGATACAGAAAAAGGAAGAGAATCTAATCTTCCTAGGATAGAAGAAAGACATAAAGAAATCTTGTTTACAGAATGGGAACATCAGATAATGAAAGCTGAGAGAGAAATATCAAGAGCTAGGAGCATGATGAGTAATATAACGCAACTTATCAATGACAACTTGTATTCAATTAATCTCATTTAAAATTGTGTTCCTGGCAGTTTTCCTAAAGTGAAAGAAACCGAAAACAGATGGAAAGAAGAAATGATGAATAAAAGTCAACAAATCAACAAACTTCAAGCAATATCTTGGGAAAATATGTGGACTTATTTAATTAAGCCAAACAATCAACAAATGGCTATTAAATTCCTTTCAAAGGTTGTTGATTGTTTAATTCCAGAATTTTCCGATGCCACATACGCTGGACAGCTACATTCCGAAATGAGTCATCCACCGAGACTTCAAGATATGTTGAAAATTTGCAACTTGGCTACATCAAGCGAGAAAGAAAAGCAATGAATCAGTTTCATTTAAGATAGCATTTTTGTTTTTAATTTGATAGATTGTAGCAGTAGTAGTAGGATTCTGTTTATGTAGTTTCTTATTTAAATCCCTCTCATTCATTTAGAGAGGGATCCGGAATTGTAATATTTTTGACTTGGAGCTTACATTTCTGTACTCCATTTCCTCTTATATTTTATAAAGGATCACATTTGGTGACTTTGTGCTGAAATTATCTTTGAAGTGTTGCATTTCTGTAGCTTTGGATTTGATTTTACATCAGAGTTACTGGATTAGAGTATCATATTTCATTTGAAAGTCTTCAAGATGAATGAGGTATTTCTATCTGTTCGTTGTTGATTTCCTTTGTTATATGATACTCGCTTTAAAATTTGCTATCATTTATATATATTTGGTTTTCATAACATTTCCTTTTTATATCATTTCTGAGTATAATTGAAATGTTATCTTTCATAAGCATATATAGATGGTATACAATGATGAATGCAATATGCTAATATAAATCTGTTTAATTTCTTAAACAAAGTTATCTTTATTCGTTTCTGCACATTTCAATTTAAATAATAATACATTTTCATGGTTATTGTTAAATTGGAACAATCTTAAGTTGTATTCACATATAATTACCCGGGTTAGTGTTAGAATTTCTTTATCAGCATTTAGTTTAATTAGATAGTTTTATTTCAGTCAATTTAGTCCCATTTCCACTCATCTAGATCAACCCATCACCAACCCATTTAGTTATAAGGAAACTGGTCCTTTAAATCCAGTCGGAGCCACCATACCAAACGGAAAAGGAGTTTTCCTAAGGTCCCGACCGGGTGGTTTTCCCCAATGTTTGAAGCAGATATTTTCTAGGCTTCAACAGAACCTACCACTCAGTTTTAATTAAAATGATCTAGCTTGAACTTGACGTTTTGCGGAATTTGGGCTTGAAAGTGGTGTATTTTTTTTTTTAATTTTTATGTGTCTTAAGTTTATTTGTTCTTGCTGTAATTTAACATGTATAAAAGCAACATAATTCAGTAATAAAATCATTAAACACAATAGCAATATAATATAGGAGTTCACCCGAAATCTCATGGGCCACGTCTCCTTTGAGTCTTGTCAACTAGACTCGACTCTTTGGGATTAAAGTAATTGTCATTTTAGAAGTTTCATGCTTAACACCAATGAATACAAAAATGATTCAAAGGGTTTTCCAAATTCTGCAAACTGCTTTAGGCCCCTGTCAACACACTTCCTTCTGTCGGTGCACTAAGCTTCTAAATGGCACAAACTCCCTTAGAATTTTGTTTAAATCACTAAAACCACTTCCCATCAACTTATCAAAGTGAAGAAGTCTTAAAAATGTTCTGAAACCACTTCCATTGGTTCCAAAATCTCTGAAATAGCCAAGTTCACCTATTTTTTCATCAGAAACGGCCTCCGGCTGCTCTGGTTTTTCCTCCATACACTGTCGGCACCCCTGGCACTAAGGTCAAAGAAAACCACTTTGTTGATTTTTTGACCTCTAGAAGTTATCCAAACTTTCTGAAACCTCTTTCATTAGATCTAGAATAAAATTTTCAGTCAATAATGACCACTGGTTCACTGCAAATGGTCTCTAGCTCCCTTGGCTAGGCCCTACACTACTGCTAGCAAAAGTAGGAAAAAATGGCCTCTGGAACTTAAATGAAGCTTTTTGGCTTTCTAATGCTCTCTATAGGCTCTGCAAACCATTTCATAAGATTTAGAACATCTGAATTATCCATTTTAGCCTATTGGAACTCTAGAAAAGGACTCTAACTCCCTTGGTTAGGCCTCAAACTGAATTTGTCTCACGGTGGCCCTGATGGCTCCTTCATCTTCCCTGAAGAAAAATCCTCTGAATATCACTTCAATTCGACCTAAAAACTATTCCAAAGTGTTCCATAGGTCGAAGAGACCTAAAATTGTCCAAACTTTCATCCAATTTGGTTCAATAATGAGAAAGTTATGACCAAAACAAATTTGCCCCAATTTCCTACACTAAATGTGGGGCAACTACCAGTTAACTCCACTAAAAGTGGAAGTTCGCCTAAATTTGGGAGCACCTCCAGAATCTCTGCCATATTAAACTCCACTTAACTAAAGCTTATTTAAATATTAAACCTGAGATTAGGCTCCATAAGCACTCTTAACATTAAGCTCCCACACTGGTCATATGATGAGGTTCCATGGCAGGAGGTCTGTCCCCTCTGTGCTCTGCCAAACCCACTCGGCATTCAAAGTGAAATAATTTATTCATACGGTGTCGATTTTTTGAACCGTTTATGGCACTGGAATCAGGATGACGAGACCTATCCAACCATATTAGTTTCAACCCAATCCTGTAATTTTGAATTTTGAGCTAATCCTTAGGTCCTTGATCCAGTTATGATCACACCTCCCAAATGAGAAGCTTTTGGACCCAAAAATATCTCTTGGACTATTGAAACTAATTTGTACAGCAAATGAGAGTACTGCACCCTCTTCTCTTCAACCTGAAAACACTTGCCTTGCATGGCTAGTGATTTTTAACCACAACTAGAAAGCAATCCACACTTCCCTTCCTCGATGCGCTTATCCTCCTGTCAAGAGTTGCCTTTCTTGCACTCACTTAGAAAATTTCTTGCGAGAAATTTGCAGAAGGAATCTGAACATTGCTGCCTGGATCAATGATCCAAGGTGGCTCAAACATAAGTCGTGCAACATGAGACATCAACAACAAGTCGTCATAAAATGAGCTATACAATTGACACAAAATCAATGTAAAAAGTGTGCAACACAATCGACACAAGTCGACAAACATGTGTGACACAATCAACACAAGTCGATAAAAAACATGATTCATCTTGACAACCACATCTACATGTATCAATGTACAATGAACCTATTTACAGTTCGCTATTTACACATACAACTTCCATGCACATGTACACCTTCAACCGTTCCTTTCAAGTACTAACAAGTACATAATCCCAAAAACATGTGGGTGACTATAAGCACTGAACTAAAAGATATTGCTGCAATATAAGTGAGTATCACACTCATATTTTACACCTCCACCGCAAAATTTTGTAACAACAAAGAAATTCCTTCAACTGAACCGCATTTATATGCAATCTTGCATCAAAATTTTCAATATAAAGACATGCATACAACCAAAATGTGCATATGTACTAAGGAGTATTTCTTACTGTGTTAAGAAGTCCATCCACTTCTTTCTAAGCCACCTCCATGGCGAATTTTGCTGTTGCAACACTTCTTCATGTGAATCTTCCATTTTCACATCAATAATAGAATCCATAGTTCCATTTGTGCCAATATTTCTGTCCTCTCCAAGATTTAGCTAATCAGTAGCTATCCCCAAATCTCAAGCAAACTCAAACAACAATCAATTTGCAAACAGTAAAACAATCAATCTTTTACACTGTTTAAACACCTTTCAAGCTATAAAATCAAGCAACCAAGTACTCTATCAAGCAAGCAACTATTCTCTGATACCAACCTGATCTAAAAATGGTCTGGATAACTTGTATGGAGTTCAAGAACCTACCACTCAATTTTAATTAAAATGATCTAGCTTGAACTTGACGTTTTGCAGAATTTGGGCTTGAAAATGGTATATGTTTTTTTTACTGTTTATGTGTCTTAAGTTTAAACACCATTAAACACAACAACAATATAATATAGGAGTTCACCTGAAATCTCGTGGGCTATGTCTCCTTTGAGTCTTGTCAACTAGACTTGACTCTTTGGGATTAAAGTAATTGTTCTTTTACAAGTTTCATGCTTAACACCAATTAATACAAAAATGATTCAAAGGGTTGATAATACCATTTAACATCCCTCTAATGGCTGTCCAAATTCTGCAAACAGCTTTAGGCTCCTGTCAACACATTTCCTTATGTCGGTGCACTAAGCTTCTCTGAGCTTCTAAATGGCACAAACTCCCTCAGAATTCTATTTAAATTAACAAAACCACTACTTTTTTATCCAAAAAACATCAAACACCAAATTTCAACTGATAAATTACTTAAATCAAGCACAGCATCTCCAAAATAGGCTATCCTCCACAGTTATCCCAGGGTTGCCCAAAGCTTCCCATCAACTTCTCGAGCTGACGAAGCTCTCAAAATGTTCTAAAACCACTTCCATTCTAGTTCCAAAATGTCTGAAATAACCAATTTTGACTATTTTTTCATCAGAAATGGCCTCCGGCTGCTCCGGTTTCGCCTCTATACACTGTTGGCACCCCGTGGCATGAGGGTCAAAGAAAACCTCTCTGTTGAGTTTTCGAACTCTATAATTTATCCAAACTTTTTGAAAACTATTTCATTAGATTCAGAATCAAATTTTCAGTCAAGAATGACCACTGGTTTGCTGCAAATGGTCTCTAGCTCCCCTGGCTATGCACTACACTGTTGCTGGCAAAAGCATGAAAAAATAGCCTCTGGAAATTAAATGAAGCTTTTCGGCTTTCTAATTCTCGCTACGTGCTCTGCAAACCATTTCATCAGATTCAGAACATCTAAATGATCCAATTTAGCCTATGGGAACTCTAGAAAAGGATTCTAACTCCCCTGGTTAGGCCTGAAACTGAATTTGTCTCATGGTGGCCCTGATGGCTCCTTCATCTTCCCTAAAGCAAAAGCCTCTGAATATCACCTCCATTCAACCTAAAATCTTTCCCAATGTGTTTAGGAGGTCGAAGAAACCCAAAATTGATGAACATTTTGTCCAATTTGGTTCAATAATGAGGAAGTTATGACCAAAACAAATTTGGCCCAATTTCCTCCACTAAATGTGGGGCAACTGCCAGTTAACTCCACTAAAAGTGGAAGTCCACCTAAATTTTGGAGCACCTCCAGAATATCCGCCATATTAAACTCCACTTAACTGAAGCTTAATTAAATATTAAACCTGAGATTAGGCTCCTTAAGTGCTCTTAACATTAAGCTCCCACACTGGTCATATGATGAGGTTCCATAGGAGGAGGTCTGGCCCCTCCATGCTCTGTCGAACCCACTCAACATTCAAAGTGCAATAACTTATTCATACGATGTCCATTTTTCGACCCATTTGTAGTGTTGGAATGAGGAAGACGAGACCTATGCAAACATCTTTATTTCAACCCAATCATGTAACTTTGAAATTTGAGCTAATCCTTAGGTCCTTGATCCAATTCTGATCAACAGGGACTCCTAGGTCTCTTATGAGTTATCAAAGGGGGGAAGGTCTTGAAAATAGAATCCACCATTCTAAACCAACTCTATTATTCAAGGCTTGAAACCATATATAAGGGGAAAACATTGCAAAATAAGAGGAAGGGATAAGATGGGCTCACTCTCGATTTATTATGGAAAGTTCCATGGGATCTTGCCATTGGCCATGTGAATTCCATGTAGGGTCCCACAATTTTTGGACTCATATTATGTTAACGTGGCAGTGCCACATGGACTACACATGGATGCCATATGCTAGTATTGTGATTATGTGGAACTACATGATGATGATACTATGTGGTCTATATAGGAGCTATGTGCATACCACATGGTAGTTCAATGTTGATGTGGCCATAGTTGGTTGGTAAAACCTCTAAAGGGCATAAATTTTAATCTCGGAGTCAGATTAAGATAAAATCTCTATCCCTGAAAATATATGTATGAGTTGATTGCAGTCGTGGAATAGGTTTAAAGTTTTAATTACATTGTAAAAAGAGTAAATTTGAGATCCCATCTTCAAAATATAACTTGTAGGCTGAGTTAATTCATTAAGTAACACTCCCACAAACCAACATGGTACAAGGGGGTTGGAGGGAGTCTTACATGGGTTAAAAGTTTAGGATCACTATCAGTGAGGATAGGGTCATCAAAATAAATAACAAAATGATTATGAGAAGATTTATACTTTATTGGTGTAGACATTGGGGTCAGAATTACATCCAATGAAGCTAATGTTTAAATGAAAGTAGTCTATTTTATAATAGCAAGCTCGAGGATCTTGTTTAATATGATAGAAAGATTTATTAAGGTGATAAGTAAAGTTGGATTCACTTTGAACATATCTAGGATGTTGTTCCATTTAAATTCCTTCTTGTATATTCCCGTGTAAGAAGGTGTATTTAACATCCATCTAACGGACCTCTCTTCCATGTGAGGTATCAAAGGCTGGAACAATGTAGGTGGAATTCATTTTCATGATAGGAGGCAAGGTTTCATTGTAGTCAATTACTTCAAATTAACAGAATCCATTATAAACTAATTGATACTTATTTCTTTCAACACTTCCATATGATGCATGCTTAGTTTTGTATACCCACTTATATATGACAAGTTTTCCTCCCTTTTGAAAAGGTGCAAGTTCCCAAGTATCATTCACCATCAAGGAAATATATTCTTTATTCACTATTTTTTTCCAATATGTATGCCTGAAGATTTTTCAAATTATTTCAAATCATGTTTCTTTGAAACTTGAGAAGAAAGAGAGATTACGCTTTGGAACTGTGAATGAGTATAACATTGATCTGTAGGATTATTGACAAGGTAACCGACTAGTTGACATGTTGAATGGACCCATTTGGGAAGTTGTGGTGTTGGTGTCAATTCTTATTCAATTGAATCATCTAGAGGAATGTGCATCATAAAAGGTATATTTTTGTCCTCAATGTCATCATTTGAAAAAGAGACAAGGATAGGAAGGTGACACAAATTTCAAATATATCTTGCAAGCCAAAGAGGGAACAACCACTAAATTAGGCACATAGAACTATACATTTTTGACAATTTAACATCTCTTTGATTAATTATTTCATTGGATTTAGGTTTGAGAAGTCTATGATATTTTACACCTTCATATTATCCAACCAAAATACACTTCCCAATTCTAGGATGTAAATATTTCCTTTTATCATTAGGAATGCAAGCCCATTCTATACTACCATAGATAGAAAAGTGGATTACACCTAGATTAATGTTATCCCATGATTACATTGACATTATATTATATAAATTATTAAATTATTTCTATGAGTGTGATTTAATATTTAATTTACACAATTGATTGGTTTTTCCCATTAACGAATACTTAATCCCTTATATTAAATCACGTGATTAGCTATTTCTTGTAATGTATTATTATTTATTTTAGCAACACCATTTTTTTGTGGTGTATATGGAGTACTATATTGAATTTGAATTCCATATTTAGTGTAATAAGTATATTTTTGACATATCCACCTCCATTATCTATTCTTTACTTTTGTCGTTAATGTACAAATTATTGTTCTACAAGGGCCTTGTAGGCCAAGATAAAGTCAAAAGATTCTCTTTAAAATTTTAAGGAATAAACTTAAGTGAATGTAGAGAAGTCAAAAATGAATGTTAAGCGGTAATTTAACACATAGAAATAAGGAGAAGAAAGTGGACGACATAAATCATTGTACAGATAATTTGTAAAAAGCAGCAGAGGCTGATACAGAGCAAATGACACTCCTCATCTCGAGAAGGTAACATGGAAGGAAAGAAAATGACACAAAAGATACATTTTTACCAAGTAACACACCCAGAAATGGCAAAGACAAAGTGTTACCTAGACATTAATGTTCTCTTTGCATGGGCCTAAATTAGATTATGACCCATTTACTACTAGATGCTTACCCAGTAACTAGACAATGTTATAGCTACTTACAATTATGCAGGGAGCATTCATTTCTAAGTGTCTCAGCTTTACAAGGGTAATTCTTGTGTTTAAGTGTCGGTCTTATTAGGTCATTTCTTCCTTCATGTACCTTCTCAGCTAAGATGATGAGAGGTCATTTGGCACATGTATTTATGGAAGGCATGCCAATAGGCATATTTTTCAAATATGTCCTAATGTTGTTTTCCAAGAACACAATTGGAATAAACACGATATTTTCAAATAATATGAGGAATACCAGTAATAATATTTTTATTACATATTTGTTGCAATAAATGATATTTTAGATGATCAAATCACTTATGTTAATTTTTTCTCAAGTTTTATTGCTATTCGAAAATAAAAGCTGAGGGAAATATGATGACTCGAATATGTGAAAATTGTATAGTCGGATAATATCATGAACTATTCTAGTAGAAAGTACATTCTTAGGATCTTTTAAATCCTTAATGACAAATTGGTGAAGTGGAAAAACCATTTTTTTACCTTCACCTAAATGAGTGATTTGGTATACTGATAAAAGGTTGTGTGGAAGAGTTGGAAAACATAATAAATCATTGGAATCATAATTATCTTCTTGAACCATTCCAGAACCTACAACACTAAGAGATATATCACCAACAAATATTTGTTTCATTTTGTAAACATTTAGAGTATAAAATATGGTTTTATCCTTAGCCATATGATAATATGTTCCAAAATTAGTAAGCCACTCATAAGAAAAAGAAGTAGAGGTTGTTCTGAAGGAGAAACTATAATTAAAAAGTGCATGTCCATGAAAAGAAGTGGTAGAAGAAGAATCAAGACTAATTTTCTGTTTTTCATTGTTGCTTTCAAGTCCTCTATTGTTTTAAAACATTTGGACTCTAGATGGCCATATTTACCACAATAGTTGTAATGCTTGTCAATATTCTTACTCTTTGATTTTTTTCCTTTGTTAACATTAGGAGTGGATATTGAGACACTTAATTTTCTTATTATGGTGAATATTTTTATTCTTTTGACATTTGGTTTACACTTCTATTGAACCAATAGGGCTTCCCTAGATGTATGTGCAAGGATAATCACTGCAATATGCAAGAGATTTCCTTGTTCTCTAATTAGAGAATATAAAAAGGAATTATGAGGGGGATGTTGCCACATAATGTTATATTTAGAAATATTAAAATAATACTTAAATTATCATATTACAAAATACTAATAATAAACAAACAATGTTGTCCGTAAATAAAATACTTCAATTTCCACCTTAATTTTAGATCATATTTTATATAGAGAGATAAAGTAATTGGAAGTAAAAATAGTTTAATTCCTTTTAGTATAAGGAACATATGTAGTTCATTTAATACTTGATATGGAATTATTGATACTACATGATTCTGTCGAGAGGCGTTCTCTAGCCCAACATGGAAGAGATGTTGCCGTGCCATGTAAACAATAGTGGGTTTTGAATTTTGATTTTTGAAAACCTATGGTTTTTCCCATTGTGTTTTTAACACAAGCATTTTTTCAAGATATTATTTGCTAATGTAGCCTATTTAAACGGGTGTGTAATGTTCTTTTAAAATCACAACTTTAAAATTTTCCCAATTTACAGTATACGATATTTACAGTTTTTCCCCTGGATATAATTACATATATACTTTAATCATTAAAATAGATAAAACTATATTAAAATATTTATATTATTACACTAATATAAATTTTTTTATATAATTATAAATTTATCATTAAATAAACTATTTTTAATATAGAAATATTGAACTAGCCTAGATCCATCTTAACTTTGGATCTATCGAGTGCTGAAAGGGAATACATATCTAGAGGTGCAAACCTTTACTAAAGTTTTTCACTCAGAAAAAAGGTTTCACACTGATGTGTTTGATTATAGATCTGACGCTAAGATGGAACTAGATTGGTTATAAAACATTTGGACTCTAGACGCCCATCTTTCCCATAATAGTCACAATGTTTACCAATCCTCTTACTCTTTGTTTTTGGTCCTTTGTCATGATTGGGAGTAGAGTTTCCTTGAAAGATTTTGATAGCATTATTTTTCTTGTTGTAATGAGGATGTTTATTCTTTTTATTCTTGCCTTTATATTTCTATTCAACCATTAGGGCCTTCCTAGATGTACTTGTAGTGATAATCACTACAATATGCAAGAGCTTATCTCGTTTTCTAATTAGAGAATCTTAAAAGGAGTCAAGAGAAGGATTTTTATAGGACATAAAGTGTTCATACAAAAAAAGAATAAGTAGAAGTAGGATTTGAAAGAACAAAATGTATTCAATGTTCATCCTCTAGATTAACTCGTCATTTTTTAAGAAAATGTCTAAGTGTTTTCAGCTTAGATAAATACTCTTCAACTTATTATAAATCATTACGACTTAAATTTATGAATTTATTTTCAAGTAGGTTTGATATAAGAATATTACGTTCACAAAATATCTTTGTCAACTTTTCCTAATATTTATTTTGATCATAGACTCCTTAAATATGTAATAAAAAATAAGGAGAAACAGACATTGCAATTAATCCTTTTTTTTTCATTACTATTATCCCATTTGGCTCTCTTATCATCATAAATGTGGCCATTTCTTATCCCAAGGTAACATAGTACAATCCTTTACACCCTAGTACATCTTCCATCTGAGATTTCCTTGAAAAGTAGTTGGTATTTGTAAACAAAAGTTCACTTGGATTAGCCATATTAAAATATGCAATAATATGATTTCGAAAGTTGATATCGACTATCTAGATGGAAAGCTCTATAAAAATTGGTTGTTGAAAGAAAAACACCAAAATTAGACTTCAGATGTGAAAGTTATGCAATTTTTAATTAAAGGCGTTAACTGTAGCAAAGAGCCATGTGGTAGATAGAAGTTGGCCCACTAGGTGATGGATGTTGATGAGAAAGCTAGCTTTACCGATAAGCTCACTTTTACAAATAAAATACTTTATAAATTGAACTACTTTTATAAAACAAGTGAGAAGAATTTTTACATTAAAGTTACTTTATAAATGAATGTTGCATGCAAAAAGGAAAAAAGAAAGAAAAAGAAACTTATTGAAAAATTACAGTTTTTTTTATAGCGATTCAGTTTTATATTAAATGTGAAATACACTTTAAATAAAATTATGAAATAATTTAAGTTTGCACAACCAATTTTAAAAACTAAATAAAAAAGATATTTCAATTCAAGATCTCTAACTAAATAAATTAACTTTTAACCAAATGAGCTAGTGCAAAAGACATGACAATAGTAGTAAAAAAAAGTGTTGATGTTGTTGTTGGAGCTCTGTCTTGAACTACATGCTTATTAGGAAACAATTTCTCATCCAAAACTAAATAAAAATTCAAAGGAAATTCAAAAACAAAACAATTGAGGTCAGATCTTGGTAAGATTATCAGGGAAATGTAACTTTTATCTCTCTTTTTGATTCTCGAGATTGGACAAAGAACATGACAAAAAGTAACATAGAAAAATTCTTCCCGCTCTATTTTTATTTTGAAAGATCTCATAAAGCACATGGAAAAGATAAAAAATAGACAATAAAGAGTAGCGAACGAGGAAAATTATTGGAAAATTTAAAAGTGAACTCTGTAAAATAATATTTTTAAAAAAGTGTATTTGGATTGTATACCTTTGGATCTAACCAAAAACATTTTATCTTTGGAAAAAAATAAACTTATTAGATAAAACAAAATGTGTTCTTAGGTGAAAAATGTGTTTCAAACACAATAGAATAGTTGATTAGGGAAAAATGGTACAAAAATAACATTTCTCAGAATTGTAGTAGCACGTGCTCAATATCTCTATCACCAGTTGTAGTATATTTTAAAATAGGATTTGATACAATGTTGGGGTAAACAAGGTATTTTATACATGATGAACACCTTCAATATTCACTCACACAATTAGATAATAGATTAGAACCCTAGTATATTTATGTGGCTAAAACCCTCTAAGTTTCCTGACCAATGCAACCACTTGTGGACACTTTATTAAAGAAAGATAAAATATTCTACATAAGGTAATTTTGACAATTGATCATCAATTGTGACGCATCATGCTATTTAAATAGAAATGATGTACCAATCGAGTGTTAATACAACGATCAACAGCCATTCGTATTAAAGAGAATATGAGTCGTCAAATCACTCGATGTTTAGAACATATCATGATTTTAAGACTACAATGCAACTAATACATATGAAAATTCACACTTAGAAACACACTTTTACCTAATAGACACATTAGATAAAGTCAAAAACTTAACACCTAAGTGTCTAAATATCCTAACAAGATCTTCGCAAGAAAATAAGAATCTTCTCAAATTTTTATCCAATATGTGTTTGAATGTTTATACTAACAAATTGAAAGCCATAACAATTAAATACAAAACGATCACATATGAAATTTTGTATATGGAAACATCTTTGACGAAGTTTCTTCATATATATATATATCTTAAATAGGTGTCAACTAATAATTATATCATTGAGAAAATAATATTTAAAGGGTAGAATTCATATTATGAGCTTGAGAAAAATTGTAAATCAAAAGATATTTGGATTTGGGATTGAAAAAATTCTTTTTAATGCTCTTGTTCACCATATTATTTTACATGGATGTGAGGTTGGGGGATGCAATATCTCTAAAGTTTCGTGGAGAAAGATAAAACAAATCCAAACTCATTTTATAACATATAATTATACAATTAAAGAAAATGTGCCCTATCATATCCTCCTCATCGAAGCTAGCCATTCCCCCATGAAGGGCATGGCTATAACTCTAGTCAAAACCACCTTCACTTCAATGAAAGATGACAAAAGGATTTTCAATTTTGGCTAAACCCGTAAATGAAGAAAGAGATCATAGTGTGGAATTTAATTATAATATTAAAAATATTATTATATCAAAGTTAAAGGAGAAATTTTGATCCTATAGAGGGAAAATAATAATAATATATTATAGGGAGATTGTATATCTTAATATTGAAAATAGAATCTCCCTTGTGACTAATATAAAGAATTAAATATCTACATTGGTAAGATAAAAACATATTCATATAAGATTCATAGTAAAACTTGCATTGGTTAATTCTTAAAACACCATGGGATGAAAGTCTCTCAACTTTGTGATATTAAAAGGAATAAAGGCAAAATAAATTCTCTTAGGTTTTTCATCATATTCCCATATTAAAATAGATTTCAACTTATTTATCGTATTTCAAGCCTTCCTAATTTTAACCTAACAAAACAATAGTGATATTTAATCTTGAAAAATATTTCTTAAAATCATTCTAACATATAAATACATCTCTAAAAAAATTTAGAATTCTTACTTTCTTGACCTGTAATAAACCAAATTCAAACTTCATGAATGTAATCCTCATCGTATTTTAACCAGTTCATTATAAATTTCTAGCTTGTTTGCAATTCAGCATAAGATTTTTAACATATGAAAAAAAACCTAGAATTAACGTATTATAAATTCAAAAACAATATATGAGTGATAAATATTCATGGAAATAAATCAATACAATTAAGCATATGATATCATTTATAACTTTCACATAACTAGAAGCATACGACATCATATATAAATCAATTACTAAAATTTCAATATATAAATTTGTATTTTTTTATTAAATGAAAAAAATTGTAAATCTGATTTTTCCTTTTTGAATAATTTTAAAAATCTCTCAATTTAAATTAATGCTATTAACCCTCGATCCGGGTGAGAGTTGGCATAGTGGTCTTCGTGGGATCCAAGTCAAGGATAATGTAATAATGAAGCATAAAGTAAGGTGGCCGGATGTTGAACGTCATTTATCTCCTTGCATGCGTAAGGTGGCAATGAACGTTTTAAGGTGTTTCAGATTATCAAGCTCGAACCATAATTGTTGTTTGGTTGTCTGCTGCGGGTAAGTGCCTTCGCTAGGTTGGAAGAGCGGTTTTGGAAAGGTGGCTCCTGCGCATCCTTGGCTCCCAGTTGGCAAGCGATTGATGTGGGGATATATCACTTCCGGCTTGGTATATCTCTCGTGCCTATCCTTCCCTCTGCTGGTCGGGTGACAACTCCGTCAGGCTCCTTCACGATTGGTATTGGACTTCTTATGGTTTTTTTTGGGTACCGTTCTATGGTCTGCTATTTAACCCTATGGTTCAGCTCTCTTCTCTCAAAAGGAACACAGGACGGGGTAACATGCCTCCCTATGTCCGTCAGTTGATATCTGGTTGGGAAACGAAGATAAAAGCAACAATATTAGAACACTGATTTGGAATTGGAGGAATGGTTGTCTTTATTCCAAGATCGTGGTCATTCTTGTGGCAGATACACTCAGTTCCAACCATTTTTTTATTCATACGGGTTTATAAAGAACATTGTGGAAAAAAAAATTATGATCAGTTCTGTTGGGCCATCCAAACCAGATTCAATCTTCAAGGACATTCACAGGGAATTTCAATTGATCCAACGTTAAATCTAACTCCAAAATGTTCGCCTCAGAGAGATTGAGAAGCACATCACTTGCCTTTCCAGGTAGAGTTGTTGGGTTCAAGTGGCAAAGATCCCATGTCTATTGACGAATAATCAAATGATTAGCAAGGTCATGTTTTGTGAAAATTTTGTGTAGTTTATATGCTGGTTTTAGAATCTTTCAGTTTATGTTTTAGATCTATAGCTATGAGCAATATTCAGGATATTCAAACTTGTATTTCATTGCTTGACAATTTAAGAACCTTTAAATTTTGGATGGATTACAATATAGTTAGATGGCCAAAAAACTTTGCTTCCCAATAAGCAAATTGAAGCCTAATAATGTACATTTTATTTTCTTTTTGAAAAAAAGAAAAAATCTATCAAATTTACCAAAAATAAATAATAATTAATATTATTAACACCAAAATTATATTCTTTTAAAATTTAAAATTAATATTATTAACTCCAAACTTAATATTCCTTTAAAAAGACCGTATTATTTATCATGCATATAATATTTTACCATGTACAAAACATTTGAAGGGGTTGGAACTTGATTGCGTTGGTTTCAGTGGTAGAATGAGGCATTGGTTTAGTTAAAAGGGATATCTTTCGTTTGCAGTTGTATAAATGTGCAGATAAATATTTTTTGAGCACAATTGAAAATAATTTATAGTAATTATTATTACAAATTTATAATAATATTAAAATAATAAATTTATTGTGAATCTTTTTATTTTTAAATAAAGTTATAAAAATTTTGAATTAGATTTATTTTAAATATTTTAAGTAATGATAATATTTTCTTTATTCAACTTATTTTTATAATAATTATTTTTAAATTTAATTATTAAAACAAAAATTTTTATTATTTATCACTAAAATAATTTTAAATACTAAAACACATCTTCATTTTTATATATATATCTATAATTTAAAATATTCATTTTTTTCTTATATTTATTGTTTTTTTTTTTAAATCAACCATTTTATTAATTCTTGGGAAATTTACATTGTAGTGAGCATAGTCTCAAAATAGTAAGGGCCTTACTCCTATCAAATTTGTTGAAAAGTATCGAACCCAATATCAATAGCCCATATCAGAAAACAAAATACACCCCACCCTCATTATTAACCATCTGAATTCTCGGGAGCCTAAGCATCTACTACCCACTATGAGGCCGTGAAATGCCTTATGAACAGGAGATTCCATGTGTGCCATTAGCCTTTGAAAACTATCCATTTGCTAGTGGAGCTTCTAAATACCTCTTCTAAAAGAAACCTCTCAATCAAAAATATACCATTTATTATGTTGAATATCATTCAAAAAGATAATATGTGCACTAGGAATTACAACCTCTCCAACACGCGAACCCCGGGCGCGGGCCCACAATATGTGAAATCACATATCCCCACTCAACTATTGAGTGTCTTTTCCAGGTTCACAAGCTAACCCACACCAGTCCCAGATTACACCACACAAATCTCCCTCCAATCACAAGATACTCCACCCACTAACCCAATTAGGCCTTGCCTCACCAAAAATAGAAAAACCTCGATTGATAGCTCCTTATTTCCTTGGCACTTAACAAAGATGATGTAACACCTTGTTTTAATTTACTTATTGGTTAATAAACTTGTTATGGCACATTTTGAATGATTAATGAATAAGGGTATTCGTTAACAAGACTTGAATATATTATCTTTTGTGTTTTTCGAAAAAAGAGTTAATTAATAATTTCCTTGAGGAAAAAGAAGGAAGTAACTGATTGGTAAATGATTCCAAGAACCCTGGGTAAAAAGGTTGAGACAGTTCTAACCATTATCTTCCCAAAAATGATTAAAAGGAATATCCTAAGAAGGGAAGGGGTTCTATGCAGAAAGGATGTTGGGGTTAAGAAACAGGTTGTTGCTATGATATGCAGAGAGGACGTTGGGGTCAAGAAACAGGTTGTTTCTATGAGTTATCCAGAGCTGGTGGGGAGACTAGTGGAGCTCAGGAATTACCCAAGTGAAGT
Organism: Pinus albicaulis; assembly: GCA_034641835.2. Lineage (NCBI taxonomy): Eukaryota > Viridiplantae > Streptophyta > Pinopsida > Pinales > Pinaceae > Pinus > Pinus albicaulis. The sequence goes on along the minus strand of CM076580.1, from coordinate 119,185,146 downwards.
AAAATAGGATTTTGATATGGAGGTCTAACTTCTTGTCTCAGAGAATTACCTAGGCCTTGGTGAGGAGAAAGGGTGCAGTAGAGGACGTGATTGCCTCGCTCAAGGTTGGGAGGACTATTAGTTACTGGAAGAATCCTCTGAGATAGGTATTTAAGTATATTGTATTTATAGTTTAAATATTAATAACAGCAAGAATAAGCCTTACTATAATGTTATAATTGTTACAGGCAGTGTTTACTGTAAGTTGCAATTATAAATTATTTTATGTTAGATTGTTTCAGGTAGTGTTTACTGTATGACACAATTATACATTATTCTCTGTTATAATGATTATAAGTAGTGTCCATTGTAAGTAGTAAATGTGGAATTACAACGATAGGAGTATATTCAATAAACTCTGTAAATCCAACTTATGACAAAACTTATATTTTGTCTAACAATCTAGTACTAATATATTCAAAAGCATTGACAGATAAATTGATTTCATGTCATTAAATTAGAGGATATCTTACAAAGAGCATAGCAAACAGTACAACAAGATAATACCGATAGTAGGGTTACTATTCAGTGAGAATTCAAGGGTTTAGTCCTATGGCTTTAGTACCCAGACTCGAGGGATGGGTCTGGTTTCATGTCCCTTGAGCCAATGACCCGCGATATATATATATATATATATATATATATATATATATATATATATATATATATATATATATATATATATATATATATATATATATATATATATATATCCCTTAAGAAAGTAGTGAAAAAGTTGAGAGAATAAGCAAGATTGCACATAAGTAAAAGAAATAATGTTTCAGAATTTCTTTAACAAGTAATGCACAATAAAGCTTGACATCAACCAGAAAGAATATAGCTGTAGAGTCTGGAAATGGACAGAATAGACAGTCCTCATTTATATAAAGTATATACCTCTTACATTATTTTTTTACTGAAATAGAGTTATGAAAAAGAAACAAGTCTAATGCCAGAAATTAATACATGCAGGAGGAACCAAAAGACAAAACATAGAGTCACGACAATCGACTGAAAGTCAGAATGATCGACTAAGCACCTAAACAAAATACACTTAGAAATAAAATAAGGAATGAAGACCTTTCTTCTGTCATATTAGATACAAAGAAATTAAATAAGCATAAAACTGAATAGTTCTGCAAAGTGGACCGAGCCCTGGTAAAACCCCTTTGTAAACAATAGCCAGAGAATAGAAAAATTCATGGCTACGCTAAAAATGTTTCATGATAGAAAAACCCCAAGTCCCTGTAAGAGACAGAGGGGTTACCGTGATTATAAACATGAATAAACCCAGCTATTAATTACATAACCATAGTAACAATGAATGGGAAGAGAGCCTACCAGTAAGGGAACTCATAGGGATCTTGAGAATGTCCTGCTGCCAACTTTGACTGGCATCTAGACCCCGCGTTCACAACTGTAGTTGTGGGGTTACGACCATTGAAGAGTAACAATACCCAAGATAAAAATGTAAACATAACATAAGCTAATGACTGTCAAAATGATTACCTGATGTGTTGAGGAAGTCGGGAAGGTCCGTGTGGTCTCTCTACCTACTAAACATAGTTAGTATGCCTCTTTGCGACGGAGATGAACCCTGAGATGCCAAGAGAACCAGTAAGAGGAATAGAGCGTTACAAACACTCTCATTACCATACTGTAATGGAAAGAAAAACAAAACGGAAAATGAATTGCAGGAAATAACCCAAATGTAATGACCAACAGAGATTAAGATGAATAGTAATAACTCTGTGGACCGGAAAGAAAAATACAGCATGGTCATACCGGCGGGAAACACCGTGTTGCAGAGGAAGTCATCTAGTGATAGACATAATAAGAAACCAAACCTGCAGAGCTGAAAACCTGATCTCAGCGGCAAAAAAAATGAAAACACATACATGAGGATGGGGCAAGTGGTTACCCTAACAATCCTTCCCTGTGTCTGCACCATTTATCTCCAAGGATAAGAATCGGACGAACAGAATAAACCCAAGGGCAGAGCGCGGGAAAAAGTGCAGCCAAAGGTGCGAACAGGTGGAGGTCAACACAATGATCGAGACATGCAATATTAAAAAAATTAACACCTCCTCATAAACAAGTGTATCGGCAATCAAATCCTTTGCAATTGATAATATATGCAGCGATATCTAAAGTATGACAAAGGAAAATAAAATGTTATAGAAAATACAATCAGCGTGGTAAGGGTATACGGAAAATTAATAACGAACATTGTATGAATTCCAATGGGATCACCCGAGCCCAAAAAGTGTGTTATTATGTTAAACATACAAACCCTTGGAATGACATTATAAATATATGTAGACTCTAGAGTTTGAGAGCTCATGTATTAGTTAGTCTTTTAATTATTGTTTTAGGATGATTACTAAAGTTGAAAATCATAAGAATGACTATATGTATACTTTAAGAATAGTGTTTTCATAGTAGATGAAAAGATATATGGTATTGTTATAGTAGATGAAAATATATATGTAAATCACAAAATTTTAGTAAATAATGAAATGGAATAATGTGTTTATACTTGAGAATATAATGCCTATAGTAATAAGTAAAAAAAAAAAAAAAAAAACTTTTTATGTGGGTAGAAGTAAACATTGTGGTGGTTACAACTAAAGATGATCACCCGGGATTGTCCACTAACCTTCATAAACTCCACAGCTCATCCGAGATTGGCCACCAACCTTCATACTCAACACCAGAAACGTAACTTCCAAAATGGACGTAGCAGATAGAATCGACTGCCCTGTCGTGTGATATTTAAAATACATGGATGAACGCTCAAGGCCACCACAAGAGAGAAAATCAAAGGGAAAGGAAACAAAACATCGTTTAATTTATTTTTTTAATATTTTAATATTTTCCTTTATATTTGTGGTTATTTTATTGCATAAAACCCAATTATAATTATATTATTAAAATTACTAAAGGTGAAATAATAATATAAAATAATTTCAATTAAATCATATATATTTTTACATTAAATATTTTTTTTACATTTAAATTATAAATGGATAAACATGTTTTTTTTGTTTTTTTTAATATTGTGTATTAATTTATATAGCATAGGAGACCATAGACTTCCTAAGCTAGCTTTAAATTCCAGCCAAAACCACCTAAGGTTTAAACGAGGTTCGTATAAAGACATGAGGGAACCATTGGATATCGACGAGAATGTTGCATTGCAAAACATTAATAACATTTAAAAAATTGTTACTTCTAAGTTCAAAGAAAAAATGTGGTGTGAGAAAGATCTAGCAGCTAAAAGAAAATTAAGATATTATAAGGAGGTCATCAACCCCACCGTAGAAGATCAAAAGTATCTCTCTGTTTTAACTAGCTCAAAGAAGAAAATTAATATAGCCAAGATTAGAACGAACTCTCATGAGCTCCATAGTGAAACAGGTCGTTGGATAGTTCCTACAACACCATGGATGGAAAGGATCTGCCATCTCTGTGATAATATGAACATCGAGGATGAAAATCACTTCCTCTTGGAGTGCCCCGCTTATAACCACATTAGAGCTCAATTTCATAATCTTTGTTGCAATAGTGACCTTCCTAGCCTTTTAAGATGTCAAAATTATAATGAGTTGGGGAAGCTTCTCTCCAAGCTTTTTGACCATAGGGATAAAATCTTAAATCAAACTAAATAACTCTTTTCTTTAGGTCTGATAGACCAAAGATTGGTCTTAATGGACGTTAACCATCATCATCATCATCATCATCATAATTTTAAAGAGATTAATTTCTTTTGGATTACATTGAACTAAAAAATTCTTAAATGTTAGAAATTAAAATAATTTGTCAATTTTATAACATTAATACAATTTAATATTAATATAGATAATTTCAAAACATTTATATAAATAATCTAATAATAAAATACGTATTTTAAAAATATATATATAAATAGATATGCTAATTTAATAAATTTTTATACAATTATGAATAATTATTAAGTGGATGATATAGTTTTAATCTATTATAAAATATTTATGGAATATTTCTAGTGGTAGTGATGATAGAGGGTTAAGATCTATATAGAAGGTAGGTATATCATATTTTTCAATTTAATTAAAAAAAATTCATGTCCACATTTGTCATTGAAATGGTATGCCTTATTGCTACTTTATTATTTTTTTCTAATCATAGATATTTTTTAATCTATATTTGTTTTTCAATTTAATTAAAAAAATGTAATGTCCACATCTCTCATTGAATTTTTGTTTCTTATTGTTACTTTATATATATATATATATATATATATATATATATATATATATATATATATATATATATATATATATATATATATATATATAGATATATAGTGTGTGTGTGTGTGTGTGTGTGTGTGTAAATTTATAATTTAGTTATTTTTATGATTTTCTTTTAATTTTTGCAAAGTGAGATGTATTATGAGGAAATTATTCATGTCTATTATGTATTCTTAATGATGTGATTAATCTAAAAGACATTTATCTAGATTCTTCCCCCTCGAATTTGGATATATTTTCCTATACATGAGTTGGTATCTATTCCTTGTATATAGCTGCAAAGCTCTCTATTCATTGTTGCATACAATTTTCGCCTCTATCAACATGCTCCTCATAGTAGATAAACCATCTTCTAACTCTAGCTCTCATTATGGGAATTGTGGGAGCTCCAAGTGGATTTTGTGTGGCTAGACAAACCCATTACTAAGAAATAAACTGTACTACATCCTAGGTCCACGTCTTCCTCTCACTGGATTGATTTATAGTCAATATGTCAGCCTTTTTAACTAAGCGCTAGTCTTGTCATCACATTATACAGTTCCAAAATGCATCACCACCATGACCAATGCCACCCTCTAACTTGCATACCCAATGCACGAAGGTTGACTAGGAATTGGATCTTCGACCTACTAATCCTTATATTTCCACCAACTTGCTTGTGGTGTTTTTCTGTCCGACATCTCACCGTGCCATTTCCCCAAATTCTAGATGCTTAAATATTTCTCTTTCAGTCTACCCCTAAAATTCCCAATTATTCCAAAGGAAATTCACCTGACATGGGACGAGAATTATAATAATATTGAATGCCTATTTCACCAAAATCTTCTAGCATAACTTCATTTGTCCAACATTCCCTGGTTTATGTACCTCTGATGTCCTTCCAATTTCTATAAATTGAAACCATCTATGTCTACACAAACTACCTGCATAGGCCTCCCACCCTGGGAATCAAACTTATCCATAGACACAACAACGACATGCCCTAAACAAGTAGGAACCTATAATAGGAACAAAGAACCAATGATGGGAAGGAATATTACCTAAATATGAATTTGATTTCCTTCACATGAAGAGTTGGGGGTAGGAAACCTTTAGCAAAAATAATTGTGCCTCTACCACTTTATATATAGACATTTTCCTCTTCATCTAAGGACGTTTCCCTATACTACTTCTATTCCCCCCCTCTGAATTATAAATTCTCCAAAACAAAAGCCCAAATACATAAACAACACGTTCCTCCTCTCACTACACTTGCAGTTGCGAGAAGAGAGACTTTTCTTAGAAATTTTTCTACCAACTCTTAAACTCCATGCATATTCTCCCCTTATACCAACTTAAAAGATATATGAGTGTCCTATCATCTTCAGACTCTAGGCCTCACCTTGCATTGAATACCTATATGCTAAACATAACTACATGATACTACTTCGCATGAATTTTTCTTTAACCAACATATTATTGCCATAATTTCATTCCTAGGATCAAGGATGTTTTGATTTCCTTTGTCATGAGTACTACACTTTCCATGGGCATAGTGCCATGACTCCCTACCTATTGTTTTTGTGGGGAAGTGACACCTCACCCTGCTTTCCATGTTGCTCACTGCATCCCGGTAAAAAACATTTAGATATTACTTAACCCTATATATTGAAATATTTTATTTATGATCTCAAAATGGAAAAAATATCGTCCTCTGAAACTTTTCTTGTTTGATAAACTTGGGTCTTTAAATGAAAAATCATTTTGCAACTTCTTCAAATATGAGTGGTTAAGTTTTCACATGAACTTAAAAGTGAAAAAAATTCATATGAAACTCAATATGACAAACATGCAGAGAAGAAATGCCTCCTAGAAGTTTTATCTGCTAACTATCCTACAAATTGGAAAAACTGGCTAATTGAGAAATGAATTCTGCCTTTTTCTAACCTCCAAGCGACAATTTCTCCTGGGACTGATAAAAATCCCTCCACAAACAGTGCAAATTTTCATCTCTTTAAAATGCGCCATAAGTCTTTAGCACCACATTTTTAGCCTCGGTCTTAAGCACGTGGGCGCCATTTGTCTAGGGGCCAGGCTATGCGCCTGCCCCTCTACTTCGAGTGTTGGTCATATCATGTCAATAGGACCAGCAGCCAGGGCTTAATGACCCACCCCCTTCGGTTTAGAGCTAACTCTAGTCATGTGGTATTGAAAAGGACCGGGGTCCTGGGGTAGCTGCCTGGCCCCGCCGCTTTTGCCTCCACCTGTGGTTGTATGGTGGCCAATAGAATAGGGGGTCAGTGGCTATCCCCGAACCCTCCACCATAGTCACCAAATCCTCCATGCCAGGATCGTGTGGGTTCCCATATGGTCTGGGTCAGGGATTAACCTCCCCACCCCACTCCCTTCTACTGTAGTCAAATAACGCACACGAAACCAGAGGCCAGGGCTAACCATTGGACCCCTTTTCCCAAATGCACCCATAACCTGGCATTAATATATTTTCCCGACCAATAAATTTAAGTAACAACTGATTGGTGCAATGGTAAGCCACTCGGTTACTTTTTCTAAGGTCATGGGGTTGAACCCCGCTAGTTCTGTTGGCCCACTCACAAAAATTTTGGCACAAAAGCTGAGGGTGATGTGGCACCCTCCCATTGGGCCACATGGAACCTCATGATTTGGCCACCTCAAAACCAAGCAACCAATAAACATGCGCCAACACCACCTATACGATACTACCACATGGCTTCACGAGATTGGCCCATACTTCCTACTGTACTTTCCTAGTCAATTGTTGACATCAACATACGACCTGCCCAATCAGTAGCCTAGTCAACCTTGCAAATTTACTTTTTCCCTATTGGGAAAAAAGTTCAGAACATCACAACCTCCTCATATGACATCGGATTGATGTGATTCAAGAAACATTGGAATTAGGTCGATGAACACTACAATATGGCACTAGTTTCAGGATATTACGATAAATTTTATTTCTGAGCCTATTTTTGAACCTCGAGATCACACCTCCCCATGAGGAACTTTTGGACCTCCAAAATTTTGTCTTCACATAGAAAACAAGTCAAGAAAAACTCCTTTACTTTCCTGATCTCAATTATTCTTGTTCTATTTGAATTAGTTCCTTTGAGCCCCATTCAAGGTACTCCATATCATATCTACGTGAATTCCTTATCCTTCTGTCAAGAATTGTGGCATGAAACAATTATTCTAACTATTAAGTAGCAAAATATTCATTGGATGTGATCTGAACATTCTCTTCATGACCATCTTCCTTTGGAAGCTCATACAATATTCACCTCGAAGTCTTTTCTTGTTGAAACCAAACTTGATCTTCTACTTGAAAATCATAAGCTACTCAATGCTTTCCATGCATTTATTTTTATTTTGATTTGTTGTCCTCAAGATACACTTGTAATATTTGATGCACTTGGTACATTTGTTCAGTGACATGCTTGGCTTTTTCCACATTGTTAATCTGGGAGGATCCAGAAATAGAAGTGGTCTTGAAAATAGCTTAAAATTGAAAGTCATCATATGGAAGTGTAACTAGGACCAAAACGTAGTTTTCATCGCCCTAATTCAAACAGTGTGAACGACACTCAAATCTGAGTTTGTATGCTCAAGTTATAGTTGGTCAAAGTTCTAGTCAAACTTTCCCAAGTGACAGTCTTAGTGAGGCAACAAATTAGTAGAATATCGATGGAAAGAATAGGATAATTTTTTCTCCTACTTTATTTGTCCAGTAACCCTTATTTTATGGTGGGAAAATTTGAACTATTTGTATAGAAAAATATTAAATGTGGTGGCGAGTTACCACCCCTATCGGCATTGTCAACGACATCGTTATATATATTATGTTAAAAAAACGTTGGGTTGGTGGGACAACTGCATACCACATTATATATCACATACATATGTAATAAAATATATGAAATCTTCCATAGGAGGACCCACCACTCCCCTTGTAAACAATACCAGGGTCGACATGGTATGAACTTGCCCAACCAGTATGGTCGGCTTGCCTCCTGAGAGGCCCCAAACCAAAAGGCACCAATATTAATTGAACCACCAAAAAAACATATCATTTGGGATGCGACGGGGTTTGAAACCTATATTCCCCCACCAAATCCATAGGTCTTGACGATTGGGCCAATGACTCATACCTTAGCCAATCCATCGAAAAAATTATACAAGAACTCAATTCAATTGCTGAGACCAATGGAGGGTGGAGGCAACGGAACCTTGATCGGCCTCGTCAATGGAACCATGAGTGAGGGTACCTTAGAGATGCTGAAAAGATTCCCTTAGAGGGCCCGACATGCCAATGTCATAATTCAATAAATTTATAGCCATTTTTATACGATTTCGAGACAAAAACCAACCATACAGTTTGTTTCTCCAGATGAGGTATCAATTTCCACGCCATCATCTGAATTGGAGATATAAAGGTCATTTTTTTAAATTTTCTTGTAACTTATTTCTTTGATGCCACTTAATCAAAAACGACCTCCCCACTTTCGAGCAGGGCCCGGAGATGTAGCTCAAATTGGGTCAACTCTGTAGTAAAATCGTTGTGTCTTTGATCTCATGTTTTCTTATGATTTCTGCTTCTTTTCATATGTTTTACATTACTTGGTTAATATGCTCTTTTCTATGAAATTTTGAATGAAACAATGAAGTTAAAAGATATGTATCAGGTGATATTAAGGCAGGTCTTCTTGATGTAAGTTTCATGAGTTAATGTGAACCAGGAACAAGATCCAAAAAGGTTAAGGAAATTAAATCCTTTTATCTCAAATTAGGGTGTGCACCACGAAGAAAGAACATGGAAGATGAGGATGCACGAGAAGAAGAAGAGCGAAATTATTGCAAGATAATTTTCAACATGGCAGACAAACTTGACAATTTGTTTGCAAAATATGAGAAGTCAATCACACAAGAGAAGAAAGAGTGTGAGGATCATGCATTTGTACACCATGAAGGTGGAGGAGTAGAACCTCCTCCCTCTCCATCCACCAGTGAAAGCTCTTCTTCTTCCTCTTTTCATCATTCTAACAGGCACCATAAAAATACATCTAAGAAACCATTTTCTAAGCTAGATGTAAAGTTTAATTTTCCCACATATAATGGAGAATGTAATTTAGAGAAAATAAACAATTGGATTACATAGATCAATATTTATTACCGGATTCAGAAGATCGAGGAGGATAAGGCAAAGATCCATTTAGCATCCCTTCATCTCAGTAGCACCTCTCTCATTTGGTGGGAAACTAAGTTGTAGAAAGGTAGCAAAAACTTAGGTAATCTCATTTATTCTTGGTCCAAATTTGTTTCTACATTAGAAGATAATTTTTATAATTTGGGTTATCAACAAAAGGATTTAATGGAATGGAAATATTTAAGACAAGGAAAGGCTAAAATTATAAAAATATTCACAGAATATTTTAGAAAACAAGCATTGAACTAGGGCATTTCACTTGATTCACCTAAAACTGTAAAAAAGTATATTGGTGCTTTACATAGTTACATCATACATTCTTTGTTATTATTTGAGCCTAATACTATTGATGCAATTAGTGTGAAGGGAATTCACCTTGAAATCAAGGGCAAGAATGATAACGAAGAGCAATAAAAGAAATCATCTTTCAAACCTCATAATGGAAAGCTCAAAGGAATAGCCAAGGGAAAGGACACAAATACATCTACAACCAAGAAGGAGGAAGGAGAAAAACCATCTTTCACATATTGCAATAAGGAATGCCATGATGATGAACATTGTTGGAAGTTTCGTCCAGAGTTGAAAACAAAATTATTTGGTGCTAAGAACAAGAAAAAGATAGTGGAAACCGTACAACAGGACCTTGGATCTGATTTCAGTGACAAAAATATATCACAACAATGGGCATGCAAGGTAACCTTTCTCCTCATGCTAATTAAAGTTCTGAATTACATTCAAGTACAAGTTCTTCAAATGAGCCTCTCGTTAATGATCAAAAGAGAATTGAATTGTTCCACATTAGAGCCATACTGAAACATACTAAAGTGGAAACATTGTTTTTCGGGCTCACAAGAAAATTTCATTTCAAAATCCTTTGTTAAAAATTTGGAATTAGAAACCAAGCCTCATATGAAAAACTACCCTCTTATTTGGGTGTGTGATAAAGACAAATTACATGTAACCAAACAGTGCAATGTAATATTTGTGATTGCATCCAAACTAGTAGGTGAATTTGATCTTGATGTTGTACCTTTAGATATTTGTGGCATGGTATTCGGGAGTCCATATTTATATGACAGGAAGGAAATTTTGTTTCTCCATGAAAAAAAGTATCATCTCATGAAATATGAGGTGGAATACATTGTTAGAGTTGATCTTACCAAAATTAGTGCAAGTCTTGTAAGTACGGAACAGATGGAGAGATTGATGAATTCCATGACATGGTGCATGCTCATGGTTGTGAGAGAAAAATATGCGGAGACATTTGGTGATTTCCAAGGTTTTGAACCAACTCATAAAAAGGAATTGTGTGAATTGTTTTCTAACTATGATGGGATTTTTTAGGAACTAAGTGGGTTGCCTCCAGAGCATGAGATCCAACATGAGATTCACTTCTAGGAGGATTATCCTTTACCCAACATTGGTATGTACAAACTGTAATCCATTGAGATGGAGGAGATAAAGAAACATGTGTAGGAATTGTTGAACCAAGGGGTCATAAGACGAAGTTCTTCTCCATGCGGTTCACCTATCGTGTTGGTGCAAAAAAACGATGACACGTGGAGGATGCATGTGGACTACATAGCACTCAACAAAATAATGGTGAAGAATTGGTACCCTATCCCTTGCGTTGATTATTTTTTAGATCAATTGAAAAATGTTGTCTATTTCACAAAATTGGACTTGTGTAGTGGTTATCATCGGGTCAGGATTGTAGAACAATATGTATGGAATACTGCATTCAAGACGAAAGGTGGGTTGTTTGAATGGTTGGTGATGGCATTCGGACTATGAAATGCTATGACCGCATTCATGATGGTGATGAATAATATTTCCAAGCCTTTTCTTGATGATTTTGTACTTGTGCATCTTGATGACACTCTTGTTTACAGTAATACATGGGATGATCATGTGGGTCATGTTAAAAAGGTGCTTGATGTTTTGCAAAAAGAAATATTGTATGTCAAAAAGTATAAGTATGTGTTTGGAAAGACGTCTTTGGTTTACTTGGGTCACATTGTCCGTGGTGGAAAAATAAAAATAGATCCTTATAAAATTGATGTGATTTTAAAGTGGCCTAAACCCACCAATGTTAGAGAGGTTCATGTATTTTTTGGTACAATACAATACTGGAGGAGGTTCATTGCCAATTTCTTTGTCATTGCATCCCATTTACATGCATTGATGAGTATGAAGAAAAAATTTTAGTGGGGAGGAAAGAAATAGAAACTATTTGATACACTGGAAGAGAATATGAATACCACACCCATTTTTTCCATACCTAACCTCCAACAACCTTCTCATATCAAGACAAATGCCAATGGATATGCCATGGGAGAAGTATTGATGCAGCAAAGGAAACATGTATGTTACCATTCGAAGACGTTATCCCAAGTCATTGTGAACTACCTCAAATATGAAAAGGAGTTTCATACCTTGGTCCAAAGCGTGAAGAAGTGGAGATACTATTTGATCAGCAAGGAGACCATCATTCACACATATCACCATCCCTTGTAGTACCTCCAGTCGCAAACCAAGCTTCAACAAGCACATCATTTCAGAGGGATGGGAGTCCTTCAACAATTTCACTCAGTAATAAAATAAAATAAAATAAGGGCACCAGCAATAAAGTGGCAGATATGTTTTCTTTCCCTCCTATCTTTGCATCTATTGTTTTGCAAAATGATTCTTTATATTTTGAAATTTATGTTGAACAATATGATGATGATGATGATTTTAAGGAGATTTATGCAAAACTGACACATGGATCATAGGTGTATAATTATCACTTGCAAGGAAAATTGTTGTACCACCTTGGAAAAAATTGTATTCCCACCAATGAAAGGATACATGTAATCAGAGAGGCACATGCCTCTCTTGTGTCAGGTCATTTTAGTGTAGAAAATACTTTGTGTCGTTTACAAAGGTTTTTTGTTTTGGCCTCACATGAAAAATATTGTGACTCAATATGTAAAGGGATGTGTGTTGTGTTCAGTTTGTAAGACCGCTAATAGAAAATTTGGGCTTTACACACAACTCCATGTTCCAAGTCGTCCATGGGAAAGTGTGTCGATATATTTCGTAGGCAGTGCTCCTTTGTTTAGGAGAGTTCGTAAATATTTGTATGTCACTGTGGATCGATTTAGAAAAATGTGTATCTTAATGCCTTGTAAAAGGTAGGTCACTACAGAAAAGACTGCTCATCTCTTCTTCCAATTTGTATGGGTCCACTTTCGGCTTACCACATTCATTATGTATGATTGAGACTCTCGCTTTCTTGGAGAGTTTTGGACAATTTTATGGAGAATGATGGACACCAAGTTGAAGAGGAGAATGAAATTTAATCCATAGATAGAAGGACCAACAAAGGTTGTCAACCACATAATGATACACTTACTCCGACGATATATTAGCAAGCATCCCAAGTTGTGGGACGAGCAAATTCCTTATGTACATCATGCATACAACCGGGAAATGCATTCATCCACTCAGAGCTCACCGTTTGAGACATGCTTTGGATATTTTCCAAAGGATACACTAAACATGGTATTTAGGAGAGATGAATATTCCAGTGGGAAATATGGCAGGGACAAAGTGCTCAAGTTCATTTACCAAATTTAGATAATTCACCAAGTAGTGCAGGAGAATTTGGAGAACATTCAAGATCAATACAAAGCTCGACATGAGAAGAACCAAGTCAATCACCAATTCCAGGTTGGAGAAAATTTTTTGCTCCACATCAGCAAAGAAAAAATGAAATGGGAAGGAAAGAAGTTGATACCAATACGATATGGCCCATTCACCATATTAGATAATATTGGAGACAATGGTTTTCATCTCGATTTTCCAACATACATGCAAATGTACTAAGTGGTGAATGTTGGAAACTTGAATCTTTGTAAGCTTCCATTGATAATAGACACTAAAGAGGCTGGACTTGTTCCTACAGTGGATTATTTTTCACTTGAATACTTGCACAAGCTACTAGAGGACATCATTCTCGAATGGAATATTGGGACTTCACGACAGGGAGACGTGGAGTATCTCTATATTGGCTTCAAAGGAATGCATCCAAGTAAGTATCGATGGATTGAAAAGAACAAAGTGAAGAAGAAATTCCCTCAATTTCTAATTGACTACTAAATATTTTTCTGGTCCAAAAGATCCTTAGTGGGGAGGAATGATCTGGGAGGATCTAGAAATAGAAGTGGCCTTGAAAATAGCTAAAAAAAACAAAGTCATCAGATGGAAGCTAATCTAGGACCATATCGTAGTGATCGTTGCCTTGATTCCAATGGTGCAAATGACACTCAAATCTGAGTTTGTATGCTCAAGTTATAGCTGGTAAATTTTATGGTCAAACTTAGCCAAGTGGCAGTCTTAACGAGGCAAAATATTCGTAGAATCTCCGAAAATGGAATTTGGTAGTCAGAATAAGAAATATTTTCACCTACTTAATTTTTCAAGTAACCCTTATTTTTTAGTAGGAAAATTTGAACTATGTGTATGAAAAAAATGAAAAAAATATCAAACGGGGTGGCGGGTTGCCATCCACGCCAAAAACATCGTTATATATATCATATTAAAAAAATGTTTGGTTGACAGGCCAATAACATACCGCATTATATATCACATATGGGTGGGACACCATAGGCAAACTCACCACACCACTTGTAAATAGTACAAGGGTTGGCGAGGTTTGAACCTGCCTGACTACTATGGTCAACTCGCCTCTTGGGTGGCCCAAAACCAAAAGCCACCAAAATTAACGTAACCGCAAAATAGAACATACCATTTCATGTGTGGCGGGGTTTGAACCATGTCTTCCCCTACCAAATTTGTTGGGCTTGACCATTGGGCCAATGACCTTGGCCAATCTGTCTAAAAACTTATATAATAACTCAATTCAATTGCTCAGACCAACGGAGGGTACGAAACCTTGATAGGCATACAAAGAAAAACCATGAGCAAGGGTATCTTGGAGATTCTGAAAATACTCACTTAGAGGGCCTGAGGTGGTAGTGTCATAAATTGAAAAACATATAGTCATTTTTATACGATTTTGTGATGCATATGGAATCATGGAGTCCATTTCTCTAGTTGAGATCTCCATTTTCATGCCATTGTCCGAATTGGAGGTATAAGCGTCATTTTTGTAAAGTTGCTTGTAATCGATTTCTTTAATGCTACTTAATGAATGTCTCCCCACTTTTGAGCAGGGGCCAAAGACGTAGCCGACATTGGGAGAAATCCATAATCAAATATTTGTGTCATTGATCTCATGTTTTCTTATGATTTCTGATTCTTTTCATGTGTTTTAAGTTAACTGGTTAATATTCTCCTTTATATTAAATTTTGAATGTATCCTTGAAGTTAAAAGATCTAGATCAATTGTTATGGAAATATTCTGCAAAATATTTACCAAATATCAAATCCAAAAAGACGTTGGAAAATAACCCAAACAAGCTTCACATGTACATGCTTGTGTAAATGTGTGTTTGACACAATTGTTTCATACTAGATGTAATGCAACTGCTTATCCCAAAGCTTAGGATTCTTAATACAATTTCCATGAAGGAAATGCATCTTACAATATGGAATAGATTCGACTCTTCAAAATCCATACAAAGTGACTCATCAACAAGAAAAAATATAAATTCCAAAGAAAACATTGTTGCATATATACATGATTTATTCACAAACATCACTTTTACAAAATACCCAACTATGGGGATATGCAGTATTTAATAACATAATTAGTCCAACCATTTCTTACCCAATCATGTTGGGGAATTTTCTTTCTGCATTTCACTTCCTTATAGAATTCCTTCTAGAATGGTTATGGTGTGCCTCACACATTCCTCTACCTCCCCCTTCTCAAGTGATTCCATTACATGTTTTTCCTTCTTTGTATCAATATGTGTATGTAGCTTCCAAAACTTTTCAATACAATGACCACTCATATTACAATGGGTACAAAACATTTTGTGAGCATTCGTTGGAAAAAATATCTTTAAACTTGGATGGGAATTTTCCTTCTTGGTATCACTTCCAATAGATATATTCATCTTATGCACTAATGCTTTCATTTCGTGGGACTTAGCTACACAATGGTTAGGTGCATGAAAAAAAATGCAAGGAAAAACAATCGGCAATATGTTATTCAAGTCCTCGTGGTATTGATAATAATATAAATCCTTTGAATATTTAGGACACTTATACCTCTTATTATTGTCCTTTGGCTTATGATTTTGGTGAGGGGAACTTGATTGTCGATGAGAAATTGACTTAGTTCTTCCTTTGAAGCACTCACCTATATTTGGAGATTTTTATCCATCAACATCATCATCATGACATGATTCTCCTTTAGCTTGCAAGAGTTTTTTATTCACAAATTTCACACTTGAAGAATTATTTGACCTTGAAATTTTGGGGCATTCTCCAACTTATTCTTAGACATATCCCAATCCTTCATGTTGAGGTTGTGCTATTACCTCAGTGGGATTAATAACTCCATGACCATGGATTCCAAGGCCCTTACCATTATATCCCATTTTGGTCAAAAATTTCATACCAATACCCTTGGTGTGTTTCTCAAATGATGAAAAATAAACTTGATCATTATCAAGAGAATAAATTGAACAAAAATCACCATTTACTTCATTTTTTTCTTGCTACTCTTGGTCCTCCTCTTTAAGTTTAGCCATATACTCCTCCTTTGCTTTTGTAGATGAAGTGGTAGATGAAGACTCAATAAAAGCAGTCTTGTGATTTAACATGTAAGCAGTGTTCTTCATATGGAAAAGGGTACAATCCACAGTCATTCCATGACAAAAAACTTGTTGAGTCTTGGGGTAAGATTTTGTAGCTGAACATTCCCCCATTTTCTCTTCAATGAAATTTTTCAACATAAGGCACAATTTTTTTCTTTTCATCCTATATTGCTTCTATTAGGTCCTCATAATTTGTTAGATTGGCAAGACCAAATGTACAGGGGTAACATCAAACCAGTCTTTGGAGTCCTAGGACCTAGCCTTCCTAGAATTAGAGATGGCTCTCTCTATGTTTGTGTAAGGGATGTGAACTTGATTGATTTTAGGGTTTTGATTTTAGGCTAGTTATTAGGTTTAGGGTTTGTTTGTTTGATTGGTTGGGTAGGTTGTCAAGAAAAATATATAGAGTGAGAGAGGTTTAAGCCATTGGGCTATGGAGTCTAAAAAAGGTCTTGAAAATTTTTAACAATGGGTCAAGGGTGTATCACAAGGAAATTCTAACAAGGTCAAATGGATCTAAAAGCTTATGTGAGTGGAGTGAACATCAAATTGTGAACATAGTATGTGCAAAAGGGAAGTTAAGAATCCTTCAAAAAATAACTTAACAAGAATGGCCTTTAATATTAATAAGCATGAAGAAATAATCAAAGACAGGGCATACCAATAACTTATTTGACTAAACCCTAGCAATTAAACCTTAAGACAACAATCCAATGAACTATAGAAGGCAAGAAACTTGTAAATCTTCTAGTGATTTCACCTTCAAGCAAAGAAAACATTTAAGATAAACATATAGCAGAGATAAAAGAATAGTGAATTCCTAACTTCATTAATCAAGCTATAAAGACCTCCAAAGCAACCATTTATAATAAAAAAAGGGCATGGAAAATCATAGACCTCTTTAGCTAAACCTAATCAGCAATACTTCAAAGTAAAAGAACTTAAAAACAATGTTTAAGTAATATCAAAGAGCAGGGATAACCATAAAAATACTTTGACATTTTCTTAATTGAATCATTCTTAAGATAAACAAACTAAGTGGGACTAGAGAACATTCAAGAATTCTCTAATCTAACCTAGCAGAAGAAAACATAGAAGCAGTAGAGAAAAAACAGAGCTAAGGTGCCTCTAAAAAACATTTCTTAGCCTAACATTTTTGTCCTACTGCAATAGAAGATGGACAAAAAATGATAGCATAATAAAAAAAATACTGAATAAGGAACACATCACCATTAACTATGCTCATGAATCATGCAAGTGAGCCATGCTCCATTGTTAAGCAAGTCAATCCATCCACAAAAAGCAAAACCAATTTCTCTTCAATCTCCAAGACTGTGTATTACTCTCAATAATCATCTAACATGTACAATGAGGCCTCAATGCTTTATTTAACAAGCAAGGAGAACCAAAGCCCTAACTAGGGTTTCCAAAATGTCATAAATACATCATAAATGCTAAATTTGTCCATTACGACCATGCAAGGCCCAAGGTACAAAATATCTAAGGTAATAAATGAATAATAACTTCTAACACCTAAATTTGGAAAAAATTGACATTGAGGATCCTCAATAACTCCAAAATATCTTCTAGTGTGTTTTTTTGACTTTGCAGGCAAGAGCGCAGCATTGAGGTCCAAGGGTGCAGCGCTTGCACTAGAGAAATAGGTCATCTTGTAGCTAAATGTTGAAGGCCTTCCCGGTGTCGGAATGAGCTCCATGATAGCTCGTTGGAAATCTTGTCAAGTATAATTTCCAAAAATACCTTTATTTTTTCATTTTGTGGACAATTTCCTGCACAAAAATAAAGTATCCCAAGACTGCTAAGGGCACAGCGCCAGCCCTGAAAATAGTGTAGAAAGGTGGTTGTTCACATGTTTTTGACCCTTTTGGAGGACCAAAACTGCTCAAAATGATTTGAAATTTTGTGTGTGTGATGTAATTGGAAATATGAACCCAAAAATGTAAACCAATCCTCAAGAAAGTGCCCCAAAAAATAGCGCAGCGCCAGGGGCACTACGCCCTTGGCACTTTAAATCAGTGAAAAACCAAAATTTCCAAAAACTTGCCAAAATTTGAAAGTATCTTCCTCATGGTGTTTGGGATGGATGTAGAGATGCCTCAAAAAGGATTTAAAGGTTATTCTTGCCTTTTTCCTACTTGAGAGCTTGAATTTTAGCAAGGTTTCTTTTGAGCTTGGCCCTTGCAATTTGATTTCTTAAGGCATAATGCTTGGCCATCTTCTTCTGAAGGCCAAGGTCTCTTTGTGTATTTTCCAGCTAATTCTCCAAGTGTGTATTAGACCTCTCTAATAAATGTTTCCGATCATACTCTATCTCCATGGCAAGCAGCTCACTTGGAGTGACCTGCTCTACCAATGTTGTTTCTTGCTTCTTCTCCTTGGCTAAGGCCTTCCTCAAGCCCATTTTTCTTGGCCTTCTCCTAGAAAATTGTCCTTCTTCATCTTCACTTTCATCAAAAACACCCAAGACCTCATCTAGCCTAACCTTGGTCCTTTCAACCTCTTTCCGGACTGTGATTTTAGTGACCTCATAAATGGCCTTTTGTGCCTCCAGCGACTTGTTTTCAATTTCATAATAGTGGATGAAATTCCTAGCACTAGCTAGATTGGCCTGAAAATATTTAATTTGGGCATCTCTGCTCTTGATCAACATGCTTGAGACCCTTGCCTCGTTATCATCACCACTGTCAACATGAATGAGTTAAAATTCTAGCTCAGTCTCATGTTGATCTTCTTCTTCCTCCTCCTTGACCTTTTCTTTGCCTTTGTCAAGCTACTTAGTAGATGTACAAGGCATGGCCCCTTGCCTCTTGAGGGCAGAAAACACATGCCTACTTCCCCTTTGGTAATTTTAAAGAAAAAGGCTCAATTTTGATCATTTTAGTGCCTTCACCATTGCTGCCATCATTACTGTCATCATCATTGGTTTCCTCATTGTCCTTATGGCTCTCATCAGCACTGTTGCTCTATATTTCTTCTTCCTCATTTGATCCATTGATTTGTTGCATTTCTGACCTATTTCCATCATCATCATTTGTGCTTTCATTTATTTTTGACACATTGTCATTATGTTCACTTCCATGTGCCTCATCACTGCCAACATCATCATTTCCTTCTGCTTCCATGATCTATGCCTCATTTACATCTTCCATGCTAGAATCACTGCATTTTCCTTTGCTGCTTTCCCTTGCACTGACATCTTATATTTCACTGATATTGGCATTATTTACATCGGCCTCATCTTCATTATCTTGACTGCTAGGTGCTTCATTATTGGTTTCTGCTTCATTGGCTTCTGCATCACTGTTTCCCTCTTCACTGTTTGATTCTTCCTTACTGATTTCTGTAATTTTTTGTGTTTCATCATTATTTTCCTCATTATTACCTTGGCTCTTTGTTCCAATGCTATCATAATCTCCATCATCATCACTACCTTTTGTTTCCATGCTCTCTGCCTTATCACTGACCTCTGCCTCACTGTTGATATCATCCTTACTGTCATCAACCTTATTTTTATCATCCTCACTACCCTCTTCTTCACTATTTTATTCTTCATTATTACTTGATTCATCATTTCCCTCTCCCTCATTTTCATTTTACTACTCATTGTCACTTCCTTCATTGTCTAATGCATTGTGAGAGAGTGATGAAGGAGGGTTGTCCTGAGGTGAATGGATATGTGTAGATGGTGAAACATGTTCAACGGGAGATGATGGAGGAGTAGGGACATGAGGATGAGATGATGAAGGAAAATTTTGCTGAGGATGGGCTTGTGGATTGGTGAACACTTCATGGGCAATGAAAACCTCCCATGGGATGCCTTTCTGCTACAACTAATGCATAACAACCATCTTAATCAAAGAGTGATGAAATAAGCTTTGCATCTGCTAAGGGAAATCTCTCTTCTGTACAATATAGGACATCTTGTCAATACTTCTGTAGAGGTAGTAGGGTAGGTATAGCATCCTAATTCTAGTAAAATCAATCCACAGCCTAATGTGATAGGAGTAAAGCCTGGAGAACCTTCCCTCACGTGTAAAATATTTCATGATAATTCTCATCAAAGGTGCATATCTCTCAAAAAAATGTGAGAAAGGAAAGATGGATTTGCAGATGTCTTTGTGTCTAGGCTTTAGGAAGGGTTCATAGTAGCTCATGTCAAGATTGGCTTGCTTGAACCATTTCTCCCTTACACTAGGTATCCTAGTGGCATTGGCAATAGCATCAGAAGACAGCTCAAAGTTTACTCCTGCAAGGTCAACTTGTTTCTCATGCAATTTAAGTATGAAGAGCTTGGTTAGCTCAAGATGGTTTTTCACCTATTGTATTCTTTCACAAAAATCAAAGCATCCCACATTGTGGAAACATGAAACAGTCATGGGAGAGGCCGTCGGCTCTAAGGTGTTGAGACGTTCAAAACTATTGATTTTTCCACCTTTTTTTTTATGCCTCCTTGGCATCATATGGCCTTCTCCTTCACTACCACTGCCTCCTTCTCTTGACATTTTAACAACTCTACGTTTCAAACCCTAGCTCTACTTATGAAACTAATATGGAAGAGGACCGTGATTGAATGGTGATGAAAAAGGAATATTTTCACAAGTGAATGCGATGGGTGAGTGAGGATGAAGGTATATGACTATGAGTGAGAGGTAAAACTTAATGACCACCCTTGTCGATTTGTAAAAAACTCTTCTTTGACACACCTTGCACTTATCTCAAATTTGAAATGGAGAGGGTAATGTAAGGTCAATCTGCTTGTATTGTAGGAGACAAAGCTTATGAATGAATGGAGTGAGTGTAGGCATAGCCATAAGTGAGTGAAAAATCCTTCAAAAAGGTACCCTTCTGGCTATCACTAGTCTTCTTAGCATACAGATGGAGAAGTGTTTTAAACAGTGATGTTTAAGCATGAAAATTAGGTTTTCCTCTTTAGGTCTTCAATTTCTCTTAATGACAAGTTACCAAAAATTCTTGATGAGTGGTACTTACCATTTATCATCGCTTTTGAGGTCCTTTGAGGAAGCTACAAAGTGTCTTGATTTGAATTGAGAGTCTACAAGGTGTAGGAGGCCCTCCTGGCTAAGCACGCAGTGCCCAAGCAATCAATGAGTCGGATCGGCCAAAGGCGCAACTCGTTTCTAGGCGTGCAACGCCACCTCACAGGCGCATAACACTTTGATAAAATGCACGAGATAAATGGGTAGGGGCATACTACCCGACTCCAGGCGCGCAGCGCCGACCTGAATGCACAACGCTTCAACACTTAGACAAATTTTGGCTCAAAAACTCACAGCTCCTTCTCCTTTCGAAATTTCAAATTATTTGCAAGGCAACACTGATTTTTTTGAAGTGTAAAGTGAACTTATATAGACTCAAGGATTTTATTTTAGCTTCACAACCCACTTTCCTAATGTTTTTAAGCCCATTTCACTTTTCATTGATATTTATTTATACTTTTGTCCTATATGTGATAAAAAAATTAACTTGACTTCTTCTCTTGCTTTGTGAGGCATGGTAACTTCTCTTTTGACAGTATCAGGATGTTTAGACAATACCTACATCTTCAAAGCCTCTGTGGGTTCCTTTATAATACTGGATTTATCTTTTTCACCTTTTCGTACTAGCAAATTTTCACTGTTTGTATGCAGGTTGGCTAAAAGGATGAATTTGACTTCCCCTTTGCTCATTTTGTCATGATAAGCTCATTAAAGCACCTTTGGGAGGATTTCCTATGGAAGTAACCTCAAAGCCTTCTCTTTCTTGCACTATGAAGTTCTGATCATGTTTTTACCCCTTTTGACACTTCTGATGGTAGGTGACTTGAAAACATTGATTTTCCATTTCTCACTGATCTTGAGGCATAACAGGTTTAACTTAGCAACTCTTTAGGATTCTTACACACCCTAGTATCTCCAACCTTAAGTAAACTCATCTTTTGCTTTGTAAGTGATTGAAAACTTTTTATTTTTCCTTTCTCACTGATACTCTTCACATCATTGCTCTTTGAGGCAGTGAGACATTTTACCTTAGCAACTTTGGGATGTTTACACACACTGGCAGCTTCTAAATCTTCCTTTACCTGCACCATGGAGCTCAACCTATCTTTTGATCATTTTTGGAATGAAAAATTCCTTTGAACAATTTTGGAATATTTTACAAATAGTGACATCTTCAGAATCCCTTTGATTTCATCATGGAGTTCAAACCATGGTTTCACCTTCTTTGAACACTTTCCCAAAACCCTAGGTGTCTGGAATGATTGAAAAAAATTATCAATGTTTTATTCTAAGTTCTTTATAGCCCTTTTAAGTTCATTCATTCATGTCCAATTCACCTCACCTTTTTCCCTATTTCATCTATAATTTCTAAAAAAATTATCTTCATGTTTGGTTTCTTGGTGTACCTCCTCCATGGGCATTTCTACATTTGACCCCTGCTTGGCACAATGTTGGCCCAATCAGGCTCAAAAACTTACTTCTACTTGAAACCAATTTGTTTCCCCTCTCCTTGCCATGAATGTCTTTATTGAGGAGCAGACCTCTTACCTTACCAACTTTCTGCTGATAGTCATTTTAACACTCCTGTAGAAGTGTCAAAGTTCACATTTACCTTTTGCAGAACTTGAACTTGATAAAGTAGTCCTCTTTGGATATTTTCTTATCTTTCTTGGAAAATCATGCGTTGATCTTCTATTACATCTGAGCCAGCTTCTAGCACAAGAAAAGCAATGCTTAAAACATCAATGATGACTTTACAACCCGTGAAACCCTAATGACCTAGTGGGAGGGGCCTTTGACCATGATCTTGACTGAAAATTTGCTTGGAGCCTTCAAGTGTAAGAACAGAGTATTGACAAAGTGGTGTATTGAAGATCCAAAATCCAATGTACTTGATTTATCTAAATAGCCTAAAGAGATAGTTTTGAGACCATCAATGCTTGAGGAACCTGGTGAACATGGGAAGGAATAGGTTAATTGGTAACCCTAGATGGAAAGTGGAGTGGTGGGCAAGCGAAAAACATAGTAATGAGGCTATAAATGGGAAAAAAGGATGGAGATGAGTGGCACAAGCCCATAAGGAGTCCTTTAGGAGTGGTAGGGTGACCATGGTATGGAAAAATGGTAGAATAGTGAAAATGTTTCCATAAGGATAATGAAGGCAGTGATATTTCTAAAAATCACAATATTCATGGAATTTTGTTTTTAGAAATCTAGAACCAATATTTAGTCATCTACAGATGGTAAAAATTATTGATGGCTAACAGTGGCTCCACTTGGGGAGGGCAACTCCTTTTCAGGAGGTGTCCAAGACCTCAGAGTTCAAATATCTGAGTTTTGAAGACCAGTGCCTTACTTGTACTTGGCAGATCCCTCTTCCTTATTTTGTTGATGTTCTTTTGAAGCTATGATCTCATAAAATCTAAAAAAACATGATTGCTTCAATTTGAGTTCTACCTACCCATCCTACTTTTCCTAACATTTTTTCTTCTTCTAGGTGCACTTGGACTGGAAAACCCTTGACATTATTTTCTTTTGAAAGCATAAAAATCTATCTGCTTGTACCCTTATCACTTCCAAGAGTTCATATTAGGCTAATGAACTCTCTTATTCTCTACCTAGTCTACTCATTTTTCAAGATTAAGTTGTTTGACAAACTTTATTCTCTAACTTACTGACATGAAACTCAAAACATGATCAAACCAAGATTAAGAAATTTGATTTTTCATGGGTTGTGGCATTTGGACAAGCTGCAACAGACATTATTTTTGTACAATCAAAAACTAGAAAACATGAGGGTTGCGATTCATAATTGGTTATGCATCTCTCTCATTCTCCTTTGGTTCAGATTTATGCTTTGGGAACCAACAATATTTCCTAATCTAATCTACTGACAAGCCAAGCTTAAATGGTTTGACAAGTCTTCTTTCACTAACCTATCAACAGAAATTTAAAACATGTTTAGGAATGATTAGGCTAGATGCCTGAACAAGACTCTTTTTTCTGAAAGGTAGTGGCATTTAGGCTCGCACACTTTTAGCAATACTCTTTTTTGGGTATGGGGTTGTAATATTCTTTTTCATGCCCTCTTTTTCTTCTTTTCTCTATTTTTGTATTTTTGTTTTTCTAATTTTTCATCAATAAAAGTTATGTACAATGAATGAAAGCTTAAAACTAGGAATTTTGACAAAAATAGTGCTTAATAATCCTGCCATTGATAGGAACTGTAAATGACTCTATGCCATCGAGCTCTTGTAAGAAAAATGCATTATTACCTCTAACTAGCTTAATGATGTGAGGAACCTTCCAAAAAATTTCAAATCTGCCATGCTTGTCTTTGTCCTTTATCCTTGAATCCCACTTCAGCACTTTGTCTCTTTCAAAGACCTTTCTTAGGTGAACCAGGTATTCTTCATCAGTTTTGAAATAGAAAATGATGTCATCAAGGTATATCATAATGAAGTAACTTAAGTCTTCGGAAAAAAAATTTCCATGGCTCTTTGAAAACTATCCCATGCATTCATCAACCCAAATGGCATTTTTACATACATGAATGTGCCCCAAGGTGTTGTGAAAGCAGTTTTGTGCTGGTTAGTTGGAAGTACTATCACCTGATTGTAACCTGAAAATTTATCAAGAAATGACATCTTTTTAGAACCTACCACCCTTTGTACTATATGATCCATCTTAGGTAAAGGGTAGTTGTCTTTCAAGGAGGTTTTGTTTAAGTTTCTAAAGTCTATGCATAGCCTAATATTCCCTGTTTTTTTCTCACTGACATAAGGTTTGAAACCCATTCTGAGTACCTAAGTGGGACTATGATACCAACATCATACATCTTCTTTATTTTATTTTCAACTAGAGGTACTATGACAGGGTTTATTCTTCTCAATTTCTACTTGAATGGTTTCTAGTTTTCCTTGAGAAGAATGCTATGTTGAAAAATGTTTGTGTCATAGGGCTTCAAGTCCTCATATCCCCATGCAAAAAAATCTTTAAACTATTTGAAAAACTCTATGTATTTATGTTTTATGTGAGATGGCAGAGTTTTGGACAGTTTGATCATTTTGGGTTCTTCTATGCTACCTATGTTACATTCTTCTACATCAGTTTTGGTGGTTTCCATTTTTTGCTTCCTAGCAACATCATTGAAATCAAACAGCTCTTCTAAGGGGGCAATACCTCTGGGTAATGAGTTATCTTTGCATTGTAATACCTCAAGGTCTTTTTGATCCAAGTCCCTAGAAAAAATTGCCTCATGAAAGTGTTCTAGTAGATTTACATCAGCATTAGGAAATGGCTCTATTTTTCGTGTTTGTTCTTCATTTGGGAAATCTTGTTCATGATCTAAGCTTGGTTTTGGTATTGCAAATTCATTCTTAGATTGCAGGAAATCATCAATTTTTTTATCACCCTAAAACAATTGCCAATAATCTATGTTTTCAGGTACTCTAGGCCTGTTTTGGACTTTTACAATGTAATGTTCATTGGCATGGGGTATATGGCAAGTGTTGGTAGCAAAGGCAAGTTCATTGGCAAGGTTGTTTTGAGCTCTAGGGATGGAGGTAAGTTAATACTTCTCAAAAATTTTCAGGAGATCTAAGGCAACATTCCTATATTCACTTAGCCTAGGATTCTTGGCAGAATATTCTCCCTTGATTTGTCTGATGATTAGCTCGAAATCTCCTTGGACAAAAATCTTCTTGGCTCCTATGTCTTCAACAAGTGTAAACTAAGGAGGAGAGCCTCATACTCTGCAATGTTGTTAGTGCATTGAAAATATAGTTTGTAGGAGTGGCCTTCATTGGTGTTATGTATCCAAACACTTGCTCCTGAACCAACTTTGCCACAAGAGCCATCAAAGCTCATGTTCCAAAGTGTTTCAAGTTTAGATTCACCATTATGTTGTTGTTCACGGATGCTAGAGTTTTGGCTGTCAAGTTATTCAATTTGCATTTGGTTTGACTGTTCTGGTAAGCCTAGCCCTTTCTCATTTTCATTTACTTGTTCATAAATGTCATCTCGTTATACAAGATAAATGATTCAAGGTCTGAATGGAGAGAATAAAGAGGGGTGTTTTTTGGCCTATCTTGGCTGCTAACCATATATTTCATGTGTGATTCCCAATACAATCTCCTTGTTTGGTTAAAGACCGGGATGGTATCATAGGAAATGTCGATTTGGAGGTTTCCTTGGAGCTTGGATCCCCATGATCTAGATAAAATCATGTCATAATTCGGGGGAACGTTAGCCACTACAATGTCCATGACTAGGCTCTTAGCAGGTATTTGTGCCAGATTGACACATAGATCCTTGATTAGACCCAAACATTTTACCCTACTTGGATCGAAAGATTACAAGTCTTTGTAAGGTTTGGTTATTTAGAGGTCTAATCTCTCCATCACTACCTTGGGCATGAGATTGTGTGAGGCACCAAATTTTAGCATAGCATTGTGCAAGATTTTGTCATGAATGTTTAAACTAACATTGAATGGAGGGACAACTCCTTCTTGATATTTTCCCTCTACCTCAGGTCCAAACAACAACTCTGGTTTGTCATCAGTTAGGTTCAGAGTTTCGATGTCATTCTGTATGTTCAAAGCTTTCAAAGCTTGGGACCTATATACATCTTGAGTTACTAGTTCAGTAAGAGGTATGCTTATTTTGATCTTGGAAATCTCTCCCTCAAAACTGAAACGTGTTAGTGTTCTTGGTATATTTACATAATTTTTATCACACAGGCTTTTCAACAACTTTAGTTTGCTCAGTTTTATTAGGAATGTCATTTAGAGCAGTTTTTCCAGGGCCACTAATTGAGGTACTAGGGAAGCTTGTTTCACCATTTTGTTGGCTAGTTTTGTCTTCGTTTTTATCAGATTTTTTAGCCATTATGGTGGTGTTTTCTGCTTTTTTCTTAAGGAAGCTTTCAGAGGTATTTCTAACAGCAATTTCTAATTTGTTCTTTTTGGAGGCATCTTGAGTTTTCTTACTCCTAAGGTCATATTGCCTACGAACCACAATTATGGAATTTTCAAATCCTAATTTGTACTCTTCAGAATCCTCATATGTCCTATCATTTTGGTTTGAGGAAAAGAACCCTTGTTCTTCTTCTGTGAGAAAAAAATCACCCTCATTGTCAGAACCTATCAAATTTACATGGTTTTCTTCTGTCTCTTCAGTCTCTCTTTCCTCTTCATCTACATAGTTGTCTCGGAAAGGAGGCCTGATTTGCTAGTCATTGTCTCTTTGTCTGTTTTGAGGAGGGTCTCTTCTGAAGCTTTGGTTCCTATTTCTGTTTTGGGGATTTTCTTGGTTTTCACTAGGAGGTGCTCTTTCAGTCAAGTTGATCCTCTCCATCATTCTTTCCATTACCCTCACTAGATTTTCAATTTTAGCATCGGAGGTGGAGGCTATGGTTTCCTCTTTGTATGTGACTTTCTTTTCTGACCTCATCCTAGTCCTCTTCTCAATTAAATTAGCTTCTACACTCACATCTCCCCTTTGCATGTCTTCTAAGGTTAGGGGATATCTTTTTCTCAATTGGTAAGCCATATATGGATCAAAGCCCTCTGGAAATTTTACTAAGGCTAGGCCTTGTGGGGGTTTCATGTGAGGTGGGAGTGCATTGTATACACTATTGAACCTAGTGTAGTAGTCTTGGACACTTTCCCCAACATTTCTCTTAAGGTTGTTATACTATGAGAGGATTTGGAGAGGGTTTTTCTTAATCTCCCACTTGTTTATGAATGTTTGGTAAAGGGAAGGGAGATCATGTATGTTGTTAGGAGTTAAGTTTTTGAACCATTTCTTTGCTTCTCATCCTAATATTTGGGAAAACATTCTCTTTTTTATGGTCTTCTCTTCTATCTCTTGGTAGTCAAAGGCATCATTCATCCTATCTACATGTTGTTGGGTAGTTGTAGAGTTAGCTCCAGTGAAGTGAGGGATTTTGGATTGGTAGTCTTGAGGCATGGGCAGTAAAGGTTGCGGTAAAACCAATGGGGAAAACCATGTTGTCATGATTGGAGGCAAAGGAACCCAAGGATGGTTTGTGAGAGGAGGCGGAGGATGAAGTGGAGTGGTTTTCATAGTGGATGTGTGAATGGGGGTGGCAGATGTACTTGGACCAACAAGTTGAGATTGAGCTGATTTGGAATGAAAAGAGCCAAAGTTGTGGAGAAGATGAAAATCAAGAGTGGAAGTTGAGGCTTCTCTACTAGGACTATGCTGCAAATATATGGGCTCAAGGTCTATCTGGTCTATCCCACTCTGAGACTTAGTTCTAAAAATTTTTTTCAATGGTATAAGTCAAATTGGGGATCCTGCAAGGCTGTGAGGTTTTCAGGGACATAACTTTCTTTTTGAATGGTCCTAATAGTAGTTGAATCTTCGGTCCTAGAATTTTTCCACAAAATATTTTCTAGGTCATCAACTATGGTAGGAGGGTTAGGGTCAGGGTGTGATCTGGTGCTAATCCTTTGCAAAGCCAGATTTCAAACTTAATAATGAAGATAGGCTGAAAGTTTAGGAGTGTCTTGAAAACAGACCTATCTGCAAGAATACAAAGTTCACACAAATAGTGACTGGGTTTTATAATGTTGTGACTGATTAGTGCATTCCTATGGGAGACTATGAGAACTAGTGAAGCTAGGAGGCCTACTGGAGGCTAGTGGAGTCTCCAAGTGGATGATGTTTACTGCTTTGAGGGTTGTCTTGTTGTCCACCATCAATAATTCAAAAACCAATCTAGAGATGCTTTGGGTTTTCTAAGTTTCTTTATGTAACACTGAGATTTCAATGATTTTTCTCCAGTTGAGCCATCATATTGCTAGTATGGTGAATCAATTAGATTGTACTCTTGGCTAACACTTGATTTTCTAAGTTTAACATGGATTTTTGAGTTCTTAAGGTATACTTAGGATGTTACTGACTCAAAGTCCCACCGTGATCGCCATTATGTTAGGTCCCCATAATTTATTAGATTGGCACGACCAAATGTACACGGGTAACATCAAACCAGTCTTTGGAGTTCTAGGACCTAGCCTTCCTGGACTCAGAGAGGGCTCTCTCTATGTTTGTGTAAAGGATGTGAACTTGATTTATTTTAGGGTTTTTATTTTAGGCTAGTTATTATTTTTAGGGTTTGTTTGTTTGTTTGGTTGGGTAGGTTGTCAAGAAAAATAGATAGAGTGAGAGAGGTTCAAGCCATTGGGCTATGGAGTCTAAAAAAGGTCTTGAAAATTTTTAACAATGGGTCAAGGGTGTATCACAGGGCAAGTCTAACAAGGTCAAATGGATCTAAGAGCTTATGTGAGTGGAGTGAACATTTGTGAACATAGTAGGTGCAAAAGGGTAGTTAAGAATCATTCAACAAATACCTTAACAAGAATGGCCTTTAAGATTACTAAGCATGAATAAATAATCAAAGACAAGGCATGCCATTAAATTCTTTGACTAAACCCTAGCAAGTAAGCCTTAAGACAACAATCTAGTGAACTATAGAAGGCAAGAAACTTGTAAATCTTCTAGTGATTTCACCTTCAAGAGAAGAAGACATTTAAGATAAACATATTGCAGAGATAAAAGAATAGGGAACTCCTAACTTCAATAATCAAGCTATAAAGACCTCCAAAGCAACCATTTAGGATAAAAAAAAGGGCATGGAAAATCATAGACCTCTTTAGCTAAACCTAATCAGCAATACCTCAAAGTAAAAGACCTTAAAAACAATGTTTAAGTAATATCAAAGAGCAGGGCTAACCATAAAAATACTTTGACATTTGCTTCATCAAATCATTCCTAAGATAAACAAACTAAGTGGGACTATAGAGCATTCAATAATTCTCTAATATGACCTAGTAGAGGAAAACATAGAAGAAGTAGAGAACAAACAGAGCTAAGTCGCCTCTAAACAACATTTCTTAGCCTAAAATTTTTGTCCTACTGCAGTAGAAGATGGAAAAAATTGATAACATAAGAAAACAAGTATTGAATAAGGAACACATCACCATTAAATATTCTCATGAATCTTGCAAGTGAGCCATGCTCCGTTGTCAAGCAAGTCAAGCCATCCACAAAAACCAAAATCAATTTCTCTTCAATCTCCAAGACTATGTATTACTCTCAATAATAATCCAACATGTACAATGAGGCCTCAATGCTGTATTTAACAAGAAAGAAGGACCAAAACCCTAAATAGGGTGTCCAAAATGTCATAAATACCTCATAAACGCTAAATTTTTCCATTAAGACCATGCAAGGCCCAAGGCACAAAATATCTAAGGTAATAAATGAAAAATAACTTCTAACACCTAAATTTGGCAAAAGTTGACTTTGAGGCTCCTCAATAACTCCAAAATATCTTCTAGTGTGTTTTTTTGAATTTTCAGGCAAGGGCGTAGCATTGAGGTCCAAGGGTGCAACGCCTACACAAGAAAAATAGGTCATCTTGCAGCTGAATGTTGAAGGCCTTCTCGGTGTTGGAATGAGCTCCATGATAGCTTGTTGGAAAGCTTGTCAATTATACTTTAGAAAGATAACTTTATTTTTTCAATTAGTGTCTATTTTCCTACAAAAACACCAAATCTTCCAAGACTGCTAAGGTTACAGTGCCATCCCTAAAAATAGGGCAGAAAGGTGGGTTTTTGCATATTTTTTACCCTTTTGGAGGACCAAATCTGCTCCAAATGATATGAAATTTTGTGTGTGTGATGTACTTGGAAAGATGAACCCAAAAATGTAAACCAATCCTCAAGAAATTGCCCCAAAAAAGGGCGCAGCTCCATGGGAACTGCGCCCTTCGCACTTTAAATCAGTCAAAAACCAAAATTTCCAAAAACTTGCCAAAATTTGAAATTATCTTCCTCAAGGTGTTTGGGATGCATGTAGAGATGCATCAGCAATGATTTCAAGGTTCTTCTTGCATTTTTCCTCCTTGAGATCTTGAATTTTAGCAAGGGCTCTTTTGAGCTTGGCCTTGCAATTTGATTTCTCAAGGCATAGTGCTTGGCCATCTTCTTCTGAAGTGCAAGGTCTCGTTGTGTCTTACCCAGTTGATCCTCCAAGTGTGTATTAGCCCTATCTAACCAAGGTCCCTGATCATACTCTATCTCCATGGCAAGAAACTCACTTGGAGTGATTTTCTTTGCCAATGTTGTTTCTTGCTCCTTCTCCTTGGCTAAGGCCTTCCTCAAGCCCATTTTTCTTGGCCTTCTCCTAGAAAACTATCCTTCTTCATCTTCACTTTCATAAAAAACACCCAAGACCTCATCTAGCCTAAACTTGGTCCTTTCAGCCTCTTTCCGGGGTCTAATTGCCCTGACCTCATAATTGGCCTTTTGTGCCTCCATTTGCTTGTTTTCAATTTCATAATAGTCTATGACATTCGTAGCCCTAGCTATATTGGCTTGCAAATATTTAATTTGGGCATCTCTGCTCTTTAGCAACATGCTTGAGATCCTTGCCTCATTCTCATCATCACTGTCAACATGAATAAGTTCAAATTCTTGCTCAGTCTCATTCTTATCTTCTTCTTCCTCCTCCTTGACCTTTTCTTTGCCTTTGTCAAGCTGCTTAGTAGATGTAGAAGCCATGTCCACTTGCCTCTTGAGGGCAAAAAACAAATGCCTACTTCCCCTTTGGTAAGTTTAAAGAAAAAGGCTCAATTTTGATCATTTAAGTGCCTTCACCATTTCTTCCATCATGACTGTCATCATCATTGGTTTCCTCATTGTCCTTATGGCTCTCATCAGCACTGTTTCTCTCTGTTTCTTCTTCCTCATTTGATCCACTGATTTCTTGGCTTTCTAACCTATTTCCATCATCATCATTTGTGATTTCATGGATTTTTCAGACACTATCATTATGTTCACTACTATGTGCCTCATCACTACCAACATCATCATTTCCTTTTGCTTCCATGCTCTATGCCTCATTTACATCTTCCATGCTGACATCACTACTATTTCCTTTGCTGCTTTTCGTTGCAATGACATCTTCTGTCTCACTGATATTGGCCTTATTTACATCAGCCTCATCTTCATTATCTTGACTGCTAGATGCTTCATCATTGGTTTATGCTTCATTGGTTTCTACATCACTATTTCCCTCTTCAGTGTTTGATTATTCCTTATTGATTTCTGCAATGCTTTGTGTTTCATTATTATCTGCCTCATTATTATCTTGGCTCTTTGTTCCAATTCTATATTTATCTCCATTATCATCACTTCCTTCTGTTTCCATGCCCTCTACCTTATCATTGACCTATGCCTCACTGTTGATATCCTCCTTACTATCATCAACCTTATTTTTATCATCCTCACTACCCTCTTCTTCAATGTTTTCTTTTTCATTATTACTTTATTCATCATTACCCAGTCCCTCATTTTCTATTGACTGCTCATTGCCACTTCCTTCATTGTCTGATGCATTGTGAGAGAGTGATGAAGGAGGGTTGTCCTGAGGTGAAGGGATATGTGTAGATGGTGAAACATGTTTAGCAGGAGATGATGGAGGAGTAGGGACAGGAGGATGAGATGATAAAGGCACATTTTGCTGAGGATGGGCTTGTGGATTGGTGAACACTTCATGGGCAATGAAAACCACCCATGCGATGCCTTTCTACTGCAACTGATGCATAACAACCATGTTAATCAAAGAGTGATGAAATAAGCTTTGCATATACTAAGGTAAATCTCTATTTTGTACAATATAGGACATCTTGTCAATGCTTTTGTAGAGGTAGTAGGGCAGGTGCAACATCCTAACCCTAGTAAAGTGCATCAGCAGCGTAATGTGATAGGAGTAAAGCCTAGAGAACCTACCCTCACATGTAAAATATTTCATGATAATTCTCATAAAAGGTGCATGTATCTCCAACAAATGTGAGAAAGGAAATATGGATTTGCAGTTTTATGTGTATCTAAGCTTTAGGAATGGTTCATAGTAGCTCATTTCAAGATTGGCTTACTTGAACCATTTCTCCCCTACACTAGGTATCCCAGTGGCATTGGCAATAGCATCAAAAGACAGCTCAAAGTTTACTTCTGCAAGGTCAACCTGTTTCTCATGCAAGTTAAGTATGAAGAGCCTGGTTAGCTCAAGGTTGTTTTGCACCTGTTGTATCCTTTCACAAAAATCAAAACATCCCACATTCTGGAAACATGAGACAGTCATGGGAGAGGCCATCAACTCTAAGGTGTTGAGGGGTTCAAACCTATTGATTTTTCCACCTTCATGTTGATGCTTCCTTGGCATTTTTCCTTCTCCTTCACTACCACTGTCCCCTTCTCTTGACATTTTAACAACTCTACCTTTGAAACCCTAGCTCTTCTTATGAAACTGATATGGAAGAGGGAGATGGAATGGTGATGAAAAAGGCAGCTTTTAACAAGTGAATGAGATGGGTGAGTGAGGGTGAAGGTATATGACTGTGAGTGAGAGGTAAAACTTAATGACCACCCTTGCTGATCTGTAAAAAAATCTACTTTGACACACCTTGCACTTATGTTAAATTTGAAATGGAGAGGGAAATGTAAGGTCAATCTGTTTGTAGTTTAGTAGACAAAGCTTATGAATTAATGGAGTGAGTGTAGGCACAACCTTAGGTGAGTGAAAAATCCTTCAACAATGTACCCTTCTGGCTATCACTATTCTTCTTAACATACAGATGGAGAAGTGTTTTAAACAGTGATGTTTAAGCATGAAAATTAGGTTTTCCTCCTTAGGTCTTCAATTTCTCTTAATTATAAGTTACCACAAATTCTTGAAGAAGGGCTTGATGAGTGGTACTTACCCTTTAACATCGCCTTTGAGGTCCTTTGAGGAAGCTGCAAAGTGTCTTGAGTTGAATTGAGGGCCTGTAGGGTGTAGGAGGCCCTCCTGGCCAAGTGCGTAGCGCCCAGGCAACTGGTGAGTCGGGTCGGGAAAAGGCGTAGCACATTTCCAGGCATGCAGCGCCACCTCACAAGCGCGCAACGCTTTGATAAAATTCACGGGAGAAACGGGTAGGGGCGTAGTGCCCGACTCTAGGCACGCATTGCCTCAACACTTAGCCAAATTTTGGCTCAAAAACTCACAGTTCCTTCTCCTTTTGAAATTTCAAATTCTTTGCAAGGCACCACTAATTTGTTTGAAGTGTAAAATGACCTTATATAGACTCAAGGATTTTATTTTAGTTTCACAACCCACTTTCCTAATGTTTTTAAGCCCCTTTCACTTTTCACTGATGTTGCTTTATACTTTTGTCCTATAGGTGATAAAAATATTAACTTGGCTTTTGCTCTTGTTTTGTGAGGCATGATGACTTCTCTTTTGACAATCTCAAGATGTTTAGATAGTAGCTACATATTCAAAGCTTGTGTGGTTTCCTTTATAATACTGGATTTATTTTTTCACCTTTTCTTACTAACAATTTTGCACTGTTTGTATGCAGGTTGGCTAAAAGGATGAATTTGACTTCCCCTTTCCTCATTTTTTTATGATAGGCTCATTAAAGAACCTTTGGGAGGATTTCATATGGCAGTAACCTCAAAGCCCTCTCTTTCTTGCATTATGAAGTTTTGATCATTTTTTTACCCCTTTTGACACTTATGATGGTAGGTGACTTGAAAGCATTGATTTTCCCTTTCTCACTGATCTTGAGGCATAATAGGTTTAACTTAGCAACTCTTTAGGATGCTTACACACCCTAGTATCTCCAACCTTAAGTCAACTCATCTTTTGCTTTGTAAGTGATTGAAAAATTTTGATTTTTCCTTTCTCACTGATACTCTTCACATCCTTACTCTTTGAGGCAGTGATACATTTTACCTTGGCAAATTTGGGATGTTTACACACACTGGAAGCTTCGAAATCTTCCTTTACCTGCACCATGGAGCTCAAACTATATTTTGATCATTTTTGGCATGACAAACGCCTTTGGACAAGTTTGGAATATTTTACAAATAGTGACATCTTCAGAATCCCTTTTCTGTCATCATGGAGTTCAAACCATGGTTTCACCTTCTTCGAGCACTTTCCCAAAACCCTAGGTGTCTAGAATTCTTGAAAAAAATTATCAGTGTTGTCTTCTAAGTTCTCTATAGCCCTTATAAGTTCATTCATTTATATCCAGTTCACCTCATCTTTTTCCCTATTTCATCTATAATTTCTAAAAAATTCTCTTCATGTTTGGTTTCTTGGTGTACCTCATCCATGGTCATTTCTGCATTTGATCCTTGGTTGGCACAATGCTGGCCCAATTAGGCTCAAAAAATTAGTTCTCCTTGAAACCAAACTTCTTTCCCTCTCCTTGCTATGAATATATTTATTGAGGAGAAAACCTCTTACCTTACCAACTTTCTACTGATAGTCATTTTAACACTCCTGCTGAAGTGTCAAAGTTCACATTTACCTTTTGCAGAACTTGAACTTGATAAAGTAGTACGCTTTGGAGATTTTCTGATCATTCTTGGATAACCATGTGCTGATCTTCTATTACATCTGAGCCAACATCTAGCATAGGATAGACAATGCTTAAAACATCAATGATGGCTTTACAACCTGTGAAACCCTAATGACATAGTGGGACGATCCTTTGACCATGATCTTGACTGAAAATTGGCTTGGAGCCTTCAAGTGTAAAAAGAGAGTATTGACAAAGTGGTGTATTGAACATCCAAAATCCAATGTACTTGATTTATCTAAAGAGCCTATAGAGATATTTTTGAGACCATAAATTCTTGAGGAACCTGGTGAACATGGGAAGGTATAGGCTGATTGGTAACCCTAGATGGAAAGTGGAGTGATGGGCAAGGGAAAAAAAGAGTAATGAGGCTAGAAGTGGGAAAAAAGGATGGAGATGAGTGGTACAAGCCCATAAGGAGTCCTTTAGGAGTGGTAGGGTGACCATGGAATGGAAAAATGGTAGAATAGTGAAAAATTTTCCATAAGGATAATGAAGGTAGTGAGATTTCTAAAACTCATAATATTTGGGGAATTTTTTTTTTTAGAAATCTAGAACCAATATTTAGTCATCCACATATGGTAAAAATTACTGATGAATAACAGCTTCGAGAAATCTCCTCAATTCCATCTTTTCCACTTCGAGAGAAGAATTAATTTCTTCCTATTCTAATAGTCTTGCATGCTACAAACTTTCACCCATACTTGCAATCTGGTTAGTACCTGCTCTTATACCATCTAAACTGAAAATGGAAAAATGATCATCCTCTGACACTTTGCAAGCCTAATGAACTTGGGTCTTTAAATGTAAAAATAGTTTAAAAATTCTTCAAAGATGAGTGGTCAAGTTTTCATGTCAACTTAAAGGTGAAACAAATTTGTATGCAACTCAATATGGTAAACATGCAGAGAAAAAACAAGAGGTAGAGGAAATTTTAGCCTAAAAGCGACCTCCTAAGGAAAAAATTAAAATAATAGGAAAATAATAAAATAATATTTATGAATTTTGGAGGGAAAATAAGAAAAATATTTTTTTAAATTGTATTTTTGGCTTTTCTCCTTATATTTTTACCCAAATTTCAAGTATAGACACTCGTTCAATGCAAAATTAAATTCCACATCCAACGAGTACCCATTATGCATACTTATGAGAAGGCACACTTTGACAAATGAACACGCTTTTCGAATGTATCTACAATTTTTGTCAATGTGAGTCTTCTCAGTAGTATGCATAATGGGTACTCGTTGAATGTGTACTTTAATTCCACATCCAACGAGTGTCTACACTTGAAATTTGGGTAAACCTGTAAGGAGAAAAGCCAAAAATACAATTAAAAAAACTAGTTTTTTTTTTTTTCCCTCCAAAATATTTACATGTAACTCTTTTTAAATTTAAAGGATTTTGGTTGGTTTAATTATTATGTATGTGAAATTTTCATGGGAACTTTTAGGCTGAAATTTCCTCTAATGCAAGTGATAACAGAGTTTACCACTCATCGGCTACATCTTCGAGCCTTATTCCAATGGCTAGGCCACTTTATTGATCTCAACAACAAATGAGAACATTATAAATTATTGACTTTGGAGTGGCGTTATTTCTCCTACAAAGAAACATTCTTCTACAAAGAAATCTCAATAAAAAATACGACACTCTACAAGAAGTCATGATGGTGTCAACAAAAAAGGACTCTCTTACCATAGGTCCTTATACTCCACCTAAAATAAAAAAGAATAAAAAATACAAGTACTTCACAGTAAAGTATTGAAAAGGGATTTTCCCTTAAGAAGACTGAGAAAAGACCAAAAATAGCTTCTTTACTAAAGTACCAACTGATGTAGATACATTTGAAAAGCTTCAAAACCCCTGTCTAGTCTCTTTCCATGCTCAAGAAGGTCTCTAGACGGACTCAAAAAAATATTTGTCTATAACACTAAAGGACTTGGATCTGCAAAAAATCCATTATACATTGCTCAAATAAAAAATCTAATGCTTTCGTTGAGTTCAAAACACCCAAAAATATCTATCTAGGCTCTTCTTAAACACCAAAAGACTAAAAAACCATGAAGTTATACCTCCTAGAAGTTTTCTCTGCTAATTGTCCTTCAAATTGGAAAAAATAGGTAATTGAGCAACAATTTATGCCATTTTACTAACTGTTAAGCGACAATTTCACCTGGGACAAGCATAATTCCTGCCGAAAATGGTGTCAATTATCATCTCTTTAAAATGCGCTAGAAGGCTTTAGCACCAAATTTTTAGCCTCACTCTCAGGAACATGGGAACCATGTTGCCAAAGGTGGGGCTACACGCCCTTCCCTCCAGCCTTACCTCCCTCTGCTTCGGGTGTTGGTGATATTATGGCAATAGGAATGGTGGCCAAGGCTTAACCACCCGCCCCTGTTGGCTTAGTGTGACCGGGGCTTAACCACCCACCCTCGTCGGCTTGGTGCTCTCTATGGTTATGCAGTATTAAATAGAACTGGGGTTCGGGACTAACTGCCTGACCTCGTCGCTTCTGCCTCTGCCTCTATTCATATGGTGGCTGCTAGAACCAGGGATTGGGGCCTATTTCGACCCCCTTCGTCCTAGTCGTTGACTCCTCCACACTAGGTTCGTGTGGGTTCCCATATGGCCTAGGGCCAGGGCTTAACCACATGCCCCACTCCCTTCCGCTATGGTCACATAACACGCACGTAACCAGGGGCCAGGGCTAACCGCTCGACCCCTTTCCCGAAATGCACTCATAACCTAGCATTAAATATATTCTATCGGCCAATACGGTTAAGTCACAACTAATTCATGCAATGGTATGTCACTCGGCTGGTTTTTCAGAGGTCATGGGGTTGAACCCCGCTGGGTCTGTCAGTTGACTCACCAAAATTTTTGCATGAAACCAAGGGCCATGTGGCGCCCTCTCATTGGACCGTGTGGCACCTCATGATTAGGCCACCTCAAACCAAGCAACCAATAAAAATGTGGCAACACCACATATACGATACTTCCATGTGGCTTCATAGGATTAGCCCGTACCTCCCAGTGTGCTTTCCCAATCAACTGATAATGCAAGCGTACGACCTATCGAGTTACCAGCCAAGTCAACCCTCCAAGTTGACTTTTTAGTTGTTGGGCCAAAAATTCATAACATCGTAACTTTCTCCTACGACATCAGATTGAGGTGATTCAACTGACATTGTAATCAGGATGACGAACACTACGACTTGGTGTTGGTTTCAAGATATTCTAAGCACTCTAATTTTTTAGCCTATTTTTTTTATCTCTAGATCAATTTATGACCTACATTGACTTTTTTTGTTAGTAATAATAATTTTTAAATGGTATATTAGTCAATGGGGCTTTGGATTGACTGTGAATGAGTGCACCGTTAAGACACTCATTTCGAATTCAAATTTTCCATTGATGTTGATCAACCATTCATGTTAGCCAAAAAAAACAAAATGACACATTAGTTTACATTAATAATTGAATGAATTACACACTTGTCTTATCATTTATTAAAATTTAATTGAATATTTTATTTTTAATTATTGTTTTTCTTTAGACTAAAATTATTTTATTATGGTAAATATTAAAGTCATATATTTATATATGAAATCAATTAATCAATATGGATATTTTTAAAAATTAAATGAATTATACATTTACATTAAAATCTAAATTGAAAATATAATTTTTTTTTAATGATATATTTTATATTTCTATATAAAATTATATTATTTTACACTGTCATAGAAATATTTTATTTATAATTAAAATTGAAAATAAAATACTTTTACCACATTTTCATACAAATCTGTAATATTAACATATGAAAAATTATAATACTTTTAATTAAAATTTTATTATATCTACTATTATTTTTTATTTAAAAAAAAAAAATCACATATGGCAAATTGTAATTGTAAAATAAGCATTTCAATAAAATAATTTAAAAAATATTTCTCATAAAATTTTACGAATACAAAGATAAAATTTAAAAATAACACAAATAATTTCCTTTTTCTCTTGAACGTTCAAGAAACATATTGATCACGATGTCGTTATCACTGTTTCCACCATCATTTAAAACATAAAGATCAACCAATACCTTTTATTTATAAACACTATGTTTTTTTATAAAATTATAATATTTTATAACTTTATTTTAAAAAACAAATTATAACATAAATGGATTATAATTTGAATTTAGAAAAAAGTTGACTATAATAATTCAAAATGTATAAAAAATGGACAAGTTAATTCGCCAACACACAAAATTTACTAAAACTTCGAAAGTATGTGTGAATAACTCACTATATTACGCTTTCAATTTTATTTGGAAGGAAATATTGATTTTAGAGATTATAAAAGATATTTGGGATGTCTCTATTCTCTTCATTAATGGGCTAAAGTTGGATGGCATTACATGATTTAGATGCATTAATCACGATTTTGAATGATACGATAAGTTTATTTATGCATATTATTTTTTGCAATTGGATTTATATGGTTAGTATAGGTGTGTTTTTAAAGAAATAAATTTAGCAATTTATATGATGATGATAATGCTGGTTAACGTTTACTGAAATTAAATTTTCGTTTATCAGACTTATAATTTTCTTAGTTCTTAGTTGTTTGGCTTCTAGTCTTTCTTGGCAAGATTGGTGTTGTAGCTTTCTTTTTCTTCTCTACGGTCTTCCAACTTCCTTTATTTTTCCACTCCTTCATCTCTTCTGATTCTTGTGTATGTTAAAAGGAATTAAATTTGTTAAAAGTGAAATTTATTTTAAAGTAAAATATTTGAAAAAAGTTTTATTTTTAAAGATATATATTTTTTTATAGGTTTTAGGGTAAAATTAAACTCTACTAGTTTTTTTTTTTTTTTGTATATATATTAGGTGTAATTTTCATAATCTCATTTTTAATAAGTGTTTGGTAGATTTTATATAAAATTGGTGGAACATATTTTTTAATTAATATATTTCAATATTGTCACATATCAATTTTATATTAAGAATTAAATGAGTTATATATCTGTTTTCATTATTCTTTGTTAGATATTAATTTTATATTAAGAATTAAATGCATTATATATCTCTTATTATTCTTATGAGTCGATAATTGAAAATTTTACATTTAATTACTTTTTTTCTTTGAACATTAAAATATTTCATTATGATTAATATTAAAATGAATTTTTTTCTACTTTCTCTCTATATACATATATTTGTATATGAAGCTCATATTGAAATCAAATAGCAGAGCCATATAACTTAAATGACCAAGAAAAGTTGATCGGCATATTCCATGAAGTTAAATATCTACCATCCACTTAATAATGAAATAAACATGTCTATAGGAATAATTAGTTAAAATAGATATTAAAATATTTTATTTAACTCTTGTATTGAAATAATTTATTGAAATCCTATATTAAAATTATACATATTATCACATTCAAAATTGAAAATATAAGTTCCTTTTTACTTTTAATTACTTTGTATTTTTTTATAAATTTGATATAAATTTGTGTTATTTTATTTATCAAGTTTCCTTCATACTAGATTGGAATCCCAACAATGAATTTAGTGAGGATACTCAGAATGTTATTATTGATTTTTTATAATTATTTTCATTAGAGGTAAACAAACACACACACACATATATCCAATTTGTTTTTTTATTATAGTGAATATTGTTTTTCTAGTTAGAGAATATTATATTTTTATTTTAAAGCTTACGTGTGTTGAGTCTAAGTCAACTCTAAGTCGAGCATGGAAATTATTGTTTTATAATTCTTTTAATTAAAGGCATACAAACATATATATCCAATATTGTATTTTTACTTCAACTGTGTGTGTGTCTCAACGTGAAGTTGAGAATGAAAAGAATTAGACATCTCTCTCCCAGTGTGTTGTAAAATTGGCCTCACCCAATAAGAAATTAATTATTTTCAATTATCATATGTCATATATACATTGTTGACATTAAAATATTTTATTTAACATCCATATTAAAATATTTTCTTTTAAATTTTTTGTTATAAAGTTTAGATAGTTTACATTGATTTATATCCACATTTTTTTAAGTTAATTTGTATTACCTCAAAATAATAAATTACCTCATTCCAAGCATCTAAAGCCTTTTAAACCATTATAAATGACCTTAATTTTCCATGAGAGAGACCATATCTATTGACGGATAATGGATTAGCAAGAGTCAAAATATAGGGTCTACAATAGAGATCATCTAAATATGAAAACGTTAGAGAACCATAAAGAAATAGAAAAATAAAAAAGGTCATCACAAGAGCTACAAAACCTAATGAGGTCACCAGAAGGGTCCTTTTCACTAGTGCTACTAGGAGAAGAAGGCTTGAATCCATACTAGCCAAACAAGAACATTTATGGTTCTACACCCTTTTAATTTCATTCAAGGAAGTTATAATTTGATTTCTATATTCATGTTTCTGGTTAAGGACTCTCCTTAGAAGAGATTTCAACTGTCAATTTAAGGTAGCTGACCTCAAATACTAGTTCCTTCTTCCCTTGGTATGTTTAGGGTCATGAAGCAAGTTAGCTACTTCCTCCATGTTCTTAAAATCAGAATATGCTTAGTGGTCATAACAATGTAAGACTATAGCTAGAGAACTCCATCACAAATGTTCACAGGGGTGACAAAAACCCCCTCATGTCGGTAGAAACCAGAGAACCAATCCGAGAACACCCACATAATTATCAAGCAAAATTCTCTAGAATGAAACCCATAAGTATCAAAACCACAACATGAAAAAAATGTTAATACTAGAGCTTGAAACCATTGTACCTCTTAACCACAGTCGAGTTCGTCTTCGATCCATCATGAAATGAGGCACCCCCAAGGGGGAATAACCTTATCCC
The DNA here is from genome assembly GCA_034641835.2 of Pinus albicaulis. Lineage (NCBI taxonomy): Eukaryota > Viridiplantae > Streptophyta > Pinopsida > Pinales > Pinaceae > Pinus > Pinus albicaulis. Next base: position 119,142,464 of record CM076580.1, on the reverse strand, counting down.
TAGAGTAGCTTGCAACAAATCATCACATTGATGCACTATGTAACCCTATTTTTTCATATACCCAATTTACACTTTCACATTCAATCTATAATTACTTCTGAACATAGGGTTCAGAAGGAGGTGGATGAATTCCCAAACCTATGCGACCCCAAAGCTGGAGATAAGCCACTTAGGCACAGAAAAAGCTTGAAAGTTATGCCAATATGAATCTGAGCTTCCTAATATTACTAGTCTATGTCTGAAGAGTTTCCCAAGCAATATTTCCACCTACAATGTAGAGGGAAATGCAATTCTATATAAATTTTAAACAACATCTTTTTGATATGTAGGACGAGGAGAAGGATAAAAGTAGTCCATCGAAATTAGAGGGGAGTTAAGTTTGCAGGCTCTTTCATGGGACACGCAGACCATGCCACCCCCTATTAAATGCTGAGAATGATGATAGGGTGGTGGGCACTACTTGCAACCTCCATTTCCAATTGTTCATCTGCCATGACAAGGGAATATATATCCACATTAAAATTATTGTTCTTATTAATATTTTTTATACGTCATGTATGAAGTTCATATCAATACTTTAATGATTTACTCATCTTCTTCTTAGGAAGAGGTAATTTACCTTTAATTACTTTATATATATAATTGTTTTTTATTTAAGATGAGTATTGAAATAATTTATTTATATTCCATCGTATATATTAAACTATTTTTAAATAAATATTTACAAAATTATACTAAAATATAACAATTAATATAAATATTCACTAGTTTTAAGTGCTTATATTGAAATATAAAATATTTTAAAACTAAAAACTTCAACATTTTACTACTGAAATTATTATTATTTTTACTTTCACTTACTTAATATTTTATATAAAATTAATATACATTTATATTTTTAATATAAATACTCAAATATTTTATAAATATTTTACTTAGAGAAAAAAAATTCCCTTTAACATCTTATCTCAACTTCATATCTCAACTCTATATTAAATAGAAAACTAATATGAGTTTCTATTTTATCGCAGAACCCTTTTAATTAGAAAGAACACTTGCGAATTCCAACTCGACAGAGAACAAATTATACATAGAAAATTCCCACATAAGTACCATACATAAATAAATAAGTATTAATTCCATATTTATATTCGAAAATAGAAAAATGTTGGCCTGTGTCTTTCTTATTCAATCACCTAGAAAAATGTGGGTCTGTGCCTTTCTTATTCAATCACCTATAATGTTGACTGTGTTGTGCTATTCTTTTTAGTAGAATACAGAAAGGTCGAAAGTCGGGACAGTTGATATGTGTACAAGCTGGCCTTATCAACGACACCTTGTTTCAACTTTAATTCTTGAGGTTCAGTACTGGATTCAACGACGGATCAGTTGAAATTTGGACAATCCGAAGAAGACGAGCACAAGCCTTTTATCTTTCAGTTGTATATTTAATGTTTATATATCGTATTTGTGGTCCAGCCCAGGGAACCAGGGATTCATTGGTAGTCGTTCTGTTTGGTTACAACTTATGGCTGGTAGTTGGTGGGAATTAGTGACATATAAAGATGAAATGGCAGTTGTGCTGTGCTCCAGAAGAATATTTGACGTCTCAAAATGGATTTTGAGTCGTCAAAGTTCAAGGTTCTACACTCTCACTTGTTTAGATATTTTGTGAATATTAAATGCCGTTGTAATATTATTGCTTTATTTACAATTTTATATGAGGCAAGAGATAGAAGGTAAAGGTCAAAATAAATCATATGCTTATATTTTTTTAATTTGTATAAACCTAACCTAAAATTAATATATTGGACGTTAACCATCATTTTATATATATATATATATTATGGGGATGATTTAGAGTGTAAAATTTATCTCAATTATGAAAATAGGTCGTCTTATGTGCCTTCCCATATCAAAACCATCATAAATATAGCTTTATTATATTTTCTTTTCTTTTTGTAAGTATATGAAATTTATACCTTAATTTATATATGTTATTGGGAAGGTATTTCTTAGTAATATATAATATTTGAAAAAATGATGATGATGATGATGAATTATTTGGATTCTACGTAAATTTTTTAAAATAAAAATAAAATATTTATTTTAAAAAAATCATTTCAGTTACAATAAAAATAAAAAATAAAAAATTAATTAAATTTAGCTTTAGAAGTTAGGTGAAATAATTGTTATCCTCCAATCTAAATGCTATATATATATATATATATATATATATATATATATATATATATATGAGAGTAAAATTTCAATTGTAATAAAAATAAAAAATAATCTATCAATCAAATTTAACTTAAGAAGTTAAGTGAAATAATTGTGATCTTTCTCATATATATATATATATATATATATATATATATTTTGATATATAGAATAAACATCAATTTATAATAATTTCATATAGTAATAAAGGTAATTATTGTTATATTTTGGATTTTTTAAATATATAATTAATTTGCTTTTAAAAATATTTAAATACTCATATTAATTAATATTGTAATATAAATTTCATATATAAATATAAGGAAAATATATATTGATTATAAATAAATTTGCAAAACTACATAAAAAAAATATTAATGTGGTTGATATAGCTAAAAGCTTCATTTATATCTACCATAAATGAATATATAACAATAGAAATAATAATACAAAAAAAACTATTAAAAAAACTATTATTATTATTATTATTTATTATTTCTTTATAATAATAATTATTTAAAATGTTTTTTTTTCTCTGAATACGCTTAATCTATTAATATACAAAAAATTTACAGTTACGTGGAGGAAAAAACCTCATAGTTCTGGCTCGCAAGATGAGCATTCTGGTACAGCCAATTCAAAATATCAACATACAGTGCCAGGAGGCAGATACAACAATGGAACATGGACTGACATCTAAGCACAAAAACACTTTTCACACAACATATCAAAGCCACCACAGTAAGCTACAGATCTGTAGACCTGAACGAGCTTATACATGACATACTGCCGCCCATATAGGGGAAACCGGCTTTCAAAAAAACAGTGAAAGGAGAACCAGCTAGACTGTAAAAGCATGTAATTGCCAGTACTGAACCTGGCACTACGAACAACCAAAACCAATTCTGTAAGATGAGAAACCATTAATCACCTGGAGTGGGCGGAGGAGACTCGACCACGTGGCAAGCATAATCATCAGGAGCATCCTCGTTCAGCACAGCATCAATAGCATCCGGATTGTCCTGTAAGATAGTGTTCTTCATCTTCTCGTCAGACGTGGCCTGAGTACCATCATTCTTGAATCCATCCTCCGCAGAATTCGAATTGGGAGGAAACGAGGAGCAGCCAACATCCGGCATCCGCTTCTGGCCAGCAGTTGAAGGAGAATGGGGCCTCTCAGTTGCCAAATGCCCCGGAGGAGAGTCTTGGAGCTCTGCATTCACATCTGGAAGCACTTCTTTGAAGTCAATCGTTATAGTGGCAATGACCATTGGCATGTTGAGCAGACAAGGGAATTGAAATTGTGCCCTGTGCTGCTGACTAGGGAGGAGATTGGATAGACGACGAGTGGGAAAAGCCGCCCAATGGCTAGCCAGAGCACCCCTTCCACTGCGAGTCTCTGGATACTGCCCCCTCCAAGAGTCAGACTGCGGAGAAGAGGAGTTGGGCGAAGAAGAAGGAGGGCACCGAGAGAGACCACCTCGGCTCAAGCCATGCCTGCTCCTCAATCTATGTCGCAAACGAGGCATAATGTCCTGGTGATTAGAGTTGAACTCGAAGGTGCTGGGGATGGCAGAGTAATTCAGGTCAGGCGAGCCCAAACTAAAGACCCAATGCTGATAAGTATGAATCTCTTTAACGCCAAAGCCCAAATTCTGAGAGCAAAGGGGGGAGTGCGTGATATGCAACCCAGGAGCGAGGTTAATGCAGCAGGAGAGTGAGCATCTTCGACCCGTGATAGTCCTGGTGTTGGTCTCAGAATCCGCCAAGAAGCAGAAGGAACGAAAGGGTATCAGAGCCGAATTGAAGCTTGTCGGAGAAGCCATGGCGCAATTAATCGAACTAGTGTATGGACAATTGTGCATCTTAAATGCCCCAGACAGTGAATCTTTAATGCAATTAATTGCATACAGGACACAAAGGAGGGTGGCGGTGATCGAGTCCCATGCGCCATCCCACCGCCTTTGCAACCTATTCCACATTCCGACCACCCGCATCTAGGATAATTATTTAAAATGTTATTTATTATTATTATTTATTTTTAAATTATGTAATATAAATATAAAGCCTTGGAATATGAACCCTTATATTAATAAACTTTAGGGATTGATATTATAAATTCAAGGGATTAAGACAAAAAACCCTAGGGTTTTTAATACTAATCCCTTCGCTTTATAATCCCTCTGGATTTTAGTATTAACTCCTTGGGTTTATTATTTTCTTCTTAGGTTTATAATATCAATCCCTTAAGTATATTAATCTAAGGGTTCATAATCCTAGGGTATAATATTATTCATAGGTATATAATATCAATCTCTTAGGTTCAATATAAATCATGGTTAATCAAGGGTTTATATACCTTGGATTTATAATATTAGTCCCTTGGGTTTATAATACCTTGAGATTTTAGTATCAACCCTCATGTTTATTATTTACTTGGATTTATAATATTAATCTCTTGATTTTATTAATGTAAGGGTTCATATTCTTAGGGTTTAATACTAAAATTTTTAGTGATCATAAACCCAAAGAAATATATTAACCCAAAAGATAATAAACCCAAAGGATTAATACTATAAAATCAAGAAAATCATTGGTAGTCGTTCTATTTAATTGACGTGAATTGGTGTGAATTAGTGACTTGTAAAGATGAAATGGCATTTGTGCTGTGGTTCACAAGTATATTTGACGACTCAAAATTGATTGAGTCGTCAAAGTTCAAGGTTGTATACTGAGTACTCTGACTTGTTTAGATATTTTGTGAATATTAAGTGTGGCTGTAATATTATTGCTTTATTTACAATTTTACATATGCAAGATATACAAGGCAGTCTTCAAAAATCAGATGCGTCTATAATTTATATATATATAATATTGGAATGATTTATACCGAATAAAATTCTTAATTTGTATAAACTTAGCCTAACCTAAAATAATATATATATATATATATATATATATATATATATATATATATATATATATAATTTATACAGTGTAAAATTCATCAGAATTGTGAAAACATGCCGCCCCATGTGTCTTCACATATCAATGCGATTATATATATACATAGTATATGAAATTTAATACATTGATAGACTTAAATTTATATATTTGATTACGAGCGTAATTTTCAGTACGATTTTGTATATATATAATTTTTACAGAATAAATGAATAATCGTACATTCTGTTTGTTTGTAATTATTTCTTTATTATTATTATTTATTATTATATTATTAAATATAATGTTGTGATGAGATATATTTATTTTTTTCTTTTTTAATATATATATATAATTAATTAATTTCAATTATAATAAAAATTTAAAATAACTTATTCATTCAATTTATATATATATATATGGAAAATGCTAGAAGATCAATTTCATTAAGAGAACTTGAAGATAAAGAACATATAGAAGAGAATCCTTTAAGAGACATGTTTGCCTCTTCATTTAAGAAAGTTATAAACTCAATAGAACTTGAGTATTTGGAAAGTTAGCTAGCACCTAGATGGTGTTTGCCTAGCATAAATTCTTTAGAAGTTTATGCTCATCTATCTATGTTTCATATAAAAGAAGTAACTAGGATCTCTATTAAAGAAAGCATCAGTCAGATCCAAGAAAATTGTGACGCTATACAAACAATTCCTCTGTTAGACCCTAAGCAACTTCAAAAAGAAGCCAAAAGGATTGGGACTAAATATATTCATCTCGTGTGTATAAGGATAGGGATAAATGCTTAACACACAGAGGCTTGAATACATTTGTTCTTTCCACAGTCAGAGACATGACACATAACAAGTATTCAGATTCATTAATAGGCGGGATGATTGCTCCATTACCATATGGACCTGTATACTTTGATTGTGATCCAAATTTTTCTATCTATACATTTGACGAGCACATCAAAGTTATTATGCAACTTCAGATCCAGACAACTGGATTTGATATGAAAAATAAGAGAAACAACATCGATATCCAGACACGTAGTTTTTTTAGACATACCAACTCCCTTTATCCTGCAGTTCTCCATGCCCCTAGCAAAGAATCTAAATCTAGTGTGGTTGTTCTAACCGATGCCCAAAATCAGAAGATAGAACACCAAATTATTAAATGGGAAAATCTGAGTTTCCTAGAACATTGGGTTGTAGATAACCCAAAGCCTCCAACATTGCAAAACATTACTTCTACCAATATTGACGAAGGCCCCTCATTTGTTGTTGTATCATTCCCCAGAAGATCTACCATAGATCACAGAAGAATTGACCAAGCTTGTAAAACTTCATCTATTTATATAGATCCATGATAAATTGATACCGCTAGCTCCCATCTATCATCTATAAATTGCACCCATGTTGATTTATTTGAATTTGCTCAACTTCTAAATTTTTCCTCTCTACAAGTGATATGCCCAAATTGTAGACAAAAAATAAAACTCAGTAGTCTTGTAGAACTAGTGATGCACCAAAATCATCATCCCATGACGGGAGAATCTCCTCCTCCAACTTCTATCACTCGTCCAAATCCAAAATGTTTAGATACCCCATTTCCACATGATTCTGATCATATAATGATGATCCATGAACTTCTATCTCTTGAAAAAGAGGATCCTCACCTCAAAGAAATGATGAGAAAAATGTGCCCGATGAGTATGCCAAAATATGGTCTTGGATATCTTGAGCAACTACATGAGCTAATTCCACAATCTAGATTCAGTAATTTTGTTCTCGAAGACGGTAAAAGACCCTCCAAGCCCGAAATGCACAAATTCTTTTCCATCATGGAAGGATGCAAAATTCATACTGTTGATACACAATGGATTAAGAATATGCTAAATTGGGATCTATACACTCATCATAAGTCTAATGCTTTTGATCTTAGCACTCCAAATCAAGAAAAATTCAGACTGTCACAAGAATGGAAGGCATATATGACAAGAACAAAGACTTGGTTATCATTTTATGAATGGAAAAAGAAATCTGAACCTTCAGATATAAACATGGAAGATGTAGAATCATCTTCAACAAAACACTCTTGGACTGTTATTGATGGCAGTAAAGTTGAAAAACCTACCACTTTTCCTCCCTATAAAGGAATTCTCCTAGGAGAAGTACAAAATAGTGCAAAAGCTATTCCCTTGGTATTAAAGAATGACAATGCCCTTGGAATTTATGGGATAATACAGAAAGCCAGTGAGTAGATAAATTGGACCAACAAAATAGCTAAAGGATTGGAAATGAATTGTGTTAAAACTATTGAAATCAAAGAACATTTTGATAGTTTACGAGTCTCTGTAAGTGGCATTAACAGGACTTTGAATGATGTAAATTATTCCAGTACAATATTAAAAGGTTTTGTTAGAGAATCTCTGTCAAAAATTGAAGATGTTGAAAAGAAGATAGATATAGGGATGCATTCTACTCAAGGGCTTATTGAAGAATTGTCTAAAAGATTTGATAAAATGCACATAGCTCCAAAAGATAAGCCCATTCCTGTTTCTTATATCTTCAAAATATCTGTAAATATCCAACATCCTATCAAGCATGTTGATAGATTTCCCTCCCTTTTTCCAAAAGAAACAACAGAAGAATTCTAAGCCCATAACCCTTTCTTCTCTGTTCAAAGAACCAGGAATACCAGAAAGCTCAGAACCACATTTGTTCCCCATATATGAGCCTCTTCAAAGCTAATACACCAGGTATCCTGCACTTGATCTTAGTGGGAAAGGTAAAATTCCACAAACACAAAACTTTCATCCTGAAACCCATAGAGAGTGGAATATAGACAACTTGAGTGTTGGCCAAACAAGGAAAATGATAGATTTAATGTTCACAGAATATAAAATTATGTGCCTCAAAGGAAAAAATGAAGTTGAAGCTTGTAAATCTATCATTCGGTGTTTTATTGGAACATTATGAAGATGGTGGGAAATAGAGACATCACCAGCATTAGTGAAAAAAATGGAAAATGAAATTTTGAAGGACAAAGGGGGAGATATTATTCATAATCTGGATGGAAGCCCACAAAGTAATATGATTAGAGAATTGAATTCATTTATTTTAGAAAATTGGTGCAGAGGAGAAATTAAACTTGCAAATAAACATGAGATGATTCTCATGAACTTTAAATGCTATAAAATGTCCCAGTATGAAGAATTTCATAGGGATTGGATCCAAATAATATATGAAGTCAAGGATAGAAAAAATATCTTATGGAAACAGGTCTATTTGACAGCCTTCCCTTCAAAATTTGTTGATTACCTTAGAAAACAAGAGGCCTTCCAAATTCCTTTTGAATATTGTACTTGGGGTGAAATTTATAGCATTATAACCAGTACTTGTCGGACTATGTACAAGTATGAAAGTGAAAAAATCACTGCAAAAATTATCTAGACTGCCAGATAGCAAATCTATCTGTAGAAAATATGGCCTATTGATAGATGACCCCATAGTAAAAAGAAGAAAATCTAAAAAGAAGGCCAAGAAAGCAAAAAGGCAAGGATACAGAAAATATCCACAAAGGAAAAAGAAAGGGACCAGGAAAGGGTACTACAATTATGTCCCAAAGACGCATTATTATCAGCCTAAGAACATTCATCTAGAAACACAAAAAAGAAATCATTGGAAAAAACTAACATGTTGGCTTTGTGGCCAACCAGGACATACATCAAATCATTGCCCTATTGCAGATGAATCTAAGAAAAACAGAGGAAAGAAGTCCCAATAAATAGCAAAGAAGAAAATAATAGTAAAAATAGAAGGGTCAATCATGTGCTATAAATGTGGTTCCAAAAACCATAAGTTTTAAAATTGCCCCAACTTCACAATCAGAGAACAAGTCCAACAACAACAACTTTGTTCTAGCTCATCATCCCCTGAGACCTCCTCTTCATAATCTTATGAAGAAGAAATAGATATTCATATGAATGAATACAACTGTGTTGATTCAGATGATTGCCACTGTGATTCAGATACTAAATCAGAAAGTTCTTCTGATGAAGAATACTTTGTTTCTGAAAATAAACAAAAAGAAAAATTTCTCATGGCACAAACTATAGATGATTCAGAGACAAAATTGCTTGCCCAAATCAAAGCATTGGGAGAAGGAGAAATGAAAGAAAGATTTCTGGAAAATTTTCTAAATACCAAACAAAAAGACCAAGGAAGCAGTAGTAGAACTGTTCCAAAAAAAGAAGCCAAGACATTGTTCAGTGATGCCTCATTTGAGAAAAATACGAGAACTTTCCAGTGAAACCAACAGTAATCAAAATCCAAGTCCTTAACATTGGGATAATTTAGTCAAGAGATCCACAATCTTAAAAAGGAAATCTCTTCCCTAAAAATAAAGGTTTCTAAATTAGAAAAAGGAAAGACACTTGATGAAGAAGAATATTTTTCAAACCCAAAAGTAGATATTTTTTAGGGAAAACATGATGACTCTATGGGTTTTAGAGGTATGAGAGTAATGACCATACAATACCAAAAACATCATGCCATGTTAGATATTTGCATAGAAGAAGAAATGTTTTCTCTAAAGACACTTATTGACACACGTGCCGATGTCAATGTTCTAAACTCAAAACTAATACCAGCAAAATATTGGGTAAAGTCTTTCAAACAAGTGGTTTGGTTAGGGAGTAAAAATTTATTGTATGAGGTACCCGATGCTTCTATATGTTTCAAAGAACATTGTATCAAGCTAAAATTTGTTGTTGCTGACATCCCTATTGATCGCATTTTAGGAAATTTATTTTTGGTTGTTGTAGAGCCACATGGTTCAACTAGATTAAAAGGCAACAATGCTGGCTATTTTATAATTGTACCAAGCTCAAATGGTAAGCTAAAAATAATCAAACTACCCTTTGTCTCTACTCCCAAAGTATCTACCATGGTACAAGCCATGCAATATATTGAAAAAGCCAACAATAAAATGATTGAGCTCAAGGACCTGAAAACCACTATGAAAATAGGAGATTATCTTTAGACTCCTATCATCAAACAAAGGATCTCCAGTTTGAGATCAAAAATTGAAAAAGAATGTTGTGCTGAAGAACCAAATGCCTTCTAGCATAGAAAAGAACATTGTGTGGAATTACCATACAAAGATGATTATGAAGGGAAACCTTGCAAAAGTAGGGCAATTACCATGAACAAAGAATAGAGGGATCTATGTCAAAATGAAATAGCAAGTTTATTGAATAGAGGATTGATCAGAGAATCTAGTATTCCTTGGAACTGCTACAGTTTTTACATCAATAAACATTCAAAACAGTTAAGAGGGATTCCAATATTAGTCATTAACTATAGACCTCTAAACAATGTCTTATCTGATGATACTTACCCTATTCCTCACAAAGGGAACCTCTTAGCTAGAATAGCAGGAGCTAAATTATTTTCTAAGTTTGATATGAAATCAAGCTTTTGGCAAGTTGCAATCAAAGAATCTGATAAATTCAAAACAACTTTTAGTGTCCCAGCAGGACACTATGAATGGAACGTAATGCCTTTTGGACTCAAACATGCACTGTCTAAATTTCAAAAGGTTATGGATACAATTTTTAAACCATAGTCTGATTGGTTACTAGTATATGTTGATGATGTGCTCATATTCTCCAAAAATGTCCATGAACATTTCAAACATGTTCAAAAATTTTCCCAACTGGTTAAGAATAATGGGTTGGTACTCAATAAGAAAAAGATTGAACTCTTCTAGACAAGTATCAAATTTTTAGGACATACAATCAAGGATGGACAGATTTCTTTGCAAAATCATGCTCTAGAATTCACTATTAAATTCCCAGATGTCATCGCTGACAAAACCCAATTGCAGAGGTTTTTAGGCCGCTTAAATTATGTAAGAATTTTTTATAAATATTGTGCCAAAGATAGAACATTACTCAACAAGATATTGCAAAAGCACCCACATCCATGGACAACAACACACACAGAAGTCGTTAGAAGAATTAAAAGCAAGGTAAAAACTCTCCCGGTCCTTTATATTGCTAATGAAGATTCTTTTAAAGTTATTGAAATAGATGCCAATGATATTGGGTGGGGAGGAATCCTAAATCAAAGGAAGGAAGGAGAAGAACAAATTGTATTGTTCGTCTCAGGAACCTAGAGCCCTTCTGAAAAGAATTTACCCACAATAGAAAAATAAGTCAAAGTAGCATGGAATTGCATTGAAAAATTTGATATCCACCTTATCCATAAAAGTTCTCTCTTAAGAACTGATGCCTCTGCTCTAAAAAAGGTTCTTAGAAAAGATATAAAGAAGCGAGGAGAAGCAAATTTTACAAGATGGTAAGCTCTATTTGCTAATTTCTACTTTGATGTCAAACACATTAAGGGTGAGAAAAATTGTTTACCTAAATTTTTGAGCAGAGAATACTTAAGTCAGGCTGACACTATCATGTTAATAGTAAGATAGTGGGACCCTTCCCAACATATAGAGACCCTAAGGAGTATTCCAGAAGCACAAAAATGGGGAAAATACTATTCAAAATGGAAACCCACCTGGCAGTTGAGAAACACAAAGATACTAGATGCAAGCCTCCAGGCTCACGCAGATATACAACATCTCGTACCAGAAAGAAAATTCTACCCTAAAGGTAGCAAATGGATACATGACATGGTATATGAGAGAAGTATACTTTCTGCACACTTGGATGAAGAAGATTTAAGCCAAAATTTCCATGATATAAGTGTCACTTGGACAGAAGGAAGCAACCAAAGGAGCGTCTACCATAAGTATTTCGCCATAAACTGTACCACGGTTCCAAATTGGCGTGATATGCCTGAAATGTGGCCACAAGGAAACCCATCTATTATCTTTCCAGACACCATATATAATTTTACTGATTACAAAAAATTATGGTGGGACATTATGAATATTCATGGGAAAAATGAAAATGATTATATTAAAGTCAAGTTTGGACCTACATGGACTACACAAAGAAACATGCAGGGTGAGTGGCTTCAAAATTGGTGGAATGATTATGGCCTCAACAAAAATTTCAATTGTAATAAATAATAAATTGTCAATTAAATTTTATCATATATGTATATATAATATTATATTTTGGCATTTTTTAAATATATAATTCATTTATTTTTAAAAATATTTAAATATCCAGATTAATTAATATTTTTATAAAAATTCTATATATAAATATAAGGAGATATATATATTAATAATAAATAAATTATTCTAATATTCATTTTCAATAAAATAATTTTGTATCAATAATATATATATATATATATATATATATATATATATATATATATATATATATATAATAGAAAGTAAGAAATTTAAATTAATTCTTAATAAAAATATATGTAATTACTTCAATTACTAATATGAAGTGGATACATATCTAACTCCTTTGTGCTCGAAGTTTGTGATAGGATCTGAAATTTAGTGACAATTCTTCTACTAACCTTTTATAGTATCTTACTAAATCCATAAAAATATGCACTTTATGTGCATTTTTTTAGTATTGTCTAATCCATCATTTGATTTTAACTTCTCTCGATCCATTCAGATCCCTTCACCAAATATAATATGACATAGGTAATGAATCTCTTTATGAAAGAAGGAATGTTTCGATAACCTTCCATATAATTGGTGCTCCCATAGGAAACATAACACTATTCATAAGTTTTCTTCATTCTCCTTTTCTTTTTTGGAGTAGATGAGAATATCATCTAGGAAGACTTGTAAACAACAATCAATTTTCTTGTAGAAAACACTACTCACAAGATTCATGAATATTATTGGTGCATTGATCAATCAAAATGGCACTACTTTGAACTTTCCCAAATCGTTTTCGGAATGCAGTATTAGGACTATCACTATCCTTAATTCTTAACTAATCAAATCCAAAACATAGATCGATTTTTTAAAACAAAGAGGCCCCTTTCATTTAGTCGAAGAAAGAATCAATTCGGGGTATTGGATACTTACTATTTAGTGTAGCTGAATTTAAGTCTCGATATTCTATACATAAATGCAAGGACGCATCATTCTTATTGAAAAAAATTATAGGTGCACCCCAAGGTGGAATACTAGGTTGGATGAGTCCTAACTCTAATACTTCCTTCAAATGTAATTGCAAATCTTGAATTTCAAGAGCCATCATTCTATAGGGTGTTTTAGAAATTGGTTCTACACCATGTTTTAATATTATTATGAAACCAAACTCCCTTTCAGGAGGTAATCCCGACAATCCCTTGGGGAAGACATCTGAGAATTTATAAATACTACATATTGCTCTAAGGATGGTCCCTTTTCCTTGCTTACTTCCCTCACTGCATATATTTGACAACATTTCCTTAGAAAAATCTATTTGTAGGGTTGAAATGAAGTGTAAAATTACTTTTCTCTTAATACCCCGAATTTGGATCAACTTCCCTTCATCATTTATGAAAAGAAATATTTTTGCATAAAAGTCCACCCAAGCTTGATGATCTCCCAACCAATCCATCCCAATGATTATGTAATAAATTCCGAGGGAAGTCACATATAATTTTAACTTAGTCATATAGACATATATGTCCACCATGCATTCCTCAACAATTGACTCTAATGACCGTTGTTCACCTGAATCCATCTCGACCTATATAGAATATTTTTTCTTGCATGTTACCAACCCACATTTATCTAATGCATATGAAGGAATGGAACTATCAGTTGCACGAGAATAAAACAATATTTTGAGCTTTATGTTGTTAATTGTACCTATTGACCTATAGTGGATTGATGTTCTGATTGGTTTTTACTGACTATTGCATGGCTTCTATGATTGGTTTCAATATTTAATGATGAAAATTTTCCTTAAGCACAGTAATTGATGAGGCCTATGGGAAATCACACTGGAAATGAGGTTCTCCACATATCCAACAATTAACTTGTGGTATACCCCTTACGGTATTATGTGTGTTTCTTGAAATAGATCTCCTCCCTCTTGTGCTTCTTCCTCTACTGAAATTTCCTTAATGGTTCAACTGTCTCACATTAGATTTATATGAGGTTGTAGATACAACAATAACTACCATTGACCTCCTTTCTCCTACTACCTTTGGTTTAAACCTACCACCATAAGAAGGTGGCCTTGAATTTCCTCACTTGAATAAGTTTTAGTGGGTCTTCCCTAGAGATCCTGGCTATGGGGGTCATATCGGCCTGATACCTCCTTTGATCCCTATATGCTCCTCTCCATAACGGGCACATTCAAATTCCTCTACAACTGAGAATAACCTCCATGTCCTGACCATAGCCTTGATTCATGGAATTATTGATCCAGGTGGATATTGGTGGTTGCCCACCTTTTCCATTTGGACTCGCAACATCAATTCTTGCATCTTTTCTCTTCCAACAGATTACTATTTTTAGCAGGTTTTCAGGTCCTGCACGCCCGAAGCCATTTTGGAGCATTAATGATCCAGGTAGATATTGGTGGCCACCCACCTATTCCATTTGAACCCCTGCCATCAGTTCTTTCCGTTTTTAAGTTTCAACACAACTTAATATTTTTAGCAGTTTTTCGGGTCCTGAACTACCGAAGCTATTTTGAGGCCCTAAACGATGTTTTTTGGGAAAACTGAGAGTGAGACAATCTATATTTCTAACACCAAAAGTTGTGTTCCTCGAACATATCTTTCTAACGAGCTATTGAGCGCATCAAACAAAGATCGGATGCCAAAGTTACGTCCCCGAGAAGTTGAAACACCAATTTACCCAAACGGGGCCCACAATTTTGGTGCTTCATCTCCTATGGTTAGGTTATTGGACATTTCAGGTTTTACATTGTTTCTCAAAAATAAATAGGCCTTCAAGCCTCATTGTAACATAGTTCCGGGGCTGGTAGCCATCACATCTCTTCTCAGGAATACGCTGCTAGTACCCTAGCTCATCTATTGCCATTATGTTTGTAATAGGCCTTCGAGCCTGAATGTAATGCAGTTCAGAGGCCTGCATATGCCACATCTCTTCTCAGAGATATGCTACCAGCACCCTAGCTTGTTTCCATAATGTTTGTAAGCTTATTTCAGCCATTCTTTTATTAATAAAATGAAGCATTATTTCCACTGCATCTCTTTGTTTATGGTTATATCTATATTCTGTTGCGTTCCTGCATAAAATCCGGATCAATTATTCCATACACAAAATGCTCCACTTAGCCTTCATTGTAGTCCAGATAGGGAACATATTTTACAAGTTCCATGAATCTCATCTCAAACTCCTCTACTGTTCTTCTCCCTTAGAATATTACAGGAAGAGCTCTTTCCTGCTACTCTTGAAAATAGGGTGAAAAGTACTTTGCATGAAATATTTCCTCAAACAACTCGTAGGGAACGTTGTCTGATATGACATTGAATTAATTTTCTATATTTCCCCACCATACTAAATCACTTTATTTTAGCTAGAATATATCAATATTTGTCTTGGAGGTAGAGGCATATTCCTTTAGTGAAAAACAACTTCTCATACTTTCCAACCATACTTCAACACATTCTCCAACTTTATCTCTTGAAAATGTTTAATCCTTTGCAACTCCATAAATATATCCTCACGAGGTTTTCTATGATCTAATCCCATAGATACTTCTAGTTTTATTTCCTTAGAATGAGGTTTTTATCCATAGGTAATCGCTAACTACATCAGTTTTAGTGCTTCCATGATTGTTTCTAGTGACGGAAATATAATGGCTAGATCAAGTGTTGGAGCAACTAGTATTGGAAACAACACTAGAGGTGGTGATGATTGTGACAGTAGTGGTGGTCGCAGTGGTGCCACTACCGATTGGCTTCAACATCAATGTGTATCTATCATCTTAGTTTTGTTCTGGTCACATAAAATTATTATGATTATTTGATGTGAAAACTTATTTAAGACAATATTAAATCATAAATGTAAGTTCATATGTGGTTATAACATTTCTACTGTTGTTAACTGCAGGAAGGTGTTACTGATACTGAGCTCAAGGAGGGTGGTATCACTACCTCCTTGTCCTTATTTGAAGGTTAATACTCTCCAGTCATGGCTTGGTTTATTCCTAGGATCATAAAAACCCCAGGCATGTGTCTATATCTGACGACGATGATTTAATTTTCTTTGATTAGAGGTGTGGATTTTTTTATCACTGTTAGTTTAATAATTTACCCTATTTCCTCTCACCACCATGGTTTCATTTTCATCTTGACGAGATGAGAGTTGAGTAATGCTATTCAATGTTACTACATGCTAGTAAAAATGGTGAGGCATTCACCCTGCATTTGACAAATTTCCACTGGATTTTGGGTTTTCTAGCTGGGCAACTTGACAAGAACTTATATGGCTAGCTCACCAAGACATAAATTTCATACCAAGTCTCAAATTCGACCCATCTCTCGTAAATTTCCCATTTCTTCAACGTTATACTTTTGATTTCATTTACGGTAAGGACTAAGGTAATTCATATCTATCAATTGCTTGGTTTGATATTATATTTTCAGGTCAAACCTCAACCCTTTGAGGGTTTTTTGCATCGTCAACTCATCTTTGGGAACACCCATGTTGATAATTATCCTCATGGGCTCCTTCAAGATAATTTTCTCAAAACCCTAATTTAGATTAAAAATTCGACCTGTTTTCTTCAAAAATAAATTCTTTGTATACACATATATACCATACTGATTTTGTTTCCACTAAATTAAGATTATGTGGAGGGGTTTTTCATTCATACTTCTCAAGGTAAAGAACTATTGTAATATGAATTTATTTCGAATATTTACATAAGAGTTTTGTTTGATTGAGAAAAAACTAAGGGATTTCCCTTTTCCATGCTTGCAGATTAATCTTTTGACTACACTTGAGGCATTATTGAAGTTGTTAAAAGAACACAAATTATTATTTTTCTTGGCTGTTACAATATGGTTAAAACCCTTTGTAGGTTTCAAGAAATTCTCAACCTTCAAATTTTTTATGGCTGCAAAATTTATTTGTAATTAGGGTTCACAGATAAATTTCCTTAGGTAATAGTGCTTCACGAAGATTCAAGATGCATTGTCACTAAGTGAGTATTTTTGGGAATGAAACCCTAATTACCAAGCCCAAAACCCTTGGAAGGGGAACCTGAGAGAATGACAGCCCTTCCAGGTCCAAACGATGCAATTATTGTAGAGAGTGAAATAAAATTCTTCTTAGGTTTCAGTTCCATTTTTTTTCTATTACAATTATTTTGTTCTTGCTTTTCTTGGGCCTATGATGAAATATGCAAGATCTAGATTTCTTGACACCCTCATTGACAAATTTTTCCTGTTGCAAATGATATTTTAAAATTACAAAAATGGAACCTGGAGATATATCCAAACCCCTACGTTGATCTATTAGGTCATTCATAAGATTTTTGGAAATGTCAAATCCTAGAAAGAAACCTATATAATTTTTGAACTCCAACAATTTTTTTTATTAAGCCTTCTTTAAAATCCTATGAGTAACATGCTGATCAATTTTCTCAATCTCATAAATCCCCTGTTGGGTGGAATTTCTGTAATTGTTTTCTCACTGAAGTTACCTGACTCAATAGGATTTTTCTCAACTGCTAAGGTAAATAAGGTAGCTAAGATGGGTTTCAATAGGGTCTCTAAGAAGGGAAGGTTTATAACCTGGATTATTAAGCTCAATGAGTCTTTGATTCACATAATGTTGGTCCTACGTTATCCAACCCTACATTTTCCAAATAAGTTGTGATAAGGATAAAAACCCAAATAAAATTTTTGAGGGTCACTTCTGTTGAGCGTTTTGAACAACTTAACTACGATTTCATTCATTTTTCATTTCTTAAATAATTTCATAATCTAATGAAATAATTATTAGGAAATCGGCTAAACATATTACACTTTAATTTATCTGTGGTAACAGGAAATGCGAAGTGAAAATACATTCCTTCAACTTTTTCCCTTGAATTACCATCACAAATTATTTAAGGAACTAATTGTCATTAATTAATTTCACAAAATATTTGCAAAAATTTACCAATTTACCAATAGGTGACAACTGATCCTTTCATTGTTTTGAAAAGGCAAGTCTCTATAATCTATGCCTAGTGAAGAAAATGTCAAAGGCATGAATTAACCTGGGTAGTGATGAGATATAACATAAAAAATGATGTCTCAAGTTCTCTCTACATTTTAGTTTTATAATGGCCTAACGTGGCTCATTTAAATCACAATATTGCATTAATATGAGACAATAGTATATATAAATACTGAATATAACTTATATATATATATATATATATATATATATATATATATATTGAATACAACCAAAAATTATTAGCATATTTAGAAGACTATTGATGCAGCCAGAAGGCCGCAATTACCCACGATACTAAAAAAACTTTATATATTTTTCCTTTCCCAAGTAAATAACCATTAAACAGAATAGTCACCTAGGGAGCTTGTACTTTTATGGCCCACACAGAATGGACCAATCAGCACCAAGCATAACTTCACAATTCTTATAACTTTTCACTTCACAACCTTTACAACTTACCCCCTCACAGATTTCAACACTTAACACCTTTTGCAATTATGCGATTTTGTGATTTCGCAGTTTGCAACGAAATGGATATTACACTTTGTAACTTTTTTATTTTATTTTAGCGATAACCTTATAACTTATCTCGTGCGATATGCGATATGCGATGCATCGCATCGCACCAAAAATAACTTACCGTGCGAATTATTAACAATAACCACAGAAATATGTGATGTGTGATATGCACTGGAGTGCTATGTTGACACGTGGCTCCCCTTCACCACATCGCAAAAAAAACAACTTAACTTGCGAAGTCTTAATGATACCCACTAAAATTTGCGATGTGCGAATTTGTGATTTGTCGTCCACCATTGATCTATGCCCAATCTAAAATTCCTCGCTCCCCTTTACTGCTCAGCTTTGCATCGAACTTCACTTAACTTATGAGTTAAGTCCTTAATGAAAAACTCTAAAATATGTGATCTGCGAAATCACTTTTGAAGTGATTTTTTATCCATCATTGGTCTTCTGTCAGATATAACAGTCTCTACTGCGCATTCACTGGCCTACTTCGCATAAGTCTTTTCACACAGAACTCTCTTGTGTCTTTACTTGTTCACCTCGCAAATATAATTCTTTGCATACACTTTGCGATAACACAATATTCAACTCAACAACGAATTAAAGAGTGATAATTAACACAGACAGGAGAATTTAAACATACCACACTTGGAATTATCATAAAGGTAATTACATAAAGCCGAGCACCTCAATGGCTGGATTTTACATTCAATTACTTCTCCTCTTTGTCTCTCCTCTATCACACAGTTCGCACACTTCTCACACTTCACTCTGTCTTACCCTATCACACTTCACACCTATCTACGCTTCCATATAACTGAAAGTGGTTTTTCATTTATTAGCTTTTAAACCAACTCTATCTTATCCTCTTAATCCTAATCTATTTTCTAAATCTCCTCGCATGGAGAACCAAATGCTAACTTTATTCCTATTTAATGTATAACATTAAAACCAACCAACTTCACACATTTAAATCTAACTAAACTATTAATGATCAACAAGTTTTCACACTTCTTGTTTAGCCACAACATGTGAACACATAATCACATTGCTGGTAATTTTTCAGATGCTCTTGCATCAAACTCCCGAAGAAGAAAAGATTGATCCATCAATGTTTCAGGATCTGCATTAAACTTATGTAACTCTGTTGTTGTCCAACTGGAATCTTCCACTGGTTGTCCTTTCCATTTGACTAGATACTGATAATTTAGGTTTGTCCCCTGGTCTTCTTTGTTGGTCTTTTCTCCAGAATGGCTTCCACTTCTTTCTTTGTTGTCTTTGGCATCTGTTCCTTCCAATTCAAAGTCTGATCCTCTTCTTCTATAGATTATTCTTGTAGTTATTCCTCTATTCCTTTGTATAGATACAAATCTGCAACATTAAAGATGGGTGATATCCCAATTCCCTCTGGTAACTCAATCTCATATGTATTTGACGAGAACTTCCTCAAATTTCTACATGGCCCTATCTTTTTCATTTTCAACTTGTTATAGATCCCGACTGGAAACCTTTCCTTCCTTAGATAAACCATGACTAAACCATCTTCTTGAAATTCTCTTTCAATACTCTTCATATCAACTCCTTTTTTATTCTTTTGAGTGTTTTTTTGTAAGCTCTGCTTGACATTTTCTTGCAAATTCTACATCTGTTCTGCAAATTCTTCAGATTTTACACTCCTTGTCTCTTGTTTACTCAAATCTCTAAGTTAATACACACCTCTTGGATGCATTCCAAAAACAATCTGAAATGGACTCATCACAGTACTACGGTTAGGAGTATCATTATACGCAAATTCAACTTGAGGAAGTGATAAATCCCATTGCTTTGGATTTTTGTAAACCAAAAACCTTAATAGGTTTCCCAAGCTCTTGTTCACTACTTCAGTTTGTCCATTCGTCTGAGGATGATAAGCTGAACTGAAACTAAGGTTTGTACCTAGCTGCTTCCATAGAGACCTCCATAAATTTCCTACAAACTTTGTATCTCTATCTGAAATAATACTCACAGGTAATCCATGCAATCTTATAACTTCAGAGAAAAACAAATTAGCACTGTGAGTTGCATAACTAGTTTTCTTACACGCAATAAAATGTGCCATTTTATAAAATATATCTACAATAACATAGATAGAATCATGTCCTCTTTGAGTCTTCGGAAATCCTAAAACAAAATCCATGCTGACAGTATCCCAAGGTCTATTGGGTATTGGAAATGCCTAATATAATCTAGTATTTTGGCTTCTCCCTTGGGCATGTTGACAAATCTTGCACTTCTCAACAAAATTATTGATATCACTTTGCATTTTTGGCCAATAATAAAAAATAATTACACGAGAAAATGTTTTATCTTATCGAAAGTGTCCAGAGAGTGTTCCACAGTGTTTCTCCTTAATCATATTTTCCCTCATGGAACACTTAGGTATACACAATGTATTATTCTTGAACAACAATCCTCCTTGAATCAGGTATTCCATCCACTGGCTCCTGTTATGAATCACAATATTTTTAACAGTTGCATATATTTCTTTTAAATCTGTGTCTTCCTCATACATATCAATCATTTCTTCAAATCCCAAAATGCCAATATTCAATTCTTGCATAATCAAATTTACTCTACTCAAAGCATCAACAACTTTGTTTGACTTACCACTTGTTTGTTTGATTACAAAGGTAAAACTCTACAAAAAATCCACCCACTTAGCTTGCTTTTGGTTCAACTTTGGCTGATTATTTATGAACTACAGTGCATGGTTATCTAAATACAACAAAAATTCTTTGGGCAACAAATAATGCCTCCATTTCTTCAAAGCCTGCACAATAGCATAGAACTATTTATCATAGGATGAATTCTTCCTCTTTGCCTCATTTAACTTTTCACTAAAATAAGCTATCGGTCTCTGCTTTTGACTCAAGACAACTCCAATTGCTATCCCACTAGCATCGGTCTCAACTTGGCATATTTTATCAAAATTTGGCAAGGCCAAAACAAGTCTTTCATTGATCTTCCTTTTCAACAACAAATTTTGATCTATTGATTATGTCCATTTAAATGGCTGATTTCTCATTTTATTGTTTCAATTATTGGTGCACAGATATGAATATAACCTCTGATACCAAATAATGCTGTTAAAAGGTCGCAATTACCCACAATACGCAGAAAAAATTTATATATTCTGTCTTTCCTAAGTAAATACCTGTTAAACAGAGTATTCACGCGTGGAGCTTGTACTTTTATGGCCCACATATAATGGATCAATCAACACCAAGCGCAACTTCACAATTCTTATAACTTTTCACTTCGCAACCTTTACAACTTACCTCCCCGCAGATTTCAACATTTAACACCTTTTGCAATTCCACGATTTTGCGATTTCGCAGTTCACAGCGAAATGGATATCACACTTCACAACTTTTTTGAGTTTAGAGATAACCTTATTCCTTATCCTGTGCGATATGCGATATGTGACACATTGCATCACACCAAAAATAACTTACCGTGCACATTATTAATAATAACCACATAAATATGCAATGTGTGATATGCGCTGAAGCACTATGCCGACACGTAGCTCCCCTTCACCACATCACAGATAAAACAACTTGACTTTCAAAGTATTAACAATACCCGTTAAAATTTGTGATGTGCAAATTTGCGATTTGTCATCCACCATTGATATACGCCCAATCTAACCGTCCTTGCTTCCCTTTACTCCTCCGCTTCGCATGACACTTCACTTAACTTATGATTTAAGGCCTTAATGCAAAACTCTAAAATATGTGATTTGCGAAATCACTTTTGAAGCGATTTAATCTCAATCGTTGGTCTTCTGTTAGATCTAACGATCTCTACTGCGCATTCACTGGCCTACTTCGCATAATTATTTTCACACAGAGCTCTACCATGTCTTTACTTATTTACCTTGCAAATCGACTTCTTTGCATACATTGTGCGATGAAACAATATTCAACTCAACAACAAGTTAAAGAGTGATAATTAACACAGAAAAGAGAATTTAAACACACAACACTTGGATCTATCATAAAGGTAATTACATAAAGTCGATCCCTTCAATGGTTGGATTTTACATTCAATGACTTCTCCTTTCTGTCTCTCCTCTATCACACAGCTCGAACACTTCTCACACTTCACTTTGTATTACCCTATCACACTTCACACCTATCTATACTTCCATCTAGCTGAAAGTGTTTTTTCATTTATTAGCTTTTAAAACAACTCAATCTTATCCTCTCAATCCTAATCTATTTGCTAAATCTCCTCGCAGGGAGAACCAAATGCTACTTTTATTCCTATTTAATCTAGAACATTAAAACCAGCTAACTTCACACATTTAAATCTCACTAAATTATTAATATCAAGTTTTCCCACTTCTTATTTGGCCACAACATGTGAACAAATAATCACATTGTTGGCAATTGTCTCGATGGTCTTGCATCAAGTATACTAGACCAACATATTCAACATTTATTAGCATAATATACTAGACCAACTTGTTTGTTGTAATTTGAGCTTCATGGTAGTAGCTAATAAGGTCCAAAAATGTTTAAATCCAAAGCTCCATACCTTGTTTAATACTTAACATTAATTTTTCATGTTTATCAACATATTTCATTGATTTACTTAACATTAATTTTTCATTTTTATTGACATATTTGATTCAAATCAAGTTCAAAACATACCAATTTAAAAAATTTCACATACATTTTCTCGCAGTTGATGTTGAATCTTGATCCTCTTACGACATCGATTAATGGTTGAATCCAAGTTTTGTGCTCCTTCTTCTGAACCGACCAATACTAGGATTAGCCTCTCTATCTCCTAGACCTTCTTTAATTAGATTTCTTTATAAAGAGAAGGTTTTTTCACACTGAAGAAATCTTCCCCCCTGCCATTATCCACAAATAAATATATATTAACTCTTCAGTATGTGACCTTTCATTTTATTTAAATACATAAATTGATGAGCTCTTAATTTATTTGGGTCAGTTACCAGTCCTTTGAAATATTTATTATTTGTGACTTATGTTTATTATTAGTCCTTTCAAATAAAATATGCATTTATTAGATAAGCCATTATTTATGGTTTAAGCTAGTTAATGTTCTTTTCATATCAAATATGTATTTATTAGATAAACCCTTATTTATGGTTTGAGTTTCAAGATCCCTAATGTCTTTTCACAAATTTCATTAATGAATCTTAATTTATTATCAAATTTATATTTTTTTGATAGCTAAGTAATAATTAATATTTTTAACAATTAATTCAGACACCCTAAATAATTTATCTTAGTTTTAAGTAATTTTATATAATTAAACTAATATGTATACTAATACAATGCATGTTTATATAGTTATATATATTCATATCTATTATGCATGCTAATAATCACATTCTCTTAATAATTCAAAATGAGTCATACATTTTTATTAACAATTTTACTTTGATCCATTTTGATTTTTCAATAATACTTATGAAATTTGTTATCAATAAATCTTAATAGAGTTATTTTAAATCATATTCATAATTTGATTAATGTTTAACTTCATAATATTATATATAACTTACTTAACTTGTAATAAACTGGTACCATAAAATTTAACTCAAATCCTATTTAAAATGCTTTTATAAATGCATACCATTTCCCTTATAAATATTCTTTATTATCCCACTTATACGAGCGCTATGATATAAATGGAAATCTTTTATACAATGAAATGCAATATTAGATCAAAAAAAATGTGCGGGGAAACATCTTTCAAGGAAATACGATGTCTCCATGACCATACTTACGTTTTTAAGTGTTAATGGATCCAATATTTTTGCAATAAATGTTATTTAGCAATTAGCACATGGTGTACTATACTACAAATGAGTGAATTTGTTACATGCTAACCTAGAAGTAATTTAATTTTATATTATGAAAAATAAGGTTGTTACATACTAACATAGAAGTAATTTAATTTTATACTATGAAAAATAAGGTTCAAGGTTTTCTAAAGACACGATTTTTCGGATTCGAATTATAACCACTATATATTTTTAATGTGAAAAATGCCTCGAATGGTCTATATATATTTTTAAAGTGTATATGGTGCTGGTGAAAGGAGGAAGATTGTCTGTCTATATCTATATATATATATATATATTTAAAGTATATATGGTGCTGGTGAAAGGAGGAAGATTGTTTCCCTTAATATTGTGACTATAGGCAAATATTTATGGTCATCAAGATAATTTTCTCTAAATTTTTGTTTAAAATTTACAAAAGTAAAAAAAAAAACTTTTCATACCATTTTTCTATACATATCACAGTGACATAGTATTTCATAAATATTTTTTTTATTTTATCAAATTAAATATAGCTAATTATATTTTATTGTAGTTTTTTTAATATTAATTTAATTTTTTTTCAATGTACAATTTAAATTCAAAATAATAATATTTGGAAATTTATAATTCTTACTTGTCTTTGTTGTGATTCATTCTATGTACAAGAATTTGTTCTTAGTATTTGGGAGATGTTTCTTAAATTGTTGTGTGGTTGACATATTCTCTCCACCAAGTAATTATGTGTCCAACATAATGTTTTGAGACAACACTACATGTATTTATATATAATATTATTTGATTAATTTATGTGGCAATTAATTTTTTAAATATAATTACATTTTCTATTCAATTATTATTATTATTTTGAGAAAAAAAATTATATAAAAACATTTCTACCATATTTTAATTTGAGATGTATAATATTCCCTTTTAATACCCCAACCCTATTTTCATTAAAAAGAACATAGAAAATAATTCACGTTTCACATTAAAAATAAATAAATTTGAATTAGCATCTTATATCCTTACCTTTTCAGTCTATGATTCCTTTAATTCATTTAAAAAAGTTTCAAAGAAACATAGTATCCTTACCTAGTAACCTAAGACCCCGTATCAATGTTGTTAACATACAATTTTTTACCATGCACGACAATGATGGAAGGACGTGTATAGGAAAAAACTATAAATTCACTTTATTCTAATGGTCGAAAAACAGATTAATATACATCCAATATGATTGTAAATGGCACATTACTAAGGTTATAAATTATTTACCTTACTCCACTTTAAAAGTGGATTAAGTCCATCCATTGTTGTAGTAGACTGTACAGGTCATAGAACTTTTTTTTGCATTATTACTGAGGTCATTGAATTTATACGATGATTCGGTACTATTAGCTAAAAGACAGGAATACGTGGAGGAGGATGCCAGAGATGTGAGGTCCCTTTCTGATCCAATCAGCTCTAATATTGATTGTGAGTCTCCACTGTTATGTTTTAAGTAGAATACAGAAACGTCGAGAGTGGGGACGTCTAATATGTGTGCATGCTAGCGAGGTTCAGGTTTTCTAAATGGACGGAGGTTCAATTTTGGACCACCCGAAGAAGTTGAGCAGGAGCCTTCTATCATTAAGTTGTTTATTTAATGTGTATGTATCGTCCGACACAGGGAAGCGAACGTACATTGGTAGTCGTCCTCGTCCGTGACTGGTAGTATTAGGTGGGTATTATCGATATACAAAGCAGTTGCGCTGTGGTCCAGCAGTAGATTAATGTATGTTTCTTTTTCAATCGGATGTCTGGGATGAACTCATCTGTCTGGTGGACAAATCTTTATTAATGCATTTTCAAATTTTATTTTATTTTTCAATGGATTTTCCAAATCATGTGGAATTAAATTTTCTCATCTAACTATTGGATGACATTTTTGGGACTTGGAAATAGTAATGTAATTTATTATTAATAATTATTAAGTAAATAATAACATTATAATTTTTATAAAATATTTTTAATAAAAAATATAAATATATAAAAAATTATAATATGATTTATATTTTTATATATAATATATTAATAAATTATAATATTAATTTAAATTTTTATATATAACAAATAAAAAGATATATTTTTTGATATTTCTAAAATAGATATAAAAAAGTATAATGGTTTAATTCACTTGATTTCTTAATAGACATTTTATTTTAATATTTAAAATATGTTTCAGTAATACTAACTTGCCATTAATTTTAATGGCATATTTGTATCAAAGCAATTAATCTTTTACATTTTAAGAAAACTTATATACATTTTATGTATAAATAATCACATAATAGTCATCCATAATTATTGATCGTAGCATGCATTAGTTCTTCGATGGTCAAAGTATGGAAGGGTTGGTCAAGTGAAACCCTTGAGTGGAGCACTAACACACATTTTTTTTTTGCGTAACTTTTTTTACAAACATGATTATTTTATATTTACTAGTAAATATTATTTGAATTTTTTTTGGTGCAATTTCTTTTACAAATATGATTATTTTATATTTACTTGTAAATATTATTTGATTGGTTAGTGAGTTTATGCAAATAAATTTTATGATGAATAAATGTTTTTTCTTTTGATAATATTATGGGAAATAGCATGTGACTCATGCCACATTCTTGTTGTCCAATAATTTGTTAAGAGGTTAAGTTCAACCTATAGATTGTTGTAAAATTTCTCAAAATTCTTAAGAGAAATATTGCCATAAGAAAAACATTATAATTGGAGAGAAATTACGTTGGATGAAAATATAATTTTATCCAAAGAGAAATTCTAAGTTGGGTGAAAGGATAAGCATAAGAACAACTAGAGAGAAAAACATGTTGTAAAGAAAAAATAATAGACTTTTTCCTATCTTTGGAAAAATAAGAAAAACCTAGGTAAAGAAAATAGGAGAGAGGCCTTAAAAGAAATATAATAGAAAAATATGATAGAAAAAAAAACATTAAATACTACAAAAGCAAAACAATGAGGGTTTGTTGTTCCAAGAATAAGAGAAAGTAGGAGGCAAGAAGTTTGAGCTAGAGGAGAGTTGCAAGTGTGTGACTCGTTGATTCGAAGAAACACGCCATCTCCATAGTTTTCCTTAAGAATTATTTTTGGTCATTGTTTTTATGCTAAAGAGTACGATTGAATCTATTTTGACTTGGAATACTAGTGTTAATGTTGGTAATGATTGGTTGTCCCACGTAACTTCTTAAGTTAAGCTAATGTGAATTAATTATTAGTGCTGTTTATATACAAGTCACAACCCTATTAGAAAGAGTACTTAGATTGATTATGTAGCAGATAAATGTTATTTCCACATGCATTTTTGTAGGAAGGGAAAGTAATTAAATGTGTAGTTTGTAGTCCTTAAATTCATAATCATTTTTTACTATTGTATAAGTAGAACTAGGGTGCAATAAATGGAAAGGAAACATAGGCTAGGAAATTAGATATTAGTCACCCTCTAACAGTAAGTTTGGGAGATTGGTCCCTCTAAGTTAATCATACTCGGGAGGCCTAGGAAAGAAATACCCACAGGGTATTCGGTAGGGGAGCAATACCATACCACGTGAGTTCATATTGGGGGATATATATTGACAAAAAATTGACTTAATATATTGGGGGATATATAGGGGGTAAAGGGTTTTTATATTGGCAGGTATAAAAAATGGAGCTCAAAGTTAATGAAAAAATATAAATGGGTATAAAAAATTGGATACCTAAAATATCTAGTGAAAGTAGGGGTTTTTTAAATTAGGGAGGTGTATTGGGTTCATATTGGTAGGGGGTTAAATAATGTGATTTTTATAGGTATTTTCCAACATGTAGTCAAATTAGGGGTATTGTTTAGCATGCCATGAACGCAGGCGATATGTCATAGGTTCATTGAGTGAAGCCCCTGTGGGCATACCTCTGCCGACTTTCCATGAGAGGTCCTATCTGATCATACTATACCCCATTGGTATGTGTATAATATGGATTCATTTTTGCTAGGATCCATTTTGAAGAGACCCAGAGGAAATCATGTTATGTTTTTTTAGATATTGGTAACTTGAATAACTACTTATAAAGGTTTGGGGTAAGAAATGTTAAAGAAGAGATTGTAGGTTCGTACAAAACTAGAACTATTTGATACGAGTCCAATGGGAAACCCCAATTAGGAAAATAATCCATGTCTCAATGAACTAACATGGGTCATATCAAACCATCCTAGCTATTAAAAGCCCTTCTCATATAGATTGAATAATATGATGTAAAATAAATAAATAAACTATAAGAAGGTATCATAGTGTGTATCTTATTCTAGAAAATTAAGGGTAAATATAATGTATATAAGTTCATTTCAACGTAAGTAATTGTGGAAGTACAATCAAAATTATGTTAAGGTTTCTATACCTCGGAAGTGTTTCCTTATCAATTTTTTAACTACAGGAAATGTTCAAGGGTTTGTTGGGAGTTATTAATGCTTTCCAATCCGTGAAGTGATATATATGTATTATAACTAGAAACCAAGAAAAGTTACAGGGCTAGTAACTATCTCTAAAACTAGAAGTACACATTTGTATTAATATTGGTAATAGTATTACAAGGATGTAAGCAATCATGTAATTTTATTTTCTATTACTAGATCGCAACAACTACATTATTGAGAAACATAGTGATGTAAGTAACCTGATAATTATTATTTCTACAAATACCTATTAGTAAATGTAAGAGTGACAATTCCCAGAAGATCACGATAAAGATACCAAAGACTTAATGTAGCAGTATCAAAGGATAGTAAGAGTCTGATGTGACATTGAATTATTTTTCTAGATTTCCCCACTAGACTACATCACTTTCTCTTAGATATAATATAGCGATATTCATCTTAGAGGTAGAGGCATATTCCTTTGCTGAAAAATATCTTGTCATACCTTCCAACCACACTTCAACACATTCTCCTGCTTTCTCTCCTGAAAACAAGAGTTTAATCATTTGCAACTCCATAGAGATATCCTCATGAGGTTGTCTATGATCTAATCCCATATGTCCTTATAGGTTTATTTCCTTAGAATTAGTTTGTTCTCCATAGATACTCTCTAACTACATCCATTTTAGTGCTTCCAATTGATTATTTACAGCGAGGGCATTACAATCGCTAGCTCAAGTGCTGGAGAAATTGGTGTTGGAAGCAGCACTAGTGGTGGTAACAATGGTGGTATAAATAGTGGTGGTAGCGGTGCTTCTACCGATCAGCTTCAACGTTAATGTGTCTCTACCATATTAGTTTTGTTCTGGTCACATAAAGTGATTATGAGTATTTGATGTACAAAATTATTTAAGAAAATATTAAATCATAAATGCAAGTTCATATGCGGTTATAAATTTTCTTCTATTGTTACCCGCAGGAAGGTGTTACTGATACTGAGGTGAAGGAGGGTGGCATCACTACCTCCTTTTCCTTATTTGAAGGGTAATATTCTCGATTCATGTATTGGTTTATTCCCATGGCCATAAAAAACCCCAAACAAATGTCTATATATGACAACGACGATTTCCTTTTCCTTGATTGACGTTGTGGATCATTCCATCACCATTACTATAATCATTTACCATATTTCCTCTCACCACCATGTTTTCATTTTCATCTTGATGAGCTAAGAGTCGAGCTATGCAATTCAAGGTTACTACATGCTAGTAAAAATGGTGAGTCATTCACCCTACATTTGATGGACTGCCACTAGATTTTGGGGTTTCTAGCTTAGCAATTCAACAAGAACTCATATGGCTAGCTAACTAAGACACAAATTGCATATCAGGTCTCAAATTTGACCTAGCTCTCTTAAATTTCCCATTTCTTCAACATTATACTTCCGATTTCATTTACAGTAAGGACTAAGGTAATTCATAGCTATCAATTTCTTGGTTTGATGTTATATTTGTAGGTCAAACCTCAACTCTCCCGAGGGTTTATCGCATCATTAACTCATCTATGGGAATGCCTACATTGATACTTCTCGTCGTGGGCTCTGTTATCCATGATAACCATTAGGTTCGTCTTGAGTTAATTAGCGTAGGTTAGTTAGGGTTTAATAGGGTTTTCAAGTCTTTTGATTTTCAAAATAATTACATGTATACAGATATTTTAATTATTTTTCAAGCTCATCATGGGGCTTGGCATGAGTCATCATAAAGAGAAAATCCAAAGTTTGATGTCCCATGAGTTGATCTGGTCATAATTATGAGTTTGACAGTTTTACACACTTGTGAAACAACTCCAACTATTAAAATAGAGTATTTTCTATGAAAGTTCCTGAAACTTCTGTAGCAAATATCCAATTTATAATAATAAAAAAACTGGTCAAAGTCATGGTGGGTCATAATTGTGCCTTATTTTTGCCTATTTACCATTCCCACAACGCATAGTTTCATACTCATTTCATTCCCTTTCCAATTTTGAATAGTTTTACTGTCAAATATCAGTCTCATCTACTTACGAGCTACTCTTTTTATCTACAGTTTCAGCTATTTTGTCTTGTTGGTTTGTTAAGTTGTCTTTTGGAAAGGTCTGTAAGTGTCATAGCTCGTCTAACTTCCCTTAAGATATTTTCATGTGTCAAGGAAGGGGCAGATCAATACATCTTTGAGCCATGGTTGCTCGAAGGAAACATTATAAAGGAGGGTTTGTGGAACATATGTTTACAAGGAGAGAGGAGAAGGTTGCAGGGTCAAGCCAAAGGTTTAGAATCACAAATAGAAATGATACAAGCTGAAATTTTTAAGAGAGGCCTAAAACTCATCACTATTAATGATGATGTTGCTCCATAAATAGGGTAAGATTACACATTTTTTGGCTATATTATGTATTATGATATTACACAGGCATGTATAGGATTTTACAAGTGTTTTAGAGATGATATA
This sequence comes from Pinus albicaulis, assembly GCA_034641835.2. Taxonomy (NCBI): domain Eukaryota; kingdom Viridiplantae; phylum Streptophyta; class Pinopsida; order Pinales; family Pinaceae; genus Pinus; species Pinus albicaulis. The sequence goes on along the minus strand of CM076580.1, from coordinate 119,110,846 downwards.
AGTGTTTTTGAGGTGTAAGAAGAAAGAAAGTGTGAAATCTCAGGTTCTAGGTACTTTCGTAGCGCATTTTAGGCATAAAGATGAGTTTTTGCTACGAAAGTGTTGTAGGTTTCTTTGAGGATAAACTTCTAAAAAAATCTTAGAACAAGGGTGACTTAGAGCACGTGTTTTCCTCATTAGCATCAAGGAAGACCCTCCAATAGTCAGAAATGTCAAAGATCATGCAAAAGATGGATTTTGGATTTTGCTACGAAAGTTCCTATACATGACTGTTTTAGCAGTCAACTTCAAGCTCACTTTCAGGCCAAATGGAAAAAAGGTTGGAAATATGAAGGATTTTTTTCTTCAGTATGAGCCCATCTACAAAAAATCTCTCAGTTTTTGCACACCCATTAGTTTTGGAAAATATGCACTCATATTTGAGGCCTATTTTTCAGAAATTTCACTAGCCAGATTTGTGTAGAAATTTCAAAATTCGACTTGATGGAGATCCATCCCAGCATCCATGTGGCATGATGACACATCAATAGTCCAGTACAATCATAAAATAAGTGGTTGCAGCTGATAAGGGTTATTAAAATAATTTTTGATCTATTTAACGAAAGAAGAGTCCTTTTTGTATTCAAACTCTGTAAAACAGAAATATCCCTAGGAAGTCTCCAAGTGATCTAATTCTATTAGGAATAGGTCTCTTAAGTAGGAATTCAAAGCTGACACAAGTGGAAAATAATTGTATGAGACCTCACTCTATAAATGAGGCAGTTTTTAAGTTTGAGATGGTTGACGATTGTTAGGAGGAAGCTACTATGTTAGTTTTCTCTATCAAGTTAATATAGAGTTGCAACAGTTGTATTTCAAACCTAAGATTCCTTTTTGGGATTATCTATTTGTGTCTTTCCATTTTTCATATTGTCATCAGCTTCATAATATCATGATTACTTGTAATTCATAGTTTTATGCTCCAATTTCCTTCATGTACTATCTTTTTGTTATAAAAATTTATTTTTTAAGCTTAATTGCCTTAGTTTCCATGGATTAAATTTTCTTGTAATTGAAGTCCCATAGTTGACTCCATGCCTAATGGTAGCCTACTTACAATTTTCCTCCTGCAAAATCACTTAAAACACAAAAATATTTAGCCATCTGCAATATGATTTTTGTCTTGATTATTTTATCTTTTCTTTTAAAGAACCCTCTTTGACTAGAAGGGCTATCTTCCTATCCAAAGTGGTTTGAAATAGTTTCACTAGGTTGACAGTTGAACATCCCAATTAGTTCCAGCTTAGTGATAACATTTTGGTACATTTGTTGGGAGTCTGAAAATTGTATTATCCTGGGTGTTTCTTTTCAAAATAGCTGAACTCTTGAAGGTAGCCAGAGATCAGACATTTAAAGGTTGTACTTATACCTTTGCGATTCCAATTAGTTCCAATCATATTCAAAGCACTCCATCTGTCACTGAAGTGGAAAATTCACTGGTTCAATATGGGTTATATATATGCAAGATATGCTCCTATGAAACATGCTTACATTCCAAGTTTTCCAAATCAGATAACTTATGTAGATTGGAAACATATTTTCCCATATTCAAAGATCAGGAAGGAAATGAAGCTTCTCTTCACTTGGTCAAGTTTCACGTGCATGTACATAGGTTGAAAAATCATTTTCCTTAAGACTGATCGATGAATATGTTTATGGAAAATTTGGAGGGAAAAGCAAGATCCTGGTATGAAATTTTTCCACATAGGATTTTGTATTCCCTTGAGGATTTTCATATGTTTTTTTTTATTTATTTTAAAGAATCCTATCCATATTTACTACTGGTTAAAGATTTTTGTGAACATTTTGGGAGTTTCATTCAAATACTGGAAGGTTTCTATGGTAGTGAGGAGTTAGTGCATGAGTAAATTCAAGAGGTTTTTCTTGAAATTCCTTTCCAATAGCATGAATAAAAATCAGAACATGGCTGCCATCCAATTCAAGAAAATTTCCAACAAACAATGTTTTCCTTGACTGAAGATAATAATGATCAACAATTAATTGATGAATATTGGGTTCCTTCCCCTGTATCATATGAAGTTATTAAACATTGTTCAAGGGACTAGGCCATTAGTAAGCAGTGTCATTCATATTTTTCTTCAAATATTTCATTTCTTGAATTTTTGTTTCAAGATGAAACTTGTTCATCTATATGTTCTGAATTTTTTGAATACCACGAGCACACGCTTGCTGAAATTCATCATGAAGAAGAATGAGTTGCAGTAAAATAATGTTTGTTGTTTCCTCCAAAAAAATAAGAGCTAATTTTTTTGTGATTTTCAAGATCTTATGGTAAATTTGTTATAGACAATAATGAAGGTCGATGTTACAACATTCAATGATGATGGAGCTCAGTTTGAGAAATGTTTTTGGATGTCAAGAGTAAATTTTTTATTTCTGCCGAGAGAATATTGTTGTGACAATAAATCAAGAAGGAATTTTCTTGGTTGGCTATATTGGCACCTCGATTTCACTTGATTGAGAAATTATGATTTTTTCACTTGTTAGAATAGGATGGTGTGCATATAAGATCAGCATTCTGGGAATTTCTTCTTTAGCATGCACAAATTTTGTTTTAAGGTTGGATTGTAGTTTGGTTTGGTTGCAAACAGTTCAAAGTTGCAAGTGTGTATGATCTCTTCAAAATGTTTGAGCCCGAAGCGAAGGCCATAATAATTTGGATAGGACTTCATCAAAGAACTGTAATTTTCATTTTTAATAAGGCACTGAAGATTATTGTTCTTTGCTACACCACAGGGACGCAACAACCCCATTGGAGCCATTGTTATCCATGATAACCATTAGGTTTGTCTTGAGTTAATTAGGGTAGGTTAGTTAGGGTTTAAAATGGTTTTCAAGTCTTTTGATTTTCAAAATAATTACATGTATAAAGGTCTTTTAGTTATTTTTCAAGGTCATCATGGGTCTTAGTATGAGTCATCATAAAGAGAAAATCCAAACTTTCATGTCCCATGAGTTGATCTGGTCATAATTATGAGTTGGAAAGTTTTACACACTTTTGCAACAACTTCAGTTATAAGAAAATAGTGTTTTCTACGAAAGTTCCTAAAATTTTTGTAGAAAATATCCAACTATTAGTAACGGTCCAATTTAAAAAAAAACACGGGTTAGAGTCACAAGGGGTCATAATTTTGCCTTCTTTGTCATTTTTTACCATTCCCACAATGCATAGCTGCATACTCATTTCATTCCCTTTCCACTTTCAAATAGCTTTGTTTGTCGGTCCACTCAGTCTCATCTCCTTACGCACTACTCTTAATATTTAGAGTTTCAACCCTGTTGTCTTGATGGTTTGTTAAGTTGTCTTTAGGAAATGTTTTTAAGTGTCATAGCTGGTCTATATGCCCCTAAGATATTTCCAAGTGTCAAGGAAGGGTCCAATCAATACATCTTGGAGCCATGGCTACTCAAAGTAAATAGTATAAAGGAGGGTCTATGGAACATATGTTTACAAGGAGAGAGGAGAAGGTTGCAGGGACAAGTCAAAGATTTATAAGCATAAACAGAAATGATACAAGATGAGATTTTCAACAGAGGCCTAAAGTTCATCACTATTAATGATGAGGCTGCTCCATAAACAGGGTAAGATTACACCTTTTTCGGCTATATTATGTCTTATGATATTACACAGGCATGTATAGGCTTTTACAAGTGTTTTGGAGATTATATAAGTGTTTTGGAGCTGAAAGAAGGAATAAAGTAAAAAAACTCAAGTTCTAGGTACTTTCGTAGTGTATTCCAAGCTTAAAGATGAGTTTTTTCTATAAAAGTGGTGTAAGTTTCTTTGAGGATAAAATTCTAAAAAAATATTAGAACAAGGGTTACTTAGAGCACGTGTTTACCTCATTGGAATCTAAGAAGACCCTAGAATAGTTATAAAGTTCAATTATTATGAAAAAGGTTGATTTTGGAGTTTGCTACAAAAGTGTGCTATGAAAGTTCTAGTGCATGATTGTTTTAGCAGTCGATTGCAAGCTCACTTTATGACCAAATGGAAAGGAATGTTGGAAATATGAAGGAGGTTTTTCTTCAGCATGAGCCCATATAAAAAAAATTCTCTCTGTTTTTTCTCAACCATCAGGGTTTGGAAAACATGCACTCATCTTTGAGGCGTATTTTCAAAAATTTTGCTAGCTAGATTTGTGTAGAAATTTTAAAATTTGACTTGGTGGAGGTCTAACTCAAGATCCATGTGGCATGATGACAAGTCTAGTGAAGTCTAAAAACACTCATAAAATCTGGTTGCATTTGATAAGGGTTATTAAAATAATTTGTTGAGTTATTTAATGAAATAGAGTCCTTTGTATCCAAACTCTGGAAACAAAAATATCCATAGGAAGTCTCCAAGTGATGTAATTCTATTAGGAATAGGTCTCCTAAGTAGGGATTCAAAGTGACACAGGTGGAAAACCATTGTATAATACCTCACTCTATAAATGAGAAAGTTTTAAGTTTCGAGAGGGTTTTTTGATTGTTAGAGGGAGTTACTATGTCAAATTTTCTCTATCAAGCTAATATATAGTTGCAATAGTTTTAATTCAAACTTGAGATTTTTTTTTGGCTAATGTATTTGTGTCTTTCCATTTTTCATATTGTCATCAGCTTCATAGTATCATGATTACTTGGAATTCATAGTTTTATGCTCCAATTTCCTTTATGTACTATGATTTTGTTGTAAAAATTTATCGTTTAATCTTAATTGCCTCAATTTCCATGGATTACATTTGCTTTTAATTGAAGTCCCATAGCTGAATCCATGCCCAATGGTAGCCTTCTTACAAATTTTCACTTGAAAAATCACTTAAAAAACAAAAATATTTAGCCATATGCAATATAAGTTTTATCTTGAGAATTTTATCTTTTCTTTGAGAGATCCCTCTCTGATTGGAAGGGCTAAATTCCAATCCAAAGTGGTTTGAAATATTTTCACTACGTTGACAGTGAACATCCAAATTGGTTCTAGCTTAGTGATAATAGGCTCGTTCAAGGTAATTTTCTCAAAACCTTAATTTATATTAAAACCTCGACCTAATTTCTTCTTATACACATATATATCATACTTATTATTTTGTTTCCACCGAATTAAGACAATGCAGAGGGATTTTTCATTCATACTCCCTAAAGGTAAAGAATTGTTGTAATTTGAATTTATTTCAAATGTTTATATAAGAGTTTCGTTTAATTGAGGAAAAACTAAGGGTTTTCCCTTTTCCATGCTTACAAAAGTTAGCCTTTTGATCGCACTTGAGGCATCCTTGTAAGTTATTAAAAGAACAAAAAATCTTCATTTACTTCGATAAGTGGAGCCACATATGGTTTAAACCTTTTTAGGTTTCAAGTTATTCTTAATCTTCAACTTTTTTATGGCTACAAAATTAGTTTATTTTTCTTGTTCTGAGATCAAATTTCCATAGGTAATAGTGCTTCATAAATATTCATGGATGCATTTTCTTGAAATTGAGAATTTTTGGGAATGAAACCCTAATTACCAAGCCCAAGACCCTTGGGAGTGGAACCTGAGAGGGTGACAACCCTGTTGGGACCAAACGATATAATTATTGTAGAGAGAGAAATAAAATCCTTCTTAAGTTTGAGTTCCAGTTTTTTTTTCTATTACAATTATTTTATTCTTGTTATTATTGCTTATATGATGAAATATGCAAGATCTATATTTACTCGCACACTTATCGACAAATTTTGGCCCTTGAAAATGACATTTTAAAATTACAAAAATGACATCTTGAGATATATCCAAACCCCTATGTTGATCTATTAGGTCATTCGTAAGTTTTAGGGATATGCCAAATCCCATAAAGAAACCTATATAAAATTTGAATGTCGACATTTTTCTTTTATTAAGCCTTCTTTAAAATCCTCTGAGTAAAACATGTAGATCGTTTTTCTAAATCTCAAAAATCTCATGTTGGATGGCGTTTGTGTAATTTTTTTCTCACTAAAGTTACTTGATGGCATGTAGGTTTTAACCTTATACAGAAATTTTCCGCAAAAGAACTCTTAGAAATAGAAAATAAACAATAGCGAGAGAATACAACGTAAAACATATATACACAAAGATTTTCCCTTGGATCCAAAAACCTGGACTACTAGCTTGATTTCATTAAATTACTTTCAATGTTACATACATACATACATACATACATACATACATACATATACATATACATATACATATACATATACATATACATATACATACATATATATATATATATATATATATATATATATATATATATGTATATATGTATCGAAGCATTAATAAACCCCAATCCATTAACCCTGGATTAGAACATAACCATAGTTCCCTTGACGAGATCTACAAAATACCATGGAAAAAAAACCATCATGCCCAAAACCATGTTCTAAACCCATGCACAAAACCATAGGTAGGTCCATCCACCTAATATAGGGTCCAATTTTTTTTTTCCCAGGGCGCTACCATCGACTTTGTGTAGGGACGCTACAGCCCCCCCTCTTACCCCCTGCTTCACACGTGGAGCTAGTCGTGGAAAGAATATAACACAACCCAACAACTCACTAGGATAAGAGGTTGGGTTGTGTTATATTCTTACAACATTGATCAATGGTTGAATCCAAGTCTTGTGCTCTGCCTTCTGAACCGACCAATTCTAGGATTAGCCTCTTTGTCTCCTAGACATTCTTTAATTATATTTCTTTATAAAAGGAAGGTTTTTTCCCACTGAAGAAACCTTCTCTCCTCCTGGAATTATCCACAAAAAACTATATATTAACCTTTGAGTATGCCACCTTTCATTTTATTTAAATATATAAATTAATGAGCTCTCAATTTATTTGAGGTAGTTACGAGTCCTTCAAAAAATTTATTATTTGTGGTTTATGTATGTTATTAGTCCTTTCAAATAAAATATGTGTTTATTAGATAAGCCCTTGTTTATGGTTTGAGTCGGTTAATGTTATTTTCAAATAAAATATGTATTTATTAGATAATCCCTTATTTATGGTTTGAGTTTTGAGATCTCTTATATCTTTTCACAAATTTCATTAATAAATCTTAATTTATTATTGAATCTTAATTTAATATATTATTTTTTAATTTTTTAATAGTTAAATAGTCATTAATATTTATAACAATTAATTCAAATACTCTAAACAATTTACCTTATTTTTAAGCATTTTTATATAATCGAACTAATATAATATATATATAGTAGTGAAATACATATGATGCAGGTTTATGTAGCTAACATATTTATATCTAACATACATGCTAATAATCATATTCTCTTAATAATTCAAAATAAATCATTTGTATTAACAATTTTACTTTGTTCTATTTTGATTTTTCAATAATACTAAAGAAATTTGTTATCATTAATTCTCGATAAAGTCATTTTAAATCCTTTTCATAATTTTATTTGGTCAATATTATATATAACTTAATAGCTTGTAATAAATTGGAAACCATAAAATTTAGCACAAATTTCATTTAAAATGCTTTTATAAATGTATAAGATTTCCCCCTTACAAAAATTCTTTAATATCCCACTTATGCGAGCACTACACTCAAATGCAATATTATATCAAAGAATGAGGGGGAACAATTTTCAAGGAAATACGATGTCTCCATCACCGTACTTAAGTGTTAATGGATCCACTATTTTTGAACTAATTTAGTTATAAGAAAACAAAATTCTGTAAATGTTATTTAGCAATTAGCACATGGTGTACTATACTACAAATGAGAGAATTTGTTACATAAAAGCATAGAAGTAATTTTATTTTATATTATGAAACTTAATGTCTTCCAATGACGCGATTTTTCGGATTTGAACTATAACCACTACACATTTTAACGTGACGTGAATATGCCTTGAATTTCGGATTTGAACTATAACCACTACACATTTTAACGTGACGTGAATATGCCTTGAATTTCGGATTTGAACTATAACCACTACACATTTTAACGTGACGTGAATATGCCTTGAATTTCGGATTTGAACTATAACCACTACACATTTTAACGTGACGTGAATATGCATTTGTGCTTGCTTGGCACCGTTTGGAGGATCCACGCGTTGGCATTGTTTGGAGGAGTTTTCAAGAGAAAATTGTAACAAAATGTTGTCCATGTCCGTGTTGATTGTAGTTGCATACGACTAGATCTCTTCACTGGTACTGACAGTCTAATAGTTATCGACGTTGGGAACCGAGGCATATGGCCAGATTCGCCATAAATGCGCCCCTGAGAGGATCTGACAGAATAACCCGTTATGCCACTGTTAGTGTGTCTCCCATCGTGACAACGCAGAGGAAAATTTTGTCTAAGGTCTGCAGAGTGATCTGTGTAATTTCGATAGTGTTAGTAAGCGTTCGACCTCTTCTGAGATCAGAACGGAAGAGATCCAATCTCGTTCAAGAAGGCCTGCAGTGATTCTAATACAGATGTGCAGCAGGTTGCAGTTCGTGGTAATGGTGTATGTTTTGAATTTGGTGGATCTAAATTCAAAAACTCTTATTGGTGAGGCACTTTCGAGGCTGAATTTTGTAATAAGTCAACCAAATGAACGTGATGGCAACTGATAATGCAATTTCTGTATTAGGAAAAATCTGCCAATTTCATTGCAACAAGATAGATGCACCACATGTGATTCCGGCCTGGCTAAGTTGCTTGCCTATAAAATAGGTTTTATGTGGTGGCAAAGACCTTGCAACGGAGCAGACTATTGCGCGGATGGTTAATATCTTGACACAGTAGCGACAAACACTTTCCCATCAGCTCTTGCTTCTACATGGTCTTCTTTGCAACCTTAGCCGGCATTGCAGTCAATTTTGGGAGTCGTCTAACGAGCCGGAGGAATTGCCCGGACGGTCAAAATTGGCCGGAATCTGGGCCAAAAAAATTTAAAAAATCTTGCAGAAACAGTGTTTGAATCTTGATTTTGACATTGGAAATGGATTCAGCACCATCAAAAACCTGTAGGACACCCAAAATATTAAACTTTGATAGTTATAACATGGATTTAGAAAAATTCCTGCGGGATTTTCTGAAAATCTTATCGGAATTTTCATGATTTTCAGGGCGATTCCTCCGACTAGTTAGACTACGGCTCAATTTTGTCGTTCATAAATGTATCTTTTGCCCCCAGATGATTTCCATAAGGCACTAACAATATATAATTCTTGTCTTCATAAATGTATCTTTTGCCCCCAGATGATTTCCATAGGGCACTAACAATATATAATTCTTACTTTTTTTTATTTCCATAAGTCACTAACAATATATAATTCTTACTTGTTTTTTTGTGATTCATTCTATGTACAAGAGTCTGTTTTTTAGTATTTGGTAGATGTTTCCTAAATTTTGGACAATCCGAAGAAGTTGAGCCGGAGCCTTTTATGATTCAGTTGTTTATTTAATGTGTATGCATCGTCCACACAGGGAACCGAGCGTGCATTGGTTGTCGTCCTCGTTGGTGACTGGTAGTATTAGGTGGGTATTATCGATATACAAAGCAGTTGCGCTGTGGTCCAGCAGTAGATTAGTGTATGTTTCTTCTTCAATCGGATGTTTGTATGAACTCATCTGTCTTGTGGACAAAATGTATATTAATGGATTATAAAATCATAGATATATGAAAAAAATAAAAAATAAAATAATATGATTTATGATTTTTTTTTAAATATGATTTTATATATAACTAACAAAAAAATTTATTATTGATATTTATAAAATAGATATAAAAAAAAGATAATCTCTTAATTGACTTGATTTTTTAATAGACATTTTATTTTAATATTTAAAATACTTTTCAGTAACATATATTGTAACAAAGCAATAAGTGATAACATTAGTGTTTTACATTTGAAGAAAACTCATTTACAAATTATATATAAATAATTACATAATAGTCATCCATAATTATTGATAGTACTTGTCCATACATTCACCGGGTAAAATTTGCAATGTTTAGAGGAAGAATATGGGCATGCATTAGTTCTTTGATGTTTAAAGTATGGAAGGGTTGGTAAAGTGAAACCTTTGAGTGGAGAACTACCAAACATATTTTTGGTGTAATTTCCTTTATAAATATGATTATTTTATATTTATTTGTAAATATTGTTTGATTACTTAGTAGCTGGATCATGAGTTAAAATTGAGTGATTTGTGCAAATGAATTTTATGATGATTAAATGTTTTTTTCTTTTGATAATATTATGGGAATAGAATCTGACTCAATGTCACCTTCTTGTTGTCCAATGATTTGTTAAGAGGTTAAGTCTAAATGGTGGACCGTCACAAATTCTCTCAAAGTTTCTAAGAGAAAGGTTGCCACAAGCAAAACATCATAATTGGAGAGAAAGATTAATTTGAATGGAAAGATAATCTTATTTGAAGAGAAATTCTAAGTTGGGTAAAAAGATAAGCATAAGAACAATTAGAGAGAAAAACATGTTGTAAAGGAAAAATAATAGATTTTTTCCTATCTTTGGAAAAAGAAGAAGAACCTAGGTAAAGCAAAAAGGAGGCAGACCTTAAAAGAAAGATACTAGAGAAAATTGCTAGAAAAAAAAAATATTAGAGAAGAAAACATTGAGTGTTTGTTGTTCCAAGAATAAGAGAAAATAGGAGGCGAGAAGTTTGAGCTCAGGGAGAGTTGCAAGTGTGTGACTCGTTGATTCAAAGAAACATGCCATCTCCACAGTTTTCCTTGAGAATTGTTTCTGGTCAAGTTTCTTTTCTGCTAAAGAGTATGATTGAATCTATATTGACTTGGAATACTAGTTTTAATGTTGGTAATGATTGGTTGTCCCATGTAACTTCTTAAGTTAAGCTAATGTGAATTAATTGTCAGTGTTGTTTATATACAGGTCACAGTGCTATTGGAAAGAGTACTTAGATTGAATATTTAGCAGATAAATGTTATTTCCACATGCATTCTTGTAGGAAGGGAGAGTAATTAAATGTGTAGTTTTTAGTCCTTAAATGCATACTCATTTTTTACTATTGTATAAGTAGAACTGGGATGTAATAAAGGGAAAGGAAACATGGACTAGGAAATTGGATATTAGTCACCCTCTAACAGTAAGCTTCAGAGATTGGTCCCTCTATGTTAATGATACTTAGGAGGCCTAGGCAAGAAATACCTCTACGGGCTTTCCATGACAGGTCCTATCTGATCATACTATATCCCATTGTTATGTGTATAATATGCATTGATTTTTTCTAGGATCCATTTTGAAGAGACCCACAAGAAATCATGTTATGTTTTGTTAGATATTGGTAACTTGAATAACTACTAATAAAGGTTTGGTGAAATAAATGTTAAAGAAGAGATGGTAGGTCCGTACCTAACTAGAACTATTTGATACGAGTCCAATGGGAAACCAAAATTAGGAATATAATCCATGTCTCAATGAAACAACATGAGTCATATCAAACCATCCTAGCTATTAAAAGCCCTTCTCGTATAGATTGAATAATATGATGTAAAATAAATAAAACACTATAAGAAGGTATGATAGTTTATCTTTTATTCTATACAATCAAGGGTTAATCTAGTGTATAGAAGTTCATTTCAATATAAGAAATTTTGGAAGCACAATCAAAATTATGTTAAGGTTTCTATACCTCAAAAGTGTTTCCTTATCAATTGTTTAACTACAAGAATTTTTTAAGGGTTTGTTGGGAGTTATTACTACTTTCCTATACATGAAGTGATATATATGTATTATAAATAGAAACGAAGAAAATTTACAGGGCTAGTAACTATCTCTAAAATTAGAAGTACCCATTTGTATTAATATTGTTAATAGTATTACAAGGATGTAAGCAAACATGTAATTTTTATTTCTATTACTAGATCGCAACAACTACAATATTGGTAAGCATAGTGATGTAAGTAACCTGATAATTATTATCTCTACAAATATCCATGAGTAAATGTAGGAGTGACAAGTCCCAGAAGATCACGAAAAAGATACCAAAGACTTCTAGTCTAACAATATCAAAGGATAGTAAGAGTCCAAAAGTAAACTACATCGATAAAATACCCAAAAGCGTAGTAATGTATAAGTAAGATAATTGAGACAATAACATCCAAAGTTCTGAAATATAATTGGGAAATTAACATCCAATGTTCAAGGTATAGATGTTATAAGAAAAAGTATTGATTAGGGTGCAAAACCATCATGGCTAATTAATAAGTTATATGAATCCATATATATATACATATAGACCCTAGGAAGGGTGCAATTTATTAATAAAAGAAAACAAATAGAGTACAAGGCACACTGATAGTGGCTTAAGTAATATTGAACAAAGTCTTGAGTAATGGGAAATCAACCTTTCACTGAACTTAACCAGACGAAGTTATGTCTCGATATGTTTACCAAATGAAGAAAGAGTGACCTTAGCCTTAGTAAGTTGGGTCAATAGAAGACAACCTACTGTGAAAAGTGAGGTCTCTTGATAAGATTCTAGTACCTAGAATCAAATATTATAGGACATGTAAACAACTTGACACTAATCTACTAAACAAGGACGAGGATTGAACGCATGTAAAATGACAAAAAATCCTTAGATGGTGCTTTATGTCGGGAGTATAGAGATAAAATCAAAGTGAAAAGTAAAAAAAAGCAAAGAAATAGGAGGGAAATTAAATTACCTGAGGAATTCTATTACGTAACTATAAAATCACAACACATGTGTATGGAATAAGAGTTTCTAGTAATCATAACAAAAGAAACGGAAATATAATAATAATCAACTTACTTAAAGGTTATGAAAATAATAAATATTTAGTTCCTTACTGCACACAACTGAAAAGTACTGGATCAAGAAATAAAGGGGGTACACTAGGGTATATCCTTTCATAGATAAAATAATAAAGAAAACTAAATAAAACTATGATGGGGTTGTGTCTCTGCGAACTAAAGCATTGAACAATAACGTGAGTAAAGGAGAAAAACAAAAACCCTATACTATAATAAGAAAATTACGTGATTCATTGAGAGTGGTTCCCTGAATACCTTAAGGGTGGAGAGGGACATGTTATCTTTATGTAGAATTAAAAAACCCTAAGACAGTAAGTAACTTAAAACCCTCACATTTCACCAAAATAGAAACCCCTGGGAATTTTAGGCTAGAGTAGAATAGAATATAAAAGACACTAAACACCCAAAATAAATAATAAATATATTGCAAGGAGTTGTGAAGAACAACATCTATACTTGTAACCAAGAAGTTTGAGATCATGGTTATATTAGAACACGTAGGAGTAGCTACCACCTTAAACAAATCGAAAGGAAACCCTTGGCTCACAACGGTTAAATTGTAGTGCTCGAACCACTAGAATCATCAAACTCACCTATCGCTGTTATAAGGGGCTCAAATAACTAGGATATTGATTTGTATCATAAAATACAAGTGTGTTATAGGTAGTGAGACTCATCATGAATCAATGAGTGGGTAGCTCAGGAATCTATATTTTGAAGGATCACATTGAAAGAAAATTATAACTAAAGGTTCATGATACCTCCTGATTCCTACCACATCCAGGAAAGTTAGTGGTTAGGAAAACTATACATTCAGAAGTAGAAAAGAGAGCAAGATAATATTGCTAAAACATTGAAAGGATACTCTATTATAGTCGATGGTTTTGGAGAGAACCCAAATCAAGGACCACCTTAAAAAATGCAATGGTTTCCTAGAGTATTTTATTAGCACTAGAGGAAAATGCACAAGAACAATCACTAGAGAAATATGGCTTGGGGGCATACGTTTTATCCTTGCCATAGAGGCCATAGTGGTAAAGAGTAAGTGGAAATTATGTCTTATGAATTTTCCACAATGTCAACCTCATCATATTTTGTTGTATGTCTACGAGGATTGTATTGATTGCATGTTCACTACGATTCATACTTGATGTTTAGTAGTTGCTTGTTCACGATGGTATGTTTGCATGGATCATTTCATGGTCAGTAGTTGCAAAATTGCAGGATGCCCAATAAGTTTGGGTGAGGTTTACATAGGATTTATAGGATGATTGTAGAGGCTAAATCAATTTTTCAAGTGTTATAGAGTAGTAGGGAGTAGTATGCCAAGTCTTAAATTGAGTGAGGCAGTTTTGGCCTAGTTTAAGTCTCATCCAGACGAAGGAAGGCTCAATAGTGCAACTGGAATAATTCATCTACTGGGAAGACCATGTTAAAAGAGTGGCTGCAACTAATAATTATATTTATTTTTCATGCAAACATGCATGTAGGTGTTGAAAATATAATACCATGAGTGAAACCAAGGTTTTTACCATCGAATTTGTGCGTGCAGGGTTGAATTGATATGGTCAAAATTACCAACATAAAATACATTGGTTTTTTCCTATGGTATTGATAGGATTAAGTAGCTATAAAAAGAGGAGTGAGGAGGAGCATTAAGTGTGATTTCAACGATTTCTTTGTAAGGATTTGGCTTGGAATTTTTGTGCATCGGGAAATAAGGAGACTCAAATTTGAGAGATTTGAATATGCTTTGAAGAGTTAATGAATATATTTCTTTATTTCAGTCTATTAATATTTTTATTGGTTGTGATGAGTGTATTTTACATTTCTTGGGTATGTCTTCCTGTATGTGTTATTGCTAACCATCTGCAGCCTTTTGGAAGGATTTTTTGGGTGAAAAAGTTTAGATTTGGTATTCATACAATTAGACAAAGCTTCATATAAGTTATATATATTGAAGAGAGGATCAAAAACATAGATTTTGTGACTAAATATTACAAAAGCTTGTGATTTTTATTGTGACCAACCTTTTAGGGACAAGGAGATGTTTATATCCGTCTTTGATTACTCGATGATATTGAAAAATGAGTTCTATGCTTGCAAAAACATGTTAATAGTAACCTAATCCATGACTAGTAACATTTTATAGCCATGGTAAGTGAGACTATCAGATCTACATTGACCTAGGGCATAGGTTTATGAGAAGAGAATCTATGAATTACTTGTTCTATTGACTTGTTTAGATCCGATTAGATGATGTAATAGCTCACTAACTTGTAGTATGCAGAGATTGTGTTGATGTTATTCTTGAAGAGATCAGTGGCTGTGATAAATATTGTTTACTGTTGGTTTGACACTATCTTTTTTTTTAGAGCTAGATATTTATTTTATTTTAGATTGGCATAATCTCTTGTGCCTTGTATTAGGACTTCCTAAGGGTATATGTTGCAGTGATAGAAAGCTTCCTTGATTTATGATTGCTTGATATGGTTGACTATCCATGCTTATTTACAACACAATATGATGTTGGGTTGTATGTCATATGCTACCAGTGACTTGAATGCATATGCAAAGATCACTATGTTTGAAGGTTTATATGGTTTAGTAAATTGTAATTGAATTACTTCTACAAGATCTGTATGGAAGAGATTTTATGTACTTTGAATGGTTGAATATTGCAAATGTTATATGATAGATAGGTGACAAAGTTTGAGACTCTTATCCTTGACATAAATTTTGTGACAAAGAAATGATGGCAATGAGACTGTCTATTAACAATTTTTGATCTAGACTTGTGTGATTGAATGGTGCTTTATATTTTATCTAGATATGCATGAGTCAAATTATGTATGTTGTGATCAATAAATGAAAAGATCAATCCTTGGTTATATTGAGACTAGGGTTTCGCAAAAATGAAGGAATTTTTCTAATAAATGGTCCACATGGTAGATAAATATAAAGTGTATATGGCTAATGTTTGAAGTGATACACTCATGTTGACTAAGGTTTTCTTGGATCTCATAGTGAATGGATTTTAGATTTTCATGAATCTCATATGTATGGCATAAACTTATATGGATGCTTGTGCTATCTACTTGTCTTAATTGATATTTTATGGGAGGGTTTGTAGTGAAAGGGGTTTGGCTTTGTGAGCATTTCTCAAGGTGTGGGTCTAGTTTTTGGATATGCATTATTGATAGATACAAGAATTTCAAGGCTGAGATATATGAATGATATCTTTCATTCAGTGACAAAATTGTTATGACAAAGATCATTCATGAACTTAGTTGGTGCTAGCTTTCTCATGTTTTAGTTTTTTATTGAGAAATTATTTGATATATTTTTCTTCTTGATGAGTATGCTAATTATTGATGAGAATTTGGTTTAATAAGCATCATATTGGCTTGGTATTTTTGAGAAAATGATTTGGCTTGGTGCTTAAGAGTGTTATGCTTGGTATTCATCATGAAGAAGAAGAACGAGTTGCAGTAAAATAATGTTTGTTGTTTCCTCCAAAAAAACAAGAGCTAATTTTTTTGTGATTTTCAAGATCTTATGGTATATTTGTTACAGACAATAATGAAGGTTGATGTTACAACATTCAATGATGATGGAGCTCAGTTTGAGAAATTTTTTTCGATGTCAAGAGTAAATTTTTTATTTCTGCCAAGAGAATATTGTTGTGATAATAAATCAAGAAGGCATTTTCTTGGTTGGCTATATTGGCACCTCGATTTCACTTGATTGAGAAATTATGATTTTTTCACTTGTTAGAATAGGATGGTGTGCATATAAGCTCAGCATTCTAGGAATTTCTTCTTTAGCATGTACAAATTTTGTTTTAAGCTTGGATTTCAGTTTGGTTTGGTTGCAAACAGTTCAAAGTTGCAAGTGTGGATGATCTCTTCAAAATGTTTGAGCCCGAAGTGAAGGCCATAATAATTTGGATAAGACTTCATCAAAGAACTGTAATTTTCATTTTTAATAAGGCACTGAAGATTATTGTTCTTTGCTACACCACAATGACGCATCAACCCCATTGGAGCCATTGTTATCCATGATAACCATTAGGTTTGTCTCGAGTTAATTAGGATAGGTTAGTTAGGGTTTAAAAGGGTTTTCAAGTCTTTTGATTTTCAAAATAATTACATGTATACAGGTCTTTTAGTTATTTTTCAAGGTCATCATGGGTCTTAGTATGAGTCATCATAAAGAGAAAATCAAAAATTTCATGTCCCATGAGCTGATCTGGTCATAATTATGAGTTGGAAAGTTTTACACACTTTTGCAGCAACTTCATTTATAAGAACATAGTGTTTTCTACGAAATTTCCTGAAACTTTCGTAGAAAATATGAAGCTATTAGTAACGGTCCAATTTAAAAAAAACACAGGTCAAAGTCACGACGGGTCATAATTGTGCCTTATTTGTCATTTTTTACCATTCCCACAATGCATAGCTGCATACTCATTTCATTCCCTTTCCACTTTCAAATAGCTTTGTTGTCACAAGCTCAGTCTCATCTCCTTACGCGCTACTCTTGATATTTAGAGTTTCAACCCTGTTGTCTTGATGGTTTGTTAAGTTGTCTTTAGGAAAGGTTTTTAAGTGTCATAGTTGGTCTAGATGCCCCTAAGATATTTTCAAGTGTCAAGGAAGGGTCCAATCAATACATCTTGGAGCCATGGCTACTCGAAGTAAATAGTATAAAGGAGGGTCTATGGAACATATGTTTACAAGGAGAGAGGAGAAGATTGCAGGGACAAGTCAAAGATTCATAAGCATAAACGGAAATGATACAAGATGAGATTTTCAACAAAGGCCTAAAGTTCATCACTCTTAATGATGAGGCTGCTCCATAAACAGGGTAAGATTACACCTTTTTCGGCTATATTATGTCTTATGATATTACACAGGCATGTATAGGCTTTTACAAGTGTTTTGGAGATTATATATGTGTTTTGGAGGTGAAAGAAGGAATAAAGTAAAAAATCTCAAGTTCTAGGTACTTTCGTAGTGTATTCCAAGCTTAAAGATGAGTTTTTCCTATGAAAGTGATGTAAGTTTCTTTGAGGATAAAATTCTAAAAAAATGTTAGAACAAGGGTTACTTAGAGCACGTGTTTACCTCATTGGAATCAAAGAAGACCCTACAATAGTTATAAAGTTCAATTATTATGCAAAAGGTGGATTTTGGAGTTTGCTACAAAAGTGTGCTATGAAAGTTCTAGTTCATGATTGTTTTAGCAGTCGATTGCAAGCTCACTTTATGACCAAATGGAAAGGAATGTTGGAAATATGAAGGAGGTTTTTCTTCAGCATGAGCCCATATAAAAAAATATCTCTATTTTTTCTCAACCATCAGGGTTTGGAAAATATGCACTCATCTTTGAGGCGTATTTTCAAAAATTTTGCTAGCTAGATTTGTGTATAAATTTTAAAATTTGACTTGGTGGAGGTCCAACTCAGCATCCATGTGGCATGATGACACATTAGAAGTCTAGTGCACTCATAAAATCAGTTGGTTGCATTTGATAAGGGTTATTAAAATAATTTGTTGAGTTATTTAATGAAATAAGAGTCCTTTTTGTATCCAAACTCTACCAAACAAAAATATCCATAGGAAGTCTCCAAGTGATGTACTTATATTAGGAATAGGTCTCCTAAGTAGGGATTCAAAGCTGGCACAGGTGGAAAACCATTGTATGATACCTCACTCTATAAATGAGAAAGTTTTTAAGTTTGAGAGGGTTGATGATTGTTAGGAGGGAGTTACTATGTAAATTTTCTCTATCAAGCTAATATATAGTTGCAACAGTTTTAATTCAAACTTGAGATTTTTTTTTGGCTAATGTATTTGTGTCTTTCCATTTTGCATATTGTCATCAGCTTCATAGTATCATGATTACTTGGAATTCATAGTTTTATGCTCCAATTTCCTTTATGTACTATGTTTTTGTTGTAAACATTTATCGTTTAATCTGAATTGCCTCAATTTCCATGGATTACACTTGCTTTTAATTGAAGTCCCATAGCTGAATCCATGCCCAATGGTAGCCTTCTTACAAATTTTCACTTGAAAAATCACTTAAAAAACAAAAATATTTAGCCATCTGCAATATAAGTTTTATCTTGAGCATTTTATCTTTTCTTTGAGAGATCCCTCTCTGATTGGAAGGGCTAATTTCCAATCCAAAGTGGTTTGAAATAGTTTCACTACGTTGACAGTGAACATCCAAATTGGTTCTAGCTTAGTGATAATAGGCTCCTTCAAGGTAATTTTTTCAAAACCTTAATTTATATTAAAACCTCGACCTAATTTCTTCTTATACACATATATATCATACTTATTATTTTGTTTCCACTGAATTAAGATGATGCAGAGGGGTTTTTCATTCATACTCCCTAAAGGTAAAGAATTGTTGTAATTTGAATTTATTTCAAATATTTATATAAGAGTTTCGTTTAATTGAGGAAAAGCTAAGGGTTTTCCCTTTTCCATGCTTACAGGTTAGCCTTTTGACTGCACTTGAGGCATTCTCGTAAGTTATTAAAAGAACAAAAAATCTTCATTTACTTGACTGTTATAGTTACATATGGTTAGAACCCTTTTTAGATTCCAAGTTATTCTTAATCTTCAACTTTTTTATGGCTACAAAATTAGTTTATTGTTACGGTTCACGGATCAATTTCCATAGGTAATAGTGCTTCATAAATATTCATGATTCATTTTCACCGAGTCAGGATTTTTGGGAATGAAACCCTAATGACCAGGCCCAAGACCCTTGGGAGTGGAACCTGAGAGGGTGACAACCCTGTTGGGACCAAACGATATAATTATTATAGAGAGAGAAATAAAATCCTTCTTAAGTTTCAGTTCCAGCTGTTTTCTATTACAATTATTTTACTCCTGTTATTATTGCTTATATGATGAAATATGCAAGATCTATATTTACTCGCACACTTATCGACAAATTTTGGCCCTTGAAAATGACGTTTTAAATTACAAAAATGACATCTTGAGATATATCCAAACCCCTACGTTGATCTATTAGGTCATTTGTAAGTTTTAGGGAAATTCCAAATCCCATAAAGAAACCTATATCAAATTTGAATGTCGACATTTTTCTTTTATTAAGCCTTCTTTAAAATCCTCTGAGTAAAACATGTAGATCGTTTTTCTAAATCTCAAAAATCCCATGTTGGATGGCGTTTGTGTAATTTTTTTCTCACTAAAGTTACTTGATGGCATGCAGGTTTTAACCTTATACAGAAATTTTCCGCAAAAGAGCTCTTAGAAATAGAAAATAAGCAATAGCGAGAGAATACAACGTAAAACATATATACACAAAGATTTTCCCTTGGATCCAAAAACCTGGACTACTAGCTTGATTTCATTAAATTACTTTCAATGTTACAATACATACATACATACATACATACATACATATATATATATATATATATAATCCATTAACCCTGGATTAGAACATAACCATAGTTCCCTTGACCAAATCTACAAAATACCATGGAAAAAAAACCATCATGCCCAAAACCATGTTCTAAACCCATGCACAAAACCATAGGTAGGTCCATCCACCTAATGTAGGGTCCAAATTTTTTTTTTCCGAGGGCGCTACCATCGACCTTGTGTAGGGACGCTACTGCCCCCCGTCTTACCCCCTGCTTCACACGTGGAGCTAGTCGTGGAAAGAATATAACACAACCCAACAACTCACTAGGATAAGAGGTTGGGTTGTGTTATATTCTTACAACATTGATCAATGGTTGAATCCAAGTCTTGTGCTCTGCCTTCTGAACCGACCAATTCTAGGATTAGCCTCTTTGTCTCCTAGACATTCTTTAATTATATTTCTTTATAAAAGGAAGGTTTTTTCCCACTGAAGAAACCTTCTCTCCTCCTGGAATTATCCACAAAAAACTATATATTAACCCTTGAGTATGCCACCTTTCATTTTATTTAAATATATAAATTAAGGAGCTCTCAATTTATTTGAGGTAGTTACGAGTCCTTCAAAAAAATTATTATTTGTGGTTTATGTATGTTATTAGTCCTTTCAAATAAAATATGTGTTTATTAGATAAGCCCTTGTTTATGGTTTGAGTCGGTTAATGGTATTTTCAAATAAAATATGTATTTATTAGATAATCCCTTATTTATGGTTTGAGTTTCGAGATCCCTTATATCTTTTCGCAAATTTCATTAATAAATCTTAATTTATTATTGAATCTTAATTTAATATATTATATTATAATTTTTTAATAGTTACGTAGTCATTAATATTTATAACAATTAATTCAGATACTCTAAATAATTTACCTTATTTTTAAGCATTATAATCAAACTAATATATATAGTAGTGAAATACATGTGATGCATGTTTATGTAGCTAACATATTTATATCTAACATACATGCTAATAATCATATTCTCTTAATAATTCAAAATAAATCATTTGTATTAACAATTTTACTTTGTTCTATTTTGATTTTTCAATAATACTAAAGAAATTTGTTATCATTAATTCTCGATAAAGTCATTTTAAATCCTTTTCATAATTTTATTTGGTCGATATTATATATAACTTACTTAGCTTGTAATAAATTGGAAACCACAAAATTGAGCACAAATTTCATTTAAAATGCTTTTATAAAAGTATAAGATTTCCCCCTTACAAAAATTCTTTAATATCCCACTTATGCGAGCACTATGATATAAATGGAAATCCTGTATTACACTCAAATGCAATATTATATCAAAGAATAAGGGGGGAACATGTAGAAATTTGCTGAATAATTATCAATTATCCACCGAGACTATCCTGATCACATATCAATTCGAATTCATATGCAACACATAATCTCTTCCACTCAGATCATCACACATGCAGAAATAAAACAAGCGATAACACATCAATTCATCATACACATTAACACAGTATGTATGGGGAAAGCTTATAGCTGAAAACCCCGTAGATATTGTGTATATTATAATGGAGAAATCATGTAACAAACTCAGTACAATACCTCACAAGTACTCGCATTTTCTCATAAAGTTACACACAAACTAGCTTGGTTTTGAACAGGTTACTGGTTCAAAACTCACCACTAATTGCCTTGCCTCTATTGCGCAATCATGGCCCGTCTATATAGAGATCCAAGGTTCGAATCTCCTTGGCTTGACAGCGCAATCATCATGGGCAATTCCTCCAAGTGTGGTGCAAATCTCATGCACAATTGATGTCACAACTGATAGCTATCTCAACCCTTTTATCTACCTCTTCCACTGGTCTCCACTGAACTGTCCATGCACTATAGTGAACTGATGTGTTCTTGAGTTGAATTAATGAGTTACTAATTAAAATTAAATAATATTTAATTCACTCCACTCATAACTAGTTGATTAGCTAGTTAAACTAATCCAACTAGTTCAACTAAAATAAACCGAACACAACTCCACTAGTTGTCTCATTAACTCCACCAAACTTCACCGAAGTCCTAACTAAGTCAACCATGCATGAGCCACCAAACCCTTAGGAATTAATTCCTTCCGCTGCATGAGCCACTTCAGGCTCAAACTCGAAGTGCGCCAAGAGAGTAAAGCTGTTGTTTAGAGTCCAAAATTATTAAGGGTAAATAATATTTGACTTCCCTATTTTTAGGATAGAGGGCCTAAAAATAGACTTCGACTATCTCTAAAAAATAGAGTCCATCTATTTTTACGCATGTCCAATACTCCAAGAATCCCAATGCAATCCCATATGCTCCATATAGTCTAAAAATAGACATAGTAAAAATAGACTTTGCGCCGTAATTTTCTGCGGCCCACTAGTGAAGGCGACTTCATTTCACTAAGCTCCATCATCTTGGTGCATTTTCAACACCCTCTCTCGCAAGATATGGATTATCCGCAACCCCTATCCCGCTCTGTGGAATTCGAACCTCGGTGAGCGCCTTCGTCAGGATGTCGGCATCCCGATCCTCCGTGGGAACATATGAAAGCATCATGATTCTCGCCGCTGATTACATGCAACCTATCGATATAGGATGAACAAATCGTCATGGAGCCTATGCCTGACCTCCAACCTGATGCTGTCCGTCGAACCCGTATGCTCGTACCATCGAACCAATATCCTCACGGTGTGCTTCAATATAATGCGCAATACATGCTTTTCCCCGCCTTCCAAAAGAGCTTTGGTGAGATGCGAACCATACTGCGAAAGCCGGTTAATCGTATAGCATATATCGGGTCGTGTATCACACTGCATATGATAAGTGATTCCCGCCTCCAACTGCCGAGACAACAGCATCCACTACCTCCGCTGAAGTAGCATCCTCCTTCCTCCAACCACCGTAAAGAGGAGTGTCAACAAAGCTTGCAGCCTCGCATGTTGAACCTCTCTGTATCTAAGGATAAAGTTGCCCCCGAGAAAACAACAAAATAGTCCATCACTGCGCTGCCAAATTTCCAATCCCAGGAAATAATGAAGGAGGCCCAAGTCCTTCATCTCAAACTCTCTAGCAAGATCCTCCTCGCATGAAAGTATCAACAGCTCATCACCCGTCAAAATCAGATCATCTACATACAGTACAATGATCAGCAACTTCCCCTCCACCACAATCTGGTACAGGTTAGGATCCGCCTCACTCTTGGAGAATCCAAGTCCGGTGAAGTAACTGTCTATCCGTGTGTACCAAGCACGAGGTGCTTGCTTCAGCCCGTACAGTGCTTTCTTGAGTCGGCACACATGCGACCACCGCCGAAGACTAAAACCTTCAGGTTGCTCTATGCACACCTCCTCCTCAATGACTCCGTTGAGGAACGCAGTCTTCACATCCATCTGATGGATGTGCCATCCCATCTGCGCCGAGAGAGCTAGGATCGTCCGTATGGAAGAGTACCTTGCGACAGGTGCAAAGGTCTCCTCATAATCGATCCCCTCGATCTGTGAGAAGCCACGGGCGAAAAATCTCGCCTTGTACTTCTCCACACTCCCGTCAGCCGCCTGCTTCACTTTGTAGATCCACCGCGAACCCACCACTGATTTCCCCTCCGGTCTTGGGACAATCTCCCATGCACTGTTTCTGACGATCGAATCATATTCTTCGATCATGACATCTACCCATGCGGGTTCCTCCACAGCTTCCTCAAAAGAGGATGGCTCCGTCACGACACATTGACTCATAAGAGCCATGTATCCAGTGTACCGATCTGGTGACTGCCTCTGTCTGCGCTATGTTGTAGGTGGTCCTACAACCTTCTCTGCATCTCGAGCCACCTCAGCTTTCGTAGTGCGCATGCGCCCTTCGATGGTCAGGTTTGCTGGGTGGTTTCTTCCACCTTCTGAACCTCCTCTTGTGGCTGATCCACATCCGGAAGCTCCTCCTTAGGAACTAACATCTCCTCATTTGCATGCAAGTGTAGCTCCCTCTCAAGCGAACACTGCATGGCTTTCTCCTCCTGAAATTTTATATCTCATCGCACAACAGTCTTGCGACTGTCTGACAAATACACCCAGTAGTTGTGAGGTGTATCAGTGTACCCCACAAATATTCCAACCTCAACGGTTGGATCTAGCTTCCTTCTCGCATCCTTCGTCACATGCATGTAGACAGGAGAACCAAAAATCCGCAAATGGGAAATATCAGGCCTCTTGCCAGAATAAGCCTCCTCCGGTGTACTCATGCTAAGAACCTTGTGAGGACAACGGTTCTGCACATACACTGCTGTATTGCATGCCTCAGCCCACAAGTGAAGGGGTAGGCCCTGATCATGCAACATCGCCCGTGCAGCACCCACGATCGTTCTGTTCTTCCGCTCAACCACCCCATTCTGCTGTGGGTTATGGGGTGCGATGAGCTCTCTCCGAATCCCTTCTGCGCTGCAGAACTCCTTGAATTCAGCCGAGATGAATTCACCACCGTTATCACTCCTTAGAGCAATCACCTTCTTCCCCGACTTCTTCTCGACCAGTGCTTTAAACTCACAGAACTTCGCGAATGTATCGCTCTTCTTCTGCATGAAGAAGATCCAGCACTTTCGAGAGAAATCAACAACAAAGATCACATAATACCTGTGCTTTGCTGTCGAAGCAACTGAGAAAGGACCACACACGTCTGTGTGAACTCTCTCAAGGATCGTCGTGGCGCGACTATCCTTCTCGTGAAAGGTTGCTTTCACATACTTCCCTAAAGTACACCCCTTGCACTGATCTGACTGCGCAAGAGTGCCCTTAGGAAGCCCAGTAGAAATCTGCTGCAGAATCTTCAAAGCTCCATGGTGAAGGTGGCCCAATCTCCCGTGCCACAGTTCGCCCTCATCATCCCGGCTCACCACTTCTCCCGCCTTGCATGCCATAGCTGCGCAGCCATCTACCTACAACTGATAAAGGTTCTTGGTTCGAACCCCTATCTTCCGGGTCTCTCCAGTAGTCTTACTGCGCAGGAAGGCTTTTCCTTCGTTGAAGACCACATCATACCCCTTATCCTCCAACATCGCCACAGAGATCAAGTTCTTCTTCAATCTAGGTACATGCATGACATCCTTCAATACAAAGGGTTTACCAGACTCCCTCTGAAAGGATATGGTACCAATACCAGTCGCACTATATCTACCATCATCGCCCATCTCGATGTGCACACCCAAATCTTTGTCCTCCAGATCTGAGAACAAATCCCGATCTCCCGTCATATGAAATGACGCACTGTTGTCCAAGAACCACACCGATCCCAACACACTTGAAACCAAGCATGCGATCAGTGAAAAGTCAAGCTCGAACTGTGAAGCCAAAGCTTCTCCATCTGCAGATCTTCCCGCTTGCTTGTTCTTCTTCTTCTTTGGACAATTGGTAGCATAATGTTCGTGATCATGGCAGTGAAAACACTTCACTTTCGCCATATCCTGCTTCTTGCCCTTAGTACCAGAATGAGAGGTTTTCTTACCCTTCCCTTTCTTAGCTTTGGACACCAAAGCGCAGTTTTCTTCATCAGCTCCCTTTGATGAAGATCCATCTCGAGTAGTCCTCCTTATCTCCTCCCGCATGAGATCCGCCCAAAGGCGCTCCCATCCCGGCAGCTTCTCCCGACCATTGACACTATCTTGATATGAGTGCCAAGCCTTCGGAAGACCAAGGAGAGTCAGGTCGACCATATCCTCTTCATCGACAGTAACTCCCACACTTCCCAGTTCATCTCTGCATTGAGTGAACTTCGTGAGGTATTTAGCGATACTGTCGCCCTTCTCCATCTTGATGTTCCTGAGCTTGTCTTTGAGCGCCAGCTTCCTTTGGTCACTCTTACTCCGGAATAGATCCGTCAAAGCTTTCCACATTAAATATGGAGTAGCCTTTCCATGCAGGCTGGATACAATATGATCCTTGACGCCCTCCAACAGGATCCTTCGACACTTCGCCATCTTCTTTTGCCATGCATCGACTTCAGCTGCATCAGTGGGCTTTTGGACATCCGTATCTACGAACTCCTTCAAACCATTATCTTCTAATACTGCTTCCATGCGATCCTTCCATGCAACATAATTCAAACTGCCTTCAAGAGCATATTCGAGTCGCAAACCGTTGAAAGACATTTTCAACACCGGCACCAAGAAAACAAAACTGCTGCAAAATTTCGAATTCCACCTCAAAGCTCAATCGCTCTAGATCTGTGAGAACAAATTATTTCTAGCACAGAGATTGACTGCAAGGGGCATTTACCAGACCTTTCACTTTCCGAAGAAAGATGAATCCGGAGGCTACCTGGCCCGCATGCAGACTCTGTCTACCGAAATAAGTTTGTAATCACCGTGATGATCAATCTCTGCTTCAATAGCTCCGATACCATGTAGAAATTTGCTGAATAATGATTAATTATCCACCGAGACTATCCTGATCACATACAATTCGAATTTATATGCAACACATAATCTCTTCCACTCAGATCATCACACATGCGGAAATAAAACAAGCGATAGCACATCAATTCATCATACACATTAACACATTATGTATGGGGAAAGCTTATAGCTGAAAACCCCGCAGCTATTGTGTATATTATAATGGAGAAATCATGTAACAAACTCAGTACAATACTCCTCACAAGTACTCAGTACTTTCTCATAAAGTTACACACAAACTAGCTTGGTTTTGAACAGGTTATTGGTTCAAAACTCACCGCCAATTGCCTTGCCTCTATTGCGCAATCCTGGCCTGTCTATATAGAGATCCAAGGTCTGAATCTCTTTGGCTTGACAGCGCAATCATCATGGGAAATTCCTCCAAGTGTGGTGCAAATCTCATGCACAACTGATGTCGCCACTGATAGCTAACTCCACCCTTTCATCTACCTCTTTCACTGGTCTCCACTGAACTGATCATGCACTGTAGTGAACTGATGTGTTCTTGAGTTGAATAATGAGTTATTAATTAATGAATTAAATAATATTTAATTCACTCCACTCATTACTAGTTGATTAGCTAGTTAAACTAATCTCAACTAGTTCAACTAAGTTAAACCGAACACAACTCCACCAACTGTCTCATCAACTCCACCAAACTTCTGCCACTGAAGTCCTAACTGAAGTCAACCATGCATGAGCTCACCAAACCTCTAGGAATAGCGTAATTCCTCTGTCAGATGCATGAGCCACTTCTGTAGCTCGAACTGAAGTGCTCCAAGAGAGTAAACTGAAGTTTAGAGTCCAAATATTATTAAGGTTAAATAATATTTGACTTCCCTATTTTTAGGATAGGCAGTCTAAAAATAGACTTCGACCTATAGGTCCAAAAAATAGAGGTCCATCTATTTTTACCAACATGATCAATACTCCAAGAATAACATACTGCAATCCCCGGACCATGCTCCATATGTCTAAAAATAGACATAGTCTAAAAATAGACTTTGCGCCAGAATTTGCCTGCGGGCCCGCTTAGTGAAGGCGACTTCATTTCACTAAGCTCCATCATCTTGCTGCATTTTCAACAGAACAATTTTCAAGGAAATACGATGTCTCCATCACCGTACTTAAGTGTTAATGGATCCACTATTTTTGAACTAATTTAGTTATAAGCAAATAAAATTCTATAAATGTTATTTAGCAATTAGCACATGGTGTACTATACTACAAATGAGATAATTTGTTACATAAAAGCATAGAAGTAATTTTATTTTATATTATGAAACTTAATGTCTTCCAATGACGCGATTTTTCAGATTTGAACTATAACCACTACACATTTTAACGTGACGTGAATATGCCTTGAATGGTCTATATTTTTCCTTTTCTTTAAAAGTGTATATCGGCTAGTGAAAGGATTATTGTCGTTCACCATAATGATATTTTTAAGATCATGATATTTTTAGCAAAAATATTTTTTAGGATAATTTTTTATGTTTAGATTTTTTTTAGATTAGTGTGTGGTTGAGATATTTTCTCAATCAAGTGATTGTATGTTCAAGATAGTTTACCTATCTTGAGACAAAACTAGATTTATTTATATATAATATTATTTGATTAATTTATACGGTGATTAAGTTTTCAAATTAGTATCAGAACCGATTTGGGCCTCGGCCTTGGCCCCTTCTGGGATGAGGGAAATAAAGAGTTTCATGAATGTTTATTTTTCTATTCATTTTTTGGGTTTTCCATTCATTCGGGCCGAGCTTGGCGAAGTGTGTAGAGTGTTTCCACTGTGTGTTTTCTAGAAGATCATAATCGTTGCCTTGACTCCTGTGGTGAGGTCCCACTGTGATGAGTCTGAGAGCAAGGATGTCATTGTCGCATTGGAATTTGTTGTTTTCTGCCTACCCACAAACCAACACTAGTATGTGTTAGGAGGGTTCGACATTCATTAACAAGTCTTTAGACTCTACAAAGAGGTAGTCACCAATGGCTCTGCGAATGGTGCAATACGACTCAACTCCGCCCACATAGGTTGACACAAAGACTTAACGAAGACCCAAATCTTCAATATTGGCAACTACATCTACAGATTGCCTCCCCACAGATTTGACTCTCCACAATTTTCACTTCACAACAGAAAACACTATGGACAACTCCACACTTCTATCTGTCATTCTCCAAGTGGACTTGTCTAATAGCCACACACATGAACCGTTCCTTTACTAACACTCACCAACAGATCTACAGGCACTAAGCAACAAAAAAAAGTAGGAATTATATTTTTTTTCAAGTTGTCGCCTTAATGACGTCTTGTCTTGATCTCATTCAAGAAAGTATATTGTGGTCTTGGTGCTTACAAACCTAATTCCATATAAAGGAACAACCATGTACCATAATGCATGGGTACCAACGGCTGCAACCGCAAATCAACTAGAATGTCCTTGTGTACATGGTTCAGTTATCCAGCAAATCTCTCTTTATCATGGTCATCATGGATTTTCTCAAGTGACTCATGACCATGTTTTGGGTTTTATGGCTTACCCTAAAACATGGCTCTTTTAATGGTGCATTTGTGCTTGCTTGGCGCCGTTTGGAGGATCCACGCGTTGGCATTGTTTGGAGGAGTTTTCAAGAGAAAATTGTAACAAAATGTTGTCCATGTCCGTGTTGATTGTAGTTGCATACGACTAGATCACTTCACTGGTGCTGGCAGTCTAATAGTTATCGACGTTGGGAACCGAGGCATATGGCCAGATTCGCCATAAATGCGCCTCTGAGAGGATCTGACAGAATAACCCGTTATGCCACTGTTAGTGTGTCTCCCATCGTGACAACGCAGAGGAAAATTTTGTCTAAGGTCTGCAGAGTGATCTGTGTAATTTCGATCGTGTTAGTAAGCGTTCGACCTCTTCTGAGATCAGAACGGAAAAGATCAAACCTCGTTCAAGAAGGCCTGCAGTGATTCTTGGTGAGGCACTTTCGAGGCTGAATTTTGTAATAAGTCAACCAAATGAACGTGATGGCAACTGATAATGCAATTTCAGTATTAGGAAAAATCTGCCAATTTCATTGCAACAAGATAGATGCACCACATGTGATTCCGGCCGGGCTAAGTTGCTGGCCTATAAAATAGGTTTTATGTGGTGGCAAAGACCTTGCAACGCAGCAGACTATTGCGCGGATGGTTAATATCTTTGCCCATCAGCTCTACATGGTCTTCTTTGCAACCTTAGCTGGCATTGCAGTCAATTTTGTCTTCATAAATGTATCTTTTGCCCCCAGATGATTTCCATAAGGCACTAACAATATATAATTCTTACTTGCTTTTTTGTGATTCATTCTATGTACCAGAGTCTGTTTTTTAGTATTTGGTAGATGTTTCCTAAATTTTGGACAATCCGAAGAAGTTGAGCAGGAGCCTTTTATGATTCAGTTGTTTATTTAATGCGTATGCATCGTCCCACACAGGGAACCGAGCGTGCATTGGTTGTCGTCCTCGTTGGTGACTGGTAGTAGTAGGTGGGTATTATCGATACACAAAGCAGTTGCGCTATGGTCCAGCAGTAGATTAGTGTATGTTTCTTCTTCAATCGGATGTTTGTATGAACTCATCTGTCTTGTGGACAAATGTATATTAATGGATTTTAATGGATTTATAAAATCATAGATATATGAAAAAAATAATAATATGATTTATGATTTTTTTTAAGATATGATTTTATATATAACTAAAAAAATATTATTGATATTTATAAAATAGATATAAAAATATAATATTTATAAAATAGATATAAAAAAATATAATCTCTTAATTGACTTGATTTTTTAATAGACATTTTCTTTTAATATTTAAAATACACTTCAGTAATATTAATTTGCCATTAAAATTAATCTAATATATTGTAACAAAGCAATAAGTGATAACATTAGTGTTTTACATTTGAATAAAACTTATTTACAAATTATATATAAATAATTACATAATAGTCATCCATAATTATTGATAGTACTTGTCCATACATTCACGGGGTAAAATTTGCAATGTTTAAAGGAAGAATATGGGCAGTTCTTTGATGTTCAAAGTATGGAAGGGTTGGTAAAGTCAAAATTTTGAGTGGAGAACTACCAAACATATTTTTGGTGTAATTTCTTTTATAAATATGATTATTTTTATTTATTTGTAAATATTGTTTGATTAGTTAGTAGTTGGATCATGACTTAAAATTGAGTGATTTGTGCAAATGAATTTTATGATGATTAAATGTTTTTTCTTTTGATAATATTATGGAAATAGAATTTGACTCAATGCCACCTTCTTGTTGTCCAATGATTTGTTAAGAGGTTAAGTCTAAATGGTGGATCGTCACAAATTCTCTCAAAGTTCCTAAGAGAAAGGTTGCCACAAGAAAAACATCATAATTGGAGAGGAAGATTAATTTGGATGGAAAAATAATCTTATCCAAAGAGAAATTCTAAGTTGGGTAAAAAGATAAGCATAAGAACAACTAGAGAGAAAAACATGTTGTAAAGGAAAAATAATAGATTTTTTCCTTTCTTTGGAAAAAGAAGAAGAACCTAGGTAAAGCAAAAAGGAGGTAGACCTTAAAAGAAAGATACTAGAGAAAATTGCTAGAAAAAAAAAAATTAAATACTAGAGAAGGAAAACATTGAGTGTTTGTTGTTCTAAGAATAAGAGAAAATAGGAGGCGAGAAGTTTGAGCTCAGGGAGAGTTGCAAGTGTGTGGCTCGTTGATTCAGAGAAACATGCCATCTCCACAGTTTTCCTTGAGAATTATTTCTGGTCCAGTTTTTTTTCTGCTAAAGAGTATGATTGAATCTATTTTGACTTGGAATACTAGTATTAATGTTGGTAATGATTAGTTGTCCCGTGTAACTTCTTAAGTTAAGCTAATGTGAATTAATTGTCAGTGTTGTTTATATACAGGTCACAACCCTATTGGAAAGAGTACTTAGATTGAATATTTAGCAGATAAATGTTATTTCCACATGCATTCTTGTAGGAAGGGAGAGTAATTAAATGTGTAGTTTGTAGTCCTTAAATGCATACTCATTTTTTACTATTGTATAAGTAGAACTGGGATGTAATATAGGGAAAGGAAACATGGACTAGGAAATTGGATATTAGTCACCCTCTAATAGTAAGCTTTGGAGATTGGTCCCTCTAAGTTAATCATACTTGGGAGGCCTAGGCAAGAAATACCTCTACAAGCTTTCCATGAGAGGTCTTATCTGATCATACTATATCCCATTGTTATGTGTATAATATGCATTCATTTTTTCTAGGATCCATTTTGAAGAAACCCACAAGAAATCGTGTTATGTTTTGTTAGATATTAGTAACTTGAATAACTACTAATAAAGGTTTGGTGAAATAAATGTTAAAGAAGAGATTGTAGGTTCGTACCTAAGTAGAATATTTGATACAAGTCCAATGGGAACCCCAATTAGGAATATAATCCATGTCTCAATGAAACAACATGGGTCATATCAAAGCATCCTAGCTATTACAAGCCCTTCTCGTATAGATTGAATAATATGATGTAAACTAAATAAAACACTATAAGAAGGTTGATAGTTTATCTTTTATTCTATACAATGAAGGGTTAATCTAGTGTATATAAGTTCATTTCAATATAAGAAATTGTGGAAGCACAATCAAAATTATGTTAAGGTTTCTATACCTCAAAAGTGTTTCCTTATCAATTGTTTAACTACAAGAAATTTTCAAGGGTTTGATGGGAGATATTACTACTTTCCTATACGTGAAGTGATATATATATGTATTAT
Organism: Pinus albicaulis; assembly: GCA_034641835.2. Lineage (NCBI taxonomy): Eukaryota > Viridiplantae > Streptophyta > Pinopsida > Pinales > Pinaceae > Pinus > Pinus albicaulis. The sequence goes on along the minus strand of CM076580.1, from coordinate 119,078,279 downwards.
AACTAGAAACGAAGAAAATTTATAGGGCTAGTAACTATCGCTAAAATTAGAAGTACCCATTTGTATTAATATTGTTAATAGTATTACAAGGATGTAAGCAAACATGTAATTTTTATTTCTATTACTAGATCGCAACAACTACAATATTGATAAGCATAGTGATGTAAGTAACCTGATAATTATTATCTCTACAAATATCCATTAGTAAATGTAGGAGTGACAATTCCCAGAAGATCACGAAAAAGATACCAAAGGCTTAGTCTAACAATATCAAAGGATAGTAAGAGTCAAAAAGTAAACTACATCGATAGAATACCCAAAAGCATAGTAATGTATAAGTAAGCTAATTGAGACAATAACATCCAAAGTTCTAATATATAATTGGGAAATTAAAATCCAATGTTCAAGGTATAGATATTATAAGCAAAATTATTGATTAGGGTGCAAAACCATCATGGCTAATTAATAAGTTATATGAATCCATATATATATATATATATATATATATATATATATATATATATATATATATATATATCATAAACATAGACCCTAGGAAGGGTGCAATTTATTAATAAAAGAAAACAAATAGAGTACAAGGCACACTGATAGTGGCTCAAGTAATATTGAACAAAGTCTTGAGCAATGGGAAATCAACCTTTCACTGAACTTAACCAGAGAGAGTTATGTCTCGATATGTTTACCAAATGAAGAAAGAGTGACCTTAGCCTTAGTAAGTCGGGTCAACAGAAGACAACCTACAATGAAAAGTGAGGTCTCTTGATAAGATTCTAGTAACTAGAATAAAATATTATAGGACATGTAAACAACTTGACACTAATCTACTAAACAAGGACGAGGATTGAACCCATGTAAAATGACAAAAAATCCTTAGATGGTGCTTTACGTCAGGTCTATAGAGACAAAATCAAAGTGAAAAGTAATAAAAAGCAAAGAAATAGGAGGGAAATTAAATTACCTGAGGAATTCTATTACGTAACTATAAAATCACAACACATGTGTATGGAATAAGAGTTTCCAGTAATCATAATAAAAGAAACGAAAATATAATAATAATCAAGTTACTTAAAGGTTATGAAAATAATAAATATTTAGTTCCTCACTGCACACAACTGAAAAGTACTGGATCAAGCAATAAAGGGAGTACACTAGGGTATATCCTTTCATAGATAAAAGAAGAAAGAAAATTAAATAAGACTATGATGGGGTTGTGTCTCTGCGAACTAAAGCATTGAACAATAATGTGAGTAAAGGAGAAAAACAAAAACCATATACTATAATAAGAAAATTACCTGATTCACTGAGAGTGGTTCCTTGAATACCTTCAGGGTGGAGAGGGACGTGTTATCTTTATGTAGAATTAAAAAACCCTAAGACAGTAAGTAACTTAAAACCCTCGAATTTCACCAAAATAGAAACCCCTGAGAATTTTAGGCTAGAGTGGAATAGAATATAAAAAACACTAAACACCCAAAATAAATAATAAATAGATTGCAAGGAGTTGTGAAGAACATCATCTATACCTGTAACCAAGAAGTTTGAGATCATGGTTAGATTAAAACACTTAGAACAAGTAGGAGTAGCTACCACCTTAAAAAAATCGAAGGAAAACCCTTGGCTCGCAACAGTTAAATTGTAGTGCTCGAACCACTAGAATCATCAAACTCACCCATTACTGTTATAAGGGGCTCAAATAACTAGGATATTGATTTGTATCATAAAATACAAGTGTGTTATAGGTAGTGAGACTCATCATGAATCAATGAGTGGGTAGCTCAAGAATATATATTTTGAAGGATCACATTGAAAGAAAATTATAACTAAAGGTTCATGATACCTCCTGATTCCTACCACATCCAGGAAAGTTAGTGGTTAGGAAAACTATACATTCATAAGTAGAAAAGAGAGCAAGATAATTTTGATAAAACATTGAAAGGATACTCTATTAAAGTCGATGGTTTTGGAGAGAACCCAAATCAAGGACCACCTTAAAAAATTCAATGGTTTCTTAGAGTATTTTATTAGCACTAGAGGAAAATGCACAAGAACAATCACTAGAGAAATATGGCTTGGGGGGATAAGTTTTATCCTCGCCATAGAGGCCATAGTGGTAAAGAGTAAGTTGAAATTATGTCTTATGGATTTTCCACGATGTCAACCTCATCATATTTTGTTGTATGTCTCCAAGGATTGTATTGATTGCATGTTCCCTACGATTCCTACTTGATGGTTAGTAGTTGCTTGTTCACGATGGTATGTCTGCATGGATCATTTGATGGTCAGTAGTTGCAAAATTGAAGGATGCCCAATAGGTTTGGGTGAGGTTTACATAGGATTTATAGGATGATTGTAGAGGCTAAATCAATTGTGCAAGTGTCATAGAGTAGTAGAAAGTAGTATGCCAAGTCCTAAATTGAGTGAGGCAGTTTTGGCCTAGTTTAAGTCTCATCCACACGGAGGAAGGCTCAATAGTGCAACTGGAATAATTCATCTACTGGGAAGACCATGTTAAAAGAGTGGCTGCAACTAATAATTATATTTATTTTTCATGCAACCATGCATGTAGGTGTTGAAAATACAATACCATGAGTGAAACCAAGGTTTTTCCCATCGAATTTGTGCATGCAAGCTTGGATTGATATGGTCAAAATTACCAACATCAAATACGTTGGTTTTTTCCTATGGTATTGAGAGGATTAAATAGTTATAAAAAGAGGAGTGAGGAGGAGCACTAAGTGTGATTTCAACGAGTTCTTTGTAAGGATTTGGTTTGGAATTTTTTGCACCCGGAAATAAGGAGACTCAGATTTGAGAGATTTGAATATGCTTTGAAGAGTTAATGAATATATTTCTTTATTTCAGTCTATTCATATTTTTATTGGTTGTGATGAGTGTATTTTACATTTCTTGGGTATGTCTTCCTGTATGTGTTATTGCAAACCATCTGCAACCTTTTGGAAGGATTTTTTGAGTGAAAAAGTTTAGATTTGGTATTCATACAATTAGATAAAGCTTCATATAAGTTATATATCTTGAAGAGAGGATCAATAACATAGATTTTGCGACTAAATATTACAAAATCTTGTGATTTTTATTGTGACCAACCTTTTAGGGACAAGGAGATGTTTATATCCATCTTTGATTACTAGATGATATTGAAAAATGAGTTCTATGCTTGCAAAAACATGTTAATAGTAACCTAATCCATGACTAGTAACATTTTACAGCCATGGTAAGTGAGATTATCAGATCTACATTGACCTAGGGTATAGGTTTATGAGAAGAGAATCTATGAATTACTTGCTTTATTGATATTTTTAGATCCGATCAGATGATGTAATAGCTCAACTTATAGTATGCAGAGATTGTGTTGATGTTATTCTTGAAGAGATCAGTGGCTGTGATAAATATTGTTTAATGTTGGTTTGACACTATCTTTTTTGGTAGAGCTAGATATTTATTTTATTTTAGATTGGCATAATCTCTCGTGCCTTGTATTAGGATATTCCTAAGGGTATATGTTGCAGTGATAGAAAGCTTCCTTGATTTATGATTGCTTGATATGGTTGACTATCCATGCTTATTTACAATGCAATATGATGTTGGGTTGTATGTCATATGCTACCAGTGACTTGAACGCATATGCAAAGATCACTATGTTTGAAGGTTTATATGGTTTAGTAAATTGTAATTGGATTACTTCTACAAGATCTGTATGGAAGAGATTGTATGTACTTTGAATGGTTGAATATTGCAAATGTTATATGATAGATATGTGAGAAAGTTTGAGACTCTTATCCTTGACATAAATTTTGTGACAAAAAAATGATGGCAATGAGACTGTCTATTAACAATTTTGATCTAGACTTGTGTGATTGAATGGTGCTTTATACTTTATCTAGTTATGCATGACTCAAATTATGTATGTTGTGAACAATGAATGAAAAGATCAATCCTTGGTTATATTGAGACTAGGGTTTCGCAGAAATGAAGGAATTTTTCTAATAAATGGTCCACATGGTAGATAAAAATAAAGTGTATATGGCTAATGTTTGAAGTGATACACTCATGTTTACTAAGGTTTTCTTGGATCTCATAGTGAATGGATGTTATATTTTCATGAATCTCATATGTATGGCATAAAATTATATGGATGCTTGTGTTATCTACTTGTCTTAATTGATATTTTATTGGAGGGTTTGCAGTGAAAGGAGTTTGGCTCTGTGAGCATTTCTCAAGGTGTGGGTCTAGTTTTTGGATATGCATTATTGATAGATGCAAGAATTTCAAGGCTGAGATATATGAATGATATCTTTCATTCAGTGACAAAATTTTTATGACAAAGATCATTCATGAACTTAGTTGGTGCTAGCTTTCTCATGTTTTAGTTTTTATTGAGAAAGTATTTGATATGTTTTTCTTCTTGATGAGTATGCTAATTATTGATGATAATTTGGTTTAATAAGCATCATATTGGCTTGGTATTTTTGAGAAAATGATTTGGCTTGGTGCTCAAAAGTGTTATGCTTGGTATTTTCCTCAATATTGACAATTATGGTTTGATTAAACTTGGAATTTAACAGATTTGGACAGTTAGGGTTTGACATGGTATTTGGCAATATTTGGCTTGAAAATGTTATGGTTAACTTGATATTTGAAACGATTCATTTGATTCAAGTTGGTGTTGATAGTGTTTCAAAGATATTCAGTTATTCAATGATTGGTATTCAATTATTCAGTGATTGGTATATTGGCATTAAGTATTTTTATTCATTCATTTAGCTTTATCGGTGTTTCATACCTTCGTATATAGTTAGTGTGGGTGGTGGCCTACATTTTTTAATGGTTGATTGAGATAAGTGGATCAAGTGTGAAAATTTTGAAAAGTGTTCCATGAAGGTGTTGAGGGTTGTATCCTTTAGTGAGGGAGTAGGAGCTTCCTTGCAGTAGGACCCAATAAACTTGATCAAGGAGTAGTAGCTCCCTTCCAATAGGAGTTGGAGAATTTATGGATGTTGTAGCCTCATATAGGTAGGAGCCTATGTACTTGTAAGATTCTATGCCAATACAAAATGTAAGAAGAATTCCTTTATAAAAATAAGAATAAGACAAAACGACAACAAAAGTGGCTTTCTCCCATATTATGTTTCCACCTAAAATACGTTGTCCATATCTGTTGACGTGTTCTTATGGTTTACATGATTTATACTTAATGTTACTCATGGTTTTCTAAATAAGATATAATATATAACAAATTTTCCTGCTAATAAAATGTTTGATCAAGATATCCTTGGAAATGAATGCATACACTAAGTAAATTTGAATTGGGAATGAAATACTAATTCATCCCCCTTCTTAGTATTTCTAACAAATTATAAAGAAAATAAGTAGTGCCAGCATTGTAACCATTGTCGAATCAACAATTGAAACCTCCTGACTATTTGATATGGAATTAATATTTGATCCATTGATTCCCTATGCCTTCATGCGAGTGGGTCAAGTTAGAATCACATAAGAGAAGCCATGTAGACAGATCGCATGTTCCCTAATTCAAGTGGATAAGGACACAAAACCAAAGAATAAATGGTAATGTGTTAAAGTTAGTCAGTTAGGGTAAATGTATGTGCCTAAGGTCCACACAAAGACCCTTATCCTAAGTTTTTTTTCCATAAGAAGAACCCCTAATATATATAATCCTTTAATCCCAAAACCCATAAAGATAATGTAAATTGTTATTGAAGGTTATAGACCATGGGAGAAATTAACATGGGTGGAGTTCTATCTATTATCACTTGGAAAAATTATTGGACTAGGATAGCAGTGACAACTAGTAAGGGAGTTGGACCAAAAACCACAGTACTACAAATTCATTCAGCTTTTGACAACCTTTGGTCATTACTTTGGTCCCTTATCGTCACTTGAAAAAAAATCTGGATTCTAGTAAAGATGAGATGGAATACAGTTGAAATTTATACATCCCAAGGTTTTGTCAGAATTCTGACGCAAACCATTGTTAGAACCCTGGTCATTCAAGCCAGAGATATTCGTTTAAATACTCTAACAAATTTTTGTTATAATTACAATGAATGTTTCTCGAATTATTTGTTGGAATTTTGACAAAGGAGTTGTCTAACTAGCCAAAGGAATTACCCGGACAACCAAAATTGGTCGGAATCAAGAATTTTTTTTTCAGAAATCTTGCAATACCAGTGTTTGAATCATGTTTTTGATGGTGGAAATGGATTCAGCACCATCGAAAACTTCTAGAGCACCAAAAATATTGAAGATTGATAACTATAAACTGGATTTACAAAAATCCTTGCCAGATTTTCTTAAAATCTTACTTGAATTTCAATGATTTTCAGAGCAAAAAGGCAGTCCAATTAGATTACGGCTTTTGACAAATGTTTGTTGAAAGTATTTTCAAAATTCCGATGAATGTTTGTCAAAAGCTTCATCGGAATTCAGAAAAATGTTTGTCAAAGGGTTCATCAAAATTTCGATGAATTTTTGTTGAAAGGTTCATTGGAATTCCAATGAATTTTCTTGAGAAGGTTCATCGGAATTCGAACATTTTTTTTGTCGGAATTTTCATCTAAAGGTTTTTCAGAATTCTAACGAACCTATATATTTAAAAAATAAATTAATAGGGTATGAGGATGGTTTAGGTCCATCCTTTTTTCCTCAATCGGTGCCTAAAAACTTCCTAGGTTTGACTAAATTTAGCTTTTACGATCTTACATATAACAATTATATTTGCGTAGTGTCAATTTTCACATTATTAGGAATTAGATATCATAAGGGTGCTCTAGACTCTAAATGCGTATACGACATCTAATAAAAGGTTTAAGATCAAGATCAATATTATCAACTAATGAAACAAAAATATATCAACTCGTCAATTTTTATTATGAAAAAGTTCAAACGATGCACTGATTCTAACTTATAACATGCCAATATTATCAATATTTTTTCACTCGAAATATCAATTTCGGTCTATCTTGTAGATTAATCGCAGAAAAAATTGACATCAAAATTTAATTTATAATTATATGCATCATATGCAGTTTAAAAAGCCTCTAAAATTATATTGGGGTGTAATTTCCATCTTGATTACTATATATTCTACATATAACTATTAATTATTACCCTAATTTCCAAAGTGAATAATATACCCAAAATTCCTTGAAAAAGATAATAATAGCATGGTTCCAAGAGGGAGAGGATAAGATAGAGGAATCCAACGTAAGAATTATTTTCTCAATGCAACCTAATGTATCGAATGCATTCCCAAATTTCCTATATTAACTTTACATGTCCATTTTTCAGAAATGTATAAACATTTTACCTAGAGCGACTTGCAAGAGACAATAATAACGTGTTTCGTGGATCATGGATATTACCAAGGCATGTTATGCTTTCTAACTACTCACTACACAATAAGTATTTTCGGTGTAACCTAATTTCACTCGCATGTTCACAATTTTCATTGATTCTCTAAATTTCCATATCTCAAAAACATATTTTACTTGGTTCCATGTTTTTTTTTCATCTCTCTGACTTTATAGTGTTTTGACCAATCCATATGAAGTGATGTTTTTTTATAAAGTGGAATATTGCAAGTAATACCAATGCAAATTCATCCTTACCTATGTTAATAATTAAAATTAGTTGCATGGAAGATGAATGGCTTCTAAGTTGGGAGGTCATGAACTAAGGAAATGGAGAAGTGTTGGTAAGACTTTGCATGGAAAATTAATGCAAGTTGTGTTGATGTTAGTAGTACCCAAATATATGGCAATTTATTATGTGGTACATACTAGTTTGTGTGTGGGTTGGTGTACACAAATAACAAACATGTCCAACAATGAATATGTTTAAAAGTCAAATTCCATGGAAACTTGTTGAGTGTTATTAATACAATGTGCTAATCCAACAAAATTAGTGATCCTTTGTATCCTAACATGCCAAACCACTTTGAAATATCATTGGATAAACTTTTAATATTTGTACACCTCCATCCAACCTATGGGAAATGCACAACATATTCTTACAACCATAGTAAAATTTCAAATTATAAACCATGCTTAATCCTATAGATGATACAAATTTCATTAGTAAAATACATTACAAATCATCAATTTGTTAAAGATAGTATTTATCAAATGCAGAAATGTTACATACACATTGCCATAACTAGGTGTTTGTTGTATTTTCTACCCAATACCATAAAACAAAATTTTGCAATTTGCGGTGGTCCTCACACAAAATAGAGAAATATTTGAAAGAATTGTTTCTTTAACGAAAACCTATCTTCAAAGTAAGCAATTACATCTGAATCAGTGCCCAAAGAGGTGTATTGAATATAAATTTACCATTGTTTCCAATATTGATTCAAATCAAAACAAAGAAACTTTCAACCTTCTCCATTGAGAGTTACAAAAGTTTGATGCAAACCATTCGATGATATCTGGTTGGAATTGTATATAATAGGTAAAGGAAGTTAGAGCTATAAAAAAAATATGGGGAATAGATAAAAGTTAAAAATCCAATTTTTCACTCTCTCCAAAAGACCATATCACCAATAACTAAATAATTGACCAGTGATTTAATGTAGCTAACATGAAGCTTCATAGGAATCACATGCTTAAACATACCCCAAAACTTTAACAAGTCAAGGACAAAAACAGACCTCTATCATAGCTTAAATTTGTCATTTTTTCAATCAAATAGGTATGTAAAAGCATGACAAGCATTTGTTAATATTTCCTCATCAATTGACTGAATAAGTCTTTCTAGAGTTGAAAGTGTTGGTTTTGTTTCATTGCACCACTGGATAATTTAAATAACACTATAAACATGGCTTAGAGACCATCAAGCTTATTAGTATATCTTTTCCAAATACTAAGAAAAAAATAGGATGTCACACATGACCTATACATGCTCAAAAATTTCCTCTGGCTTTCCATGATAGAAATTAGAAAGTGTCCAGGTTGAATTTATTAAAATAGATAATCTGGCATGTTCATTCATTTGGGCTAGTAGTGAAATGAAAGCACCATGACCAAGGACAAGATCACTACATTTGGGTGAATCACTAGCTACATTTCCCAAATACCAAACACCATGTAGACAAGATAAATCAAGGTTGATGGAAGAAGAATGCATGGAATAAAAATTGCAAATGAAACTAATGTCAATTGAGTAACGCAAATCGTTGGAAAGGTCCAAAATGTAACATATTCTCTCACATCGTCACTTGAAATTATTAGAATTTGCAAAAACTTAGGAAGAACTACATGCTCATTCACAAACCTAGTATGCCCTAAGGTCTTGATGAAATATTTGTAAATTTATCTTCAATATGCAACATTGCAGTATTGTCTCTCTTATCATTAGATAAAATTAATGCAATTTTTTTTCAAGAATTATTCACCACCACCAACAACCCTCTACAAAAAAAGACTATGTCACATATTTCCCTAAATAATACGTTTTTGAGGAAGAATTCAAAGATTGTTGCAGGTCCACAATACAAAGAAAACAATGTAGATTTAGCTTTCTCCTTAATGTTGGGTGTTTGTTATATTATTTGCATGAATAACCTCACGTGTGAAGCGAGGGGTAAGAGGGAGGGCAGATAGTCCCCCCTTCGCTTGTGTCGGGCATAGTAGGGGGCTCATAGGGGGATGAGGAAGCACCCCGGGAAATTCTTTTTGGGACCTATATTAGATGGGTGGGCCTAACTATGGTTTTTTTCATGGGTTTTGCACCTTGTTTTGGGCTTGATGATTTTGTTTCCATGGTATTTTGTAGATTCAGTCAAGGGAATTACGATTATTTTCTAATCCTGCATTAATGGATTGGGATTTATGAATGCTTCAACATGTATATATATATATATATGTACACAAACACACACACACACACATATATATATGTGTGTGTGTGTGTGTGTGTGTATGTATGTAACATTGAAAGGAACATAATGAAAAATCAAGATGGTAGTTTCGATTTTGGGATCCAAGTAAAATATCTGTATATATTAATTTTATGTTTTATGCTCTCTCTATTGTTTATTTTATGTTTTAAGAGTGTGTTTACAGATAATTTATGTATAGGGTTAAAATCTACACTTAAAGTCTTGGCATACTCCTTCTTAGTCTATTTTAAATTTTGAGTGATGTGGTAGCTGGTCCATATGTTTCTCTCATGCCTAACCAACTCCTTTAAATATGGTTCTTATGTGTATTGATTAGTATGATCTATCAACTTTCCATTCAAGTATTTCTCAACAAGTTTATTGATCCCCCTCAATGTTATGCATCCTTCCAAAGCTAACAAATTTCTTAAGTGATGGAATTCTCCCTTTTATTTGCAACCAATTTTACCAACCTCCTTAAATATGTGTCTTTGTGATCCGGATTTATGCAGGAATGCAAAATAATAAACATATAACTATAAACAGAGAGATGCAGCGGAAATAATGCTTCATTTTATTAATAAAATAATGACTGAAATAAGCTTACAAACATAATAGAAACAAACTAGGGCACTGGTAGCGTATCTATGAGAGGAGATGTGGAGTACGTAGGCCTCTGAACAGTGTTACATTGAGGCTCGAAGGCCTATTACAGACATAATGGAAATAGATGAGCTAGGGTACTGGCAGCGTATCCCTAAGAAGGGATGTGACGACTACCAGCCCCTAAACTGTGTTACTATGAGGCTCGAAGGCCTATTTATTGTTGAGAAACAATGTAAAATCCAAAACGTCCAAAAACCTAACCCTAGGAGATGAAGTGCCAACATTGTGGGCCTCATTTGGGTAAATTGGTGTTTCAACTTCCTGAGGATGTAAATTTTGCATCTGATCTCCGTTTGACGCACTCAATATCTCATTAGAAAGATCTGTCCGAGGAATACAACTTTTGGTGTGAGAAACAACAGTCCATGGACCTATGTTGCTCTTGATTTTCCCAAAAAATGTCATTTAGGGCCTCAAAACGGCTCTGGAAATTCATGACCAAAAAAACTGCTAAAAATAGTAAGCTATGTTGAAACTTAAAAATAGAAAGAACTGATGGCGGGGGTTCAATTAGAATAGGTGGGTGGCCACTAATATTTACATGGATCATTAATGCCCCAAAATGGCTTCGGGCGTGCACAACCCAAAAACCTGCTAAAAATAATAAGCTGTTGGAAGTGAAAAGCTGCAAGAATTGATGTTGCGGGTCCAAATGGAATAGGTGGGTAGCCACCGATATCCACCTAGATCATCCCTCCCTCCTTAGGAATCAATTCTCTCCATTGCGTTAATTTCCTCCATGGGGGGGTGGGAGGATTCTGCTGAACTTGGTATTGGATTTGTCCAGGATGTCGCGGACCTGTTGGCGGATGTTTCGAATGTAGTTGTGCCGCCGGTGGGCAACCGTTGAAGGATCTAGGAAAATTTATCCATCATCGCGTTCCTATTTTTCTCAAGAGCCTTCTCGAACAAGATTTTGATAGGATCTTCTGCTCCCTCGTCTTTCTTTCCTTCCGCCATGGGGGGTTGTCGAGGTTTGTGAGGCTGATCTTGGAAGGGTGCAACTAGATTGAGCCCGAACTCCTTATACCCTTACCGTGTTGGGGATATGCAAAGAAAAACAGAGAAAGATAAGACTCGCTCTAATACCAATGATCCATATCTTGAGGGGAGACCCCCAAGTTCTAAAAAATTGAAATGGATCTGACAATATCTGCAAAATTACAATTCCAATAGAACACATAGTAAATAAAATCACAAAGAAACTTCTTATTAAAACAGAGAATAACTGTAGAAGCTACATTGTGGTGGAAAATTTGTCCTCTTACAAAGTGAGGCTTGTTATTTATAGCCTTTTTTGAGTTACAATACCATGGGTAGATACCATAGGTGGATACCATGGGTAGGTACCACTTACAATACCATAGGTAAATTCCATGTGTGGATTAATACCATGGGTGAATGAATATCATGGATAAATGTCACTTACAATACCATGGGGAAATAAATACCATGGGCAGATGAATACCATGGGTGTAGGCCACTTTTCATTTGAACCATTCCTCCCTCAAGAAGCAATGGTCTCCATTGTGTGAAGTTCCCTCCTGAGAATCCCTTGTTGAATATGAAGATCCACTGAAGAGAATAGTTTTGTGTGGTTAACCCATAACTGTAATGAACGAAGATCTGAGGATAGAGATACCTTGTAATGCTTGTGACCAATTGTGATATTGACAATTTGCAGACTAGCAAATGGACTTCGATGAAGTGTGTCTATGTGGATGACCGAGAACAATGAAAAACAAAGATCCAAGGATAGAGTTACCTTGTAATGCTTGTGACCAACTGTGATACTAACAGTGTGCGACCAAGAAAATGGACTTCGATGAGAAGGATTTTGTGCGGTTGACCCATTACCATGATGGTGATTGTTGATGAAGTAGCAGGTGCCTACATAGCTTGGGGTGGGAGGGAACATCTCCAAATAACCCAATTTGAACGATGCTATGCTGAAACTGATTAATGTGAAGTAGGTGCCTACTAAAGCAGGGTGGGAGGGCACGTCTCCAAAGGGAACCCACTGCGAATACTGCTCCAGATTTAAATGGGCATAACTCGGTCAATATAACTCAGAATATTTATTATAACCTATTTTTGGAAATAGAATGATCATTATGAATCTTCCTATGTGTTTTAAATCACTATTTGGAGATTCTAGACTCTCATATTCACGCTGGAATTGTCCTACAGTCACCAAATTTCTGGAAAAAAAAATCGTTGATTTTAAATCAGCAATAATTCCATCGTCTGGACTCCGATTCAACTGATTTTTTTTTGAAATCGGGTGAATTTTCAAGGGAAGGTCAGATATACAACCACTTATTTGAAATTTCGCACTAAAAACTATAGAAAATGACAAGGGATTTTCCATCCACAAATTTTCGTCAGAACAATTTCTACAACATTGTTGATTTTGAATCAACAATATCTCCCTCATCCGAACTCCAATTCGGCCGATTTTTTTTTTTTGAATTTGGGTATTTTTTCACAAGTAATCTAGATCTGGTCTTTGTTTTTGTAAAATTTTTTACCAAAATTTTCAGATATGATCTGCAAACGTGTCGCCCAAAACAGTTCATGGAGTTTGATGAAGATTGCTGCAAAACATTGAAACTGAAATATGCTTCAAACCCTCATTCCCAAGGAGGTGTAACCTGAATCTAATACCACTGATCCAGATCTTGAGGGGAGACCCCCAAGATCTAAAAAATTGAAATGGATCTGACAATATTTGCAAAATTACAATGCGATAAATAAAGATAGAAGAACACACAGTAAATAAAATCACAAAGAAACTTGTTATTAAAAAGGAGAATAACTGTAGAAGCTACATTGTGGTGGAAAATTTGTCCTTTTACAAAGTGAGGCTTGTTATTTATACCATTTTTTCAATTACAATACCATGGGTAGATACCATAGGTGGATACCATGGATCAATTCCATGGGTAGATACCACTTAAAATACCATGTGTAAATTCCATGTGTGGATGAATACCATGGGTGTAGGCCACTTTTCATTCGGATCACTTTGGATGAAGCACTAAACCTTCTTTTGACTGTAATGTATCCCACCTAAGATATGACATAGATGGGTTGAGCTCCCTCCTTTTGGATTAGTTGTGCAAAATTTGTTATAACCAATCCCACAATGATGTGGTTCAATTATAATATCAACTCCTTTGAATTTCTATCGGTTGCAACACCCTCTCCTAAATTTTGGTTCTCCTCAAACTTTACAATTCCACACTTTTACCATGTCAATATTGATCACAATTTGCATTGGATACCTCCATAAGTGTGGAACTCATCCTTGGTGGATTTAATTTAATGATGCCAAAAATACTTTAAAAACAATCGTTAGATGATAATAGAGTGTTGGTTTTCGACTGTGTGTAATGTTATATTTATTAATTTCTTTGCATATTGGGCCACACGAATAATATAACATTGTTCATTAATTTGGCTTGTTTTCCCATGACAAAGGGGCTTTACCATTTGTTTAAAATGGATATCAATATCAAACAACCATGCGATCAATAATTGCCAAAGTATGTCTTATTTGATGGGGAACATTGCATATTCTTGAAGTTGAACTTGACATGTTGACCGAAAAAAATAAATTGTTTCTACCATGAAACCATGAGCCCAACAATAAAAACTTTTATTCTAAGGGGAAGCATCCCAAGGAAACAAGATTGAAAACTAGAAATGAGATTAACAACTCGATGTCTTTGTCAACTAACGTTTCTTTCATATAATATAACCATAAAAGTATATTATTCCCCGACAAAGGCAATCTTCATGATATTGTTGGGGTGATGCTATTATTGACTTCCTTGTAAACAAATCTATTAGTTGGCTCACAAGTTCTTAATAGAAAAACAAAAATTAGATGGTGGCACACATTTACAAAGGTCCACTACTTTTTGGCACTATTACCTTGCTTAAGATTTGATATATTTTTCCAATGGTGTAGCAGAAAAAATAAATGTGATATACCTCACATAATTTCACTTACTATATAAGCCTTAGTCACACAAGTTCATTGTACTATGTACTTACCCCTTCAAATTTAGAATAATTCACAACATTTAAAGTTTTCACATTGCATAGTATTGACTGTGTGTGAGTTATTCTTTGGATGTAGTATTTCCATAAGGGTTTGTCAATCTTCCAACAAAAAAATAAAATGTACGAAGGATTCACAATATGAATTTGTATCCTATTTTATATCATATTCCATGTAAGAATCCATATCATTATATAATTGACATCAATATTATCCCGATAATGTTGTTACACAGTGATAAATAATATATTTTGACCATGAAAAATGGGTTGTATATTTCTCTTTTTAATTTCATGTAGGTACCATGGTTAACCTATTCATCCTATAGAGATAGATGAGTGTTGTATCTACGAAAAGTACCCTAAAACATTTTACATACACATGAATTTTGGAGCTTACTATGGATCTTGCGATCATTCATTCTGTGGTCACTTCTTGATCAGTTGAAGTCATTTGCTCACACATGCTTAGTTCGCAACAAGTTCATGAGTGAATTATTCTACGAAATATTGAAAAATAATAGCATAATCCATCAAGATAGTTCTCGTGCAATGTTTAACCCATGTTGACAATTAGTGCACACTTTCAATTGCAATCCCTCACTTTTCGTTGTGTTTGAACTTCTATTTTGGTGATTTTTTCAAACTATTTCTTTTGTGCACCTTTGATGTTGCTAGTGTCATTTTCATGTGTTCAACTGTCACTTTCGCTTTATTTCATTTTAATTAGTGTCATTTTCATGTTATCTTCTCTTTGGCATGTGTTTCTTTCATTGTTGTTTGGGGATAGCAAGTGTCGTTGTCCCTTTTCTCTTCATATAGTAAATGTCATCCTTTAGAATGTGGAGTGTTGCACAATGCACAGAAGCTATTTTTGGTGGTTTCAAGGTGCAACCTTTGTGTAAAATATTTTTTCTTACCATGTAAACATGTAACACACTCATTTCCAAAGTTTCAAGCATTGTCAAACAAATGCCATCATGGTCATCCCAAAGTGTATCTTTGGTGTCATACTTGGTGTAGGTCATCGCAAAGTTGTTGAAAGATTGAAAGAATTTTTTTCATGTGTTCTGAGTGTTCCATGTTGTGACATCAAGTGATATAAGTGTGTGGTCATGTTCAAAGTCATGATTTTTCCTATTTTCCTCTCATTGATCTGACACTTAGTCAAATTGGAAAAGCTCTCTCACCAGATCACTCAGCATCCTTTAGTCATCCTTAATTTCACATTGTGCAATCTCATCCCTTAAATGATTAAAAATCCATGTAATAAAGTTAATAAAGTAAAAATAAGACCAAGTCCATGAGACACTATTCCAAGCTTAATGTTGGGAAAAACATCCTAGTGGGTGTCACTTTGGTTTATTATGGCTAAGAGGAATTGGCCAAGGCAATGACAAAGGATTTGAAAAGGTAAGGGACATTATTTGGAATTTTATTTATGAAAATAAAATAAATTAGGAGAAAAGGAAAGTGAAAAGTCACAGGTTTCATGTGAGGATGAAAATTAAAGAAAATATTGGAAATTGAAGAAAATAGAGGCCTCAATGATAAAAATCTCTCTCTCTCTATTCTATCTCTCTCATGCTCTTGTGCACTTAGATTTTTCTTGGAGCACTCTAGAATTGGATCGAGGAAAGTAAAGGGAGGATAAATAAATAAAATGGAATCAAAGATCAAGCAAGAAATATTTGGATCAAGTGGATACAATGAGATTGCTTGTAGGTATCGAGTTGCATGTGTAGTTTCCTTACTAGTTTTGGAATGCATGGTACATGCATGTGTGTATTTGGTTCTCTTGTTGTCATTGGCATGGGTTTTTTGAGGTGTGAAATTAGTTTTTAGCCTTTCCTTGCTATTTATGGATAGCCATGGTGTGATGTGTTTCTATTTTACTTGGTTGAGTTGAATTATTGGATGGTTTCTAAACTAGGTGGGGTGGTCTTAGGATGAAATAAAAGGCCATAGAATCCTTGGACCGATGAATATGGGAGTGTAGTAAAGCTTGTTTGTTCATACCCTCATTGGTGCTAGGAATCGTCAAATAGTGAATGGATATACAGTAAATCCTAGAGGGTGGAGTCTCGATGGGCCTGTGAATCCTTGACTAGTGAATGGAGGGATATACAGTAAAGCTTAGAGGTGGATACAAAATTCCTTGTGATTTAGGTGGATATATCCATAGGAATCAATGTTTGTATAGGCCTAGTGATCCTGGAACCAGTATGTGGTGGGATTACGATAAATCCTAGTAGTGTATGTTTCTTATTTGGGCCTAGGAATCCCTTCGCAGGATTGTGGTAAAGCCTAGTTGTACAGATGAGGGATTAGGCCTAGGAATCCCTTGGTGGATTATGGTAAAGCCTCAAGAAGCCTTGGTTTTTTTGTTGTAAGTCCCACATCCATGCTTGGAATATGGCATGGGGGTGACTGGCTGAAAGAAAGATTTGGTTCAGCCCAATATATGGTTAGATAGTACGTGGAAGTCCATGGCTTGGCATTGGATTCTAGACTTCCTGAAAAGGGGGTGAATCTTGGTATTAATTTGAGGGTGGAGGTGTGAGCCTCTAGATTCCCTTGTTGCTGATATGAGCATCGTATCCATTTATTTTCCAGTTGATCAAATGTGTATATGTGTATATTATTGTAAATATTGTAATGAATTGTCTTTATCAAGCTCCATAGACAGTATGATTATTTTCTGGTTGAATAAAATGTACATATGTGTATGTGGTTGTTATTCTAAATATTCTAATAGGATGTGCTATAAATTTCCAGTATACGGTATCATTGTCATGTTTTCAGTAGGCAGTGATTGTAAACACTCCAATGAGTTGTGTTATAAAGCTCCATGGGAATTATGTTCTTTTTTTTTTCAGTGTGTTGGTGGTTGTAGGTGTCATTGAACATCAAGGATGGTTTTCCCACAAGGAGGAGGGTTCTGTAACAACCCTGGTTAAAGATTCATGTAAAATAATAAAATACCAAGTCCATGGGACATGTATTCCAAGTTGAATGGAGGGAAAAACATCCTAGTGGGTGTTACTTCAGTTTATTATGGCTAAATGAAATTGGAAAAGGAAATGGAAAAGGATTTTGAAAGGAATGAGGAATTAACTGGAATTTTATTTATGAAAATAAAGGAAAATAGGATAAAAGGGAGTTGAAAGGTCACAGGTTGCATGTGAGGAGGAAAATGAAGGACAACACTGGAAAATGAAGAAAATAAAGGCCTTATTAATAAAAAGGCTTCTGAGGATCAGCTGGTAATGTTTTGTTAGTTCTATGGTGGAGCTCTCTTCTATTCTCTCTCTCATACTCTTGGAAACTTGGAGTTTCTTGGAGCACTCTTGGAGGAGTGTGGAATAATTTGGTTATGGAGAAAGAAGGAAAAGGAAAGGCAGGAATATGCAAGAGGACATCAAGATCAACGATGACAGCTGAATTTCTATGCAGGTATCAAGTTGCATGTATGGTTTCCTTATTAGTTTTGGCATGCATGGTACATGCATGTGGTTTCTTGGTTATGATATGTCATTGGCATGGAGGATTTCCTGGTTTGATAATGGTTTTTCCTAGACTTTCCATTTCCTAGATAGCCATGGTGTTGTGAGTTTATTTCCTTTCATTTTTAGTTGGTTCTCATGTGCCTTTGGCTGTGGGTTGAGTTATTAGTTCCTGGAGCCTTGGTTGGACAAACTCTCTAGATCCCTAAATCAACTTAGGTTGAGTTACTAGTCCTAGAGCCTTGGTTGGACAAATGCTTTGGAGCCCTTGGTGGGTTGAGTTACTAGTCCTGCAGCCTTGGTTGGACAAACGCTCTAGAGCCTGACGACATTTTTGGATTGAGTTAATAGTCTTGGAGCCTTGGTTGGAACAAATTCTCTAGAGCCTTGGAGATCTTGGGTAGATACCAATCCAAAGATGGTTTGTGATGTCCAACCGTGAAGTGGAATCACTGGTGGAGGGTTGAGGTGGTTTGGTCTATGGAAGCAGGTGGTTTGGTTTAGATGAGTTTTATAAGATCCCACATTCATGCTTGGAATATGGCATGGGGGTGCTTAAATAAAAAATATTTTGTTCAGCCCAATCTATGGTCGGGTGGTAGGTGGAAGTCCTAGACCTAGTTTCATTTTTCTTGTGTCAGTAAGATCTCCTTTCCTCTTGTAATTGATGGGTAAATGTACTTGTTATTATGTGATCTTGGTGGTTGTTTTATCAATGTTATTATGGTGGTTATATGTTGGTTATGAGCATGTTTTATGACAATGATGATGTATGGATCTCATCATGTTTTGAGCTATAAATTAATGAAGAATGAATATATGACCTAATAGATGATAATGCAGTTGATGTGATAATGTGTCAATGCTTCTTAGCGATTCTCGGATAAGTATGAGACCCCCATGCTCATATATGTTATTATGACCTCTAGAATGTATATTGGTGACATGTTTGATGAAATGACTGACATGGTTGGGCTTGGTTAGGTCAATTACTTGATCAAGTTTTGTGTTAGAGAATTTGTCTTGGTGTCATTCATTGTCATGAAAATTATCATAAAATTTCGGGAAGTGGTCGGAGACTAGCCCTGAAAAAGAGGCTTAAAACTCACAATATTTAGCATAGAATTGGCTTAAAAATACTACAGTCTTTGCCTTGTAGCTGTAACAACTGTGGTGAAAATTCCATGTGATAAAAGTTAAAAATGATAACCACAATTGATGGGACACTTATTCTAATCTAAAATTTGAGCAAAAAATCCTAGAGGGTGTTCATTTTGTTTATTATGGCTAAGGAAATTGACAAAGGAAAAGGAAAAAAAATGCATTAGGAGAGGAAAAAGTATTTTTGGCACATTTATTTATGAAAAATAATGGAAATTAGGAGAAAAGGGAGATGAAAGGTAAGAGGTTTTTGAAGAAAAATAATGGAAAATGGATAAAATATAGGCCTCTTCTATGAAAAGGCTTATGAGGATGAGTTGGTAACTTTTGTCAGTTCATTTTTGGAGCTCTCTCATTATTCTCTCACTCTCTCTCACTCTTGGAAACTTCGATTTTTCTTGGAGCACTTTGGAATTGGACCAAGAAAGGGAAAAGAAAGCAAGGAAGAGCAGGATCAAGTAACTACAATAGGATTCTTTATAGGTATTTATTTCCATATGTGTTTTCCTTGCTAGATTTGGCATGCATGGTATTGCATGTGGTTCTTTCTATCTTGGCATGGTTTTTTCTAGGTGTGACAATGTTTCAGCCTAGCCTTTCCATTTCCAAATAGCTTTGATGAGACGAGTTTCTCATACTTCGGTTCAGCTCGATTGTCAAATGGATTTTAAGTTGAGTGGAGTGGATCTCTGAAATGACAAACACATGGCCTAGTGGTCCCTAAACTAGACTATGGATCATGGTAAAAATACTTTCCTAGTAACCCCTGAGCCAGACTGTAGGTTGTGGAAAACCTATATCGTGTGCCTTTGTGGGCTTAGAAATCCCTACCAGTGAATATGGTCCAGGTGGATATCAGTGGCCACCCACCTATTCCATTTGGACCCCCGCCATTATTTCTTTCAGTTTTTTAGTTTCAGAACAACTTACTGTTTTTAGCAATCTTTCGAGTCTTGAACTTCCGAAGCCGTTTTGAGGCCCTAAAAGATATTTTTTGGGAAAATCGGGAGCAACATGGAAGTTTCTTTCAATGTTTCTCACACCACAATTTTTAGTCCTCGTATAGATATTTCTAATGAGGTATTAAGCGTGTCAAACAAAGATCATATGCCAAATTTACATCCCCGGGAAGTTGATGTACTAATTTACCCAAATGGGGCCCATACTTTTGGCGCTTCATCTCCTAGGGTTAGGTTTTTGGATGTTTGGGGTTTTCCATTGTTTTTCAACAATAAATAGGCCTTTGAGCCTCATTATAACACAGTTCATAGGTCTGTAGCCGCCACATCTCTTCTTAGAGATAAGCTACCAGCGCCCTAGCTAGTTTATTTTCATTATGTCTATAAACATAGTTCAGTTATTTGTTATTAATTAAATGAAGTATTATTTCCACTTCATCTCTGTGTTTATGTCTATTTCTATATTTTATTGCATTCCTGCAAAAATCTAGATCATAATGGAAGGATATACGGTAAATCCAAGAGGTTGAATTCTCTTCATTGGGCTTAGTAGTCCTGAGATGGGATGTACGGTAAAGCCTTGAGAGTATGTCTTGGTTTAGGGCCTAGTGATCGATGATTCTGACTGTGGATTAGGGTAAAGCCCAAGAGACTAGTAGGCACTCAAATTTCTCACGGTGTAGGCCGAGAACTCTAGTAGCATTCATTATTGTTTTGTTATTTTTGGTTTCTTATGAGTCCCACATTCATGCTTGGAATATGGCACAGGGGTGATTGGATGAAGAGAGACTCGGCTCAGCCAATCTATGGTCAGGTGGAACATGGTAGTCCCATCCCCAGTTGGTTTCTATATTCATTAATTAGAAATGCATTCCTTTCTTATTTGATATATAATTATACTTGTTATTATGTGGATTCTCTTTTTGTTATATCTATTGCATTTCTGTTGTTATTATGTTGGTTATAAGCACACAATTTATTAGTGATGATGTATGGATCTCTCCATGTTTTTAATTGTAAATGAATGCAAAATGTATCTATGGTAAAATGGGTTGTATTCCAGCTTATGATGTAAGGGAGAAATGCCTCTTAGCAATTCTTAGATAAGTATGAGACCCCTATGTTTAAATATGATGTTTACACCTGTAGATGCAATGTTTGTGACATGTTTGACCAAATTCATGCCATGGCTAAGAGGGGTCTAGATGAGTTCCTGATAATATGATTGCTTCCATACCTTTGTTTTAATGTTATTTATTATCTCCTAAAGTTTCATGAAGTGTTGAGCAGTGAACTGGGCTCTAGCTTGAAAAGGTGGCACAAATCCCGGATTTTCAGGCATAAAACTAACCAATTAGGGCCTGAGTTTCATTCTTGTGCTATTTTTCTTGTGGCTATAGGTTCCCAACTGCTACCTTGCCTTGGAATTCCTACAACTATGGCCTAAAATGGTAAAAATATTAGTCTCCCTTAGGGGATAGAGGTCTTAAAGGTTGGGTTACCTCCTAGGGATGTTGTTGATGTTGTGTAAGGTATTCTTGTCATGTTTTCGTCAGTTCCACTTCCTCAAGGTCATCTAGGAGATTGAATATCATATTAGTAGCCTCTCTTCAAATTTTTATCCTGGATGGCTAGTTAGTTGGGTAGATGTGGGAAAAGGGTGTTACAGAGTGGTATCAGAACATGGTTCAACCCTTGGACTGGATGGGAGGTGTGTTGGTCATGCTTTTGCTTATTTCTTATGTGTTTCTCATACCTATGGTGTATGTGTTTGTTGCATCTTTGTTGTGTTGGCCATGGTGACAGTGTTGTCACCATGGGATGACTGATGATGTTGTTGTCAGCATGTTCTCATGAGTGTATGACTAATTTTGATTTGTTTATGCTTATGTATTGTTTGTGCAAACTTGCTTACATATTGTTACATGTTGAATATGCATTGATTCTTTATGCTCGGTCACATATTGGTCATGCTTGTGTGTTGTCTGTGGATGCTTGCTTGTGTGATGTCATATGTTGAACATGCACTGGTCCTTCATACTTTGTTACATGTCGTTTATGCTTTTGTATGGCCTGTGCTTGTGATGGTGTGTGGTAAATTTTCATTGGTATAGTTATGGATTAGGTGATGTTGTGTATTTGGTACGGTTATACATCTATGATTAGACTCCAACTAGAATTATGTTTATGCGCTAGTATACCATGTGTTATGAGTTTATATGCTAATTATGATTATGTATATACATGTATTTCACTAATTGGTTGAACTTACAGGATGTACCCACCCCGAATTACACTAAGGTACGATCGTTTATTGTTATTTGGTTTAACTGACATATTATACCTTGAAGGATAAATATCAACATGGATAGAAATATGGTAGACTACAATGAGTCTCCCTATGATTCATATGAGAAACATGGTGGGAACTCTTCTGATTTTGCAGACATATTGAGATGCCTAAAGGAATAAATAAATAGTTGTGAGGCAGGTAATGACAGAATCATATAGACACAAGAGAAACAAGCAGAAGTGAATGCAATACTTATTTATATCTTTTTAGAGTTGCAACGGAAAGGGACACTCTAGATCAGCCATGGGTGGGAGGACATAAATAATGGGGCATATGGAAGCAGGTCTCCCAGTAAGAATGTGTCATATAGGCCTAATACAGTGAGAGACGGTAGGTTTTAAGAAACATCAGATAGGAGGAGTGATGAGTACAAGTACCATTCTAGTTCTGGTTTTAATAAACATCATGATCTTCATCGGTATCATCCTTATAAGAGGACTGATAGGGGATACTTTCCAAATGAATTTAAGAAATCCAAACCACCTACTTTTGATGGAGACTTCAAGAGACTGGAATATGCAGAGGCTTGGATACTTGGAATGAATAAACTATTTGAGTTACATGAATACACAGATAACATGAAGCTCAGAATTTCTATATTTCGTTTAAAAGGTAAAGAAGACATATGGTGGGAATATGTGAAGTGGGTCAGAGACATCAAAACATAGAACTTGAGTTTGCATGAGTTCAAGAGGATTTTCAGGAATAATTACTTATCATATAGGTACTATGACAGTAAGGCCAGATAATTTTATGAACTAAAGATGGGGTCAGTGACAAATCAAGAGTACGCAACTAGGTTCTTGGAGCTATTGAGGTATGTTCCATATCTTAAGGATGAGAAGGAAAAATTCCAGCGATTTGTCAGTTGTTTTCCATTATCATTTAGAGACTGAATTGAGTATGATGAGCCTTAATCACTTGAGGAAGTCATCGAGAACTTGAAACATTGCTATGAATAGTTAAAGCACAAGAATGAGTCTCAACAAGGATGGAAATGGAAAGACCAAGGTAAAGGTAAATGGCAGGCTAAGAGAGAAATGACTCAAAATACCTATGAGAAAGAGAATTTGGCATCCACGAAGAAGTTTAATGCAACGAAACAGGGACATGGATCTTGAACAACAACATATATCACAATAGCATCATGGAGGTAATGGTACAAGATGGTTGGAGTGTTGGACATGTGGTTAGGAGAAACTTACGAGAGATTGCTTATAAAACTATGGTGGTAGATCTAAGAAATACAATGCACAAGAGGCGCAAAATGTTTGGGATGTTGGGTAGAGCATTCCTTGTATTTATTCATCTGTGGAAAACAAGAAAATAGAGCACTAGGCATCTATCATTGAGATGGATAGTAAGATGTGTGATCAAGTTATTTCGATTTTGATTGATCCTGAAACTAATTATAGCTATGTCAGTCCTAACTTGGCGAATAAGTGTGGCTTGAGTAAATAAATGCATGCGTAATATTGGTTAGTGCAGTTGGCTACAAGTATCAAGAAAATAGTTCATCTTTGGGTAAGAGCGTGTCCATTTGAGTTAAATGGCATGCCTATAGTAGTGCACTTGAACGTATTACCATTGGGTTCCTATAGTATGCTATTGGATATGGATTGGTTATACCTTCACAGGACCAAGGTAGATTTCTATGACAAAGCTATTAAGTGCCTGGATGACAATGGGGAACCAAGCGTCTTACAGGGAAAGAAGAAAGCCACATCAGTTAGGATGGTGATAACCATGCAGGCCAAGTGCAGTCACAGGAAAGGGTGTGTGCTATTCGTAGTTCATATCTCTAGTGAAAAAGGTAAGGAATTTGAGGATGTAAAAGCCTTGAGTAGATATTCAGTCTTGCAACAATTTTAGGATGTGTTTCCGGTCGATATTTTTGGGTTTCCACCTCATAGGGAGGTATAATGTTCTATTGAGTTGGTGCCAGGGGTAGCTCTAGCATCAAAAAATACTTACAAGATGAGCACACCTGTGTTGGTGGAATCAAACTTGCAACTGAAAGAGATGCTTGATAAGGGATACATTAGGCCAAGTGTATCTCCATGGGGCGCACTAGTGTTTTTCGTGAAGAAGAAGGATGGCACTCTCAGATTGTACATTGACTACAGGCAAGTGAAAAAAGTGACCGTCAAGAACAGGTACCCATTATCGATGATTGATGACTTTTTTGATCAGCTAAAAGGAGAAAAAATGCTCTCTAATATTGACTTGAGATTGAGATATAATCAGGAACACATCAAAGAAGAGGACATTTATAAGACCACATTCAGGACAAGGTACAAGAATTGTGAGTTTGTTGTAGTTCCATGCAGTCTGACTAATTCCCCAACTACATTTATGAGTTTGATGAACAGTGTGTTGCATCCTTATTTGGACAATTTTTTGATTGTGGTTACTGATGACATATTGGTGTATTGTAAAAATTAGGAAGAGCATGCCGACCATTTGGAAGCAGTGTTGAGATTGTTGAGAGAGCATCAGTTGTATGCTAAGATTAGAAAATACAGTTTCTTCCAGATTGAGGTATACTACTTGGGACATGTTGTCTCCAAGGAAGGCATTGCAGTAGATCCAGAGAAGATAAGGTCCATCATGGAGTGGGTAACCCCTAACAACCTAGATGATGTGAGATAATTCATGGGATTAGCAGGTTCCTAGAGGAGGTTCATCAGGAACTTCTCACTGATTTCTTATCCTATTACATAATTTTAGAGGAAATGTAATATTTTTTATTAGACAGAGGAGTGTGAGGCTAGTTTTGAGTAGCTTAAGAAGTTGTTGTCACATGCTCCAGTGTTAAATATTGCATATCTCGATAAGGAGTTTGTAGTGTGTATAAATTCTTCCAAGAGAGTAATTGGTGGGGTCCTTATGGAGGATGGATAGGTGGTATGCTATAAGTCACGAAAATTAAATTAGCACGAGAAAAACTACAAAACACATGATCTTGAGCTAGAAGTTATCATTCATGCACTGAAGATGTGGAGGCATTACATTAGGGGAATATTGAGGTCTAAAATGGGTCTCCTAAGAAAAATGTACAACCAAAAAAAAACTTTATGAGAACCAATAGGATTCAAGATGATGATTTCAACCATGGGGGACGAATCAACATTTTTGGAGTAAAAAAAGTAAAAAGATTAAAAAATAATAAAATAATAAAACTACTTTTTCAACTTGTATTTTCAACTTATATCCCTAAGAATTTACTCAAATTTTGAGCGAGAGTACTCATTGGATGAAAATTTTAATTCCTCATCCAAGGAGTACCCATGTTGCATACTTTTGATGAGCCCTGCTACATGAAAAATGAGAAATACATGAAAAAACGTGATTGCAATCATGTTTTTTCATGTATTTCTCATTTTTTGTGTAGGAGATTCCATCAAAAGTATGCAACATGGGTAATCCTTGGATGGGAAATCAAATTTTGCATCTAACGAGTATTCATGCTCTAAATTTGAGTAAAACGTTAGGAAGATAAGTTCAAAATATGAGTTGAAAATGTAGTTTTTTCTTTTTTCCCTCTAAAATTTGATCAGGTAATCAAATATTATTTTATTATTTTCACTATTATTTTATAATTTCCTTAGGAGGCCCATTTTAGACCTCAAAATTCCCCAAATGTCTTCTTGGTAGGAGTTTTGTACTGATGAGTGACCACATTGGGTTGAGGTACTTATTTGACCACCCTAATTTGAATACCAGGTAGGCTAGGTGGTTGGTAATGATCAACAAGTTTCACTTCGGGATTAATTACATCAAGGAAAGGAGAACAGGGTCACAGATGCTCTTAGCTAGCTGGTACAGGTAAAGCACTTAGCAGTGATGAGCTCCTATGGGATAGACTTACAAGATAGGATCTTGCAGGCAGGTCAACAAGATCTTGGGTATATAGAGACTGTGTATAGATTGCAGCAGAGTACATGTACAAGTACATATAAAGGTGTTGATACATGTACATGTATAGGTATTGGTATAGATACAGGAACTAGTGTTGCTACAGGTACAAGTATAAGTATAGGTTGTGGCGTAGTTATAGGTACACATGTACAGGATTTTGTCTATCGCCTTACTACAGATGGATTTGTCTAATTTGGAGACAAGATATATGCGTCAGAAAATAGTGAACTCAAGAAGGTGATATTGAGAGAGTTTCATGTGAAACCATATTCGGGTCATCCAAGCTACCAGAAGACATTGACTATAGTGAAAATATTCTACTATTGGATGAATATAAATAAATATGTGGAGGAATTTTCAGCCATATTTTTGGATTTTCAAATGGTTAAGTAAGAGTGTAAGGATCTAGGTGGAATTATACAACTTATCATGATACCAAAGTGGAAATGGGAGGTCATTTCCATGGAATTCATCACAGGTTTTCCAAAGACAGCTAGACAACATGACTCCATCATGGTTTTGGTGGACAAGTTGAAAAAGGTTGCAAATTTCATTCCAGTAAAGACTCCATACTCAACTAGTGATGTAGCACAGATTTTTATCAGAGACATAGTCATATTTCATGGTGTTTAGAAGAAGATGGTGTATGACAAGGATGAAAATTTCACTTCCAAGTTTTGGAAGGAGTTGTTTGTGGGTTTGGGCATTGATTTGGCCTTCACCAGAGCTTTGTAGAAATTTAATACAATATGCATGTATATTACTAGAATCCCTTGATCTAACAATTTAAATCCATTGTTAAATAAAAAATCATTCTACTCAATTCTTTGTGTAAATTAAATCGCCAATTGTAAACACATAAAGAAAAATCAATCACACATAACAAGATGTTTTACCGGGAAATCTTAAAGCTAAAAAACCAAACTATCATATATTATGTACATCATGGAATCATGAAAAAATCTCATACAAAGCTCAGCTCATAGAGCTCTCAACACAATATACAATCGTCTCACACTGTCATACAAAAATTGGTTCACACATGCACCAATTTACTGCCTCCTAACAGCCTGCCTCCACTGCGCAATCCCTGCTGAAGAAGATCCTTGAATGAATTCGATATTTCCTT
Organism: Pinus albicaulis; assembly: GCA_034641835.2. NCBI lineage: Eukaryota > Viridiplantae > Streptophyta > Pinopsida > Pinales > Pinaceae > Pinus > Pinus albicaulis. The sequence goes on along the minus strand of CM076580.1, from coordinate 119,050,573 downwards.
GATTTTACTACGCAATCCTCATTGGCAACTCCAATGTGTGTATAGATGTATTGAATGCATCACTATAGTCACAATTGATAGTCAAACACACCCTTTCACCTATCTCTCCACTGGGTCTCCATCGGATCTGACATGCAAGTAGTTAACTGTTGTATTTCTTCAGTTGCAAGTAAGACACTACTTGTGAATTAATTAAATAATTAATTCACTCATCTTTCACTAGTGTATCTTTAGTTACAACTAGCACAATCGAGTTTAACTCACTTAACTGAGTTAAACTAAATAACAACTCCCATAACTACTCTTCAAACTCTATTACAACTGTGTCACACTCAATTATAATGAAGTCCATCAGGCATGAGTCACCAACCAACCTTGGAATGCATAATTCCTTCAGCTAACTGGTTTTCCACATCAGTTAACTGAAATCAAGTGCTCCAAGAGAATAAGTTATTATTTGTTGTCTGATTATCATTAAGGGCTAATAATAATCGACATGCATTCTATTTTTAGATATGCGATCTATAAATAGACTTCACCCATGTTCTAAAAATAGAAACTCATATAAAGATGGAATTTTCTCAACCATATAGAATCAACAGCGTGCTAATTTTAGAATATGCTCCCCATTCTAAAAATAGACATACACCTAAAAATAGCCTGCAGGCCCCACCTAGTGAAGGTGCTTAATTTTCACTAGGATCATCATCTTGTTGAATATAAAAACTCCCTCTCAACAAGAAAGGGATTATCCTTCACCTTGATCATGTATCTATGGTATTCGAATTTTCTCCTGGTGAGCGCCTTCGTCAGAATATCTGCATCCTGATCTTCCGTAGGAATGTAATAAAGCAACATGATCTTTCGTTGCACACAATCTCTCATATGATGATATTGGATATATATATGCTTAGATCTATCATGAAACATAGGATTAATCGAGAGTTTAATGTAACTCTAATTATCACAATGAATCGATATAGGATCTAAATGAGAACTGAACAAACCAACCACAATCTTCCTCATTTAGATAGCCTCACATGCAACTTGACTTGCTGCCATGTATTTCGCTTCCACTGAACTAAGTGCCACAGATCTCTATTTCCTGCTATACCAAGAAACAATTTTATATTTGATATTGAAAACCCATCCTGATTTTCTCTTTCTGTCTGTTGTGCTGCTTGTCCAATCTACATCAGTGAAGCCATGCAACTTCACCTCATCCGTCTGTCTGTACCATAAGCCATACTCAGATGTGACCCTGAGATATCTCAGGACTTGCTTTCCCGCCTTCCAAAAGAGCTTGGTAGGCTTAACCATCACTTGACTAAGCTGGTTCACTGCATAACATATGTTCGGTCTTGTATTAACTAAATACATGAGAAAACCCACCAACTATCGATAGACAGCATCATCCACTACCTCTGCCGATGTAGCATCCTCTTTCCTCCAATTTCCTGGAAGAGGAGTATCCATGGGTTTGCAGTCCTCCATGTGAAACTTACCGAGTATCTCCTGAGCATACTTGCCTTGAGACACAAACAGTTCACCTTCTCGCTGCCATATTTCCAATCCAAGGAAATAATGAAGGAGACCCACATCCCTCATCTCGAACTCCTTTTCAAGGTCCTCCTTGCATGAGTGTATTAGCTGCTCATCACCAATCAGTATTAAAATCATCAACATAAAGAAAAATGCTTAAAATATTACCCTCCACCACAATCTGGTATAGGTTTTCATCCACCTCACTCTTGGTGAAGCCAAGTCCAGTGAAATAGTTGTCGATCCGAGTGTACCAAGCATGAGGTGCTTGCTTCAGCCCATACAACGCTCTTTTGAGTCTGCACACATGCGAATCACTGCTGAAGATTCCAAATCCTTCAGGCTACTCAATGTACACTTCTTCCTCAATGATCCCATTAAGGAACGCAATCTTCACATCCATCTGATGAATGTGCCAACCCTTCTGTGCTAAGAGAGCAAGGATGGTCCTTATGGAAGAATACCATGCGACAGGTGCAAAGGTTTATTCATAATCAATCCCCTCGATTTGTGAGAAGCCCTGGGAAACAAATATTGCCTTATACTGCTCAACGCTCCCATCAACAGCTTGTTTTACCTTGTAGATCCATCTTGAACCTACCACTAATTTATCAACCGGACTTGGAACAATTTCCCAAGCACTGTTTCTGACAATGGAGTCATACTCCTCCACCATTGCATCTACCCATGTGGGCTCCTGCTCATGAAAGCCATGCATCCAGTGAATCAGTCATGAGATTGTCTCTATCTGCACTATTAAGTAGGGACTCCTACATTCTGTGCCGCATCAAGCTTCAACCTCTTAGCTTCTATGATACACCTTCTGTGAGTTCTAATGATTGGCTCTGGATGAGTGGACTCCTCCACTCCATGATCCTCCTCCTGTGGCTGATCCACAACTTGAGGCTCATCTTTGGGAACAATCAGTTCCTCCTCTGCATGCAAGTCTAGCTCCCTCTCAAGTGACAACTTCATGGCTTTCTCCTCATTGAATTTTATATCCTTTCGCACCACATTTATTAGACTGTTTGGAAAATACACATGATAATTATGGGGTGTTTCTTACCAGTAAAAGCTTCTTCAGGTTTACTCATGCCAAGTACTCTATGAGGACAAAAGTTTTGCACATAAACTGCAGTCTTGCATGCTTCCGCCCACAAGTGCATTGGTAGGCCCTGATCATGCAACATAGCTCATGCAACACCCACGATCGTTCTATTATTCCTCTCTGTGACCCCATTTTGTTGTGGGTTATGAGGAGCTATGAGTTATCTTTGAATTTATTCTTTGCTACAGAAGTCTTTGGATTTTTTCGAGATGTATTCACCACCATTATCATTCCATAGAGCCTTCACTTGCTTCCCCGACTCTTTTTCCACCAATTCTTTAAACTCACAAAACTTTGAGAGTGTTTTATCTTTCTTCTGCATGAAGAATATCTAGCATCTACGAGAATAGTCATCAACAAAATAACATAATACCTGTGTTTTGTTGTTGAAGCAATCGAGAATGGTCGACACACATCTTTGTGAATTCTCTCTAGGATCACTGAAGCACGATTCTCCTTTTCATGAAAGGTGGTATTCACAAAATTACCCATACTACATCCCTTGCACTGATCTATCTGCGCAAGTGTACCCTTGGGAATTCCAGTGGAAATATGCTGCAAAATCTTCAGGGCACCATCGTGAAGATGGCCCAATCTCCTATGCCATAATTCACCCTCATCCCAGCTCACCACCTCTTCTTCTTTGCCCACCGTTGCAGTGCAGCCATCTACCTCCAACTTGTAGAAATTCTTAACTCGAATCCCTATCCTCTTGGTTTGACCCGTTTTTTTATGTCGCAGGAAGGTTTTTCCATCAATAAAAACAATGTCAAAACCTTTGTCCTCCAACATTGCGACTGAGACCAAGTTCTTCTTTACACCTAGAACATGCATAACATCTTTCAACAGAAATGGTTTACCTGACTCCCTCTCAAAGGTAATGGTACTAATGTCGGTTGCACTGTATTTTCCATCGTTGCCCATCTTTATATGCCTTTGGAGATCTTTCTCCTCCAAGTCGCTGAAAAGCTCCTTATCTCCCATTATGTGGAAGCAAGCACCACTATCAAGATATCACACCAATCCCATTGTGCTTGAAACCAGGCATGCGATCAAAGAGAAATCAAGTTCAAATTGCGAGGCAAGGGCCTCACCAGCTGCAGCTCCAACGACCTTCTTGTTATTATTTTTTTGTGGGCAGTTAGTGGCGAGATGCCCATGTTCGTACAGTGAAAACACTTCACCTTGGACAAATCCAGCTTCTTGCCTTTAGCATCGGATTTTGAATGGGATTTCTTCCCCTTCCCTTAAATCTCTTTGGCAGCCAAAGCACAATCCTATTCATCATCATTCTTTGATGAAGATCTATCCCTGGTATTCCGCCTTATCTCCTACTGCACTAGATCCGACCAAAGTCACTCCCAATCTGGCAGTTTCTCTTGCCCATTGACAGAGCCTTGATAACTATTCCAACTCTTCGGAAGTCCAAGGAGAGCCAAGCTCACCAAGTCATCATCAGTAACTGTGATTCCCACACTCCCCAGCTCATCCCTACATTGGAAAAACTTCATGAGATTCTTTGGAATACTACCGCCCTTCTCCATTTTGATTTTTCTGAGTTTATCTTTCAGTGCAAAATTCCTATGGTCACTGTTGCTTTGGAAAATACCTTTCAAAGCCTTCCACATTTCAAATGAAATGGATTTCCCATGAAGGCTTGACACAATATGGTCTTTCACACCTTCCAACAGAATCCTTCTCATCTTCGCTACTTTCTTTTTCCAGGTGTCAAATAATGCAGCATCTGTCGAAGTGGGCTTAGGAACATCTCTATTGATGAACTCCTTCAAGCCATTATCTTCAAGCACCACCTCCATCCTGTCCTTCCACGCTATGTAGTTCAAGCTTCCCTCGAGTGCATGCTGCAACCACAACCCATTGAAAGCCATTTCAATGTTTACTCAACTATCGCACCAAGAAATTCTTGCAGTAAATTCGAATTGTTCCACCAACACAACTCAACACTGCTTCAATATTGCAATATTCAGTGATTAACACTACTCTGATACCATGTAGAAATTTAATACAATATGCATGTATATTAACAAACTCCCCTAATCTAATAATTTAAATCCAATGTTAAATACAGAATCCTTTTACTCAATTCTTTGTGGAAATTAAATCACCAATTGCAAACATATGAAGAAAAATCAATCGCACATAAAAGATGTTTTACCAGAAAAGCTTAAAGATAAAAACCCCAACTATTATATATTATGTACATCATGGAATCATGAAACAATCTCATACAAAGCTCAACTCATAGAGCTCGCAGTACAATATACAATCGTCTCACACTGTCATACAAAAATTGGCTCACACATGCACCAATTTACTACCTCGTGATAGCCTGCCTCCAATGCGCAGTACCTGCTGAAGAAGATCCATGAATGAATTCGATCTTGCCTTCATTTGACTGTGCAATCCTCATTGGAAACTCCAATGTGTGTGTAGATGCATTTAATGCATCGCTATAGTCACAACTGATAGTCAAACACACCCTTTCACCTATCTCTCCACCGGGTCTCCACTGGATCTGACATGCAAGTAGTTAGCTATTGTATTTCTTCAGTTGCAAGTAAGACACTACTTGTGAATTAATTAAATAATTAATTCACTCATCTTTCACTAGTGTATCTTTAGTTACAACTAGCACAACTGAGTTTAACTCACTTAATTGAGTTAAACTAAATAACAACTCCCATAACTACTCTTCCAACTCTATCACAACTGTGTCACACTCAGTTACAACGAAGTACATCATGCATGAGTCACCAACCAACCTTGGAATGCATAATTCCTTCAGCTAACTGGTTTTCCACATCAGTTAACTGAAATCAAGTGCTCCAAGAGAATAAGTTATTATTTATTGTCTGATTATCACTAAGGGCTAATAATAATCGACATGCATTCTAGTTTTAGATATGCGATCTATGAATAGACTTTGCCCATGTTCTAAAAATACAAACTCATCTAAAGATATAATTTTCTCAACCATCTAGAATCAGCATCCTGCTAATTTGAGAATATGCTCACCATTCTAAAAATAGACATACACCTAAAAATAGCCTGCGGGCCCCACCTATTGAAGGTGCTTAATTTTCACTAGGATTATCATCTTGTTGAATCATTTGCAGAAAGATGGAAAGATAGAGAAGGTCAACAAAATACTAGAGGATATGTTAAGGATGTATGTGATGCATCAACAATGAAAGTGGGAAGAGTATATTCCACTGGTAGAGTTCGCTTACAACAATGGGTACCAGGATTAATTGAAGATCAGTTAGTTTGAGGCTATGTATGGGCGGAGTTGTAACATTCCTATCATTTGGAGTGATCTGTGTAATAGGGTACTGATTGGACTAGAGATGTTGGATGAAATGGAATAAGAAATTCAGGTTATCAAGAAGAAATTGAAGGAAAAATAGGATAGGCAGAAGAGTTATGCAGACAGGAACAAGTTGTTCAAGGAGTTTTAGGTTGGGGATCAAGTGTATTTGTGTATAAATCCCAAGAAGATATCCTTGTGGATTGGATCATGTGCCAAGTTGGCAGTATGGTTTTTTGGACCCTTCAAGATCATTGAGAGGATCATACCAGTGGCCTATCAACTTGAACTTCCTTCCACAATGAAATTACATGATGTTTTTCATAAATCATTTCTTAAGAAGTATGCTAAAGATGTTGATCATGTGATTGAATGGTTTGTATTGCAGGTGGAACTAGATGGATAATTCTAGCAAAAGCCTCAGTATATATTGTAGAAAAATGTGTTCATGCTCCGTAATTGAGAAATAGAGAAATTTAAAGTGAAAGGGAAGAACTTTGGGCCTAATGAAGCTACATGGGATATGGAGGATCAGATGTGGGCCATGTATACTTCCTTGTTTTCTAGTTGAGGCAAAGAATTTTTGGTGTGACGTTGGTATTTGTTTAGCATATCTTTTAACGATGTTTTGATATATTTTGATGTGGTGTTCGAGTATATGTACATATGTATATGGTTGTAAATACTACCATGAGCTATGTAATAAAGCTCCAATAAGTGGATGGTTGTCATGTCAGTATAGTTATCTTGTTTCTATGATGTCATGTTGTTGTGTTTTCATGATGGGTTACTTTTCAGTAGGGTGATAATTATAAATACTGCATAGAGCTATGATATAAATTTCGATGAGAAGTATGATGTCCTCCAGTGGTTTGTTGAGGTATATGTGTGATTGAACAATGAGGACGGTGTCCTGCAAGGGGGAGGGTTCTGTAGCAACCCTGGTGAAAATTCCATGTAATAAAAGTTAAAAATAAAAACCACAGTTGATGGATACTTATTCCAAGATGAATGTTGGGAATAAAATCCTATATGGTGTTCATTTGGTTTATTCTAGCTAAGGAAATTGGCAAAGGAAAATGGATTTGGAAAGGAAAAAGTGTTTTTGGCACATTTAATTATGAAAATAATGGAAATTAGGAGAAAAGGGAGATGAAAGGTCACAGATTGCATGTGAGGAGGAAATTGAAGGAAAGAATGGAAAATGAAGAAAATAGAGGCTTCTTCTATAAAAAGACTTCTGAGGATCAGTTGGTACATTTTTTGAGTTCATTTTTCGAGCTTTATCATTATTCTCTCTCTCTGACTCTCACTCTTGGACACTTAGAGTTTTCTTGGAGAACTTGGGCATTGGAGCAAGAAAGGGAAAACAAAGAAAGGAAGAGTAGGATCAAGCAGCTACAACAAGATTCTTTGTAGGTATTGATTTTCATATATGATTTCCTTGCTATACTTGGAATGAATGGTATTGTATGTGGTTTTTCTGTCTTGGCATGGGTTTTTCTAGGTGTGACAATGTTTCTAGCCTAGCCGTGCCATTTATGTATAGCTTTGATGAGATATGTTTCTCATACTTCGGTTGAGCTAGATTTCCAGATGGATTTGAGGCTGAGTGGGGTGGATCTCTGAAATGAAAAACACATGGCCTAGTGGTCCCTGAAATGGACTGTAGATCATGGTAAAGCCACTAGCCTAGTAAACCATGTCCAAACTGTGGGTTGCAGTAAATCCAGATTGTGTACCTTTGTGGGCCTAGGAATACCTACCAGTGAATGGCAGGATAGACGGTAAATATAAGAGTTTAATTTCTCTCCGGTGGGCCTAGTAGTCTCGAGATGGGATTTATGGTAAATCTTGGAGAGTATGTCTTGTTTTAGGGCCTAGTGATCCCTGATTTAGACTATGGATTATGGTAAAGTCTAGGAGACTAGGAGGCACTCAAATTCCTCACGGTGTAGGCAGAGAACACTAGTACCATTCTTTCTTGTTTGGTTATTTTTGGTTGGTTATGAGTCCCACATTGATGCTTGGAATATACCACAGGGGTGATTGGCTGAAGAGATACTTGGCTCAATCAATCTATGGTTGGGTGGAACATGGTAGCCCCATCCTTGGTAGGTTTCTATATTCATTAATGATAAATTCATTCCTTTGTTATTTGATGTATAATTGTACTGGTTATTATGTGGATTCTATTGTTGTTATATCTATTGTATTTTTGTTTTTATTATGTTGGTTATAAGCATCTAATTTATTAGTGATGATGTATGGATTTGTCCATGTTTTTACTTGTAAATGAATGCACAATTCATCTATGGTCAAATAGTCTATATTGCAGCTTATGCTGTAAAGGAGAAATGTTTCTTAGCGATTATTAGATAATTATGGGACCCCTATTCTTAACTCTATTATTTATACCTATAGATGCAATGTTTTTGACATGTTTCATGAAATTAATGGCATGGCTGAAAGAGCAGAAGTGTCCTCAGACACACAATTTTATTGATCAAGCAAAAAGATTACAGGGCAAAATATAGGAGTTTACACACGTAAACTCATTCTCACATTCTCTCATTACACACTCAAAGAAAATAGGAAAACTAACCTATTTATAAGCTCTATGGATCACTTGGAAATTAAACAAGTGTCCATTTACAATAAATGAGATTTTAACAAAAATACTAACTTTACTCCTAATTAGAGCCTAAGAAACGACTCTTTTCTAGAGTCTTAACTTTTATTAACAAATTTCTAATTCTAAATATCTCACAAATATATTAAATATTATAGAATAATAATTATTAATTTAATATCTTAAATTAATAATTATTTTATTCAAAATACTATAACCTATGATAAAATTATTTTTGGATCATCTAACATTCCCCCTATGATCCAAAGATACATTATAACAGATACCAAGTTCATCACGAACTTAGTAAACTTTATTACTGCCAAGAGGTTTTTTGTGAAAATGTCGGAGGTACGATCTTACGAAAGGGAAAAAACACTGGCTTGATGACGTCCTTTGCAATGAGAGATCTGATATGATGATACTTGGTGTCCACATGCTTTGTCTTTGAATGGAAAGCTGGATTCTTGGCAAGCTTTATTCTTTGATTGATTGTCGATGAATAATGAAGTAGCTCACTGTGGAGGAATCCTCAAGTCCTGTAAAACTCAACGTAACCAAACAATCTCACATGCTTCTTCCCATGCTGAAATGTACTCGCTTCATCTTGAAGAAGTGGCCACTATACTTTGCTTCTTGCAACTCCGAGAAACTACGAGTGGCCCCATTTTCATTAAGTAACCTGAGCTTGATGCCCTGTCATCAATATTGCCTGCAAAGTAGGCATCTAAAAATCCACCAAGTACAAAATTTTTAGTCTTTTTGTAAAGAAGACCAAAATCTTTTGTTCCTTGGATATGTCGAAGAACTCTTTTGGCTGCATTCCAGTGGCTCATCTAATGGTTCTCGCATAAAATGTGAAAAGAATACTGATGCATAAGATAGATCGGGACGAGTGGTAGTCAAATAAATCAAGCTACCAATCAGCTGTACGTAAGTCGTCTTCGTCCACTCTTTCCCCCCCCTTCAAATTTTGAAAGTTTTAAGTTTTGTTCCATAGGGAGTAGACGGAGGCTTACAATCCTACATTCCAAATCATTGAAGAATTTACATTGCATATTTTCTCACGGGAAATGAAGATCTGATGAGGGACGTTGGCTTACTTTCAACTCCAAGATAGTAGTGAAGTAGTCCCAAAGTCTGTCATCTTAAAACCTACATGCAACTCCTTTTTCAACTGTTCTATGTGATCATCATTGTTGCCTGTAATGATCAAATCATCAACATACATAATGAGAATGACCGGATATTTTCCCTGCATGTGAGCACATACAAAGTATCATCGGATTCACTGCGATGAAAACCAACTTTGTGAAGGTATTCATCCATTTTGGCATACCGAGGCGCGGGGAGCTTGTTTTAATCCATATAAAGCCTTGATTAATTTGCGGACTTTATGTTCTTGCCCTTTAACTTCAAACCCTAGTGGTTGTGTCATGTATACATCTTCACTGTAAGTCCCCGTTGAGAAAAGCACTTTTGACATCCATTTGATGAACTTTCCACCCTTTCCGAGCTGCTAAGGCAAGTGTGAGGCGGATGGTGTTCCATTTGGGTTTGTGGGAGCAAAGGTCTCCTCATAATTGATCCCTTCTGCACTGCACAAATCCTTTAGCAACAAGGCGTGCTTTATACTTTTCAATATCACCATTTTGTTTGTACTTAATTCGATAAACCTCATTTGCATCCAATAGGTTTAACATGCTGAGGACAATCAACAGTTGCCAAAGTGTTGTTGTCTTGAACTACCCGATATTCATCGACCATTGCTTGTTGCCATGCTTTATGTTTCTCTGCCTCTTGAAAAGAAGAAGGTTCGATAAAATCATTTGCTATCAAAGCAAAAATTGTCTTCATTTCGTTTTGATCCCCTTGTTCTATTGTTTTTTTGTTCATTAGGCCTCACATCTTTCAATAGTTGAAATGCCCATTTTGGAAGTTGTTGCTCACTTGTTTGAGGTTAGAGAAGTCTCCGTCATTGAAGAGTGGGATTAATGTAGACTGATGTTGGTCGTTTAGGTGGTGAATGCGGAGAATCACCCTTTGTGAAAGAACTAGCTCGTTGGTTGGAGATGCTTGATGGACTGCTAGAAGACCAGGATGTTTTTGGTGAAGTAGATGGACTAGATGACTCATCTTCGAGAGGAAGGAAAAATCAAGTTCATACCAATTTGGTGAAGTTGGTTGACTTTTCATATTTCCTTTCCTTTTATTGCCCTTAGTTTCTAACTTGTGAAGAAGACTTTTCGATTTCTTCGAGCACTCTTACTCTCTGTTTCATCAAAAATGACATCCCTCGCTCACAATAAATTTTCCGATGGTCAAAAGACGATACCCTTTCTTTTCATCTCGAATAACCAATCATGGTTCATTTCAAACTTCTTGAATCAAGCTTAGTTCTCTTTTCTTTGGGAACTAAGGCATATAGAGATGGATCAAAAACTCGAAGATGTTTAAATTTTAGGCTTGAAGCCAAACCAAGCTTCATAAGGGTGATTCCTTCTAATGAAACGATTGGAGATCTGTTTCGAGATAGACAATGTTGTATGGATTGCTTCTACCCAATATGTTGGACTTAACCCTTTGAAAGTTAACATGGATCTCGCCATGCCTAACAATGTGCGATTCATCCTTTCTACGACTCCATTTCTGCTGTGGAGTGTAAACATTTGTAAGATGCCTTCGATGCCATTTTCTTTGCAATAAGTTTTGAATTAATTTGAGTTGAATTCTCCCCCATTATACGTCCCAGAGAGTACCTATCTTTTCTTTGGCTTCATTTTCAACAAGTTGTCGAAAAATTTTAAATTTCTCAAATGCTTCTAACTTGTTTTTCAAAAATTAAACCCAAGTCATTCTACTGAAATAATCAATAAATAGAAAGAAATATTTTCAACCACCTAATGAAGGTTGAAGTGGACCACACACATCACTGTGAACTAGTTGCAGCAGCTCTGTTTGCACGCCATGTACTTGTTGGAAAACTTTCTCGACTCATGTTTTCCATAAATGAAAGCTTCACATTTAGCATTTTCTTTGTTGAAAGTCGGAAGTCCTTTAACCATCCCTTGTTTCTGCAATTGAGAAATACTATCAAAATTCAAATGTCTATATCTTACATGCCATAATCTTATAGGTGAAATTCCTGTAGTATCGCCCTCTACAAGAATACGGAATGCCTTGGAATAAGCCGTTCCTTTCATCTCTTGACAGTTTTCCGTCTTCATATCCTTTCATCCTTTGTTTGGAAGTTTGTGTTAGTCGAATTAATCTTAACTAAGCCATCTTCCATAATTATTTGATGCCACGCTTGTCGAATCATGACTAAGGACAACAAATTTTTTCTTAAAGGTGGGTACATACCACACATTGGAAATCAATTTTTCTCCAATTTCGAGGGAAGAAAAAACTTTGGTCGCAACCTTTTCCATAAGGTGTATGTTTGGTATCATCTACTAGAAAGATGGAATTAAGATGGCACTCTTGAAAATTCCAAAAGAAATCTCATCTATAGGTCATGTGCTAAGTTGCTCCTGAATCCAAAATCCAAGCATCTTCATAATCACTCTTAATATAGGAGGAAAGTTGGATTGCTGGTGAAGAAGTGAAGACATATTTTGAGTCATTATCATCTTGATCTTGATCATTTGCAAACTGTGTTGAAGGCTATTGAAACTTAGAAACTTTATTGATAGATGTGCGACAATCTGAAGCATAGTGACCAACTCTGTTACATCGCCTACAAACAATTTGACTCAAATCTGTGCCTCTTCCTTGAGACTGTCCTCTACCTTGAGACTGTCCTTGACCTCTGCTTTGTCCTCTGTTTTGAGATTTTCCTCTCCCTGGATTTTGTCATGTGCCTATGTTTTGATTATTACCTCTGCCTTGAGAATTGTTTCTGCCTAAATTGGAGCCTCTGTTGGAGTTGTTTCCTCTGTGTTGACTGCGACCACGACCTTGCACTGCTTGATTTTGATTAAAATTACCTTTGCCTTTGTTTTTGGAATTGTCAACTGAGGAGTTGCTAGTACTGGCTTCTGTGAGAAAAACATCTTCACCAACTTTCTTTTTCTTCCCAAAAGTTTTATCATGTTGAGTCAACATTTCGCAGAGCTCATCAAATTTTAGCTTTTCTAACTTTCCAGTGAGCTGTAGAGTTTCTAAAAAATGTGTGTAAGAAGAAGGAAGCCTAGCAATTAAAATTGTCACCATAAAACTATCATCAACTGCTTGAAAACCAACATTAACAATTTCCTGCTTAATATTCTTAAGTCTGGAGATGTATTCAAGAATATCTCCTTCTTCAGTCAATTTTTGATGCAAAAATTTTAATTGTAGATCAACTCTTTTTGATTGAGGCTGAGCATCAAACAACTCTTTAAAAGTTCTCAAAGCAGACCATGCATCTTTAGCATTTTCGATATGGACATACATTTCATCATTGACAGAGGATTTAATGAGAGCTAATGCTTTGGCGTTTTTAACTTCCCATTTTGCTAGCATCATGCCATAGTTCATTATAAACAAGAGTGCTTTCGATGAGGCGTTGCCATGTTTTGTAATATTTTGAGCCTTCAAGTTTGTCGGAATCAGAAAAGAAATTTATCAACTTAGACATTGTAGTGTTAATACTTCACACCACGATTCAAGCTCCAAAAATCAAGATGCACAACACAACAGCAATACACGACGCAAAAAACGAACTATCGGGGCTTGGCCTTGACCCTCGAATAGTCGTCAAAATAGGAGAAAATTGACTGAGCTTTGCACTTGGCTCTAGTCAAGTTCTCGAATGTTTACAAGGCAACTTTCAAAATTTGATTTTTACAATAGTGCTTTTGCACAATCTGGAGAAAAAAAAAAATTTACCCCCCCTCAAAGTAAAGTTACTTTGAGTCACACTTTCACTCCATAAGCAAATTTACAAAACACAAATCTCCTTATTACTCCAACAAACAATACCCTTATTACTCCAATTACAATGCTCCAAAAAAATATTTCTACTTATTCCTCCATATGAAATGTGATTTTAATTGCAAATCACAATTACAAATTAAAAAAAAAACACACCAATTACAAAAAAATAGCAATGTTCTTAATTCAAATGAGAACAGAAATTCAGCTCATAGCTCCTGATAATCTTGAGATGGCTTTTGGTTCGAATCCGCTTGAAAGAATTCGATTTTGCAGATTTCAAAACGCTGGAATTTCATAATCGATTATCAAAATCGATTTTGCAGATTGTAGATTTCATAATCGATTATTCAAAAATTGATCTTGCAGATTTCACAACGCTCTTCTTAACACCTTTAAAAGCTAGTTCGAAGCCTTTCAAACACTGGTTCAAAGCCTTTCAGACTCGAATTAGTTGAATTTATTTGCAGAATCGATTTGAACGCCTTTCAAATGCTGGATCAATTTGTTTATAAACACTGGCTCGAATCATTTAAAAGGTGAATGCTGGTTCGAAACGATGTTTTATAGCGCTGGATCTCAACTTTAAAATGCAGTTTCAAAATGTTGTTTCAAATGATGAAATGAACGCTGGCAGATTGCAAATGAACGCTGCAGATTTTGAATGAACGCTGCTGGAAAACTAAAAAATTCTGTTTCAATCGATGTTTAATTCATCTAGGCAGAGTTACACATGAAGTTGATGTTCAAAACACTGTTCAGAATTGATATTTCAAAATTGATGAATCGATATTGCAGACCATCAAACCACTAAATTGTTGTTTCAATTATTTTAAAACTCTGTTTTAAAAAGCGTTGGTTCAAAGGCAGCATGCTGGAAGTGCAGAATGTTAGAAGTGCAGATTTCAAAAATCGATCTTTCAATTGCAGATTTCAGATTACAAATCGATTTTTCAATTGCATATTGCAAAATCGATCTTGAGCACTTTTACAGAACGTTGGTTCAAAGTGCTGGTTTCATCGCTGGCATTGCTGAATCAATATTTTAGAAAACACTGTTCTCTAAATCGATTTACAGAATCGATGTTTGAAGATGTTTTTCATGACAGAACTTTTAAAAAAATTAAAATATACAGCGCTGCATACAAACTCCTTATAATATAATTCAATCTGAAAAATAAACCCTGGAAAGAGCGCTCTCCTTTTTTTTTTGTTCACTCAAACAATTTAAAAAAATATCACACAGATTTGCAGTGGCTCCTTTTAAAACTGATTTTAGAATTTGCAGAGCTAAAATCAATAAAAAAATTTGCAAATTTCATACCAATATTTTGCTGTTCACTTCGACGGAGTTGAGTTTTCCACGACCTGATAGAGCTGGAATCTCCTCCTCAATGCATCACCGTGGCTCCGATACCACATGAAAGAGCAGAAGTGTCCTCAGACACACAATTTTATTGATCAAGCAAAAATATTACAGGGAAAAATATAGGAGTTTACACATGTAAACTCATTCTCACATTCTCTCATTACACACTCAAAGAAAATAGGAAAACTAACCTATTTATAAGCTCTATGGATCACTTGGAAATTAAACAAGTGTCCATTTACAATAAATGAGCTTTTAACAAAACTACTAACTTTACTCCTAATTTAGAGCCTAAGAAATGACTCTTTTCTAGAGTCTTAACTTTTATTAACAAATTTCTAATTCTAAATATCTCACAAATATATTAAATATTCTAGAATAATAATTATTAATTTAATATCTTAAATTAATAATTATTTTATTCAAATACTATAACCTATGATAAAATTATTTTTGGATCATCTAACAATGGCTAGCAGGGGTCCATATGGGTTACTAACGATGTGATTTCTTTCATACATTTTTTTTAATGTTATTTATCATGTCCTAAAGTTTCATAAAGTTCCGGGAAATGACCTGGGCTCTCGCGCTGAAAAAATGGCACAAATCTCAGAGTTATAGGCACAAAACTGACCAATTGAGGCCTTGGTCACATGCTTGTTGTGTTGTGCCTCTGGCTACAAACTCCCAACCGCTAACTTGCTTTGGCATGCCTGCGGCTATGGCCCAAAAGGGTAAAAAATTTAGTCTCCCTAAGGGAACAGGGGTATGGAAGGTTGGTTTACCAACTAGGGATGTTATTGATGCAGTGTAAGGTGTGTTTGTCATGTTTTTGTTGGTTCCACTTCCTCAAGGTCATATATGAATTTGAATCTTGTATTAGTAGCCTCTCGTCACATGTTTACCCCAGTTGGTTGGTTACTTGGGTAGATGTAGGAAGAGGGTGTTACAATAGGCAATGTGGGAGTGAATAGAGGGTCCCAGTCACATGCATGCCCATGTCATGGAAGAGACTCAGGATTTTCTTAGTGAAAAGGAAATTTGACTCAGGGATTGGGCACCTAAAGGGGTGGTGTAACACCCTCTTCCCACATCTACCCAAGTAACGTGCCAATTGTTCTAAACATGTGATGAGAGGCTACTAATATGATATTCAATCTCCTAAATGACCTTAAGGAAGTGAAACCAATGGAAACACAAGAAACACACCTTACACAAGATCATTGATACCTCCAAGAGGTAAAACACCCTCCAATCCCCTAAAAATTGCAGTGGGGTGAATTTTGACCCTATTGAGCCTTAGCCACAAGCATATAAGGGCAAGGGAGCAGCTATAGAACCTTATGTGCCTGCAACTCTGGGATTTGTGCCACATTTTGATCCCCTGAGCCCAAGTCACCTCCCATAACTTCCTGTAACGTTAGGAGAGGATAAATAAAATTAAAACAAATACATGCAAGAAATCACATCATCAAGAACTCATCGGACCCCACCCAACCATGATAGTAATTTAGTAAAAAATATCACAAACATTGCATCTCTAGCGGTAAACAACAAAATTAAACATGGTGGTCTAATACTTATCTAAGAATTTCCAAGAATAATTTCTCCCTTACATCATAAGATACAATTCAATATATTTTACCATACATACATTGTATATTCATTTACAAGAAAAAACATAGATAGAGTTTTTGAGAATTTATAGGGCTGGAGATTAATTCAAATTATCTTCTTGATAATTTCTTGTGAGCTTACTTGAGTTACTTATGTCTTCTCTTTGTTATCTGATTTATTCTTTCATCAAGTCAATTATCAAAATACACAAGGACACGAAATTAGGCTCCAAGAGCCAGGGAAAAATCTCTCCCTCTTGGAGAGGAAAACCCACAAATAATTCTTATTATAGATCTTCAAATGTAAATTACCATGAACACGACTCAAACCCTTGACCTAGAGATGTTTCCAAGACCTTGTCAACAATTCTTTGTATATTCACAACACTGATCCATCTCCACTGCAACAACTTCAACTGACCTGCACCAACATTATAGAACTCGATCTCTAATTTTACCTTCCTTGATTCTTCGTTTATCAAACCACTCCTTCTTCGTTGATTCTTCATTTATCAAACCACTCCTTCTTCCTTGATATTCACTTGATATATATTAATGTCTTTGGAGCACTGAAGATAGGAAGGTAAATCCTAGATTTACCTTCCTCTTATTCTCTCACTTTCTATATTCAATATGAAATACATTAAACTTCAAGCTATTAATACATATCACAGTATATGATATTAATATTGACTTAACTTCTGATAGACAAACTTTGTTGTAGCCTTGACTTTGCATATAGATATTACCACATTGTTATGTCAACACCTAAATCCACACTATTCTCCTGTTCTTGGACTTCTGCACTTAAACCCGGACTATAACGCAACTCCTTATATTAATTTTTATTTGCCGCTTCAGGATGCTTCAGAAGATAGATCCACATCCACTGCTTTAATACATATTTAATCCACATTTTTGTCACGTTTTTTTTATCACATATAAGTTCGTATATCCTTGCTTATCCGCACTGTTATTTCATATATATCCACAAGTTGTAATTCCTATAATCCTCATTTATATAACTTGTGAAATTTCTTCTATTTCTCTTCTTGAATCTGCAGAAGTTGTCCACAGATTAGTCCGCTATTTATATTCTTCCAATCACAGAGAAATGCACATGTTTCTAATTGTTGAGATCACCGAAAAATTCGTTATTATGTACATCCTCTTTTAAACTTACGTCTTCATTAGACGTTGTCTGAATTTCACATTTCGGCCTAGATCTGTACGATTTTATCTCTCACAAATGAATGCAAAACATGTGTATATATAAAGGAACAAATTCATGGAATTTAGGTTTTCCATTCTATGTTTTGTAGGCCGACTAGTCATGTTAATGAAAGTCGACATGAAACTTCTTAGATAGCTGATATTTCATTGTATATGAAGGCTGTCATAAGATTATTCTTTCATTGATATTATGACAACATCTTGGAGCACTAGATCCCTCATATATATATGACACTAAATTATATTTTTACCAAGAATACAAAACCTATATAGACATCAAGAAAAATTCTATTTAACCTATAAGAAAATCTTGCTCATGAAACCCATGAAGCAAGTACAAAATACATTTTATTATCTTTTGTCTTCTTCTTTACATAAAATACATAATTACATAGTCAATATGAAGACCGACCTAGTGACACTTTTCAACACTCCCTCTTAACTAGGGAGGTATTCATATAGGTACATGGTCACTTTCAAACTGAAGAATCTCATTAGAATAATAAGATTGGTAATCGTATCTGTATAGCATCATATCAACCAGAATTTTCCTAGTGCAAGGCCTTGAATAACAACCCAATATCTCAACAAGACAATGGGCTACAATGTTGGCGAGACACATGACTTATAGACACCATCGTCATTGTCTCTCCAAGGTAAATACTCCACTCGGGTGTTCCCATAGTATGACCTTCTTAGGATATTCTTCTCTTGGGTAGCTAACCCTCAAAGAATATCGGTCCCTGACTACTCCTATCTTGAATTCCCTAATACATTCTCAAAGAGTATCGAATACCAGATGATTACCCAATCCTCCATTCTGTCTTCCCAAGTGCAGACCAGAATGATGTGTCTACCTCTCCCTCTCAACTAGGGGGTCCTATTCCACAAGGGAATGTACTAATTCCTATACAAGGAATGTACCTAAGCTCATTCTTAGGAATTACCAAGTTTCTTCCAAGTAAGAAACTTATCATCAAGCTCCCTCTTAACTAGGGACCTCCAGCAGCAATGGTGAGACACCCAGCTGCTCATGAATAATTTGTGTCCTCGATGTCATGGATTTAAATATTGAGGAAACTCCAAATTTTAACTTCATAGGACACAAATCATCCATCACTTTCATCCTGAGTCATGTCAGCTATCAGAAAGTGATTCATTATACTTCCTTATCTGGTCCACTATTATGTCATGCTTCTTTCCTTCGAATCATCTCCAAGGATCATACATTCTTTCTCATGATTAGCAGCCCTACACGAATTCATCCATCTAAACATATACATATGAACTTTTAGAGAAAAAGTTACCTTAGTGATGATCTTTCACCATGACATCTTCTTGTAGGAATCATAATCCTTCATACAGATTGACACATCTCCTAATTATATGTTTTTTCAAGGGTCTTCTTATTTATCAGAGTTCTGTCAGAGTCTACATATCCTCTCAGGAGATCTCTTAGTCACGTCTTCTTGGCTTCCAGATGATAACTGCCTCTTCACATGGTTGCATTTCATGATCTCTTCCTTTCTGCACATTCTCTATTCCTAGGGACTTACAACCTTGCTAGTTTCTCATTCATATAAAACCACCTCATATTCCATGAGGATCTATTATGTTGATTTCATCTGTCCGTGCACTGAGAGAAACTCCTCCATAGATCATACTTCTAAATACAGAAGTTCATTACCTGCAACCATATGACATGAATTCATAGCATCCAATGTTAGCATATAAATATATAAATACCTCATACCCTTTTCCCTGGAGTCATCCTGTAGAAATTTCTCAAGAATGAAGAGCTTCAGTCTCTTGGCTTACTCCGTCAATATGTCATCACATCCCAGAAATTTGTTTCCATGATGACCCTTTCTCTTGATGACTACTTTCCATTAGTAATGTTATCAGAGAGGTTTTCTCGGAGCTGATTCACTAGGAGCTCCTACCATGCTTTCATCAGGATGCTACACTGCTTCTTATAATATAACCAATAGAAATCACTTAAAGGAGAAGATGATCTCAATCGTAGTAGAGATCCCTAGCTTCTTCTCTTTTATCAGGCTCTTTTCTCATTTTAGAGACATGGGCTTCTTTTCTATTTATTTTATCCTTTTTCAATTTAAGGACAATTTCTATTGTAATGCCCAAGTTCATCATATCCAAGGCATCATGCTTCATCCACATTTATTCTTTTGCTCCGAGGACCAAAAATTACCGAATCTTCCTTTCTTCCTAGACATGGCTGCAAAGGCTTGATTCCTTCACTTGATCCTACAACAACTTTGGCTCTCAATCTCATTTCCTCTATTTACATAGAGACCCTAAATCATGGAATAATGTGACTTATATCTTCCTATATAATCTTGAAGTGAAGTTTCCACATTCTCTTAGTAGAGCATTCAGTACCACTGTAGTCATCTCATAGTCAAACATTACTTCTCCTAATTCTTGCAGTTGATCAAAGAGATTGCTTCTCCTGTAGTACTCACAGATAATAGCTCCACCAATTTTCTCATATATTCCTTTTGATGATTTGATACATCGTATATGAAAGAGTCTTTTATGGATTCTGTAAGAATCCTTTGGGCTCTTATATCTCCCTTCATGTATTTAGCATGACTTCATTGTCTTTATCTTCCATGCAGGAAAGTTGGAAACCTTAACCATCTTGATGCTTTCTTTGCACATAATACATTTTGATAGATTTAGATAAAGCCATAGATACTTACTTGAGTAAGTGAATTTCTCCTTTAGTAGCTTCCTTGATGAAGAGGTTAGGAAAAACTTCAATCTAGATGATCTTAGGTCCTTGATGGTAAAGGATGTCTTCAAGAGATGATATCTTCTTCTGCCACTATCTTGAATGTAAATATTTGATGGCAACGATTACTTACTTGAATGAGTTGATATAGCTAGAGAGTCTTCCTTGCGAAGTGATTTGATTTTTCAACCCAAACTTTGATCTTTGCTTCCTGTAGTGTCTCTTTTTTCAAGCATCTCTTGCATTTAGCACCTTAGCTCCGATCCCATGTTGAGAATTTATAGGGCTGGAGATTAATTCAAATTCTCTTCTTGATAATTGCTTGTGACCTTAATTGAGTTACTTATGTCTTCTCTTTGTTATCTGATTTAGTCTTTCATCAAGTCACTTATCAAAATACAAAAGACATGAAATTAGGCTCCTAGAGCCAGGGAAAAACCTCTCCCTCTTGGAGAAGAAAACCTGCAAAGAATTATTCTTATAGATCTTCAAATGACAAGTAACATGACCAAGACTTAGACCCTTGACCTAGAGATGTTTCCAAGACCTTGTCATCACTTCTTTGTATATTCATAACACTAATCTATCTCCACTACACCAACTTGAACTGACCCGCACCAACATTAGAGAACTCGATATATAATTTTATCTACCTTGATTCTTCGTTTATCAAACCACTCCTTCCTTGATATTCACTTGAGATATATTACTGTATTTGGAGCACTTAAGATAGGAAGGTAAATCCTAGATTTACATTCCTCTTATTCTCTCACTTTCTATTTTCAATATGAAATACATTAAACTTCAATCTATTAATACATATCACAATATATGATATTATTGTTGAATTAACTTCTAATAGACAAACTTCACTGTAGCCTTGATTTTTCATATAGATATTACCACACTGTTATGTCAGCACTTCAATATGCACTATTCTCTTATTCTTGGACTTATGCACTTAAACCTAGACTATAATGCAACTCCTTATATTAATTTGTATCTGCTGCTTCAGGATGCTTCAGAAGAGAGATCCACATCCACTGCTTTAATACATATTTAATCCACATTTTTGTCACGCTTTTTTATCACATATAAGTTTGTATATCATTTCTTATCCACACTGTTATTTCAGATCTATCCGCAAGTTGTAATTCCTTTAATCCACATTTATATAACTTGTGAAATTCACTTATATTTCTCTTGTTGAATCTGTAGAAGTTTTCCATAGATTATTCCACTTTTTATACTATTCCAATCACAGATAAATCCATGTGTTTCTAATTCTTGAGATCACCGAAAACCTTGTTATTATATACATCCTCTTTCAAACTTACGTCTTCATTAGATGTTGTCTGAATTTCACATTTCGGCCTAGATATTTCTAAAGTTATCTATCACAAATGAATGCAAAACATGTGTATATATAAAGGAACAAATTCAAAAAATTTAGGTCAACCATTCTATGGTCTGTAGGCTGACTTGTCATGTTAATGGAAGCCGACATGACACTTCTTGGATAGTTGATCTTTCATTGTATATGAAGGTTGTCATAAGGTTATTCTTTCACTTATATTATGACAATTCCTTGGAGCACTAGATCCCTCATATATATATGACACTAAATTATACTTTTACCAAGAAGACAAAACCTATATAGACATCAATAAAAAGTCTATTTAACCTATAATAAAATATTGCTCATGAAACCCATGAATCAAGTACAAAATATATTTTATTATTTTTTCTTCTTCTTTACACAAAATACATAATTACATAGTCAATATGAAGACCGACCTAGTTACATTTTTCAACAAGAGACATATATCATCAGTGATGAAATACAAGCTTATAACCAACATAATAGCAACATAAATACCATGGATATAAGATCAATGAAATCCAAAAAATTACTAGTGCATTTTCATACCAAATACAAAAGGAATGAGATCTTCATTTCTGAATGTAAAACCCAACCAAAGATGGTAATTCCACATTCCACCCGACCAGAGATTGGTTGAGACAAATCTCAATTCATCCAATCACCCCTGTGCCATATTCCAGACATGAATGTGGGATCTCATCAAACACATCAATCACAATCAATCCAGGTATTCATGAGGCCAAACCACCTCAACCCTCAACTAGTGACTCCAACTCACGGTCAGATATCACAACCATCACATATTTGTCTCTATCCAAGTTGTCAAGGGATCCAGAGTGTTTATTCCAACCACGCCTTCCAGGAAATAATAACTCAACCCATAGCTAAAGGAGTCATGAGAACCAACCAGAAAAAATCAATGGAAATAAACCCACAACACCATGGCTATCCATGAAATGGTAAGGCTAGGAAAATCCACATGCATACACCATGCGTGCCAAAGTAGTGAGGAAAACATACATGTAGCTTGGCACCTTCACTCAGAACCTGTTGTAGATGCTAGTCCTGATGTGATATTATGCTTTCCTACTCTTCCTTTTCCTTCTTGCTCCAAATCACCAAGTATTTGACACTTTCCAAGAGTCATCCAAGAATACTCTAAGTGTCAAAGAGTATGACAGAGAGAGAGATAGAGAGGGAGAGAGTAACGAGAGATCCAAAACTACACTGAAAAAAATCTTACCAACTGCTCCTCAAAAGCATTTTTATTAATTAGGCCTCTATTTTCTTCATTTTCCATTATTTTCCTTCATTTTCCTCCTCACATGAAACCTATGACCTTTCATATTCCTTTTCTCCTATTTTCCATTATTTTCATAAATAAAATTCAAATTAATTCCTCATGCCTTTCCAATGTCTTTGTCATTTCCTTTGCCAATTTTCTTTAGCCATAATAACCAAAAATAAACACCAAATAGGATGTTATGCCCACCATTCAACTTGGAATATGTGTCCCATCGACTGTGGTTATTATTTTAACTTTATTACATGGATTTTTCACCAGGGTTGTTAAAAAACCCTCCCCCTTGGTGGAACACCTTCCTCAGTGTTCAATGACACCTAGAAACTAGAAAAACATTGAAAAAAAACATACTACCTATGCAACTTTATAACATATCTCGTTGTAGTATTTACAATGATCATCTACTAAAACATGACAATCAAATTGTTTACTGGAGCTTTACAACATAACTCATTGCAACATTTACAATAACAACCACATATACTCATACACATTTTCTTCAGCCAACGAATAACCATAATATCTATGGATATTTATAAACCAGATTGATATAGTATTTACAATAATATACACATATGCATATTTTATCAACCAAAAAATAAAGGATATGATGCCCATATCAGCAACAAAGGAATCCAAAAGCTCACACCTCGACCCTAAAATTAATACCAGGATCCACCTCCTTCCAAAGAAGTTCAAAATCCACTGCCAAATTCAAAGTTGCATCCAATGTCTAAAGCTACAATCCTACGCTACTTGTCTTCTTAGTGAACAATTACTGACTCATTGTTCAGGAGCACACTCCCAATGTGCATCTGATTCCATCTAGAAATGCTAATGACCAAAACAAATCCATCCTTAGAATTATCTTCTCTTCTATATTGTCCCTTGGTAAGTTTGGTCACCCCCTTCCATGCAGTAACTCACCTTCTAAGATCCATTTCTGCCCCAATCTCGGGCAATCCATCCCTTGGCAAGGATTCCTCACATTGGAAGGTCAAACAATCAAGGAAAATACTTGCCTCAAAACCATCATATCGGTCATAGCATGCTCATGGAAATCAATGGAAACTAATTAGTACCAGTCCCACAATTGCCCTACTCCTGAAGTTCTTTACCAACATATTTTTTCCCACTTCAATTCCTTTTTGCTATCGCTACTAGTTCTTGCAATCAAGTCCAACCGCCCAAATCAGGAATTAAATTATTTCTTGTACCAAGAACATAGTTTCCATTAGATTCAAAATAAATTGAAATAAATTCACATCATACATCATTGGTAGCTTCATCAGTAAGGTGCACTTGTACTTTTGTTTACTTCCTGTCACACAAGTCAAACTAGTTGTTTGATAAAATAATCATGTATAAACATATCGCATCAAGTAAGTTCAAAACATAACCATAATAGATAAAAATCATGAATCACATACAATAATCATAAACCATAATCATAAATCACATGTAACCATCATACTCATAATCGCAGAACACATGCATAATAAAATGAAATAAAATATTGATACTTGTCCTTCATCGATCCTTCTTCCTTTTTTCTTTCTTTACATTCACCGTATCAGTTGCCACACCCAACAAGAACTTAGTGCCTTCTCTTCAATCACATACACATACACGCAATGTACCTCAAAACACGTATACACACATATGACAGACAACACCATACAATACATACACCCACACTGGCATACGATACATACACCTATAGCTAGTGTACTATACAACACAGTACATATGCCTACACAAGCATGCAACACATACACTTACACCCGGTGTAAAATACAACAAAATACATATACATATACATAAATGTACACATAGGACAACAAAATAAATACACATGTCATGATACCACAACTACACTATGAAAATACATAGTATTGCATGCCCTCAACACAACATCTATGACATGCACACAATACCACATGTATACTAGTACCATATGCACAACATGTACATAGCACCACCTTTACACAACACAACCTGCACAATGTGTGCACCGCATCACATGTACACAACACCATCTACATAATGTGTACACAATGCCAAATGTAAACTGCACCACATGTACAATGTGTGCACAATACTACATGTACATAGTACCACATACATGACATGTACTTGACACCACATGTACACATCGCTACATGCACGACATGTACATGACACCACCTGCACATAGCACCACGTGTCCAACATGTACACAACACCACATGCATACAACACCATATGTATAATCATGCACACAACACAAAATGTACCTAGCACGATATGTACATTACACACACAATACCATATCTACATAGCATTTCATATTCAACATCCACATAGCACCATATGTAGACAACACCGCATATGCAACATGCACAAATCACCATATGCACACAACACCGCACATCCAACATGTACACAGTACGATATGTACGCAGCATTGCATATATCACATGCACATAACTCCAACTATACCTAGCACTGCATATGAAATATATATACAACACCATAGGTACAGTCACTGAATATAAAACATGCACAACATATAACAATAGTAGTAAAGCCCATCAATAGACCACACACTGAACCCACAAAGAAACCTTGCTTCTAGTGTCTTTCCACTATCCATGCTTATTCTAGCATGCGCAGGTACCCCTTAGCATTACTTGTCCATAACATAAACATAGGCATAGTGAAAGAATATAACATTAAATCATATCCACGTGATACTGACCTCATAGATATTTCAATGCTACTTTGCCACTTGATTACTCATAGACAGGAACCTCGTCATGCCATTCACCTGCATAAGCAGTCATTCCTCCACAAGAATGATACTTGAAAACCCTGTCATACAGTGACACACACACAAACAGAGAGAGAGAGAGATATATATATATATATATATACATCAACATAAAATAACAATGATCCCTGATCACCCTGTCACATAAAAATGTACATACATACAATATTCATATAAACATTAGCATAAAGCAATCATGATCACAACATAATTACCAAATACCATAAGGTCTGGGTTGAGAGAATTTCCTTTATTCGTGCACACCATGCATAACATTGAGAACAATGTTTCCCAACATAGCCAAGGCATCTAACACCTATGATCCATTAAATTTACCTTTAGTGTTACCCTCCTCATGACTATTCTATAATCCTCCATTTACCTCAATGGACCCAACCAATCCAATTAATCATCGTATTCTTACCCTTCCGTTGTGCTTACTCATGCACTAAGTTTAATCTAGTTCCTACATTACCTGCTAGGTTTAATTAAGCTCTTCCTGAGCTCCATTAAATTTTCTCTTTTTGAACCAATTCCAAAGACTCAAAACACAAAATACAAGGAGAAGAAAAAGAAACAAACAATAAGAAAACTAAAAAAACAATAACAAATAAGACACCAAAAACAAAGTGGTATGGCCATACATGAGACACAATCAAACAACAAATTAATTGCAACCAAATCAAAAAATTTAAAAAGCACAAGGCTTTACAACAAAAACCAACTCAATTCCCCATGGGTTCCCAAAGCTTCCAAGGGAAATCTCAATCCAAGCCTTTTCAAAGATTTCAAGGAATTATATTTTTCCATGCAATCTCGTGCATCATACTGCCATAAACACATAATTGTCAGCACATAACAAATATAACAATATACCACTTATCTTACATTGTTGTGCAAAACATGTTTCATTGCAACTGAACACACATGTTAGCCACATGTTCCAAAGATCAATATAACATATCTATCAATTTGAAACCAACCTTTACCAATTCTAACAACCATGTCGTAATCAACAATCAACTCAGATTCATTAGTCACACTACATAATGCTATAACTATTACCTACTTGTACTTAAGCACATATATACTATCACAACACATGTGTGTCAGTAAAATAATATTAAAGAAAAATCATTAATTTATGCAATATTATTGACACATGCTCATATCATGCAATTAATCAAACACTTAAAAAAACTATAAACGTACCATGTTAAATAAATAAACTAGATGATGTAACAGAAACCAAATCAGTCAAACACCAAATAGATGACATAATCAAACATTCAAGCACCAATTATACGACATAAGAAAAATCATACCTTAATGTACCTTAAGGGGAGGATATCTTGTCTAAAAATTAAATCTAGATTAGCACGACACAACTTCACAACATATCAACTCAATCATAAGTAAGGTCATGATATACATAGCATTAACTAGCTAAAAATTTTGCATCCTAAACTCATAAACAATTGTCTTCGTGCATGACAATCATGTAGGCATAGTTAGTCATAACATATTAAATCATACCTGAATGTCATAACCCTAACCATTTGCATAGGCCAATCCAATTTAGCATGATACATATAACATCAAGATATTAATGCAATAACCCTAATCATAAATTTAACTTACCACACTCATCAATAACATATAACCTAATCATCAATTAATACTATGCCTAACTAACCAACACATGTACATATGATCACACTAAATAACTAACATATATCATGTATCTAACCATAAAATCAATAGAATGAAAGGCATACACATAACCATAATGCACATGACTACATTGATCAACTAGCATCTATCACATATGTAACCATAATAATAGAATGAGAAACATATAAGTAACCTTAATCCTTACAATAACCATAAGTCACATACCTGTACGTGAAGAATGAAAACTTGTATGACGATATTCTCTTACCTCAAGGTACATTGTTGCAACTCACTTTAATGATCTACATCTCTTGCTCTATCTTAGAAAACACATTACCAACATAACATATCAATATCATCATGATGACCTAATTTCATACGATGACCTAATTTCATACAATGACCTTATTCATATAAACCTTTACCAAACCAATGCAAACTTGACCACATGCACCCACTTGACATGTATAACCAATCATGAACGACCAATGCATGTTCAACATATGACTTCACACAAACAAGCAAACATGGACAAAAAACAAGCATGACCAATCTGTGAAGTAGCATAAACAAGAAATGCATGCACAACATGTAGCAACAATAACAATACATAAGCAATAAACACACATAACCAGTCTTACACTCATGACAACAATTTGACAGCAACACCATCAACACTTCCATGACGACACCACCATGGACAACACAACACGGATGCAACAAGAACGTATAGACAAAAATCATACTACATGTGCATGAAACCAACATAAATGCATGATCAACACAACACCCATCTAGTCTCATAGTTGAACTTGGATTTGATACATGTATAAATTATACAAACATATGTATATCAATAGATTCGATCTGATCAAGAAAAGTACTAAAGCTAGATACTGAATCCTTCTACAAATCAATTGCGGAAAATAAACACGATCGCCAATCACAATAAGTGCAAAAAGAAAAAAATCAAACCACAACACAAATATTTTCCTGGGGAAAGCTTGTTGCTCAAAACCCCTCTATATTCTATTGTATATTCACCATGGAATCATGAAACAATTACAATGCACCCTTCTCACAAGAGTCTCCTGCACTCTCACAACTCTCACACTGACCCAGACAAAAGCGACCAACACTTGGCCAATTCTCAGCCTCTAATAATCTTTCCTTGCTTGCGCAATTCATGTGAAATGCGATCCCTATTCTTTAGGAATTTCAGCCTTCCAAAACTATGCAAGGATCATGGGCAATCCAACGGATGTCTACTTGCATGAAGGCAACCTAATAATGATATAACCGATAGTTAACATCCCTTTAACCTTTTTCTCAACTGGGTCTCCACTGGAACTGACATGCATGCAACTATTAATAGTAATCATCATTTTCATGGAAGATCATTGATTATGGATTAAATATGATTTAATTCACTTGATATCTCACTAGTGCAACAAACAATTATAACTAGTTCAACTAAATTTAATTCACATAACTGAGTTAACTGATTACTCATGCATTAAACTAATGCACCAACTACAATTCGAACTCCATAACTAATAGAATCACTCTGCATGACTCACCAACCACCCTCAACTTGAAAATCATGAGCTAATTGTGTTTATCATACTTAGTTAACTATTACAAGTGATTATGAGATAAAATTACATTTTATTGTCCAATTTAATTAAGGGAAAATTAAATTAGACACTACACCAATTTATTAAATTAAATTTTCTTTCACACTAATGTATCTCTAGGACCTGTAGTCCACAATAGTGTGTGTGCTGCAATTTCTTGTTGACATTCAAAACTCCCTCTCAACAAGAAAGGGATTATCTACCACCCCGATCTTGCCTCTATGGTATTCGAATTTTCTCCTGGTGAGCGCCTTCGTCAAAATATCTGCATCCTGATCTTCCGTGGGAATGTACTGAAGTAACATAATGTGCCTCTAAACACAATCTCTAAGATGGTGTTACCAGATGTCTATGTGCTTGGACCTATCATGGAATACCAGATTAACCAAGAGTTTAATACAAATCTCGTTATCACAGTGTATCATCGTTGGATCCATCTGAGAACCAAATAAACCAACCAAGATCTTTCTCATCTAGATGGCCTCACATGCAACCTGACTTGCTGCCATGTACTCTACCTCGGCTGAACTGAGTGCCACGGATCGATGCTTCCTATTGTACTAAGAAATTGTTGTCGATCCTATTCTGAAGATCCCTCCTGATGTGCTCTTTATGTATGATGGAATTCCTATCTAATATGCATCCGTGAAGTCTTGAAGCTTCACTCCCTCTGTAAATTTCTACCATAATCTATACTCTATAGTCCCCCTGAGATATCTCAAGACATTCTTCCCTGCCTTCCAAAAGAGCTTGGTCGACTTAACCATAGCTTGACTCAGCTAGTTAACTGCATAGCAAATGTCTAGTCTGGTGTTCACCAAGTACATCAGTGAACCCACTAGCTGCTTGTAGACAGTAGCGTCCACCACATCTCCTGAAGTAGCATCCTCTTTCCTCCAATTTCCTAGAAGAGGAGTATCTATGGGTTTACAACTGTCCATGTTAAACTCACCCAGAATATCTTTGGCATACTTGCCTTGAGAAATAAATAGTTCACCTTCCCTCTGCCATATTTCCAAACCAACGAAATAGTGAAGGAATCCTATGTCTTTCATTTCTAAATCCCTTGCAATAAGTTATCAGCTACTCATCACCTGTCAAAATTAGATCATCAACATAAAGTACTATAATCAAGAGCTTACCATCAACCACAATCTGATACAAGTTTGCATCCACTTCACTTTTGGTGAAGCCCAACTCAGGGAAATAGCTGTCAATTTGAGTGTATCAAGCATGAGGTGCTTGCTTCATCCCATACAATGCTCTCTTGAGTTGGCACATATGGGACTCACTGTCAAAGATCTCAAAACCTTCTAGCTACTCTATGTACACTTCTTCCTCAATAACTCCATTGAGAAACACAGTTTTCACATCCATATGATGAATGTACCACCCCATCTGGGTTGAGAGTGAAAGGATATATCTAATGGAAGAGTATCTCGCAACAAGTGTAAAAGAATCCTCATATTCAATCCCCTCAACTTTTGAGAATCCCCGGGCCACAAATCTAGCCTTGTACTTGACCACACTCCCATCTGCTGCATGCTTCACCTTATAGATCCAACCACTAATTTTTTGACCAGTATTGGGACAACTTCCCATGCACTTTTCTTGATGATGGAGTCATACTCCTCAACCATAGCGTCACCCCAAATTGGTTGTTGCACTACTTCCTCAAGGGAGGATGGTTCTATCACAATACACTTGCTCATAAGAGCCATGTATCCAGTAAAACTATTTGGAGATTGTATCTGTCTGCGCAGTGAAGTAACTACAAGGAAAAGACCCTCTAGTTGATTTTTTTAAGGAACCCCTCATAAAAATACCCCAGAAATCTGTTTCTAGCGGAGGTTCCTAGAGGAGGTTGGCGGGCATAGATTTTGCGGATGTATTTCGTCCAGTGCTCCTATCACCATACAGCGCACCAGTGCGTTCAACACGAGAAAGCACCAATGCAGTTAAAACAATGGCACACCGGAAATGGTGCGCTCCATACACACCCGCCCAGTGCATTGTATTTTTGTAGTGCATTAGTACTTTACATAAGATCTGCACTGGTGCCTCATAAAAAGCGCGCGAAAACCGAAATCGCCCGGGTCGCCCTGAAATCTCCGCGCACCAACATAGGGTTAAATAAACAAAAAATTATAGAAAAAAAACTTCAAAAAACATAGGCACGCTAGACACCATGCGCTCCTACCACACCCGCCCGATGCATCATATTCCTATAAAGCACCGGTTCCTCACAGCTCTTTCGCACTGGTGCTTCAGAAAACGTGCATGAAAACCAAAACCACTCAGTGTAAAATAAATCAAATGCACTGGGGCCCCCATAAACCCCGCGCACTGGTAGAGGGTTAAATAAAAAAAAATTATGGCCAAAAAACCGCACAAAACATTAGCACATCGGAAACCGTGTGCTCCGTACACACCCACCCGGTGCCTTATCTTAAGCACCCGCACCGGTGCGTGTCAAATCGTCAGCACCAATGCAACATGAAAAGCATGCAAAAAACAAAATTTCCCAGGGTGCAATGATAGAAACGAACTTGGGAACCTATAAACTCCATGCACCAGAACAGGGTTAAATAAAAAAAACATTACAGCCAAAAAACCGCACAAAACATTGGCTCACCGGAAACCATGCCCAGTGTGTCATATTACTGTAGAGTACTGGTGTGTTACAAATACGTTGCACTGGTGCCTCATAAAAGCCCGCAAAAATAGAAACTGCCTGGGGCTGCATAGTGCAAACGCATCAGTACGCCAATAAAAACACCGCGCACTAGATCAGGGTTAAATAAAAAAAATTACAGACAAAAAGCCACATTTTTCACCTTTGTCAGTGCTACAGAGCTCTCAAGCACCAGTGCAAATTATCCTTTCTTGAGCCGCCCTGACATCCATGCTCCCATTGCACTCATTGCATGCACTGCTGCTGTGCATTGCCACCAATCTCCAGCTTGAATTTTGTAAAATGGTGGACACATTTTCTTTTATAAATTCTACAGCCAATATGACTCCTCAACGGATAAATGTACAACTATTTTTCTTGTTTTTCCATAATTAAGCCTTTTAGCGGATTAGAATTTCAAAAAACCTTAAAATTAACCATTAAAAAATAAAAATAAAAATTTTTCACGTCGTGCACTTGAGCCGTTCGGCTCGCATCGGTTTGCGGTGCTGCCTGTAAATTTACAGGTCGCATCGCCACCGGTGCTAACGGTATCTGCATCGGTTTTGGGGTGGTATCGATAGGTGCACCGTGTTATTCTAAAAAAATTTAAAAAGTGCGGTGCGGTCATTTACCAGGCCGCACCGTTGAGAATTTGGTATCAAAACAACATGGTGTGTTAACAGAATTATCTGCCCTGGGGCGCGTAATGTTGTCAGCGCACTGCATACCGCAATTTGACATTGTCAATGGTTCGGCCTGGTAAACCAGTGCTAAGGGTATCCGCACCGGTTCTGGGGTGGTACCAAAGGCGCACCATGTTATTTTAATTTTTTTTAAAAAGAGCAGTGCGGTTGGTTACCTAGCCACACTGTTGACCTATTTGAATAGTGGTGATGCGGTGCATTGACCAAAATAACCGCCCGGAGATGACTATTTTTGTCAACGCACGGCTTACCTTATTTTCCTGCATCAACGGTACGACCTTTTAAAATACCGCACCGACGACTATGTATGGTTGCAGGAGGGCGGTTCGTTGACTTAGCTATATGCCTCGGGGCATATAGTGTAGTCAGCACACCGTCCTCCTAACATAGCACGTAGTCAACGATGTGCTAAAAACATTTTCTGGAGCATCGCCCCTAGTGCGTTGAATATCAATAGGTGCACTGGCCCCGATGCTCTCTGTTGAAAGATGCACTGGGACCAGTGCGTGACTGTGTTTTTGGTGCACCAATTGTTGTTTTATTTATTTCTCAAAAAATATTTATATATGTATATTTCTAAATACATATGTCATTTAATAAAAAAAATTTGTTTAATATGTCAATCATTCAGAGACGTGAAAGGAGAGAAGAGGGGCAACAACAACAACAACAGGCAGAACAGTATAACATGGTTCGCTTGTGGCAAGAAAGAGAGAGGGAGAGAGATGCATACCCTCGCCCTATTACAGCAGTGATGGAGGGGCTCCTAAGGTAGGTAGGCCTCAAAAACAACAACAAGCTTTTCGGGCTGGTATCAACCAGTGGTACACGCCCACTGAGGAGGATATATACTTTATTACAGGGCTATCGAGGAGAGGGATGGATTTTCCCTCGTTCCCCGAGGTTCCAACTGGCTCTATAGCAGGGAGTCAGTTAGTTTACTCCCAGAGATACATAGGAGAAAATTTAGTATCTCCTGCAGATTTTCGGGTCATTGGAGGGCAGTTACGTATTGGTGCGTTTGGTCGTGAGGAGGTCCAATGTCTCTCACTTATCATTTCGACCGTTTCGCACAACACCAGTGACGGGAAACGCATTAGTTGCTCACTTTTATATTATGTTGATTCTTTAGTACAGCAGCCATGACTTGTCAGGTGGTCTGCCATTTTTTTGTGGCAGTTCTATACAACTTTAGATAGATGTTGTGCTCATGCACAAGGGAGGGTCAACTTCCATTTTGCTTCAAAGATTTTTTCATTTTTTTTGATATTTTTCCAAAGTAGAGGCTTAGTTTTCTTTGGAAACCTCGTAGGTCGATTACTGAGGCACGCATGCAAATGTAGGGGGAAATGATGCCAAAGAGGGAGGAGACTCTGTTTCCAGTGAGGATATTAGATGATGCACTGGATTTGCTAGCCAGTGTTGCTGTGCATCCCTTCATTATGGTCCCCTGTCTTTATGCAGGGTTGGATTGGCGAGGGTGTGCCAACATCCTATTCACAGCTGATGAGCCACCAGATGATAGAGGTAATATTACTGTTTTATTTAAATTTGTTCTAACATGTTCTTTAACTTATTTTTATTAAATTATGTTATGAAACTGTCTAATTATTGTTGTGTACTTGTATATATTTTGCAGAAATTGGCTCTTTTAATGGTGAGGATATTCTGCCACCACCAATTGATCCAGGTGTGGATCCTGATGATGATGAGGACATGCCAGATGCCGAGGATCATTAGGAGGCCAGTGTAGAGAGACTTGCTCCTGCTAGTGTGCTGGTGCACGATCGACTTAGTGATGCTATATACATGATGGAGTTGGGCGACCATCTCATTGCATTTATTGTTGAGGCAGGCATCAGGCCCAATCATTACAGAGACATAGAGGCCAATGATAGGCTATTACGGATGTGGAGAGGCATGTCGCATGACATGTACATCCTGATGCGGCATGTCGTAGGAGTTACGACAGCTTTTACATGACTACTGAGGACTGTTACACATTACGATCGAGATGCGGCACGTGATGGATATTTTGCGAGGCGCAACGTACCATCATCTCATGATCGTTCACCTCGCGCCACATGAGATGAGCATGAGCCTCCACTAGCATCGAGCAGGAGTCATCATGGAGATGAGGCTGGACCATCGGCCACGTCCAGTCAGCAGCCTGCAGCACCCATCATTACTGATATTGATGAACAGGCCTCCACTAGTACTTATATTGATCATGTTGTACTACCAGCAGCTAATCCATGACATTTATATTACAGTTGTATATTTTTAACATTATTCAGCTATATATATATATATATATATATATATATGGTCCATGTATTTTATGTTCATGTTGCAATTGTACTTAATTTACATGTTGGTGATCATCATGATGTGTATGTTGTTAGGTCATGTTAGATATGTTCATTTAATGTGTAGCTTGTAGATAGATGTATATGTGATAGCATCAGTTATTTGACATGAGATGTATATTTGATGTTTGTTTTGTGATGATGTTAATATATAAGGGTGAAATCCTGAAGTTGGGAAACACTTTTTGGCGGATGGCCAAAATTTGTGTGAAATTTTTAATTTCTCGTTCAAGAAAATAGTCAACTCAATTTCTCCTCCGAGATATTTTTAAAGTGTCGAGTGAGAGTTAGATTGAGCTTGATCGGAGTTAAAATACTCTTGGACGAGAGTTAAGTATGTTTTCGTCCGAGAGTTTTATTTACATAAACTCTCGAGTAAACTCTCGAATGAAAGTTCTAAAACTCTCGACCTAGAATTGTTTTAACTCTCGCTCGAGAGTTTTTTTCTTATTAAAAACACCCAAATCTTTTCACCCCCAAACTCAAGTACAGGTGCCAGGGTGCTAGTGTGTATCCATCCCTTCACTTATTTCTTCTCGTGCTTTTATTTATTTATATTAGAATATCACCATTTTCTAACTTATGGTTTAAACGAAAAAAACATGAAATATTTTCATTATATTTCTTTTTTAAGTCTATTAAAAATTTAAATTCAAAACATGACAACAACGATAACTTATACAAACCAACTAAATTATTAAATAAATATTAATCTTTAATATAAAAATTAAATTTATACAAACCAACTAAACTACTAAATAAATAATAAATTTTAATATTAAAATTAAACATATACAAACCAACTAAACTACTGAATAAATATTAATTTTTAATATTAAGATTATACAAACTAACTAAACTACTAAATAAATATTAATTTTTAATTTTATACAAACCAACTAAACTACTAAATAAATATTAAATTTTAATATTAAAATTAAACATATACAAACCAACTAAACTACTCAATAAATATTAAATTTTAGTATTAAAATTATACATATACAAACCAACTAAACTACTAAATAAATATTAATTTTTAATATTAAAATTAAGTTTATACAAAGGAACTAAACTACTAAATAGATATTAATTTTAATATTAAAATGAAACCTATACAAACCAACTAAACTACTAAATAAATATTAATTTTTAATATTAAAATTAAACAATAAAAAAATATTATTATCAACCACATGTATGTCTACATCACATGTACATGTCATATTAAATGTCTTTGCACACATCAAATTATAATATTAAAACAAAAAGTACTAAATAAATATTAGTTTTATACCACTGAACTAAATTAAATAAATATCACGGTATTTGGTTCATATAAGCAACCGGTACTTGGTGCATATAAGGGTTCCTGATAAGGCTATTGTTAATATTTAAATGTCGAAAAATAATAGTAAAATAAATACCTACCTCTCTGCCTATTACTCACTTGTCACGTGAATAGTATGAACGAACATATATATAGAACTCTTGTACGAGAGTTTCTACCCAACGTAAACTCTCATTCGAGAGTCTCTGCTCAACGTAAACTCTCGGGCACAAACTCTCGGCCGAGAGTTTGCACAACTTTCGGACAAGAGTTTAGTTACATGGTTAAATTTAACCTGTGGTGGTTTAAACTCTCGGTCAAGAGTTTAAAAAATGTCTCGCCCAAAAAATTATCTCGACCGAGAGTTTCTGGTCAACGAAAAACCCAGAAAATTCTGCAGTTTTCAGGAACCTGCAGCTTTGGAGGGGTGGAACACCTACAAAAAAAAAATGTTATAGTTTGGACTAGGTACCATTAGATTCATCTCTGAATCTAGTTTCTTATGATGTAAGATTTGTGGATTTTCATTAAAAATTTCAATTTGTTATTAATTTTTTACTAAACTGTGTCACTGCGGAATTTCATTGTTCGGAAAATTGCACTGAATGAAAATTCAATAACTTTAAAATGACGATACCAAAAAATTCAGAAAAATCATGTTGCATTTCCTCTGCCTATCTACT
The DNA here is from genome assembly GCA_034641835.2 of Pinus albicaulis. Taxonomy (NCBI): domain Eukaryota; kingdom Viridiplantae; phylum Streptophyta; class Pinopsida; order Pinales; family Pinaceae; genus Pinus; species Pinus albicaulis. The sequence continues at coordinate 119,013,497 of CM076580.1, read as the reverse complement.
TCAAAAGGGTACTCTCATTTTTCTTATTGACGATCACATTGAAAGAGAATCTAGGGTTCATAAAATGTACTGAAACATGACCGTTTTTTGTCTTCGTCCATTTCAAAAAATAATAAAAAATAGTGATTTAACCTGAAAATTACCAAAAAATAGTCAGTGCACTAGTGCAATATATGCAAATTATGATTATATGGTTTATTTCCAAAAAATGAATAACCTTCCCTAAAAAAAGTTAGGGTTCAAAAAGTGACCATTTATGTTTACTTGAAAATTTCAAGTATATGCAGTTAGTAAACAACAAATTTACCCCTCTATATGTCAATATTTTTTTTTCAAAAAAATATGAGTATGGAGGTAAGACAATTATCTACAAATCTTTTTTTTATGTCAAAGCGTAATTTGCATTGAAAAAACATAGAAAATTACAATTTTCAACGTTAAAAAAGGGAAAAAAAGTGTTTCCAAACTTCACATTTTCACCCCTAAATAAATAATAAATTTTAATATTAAAATTAAACATATACAAACTAACTAAACTACTGAATAAATATTAATTTTTAATATTAAAATTATACAAACTAACTAAACTACTAAATAAATATTAATTTTTAATTTAGACAAACCAACTAAACTACTAAATAAATATTAAATTTTAATATTAAAATTAAACATATACAAACCAACTAAACTACTGAATAAATATTAATTTTTAGTATTAAAATTATACATATACAAATCAACTAAACTACTAAATAAATATTAATTTTTAATATTAAAATTAAGTTTATACAAAGGAACTAAACTACTAAATAGATATTAATTTTAATATTAAAATGAAACATATACAAACTAACTAAACTACTAAATAAATATTAATTTTTAATATTAAAATTAAACAATAAAAAAAATATTATTATCAACCACATGTATGTCTACATCACATGTACATGCCATATTAAATGTATTTGCACACATCAAATTATAATATTAAAACGAAAAGTACTAAATAAATATTAGTTTTATACCACCGAACTAAATTAAATAAATATTACAGTATTTGGTTCATATAAGCAACCAATACTTGGCACATATAAGGGTTCTTGATAACGCTATTGTTAATATTTAAATATCGAAAAATAATTGTAAAATAAATACCTACCTCTCTGCCTATTACTCACTTGTCATATGAATAGTATGAATGAACATATATATAGAACTCTTGCACGAGAGTTTCTGCCCAACGTAAACTCTCGTCCAAGAGTCTCTGCCCAATGTAAACTCTCGGGTGCAAACTCTCGACCAAGATTTTGTACAACTTTCGGACGAGAGTTTAGTCGCACGGTTAAATTTAACCTGTGGTGGTTTAAACTCTCGATCAAGAGTTTAAAAAATGTCTCGCCCGAGAAATTATCTCGACCAAGATTTTCTAGCCAACAAAAAACCCAGAAAATTCTGCAGTTTTCAAGAACCTGCAACTTTGGAAGGGTGGAACACCTACAAAAACAAAATGTTATATTGCGGACTAGGTACCATTAGATTCATCTTTGAATCTAATTTCTGATGATGTAAGATTTGTGGATTTTCATTAAAAATTTCAATTTGCTATTAATTTTTTAATAAATTGTGTCACTGTGGAATTTCATTGTTCGGAAAATTGCACTGAATGAAAATTCAATAACTTTAAAATGACGATACCAAAAAATTCAGAAAAATCATATTGCATTTCCTCTCCCTGTCTACTTCAAAAGGGTACTCTCATTTTTCTTATTGATGATCACATTGAAAATAAAATCTAGGGTTCACAAAATGTACTGAAACATCACCGTTTTTTTGTCTTTGTCCATTTCAAAAAATAATAAAAAATAGTGATTTAATCTGAAAATTACCGAAAAATAGTCAGTGCACTAGTGCAATATATGCAGATTATGATGATATGGTTTATTTCCAAAAAATGAATAACCTTCCCTAAAAAAAGTTAGGGTTCAAAAAGTGACTATTTATGTTTGCTTGAAAATTTCAAGTATATGCAGTTAGTAAACAACAAATTTATCCCTCTATATGTCAATATTTAAAAAAAAAACAAATATGAGTATGGAGGTAAGACAATTATCTACAAATCTTGATTTTATGTCAAAGCGTAATTTGCATTGAAAAGAAATAGAAAATTACAATTTTCAACGTCAAAAAATGGAAAAAAGTGTTTCCCAACTTCACATTTTCACCCATAATGTTAATTGTGTTTTGTTAGATGATCATGATCACGATGATGCAGTTAGGGATTTTGAATGTGTTTTTTATTCAAACATGATGCTTGTACAATGATTATCATGAACGTGATGTTTGTTTAATACTAAATGATCATGATATTGTAAAATTGTAATATTTGTAATTCTTATTGTATTTAAAATTCTAAAATTGTAAATGTAATGGTATATATGTAAATTTGTAAATTTGTAATTGTAATTGTAATTTTTTAATTTGTAAAATTGTAATTGTATATGTGTAAAATTCTAAAATTGTAATTGTAAATGTAATTGTACGTGAAATTGTAAAATTGTAATTGTAATTGTAATTCTAATTCTAATTGTATGTAAAATATTTGTAAAATTTTAATTGTATTAATGTGAAATGAATTTATTAAAATTTTTAAATTTTAAATAATTGTAAAATAATAAATCTAGAATAATATGATTTATTTTAACATAATAAAGTTTAGAAAATAATGCAAATAAATTCCTGTACTTTAGAATTATCATTATTTTATTATGATCTTAGATACAAAAAAATGAATTAATTTATATAGTACGCCATTGTTTTTGAGATCAACATAATTGCAAATTATCAAGTGAATTATTGATTTTAACATTAACACAATGCAAATTACCAATTAATTCAAAATACATATTATATTAATATTTCGAAAAAACCCATGTTAAAAAGAATAAATATTGATGACATAACACATGTGCCATATCACTCTCAGTTCTCATGATTACCCTCATGATCTTCTAGCTTGCATGGCATGATAACACTATTGTTCTCAAAAATATGTTTTGATCTAGGGTCATGTGTCAATAATAACCACCAATCCCTATCCAACACATCTGGGTAAAAAAAAACTTGGTTGCAGTGTTTAGGGAAAACATAGGGCTCCTTAGCTTCATCCCACATCTTTCTAGAGTTGATACATATCAGCCTACTATTGTGGCCTTCCTTTACATTATTCCGATCAAAGGTGTCCCACCACTTGAACCTAAAAATAACACATTGGAAAGAAGAAAAATCCACTTCAATGGTCTCTTGTATATTTATGACGTAACCTCATGTCCCTCATACTAGGTTTTATCACGGTGGCTAGATCGACTAGATTGATCGAACTCGACTTCCACTCCACAGTCTTGTGAGATGCTTCCAGCATCGGCATTTTCTGTGTGAAAATGTTTTCCATATGCCCACATAGGGAAAAAATGCACCTATTATAAAAAATTTTAAAAATTCATAATGTCATGTGTCTTATAAATAATAATCCAATAGTTAAAATATGAAATGTAGATGTCTTAATATAAGTTTCAAATTTACATATAAATTAAAAATATTATTACCAAGTTGTTGCACCCAATCCCTATGTTTAGCGCATCCACTTCAGCACGTAAGTAACGACTGATAGCACCGTATCTCTCTTTGACTTGGTCAACAACCCAAATGTTGGGGCATATTTTTGGCATATTTTCTTTTAAATGATCAGGATAAGGCACACTTCTACCATTCAACCGTCTGAATTCTTTCCTATCACTATCCCATTTCATCATGTTTTGTTCGTACAATGCAACCCATGGTTGTGTCACTTCAGAATTGTAAAGAATGAATTTATTGATTGCTTCAATTTCTGCATTCGTTGATGAAATAAAACCAACATTATATAGTACTTAGAGATCAAAATATACATTATATTGAAGTTCAACATGAATATTAATTACTTTTTGTAAATTTGAAAATTTTTAAGTCGCTTAATCTTTATCAAGAATTTTTTTCCACTCGTTTGGAGCAACTCTCCTTCTCTTTTGTCTTCATCCATTTCATCATCCAAAATCACCGCACCTGGTCTGTTTTTTATCTGCTTGATGTACTCACTGGCATAATAGAAAGACTCATATGATATGTACCCCTCTGTCATAGGCTCCTCAGTTTTTTCCCTTTGTCGAACAAAACCTTTCAATTTCTTCATGTACCTCTCTAAGAAGAACATCCAACGATAAGAAACAACCCCAACTAATTCAACCTCATCTACCAGGTGAATTAGAAAATGAACCTGTAAGTCCATGAAACTCGTCGGCAGCTCCTTCTCAAACATACAAACAATCTCAACTATCTATTGATGCCACCGTGGAATGCTAGCCACATGAATCTCCTTTGACGTGATCCAACGTACAAATGCAGATAATTTAGATATGACACATCCTAGGTCTTGAGGGAATTCATGTTTCACACACCGAGGCACGAACAAAGGATAATGACACTGCAAAGTTATAAACACATGCAATAATATACAAAATTAGTTATGTTTTATGATCCCCACATTGGATAAAATTTATTAATGTAACAAATAATAAAATCACACTTTTGACATTATACGTACTCTTAGATGATTCAAATGGTCATGCGATCTCAACCCTGAAAAATGGTCATCCACGGTGAAGCAGTGTTGTGGTGAAGACCCGTATGAAGTTGGCACCCTCACATCCATTATAACTTCCTTTGCCAAAGATATATCATCTTTTTTTTAAATCCACGGGACATCACCTTCTTTGAAAAACCATGAATTAGAGTGACCAGTGCTTGCCTCTGATCCTGTACTTTCTAATCGTCTTAGCTAATGTTTCTTTCTATTTTTTGAAGTAATAAGATATTTCCTAACAGCCAATGTGTCACTTTGTTTCGATGTTATGTGCCTCCATAAATAAGATGAAACATTTTTAAACATATGCATGGGATCTATTAAGTGGGCAACCTTAAGATGCTCCCAATATGGGGGGTCATCAAAAGATAGATTTCCTTTTCATACCAATGGGAAATTTCTCAACATAGGTGTTGAAGAAATCTGGATCATCGAACATAGGCTCCCCATTTGAATCGAACATTTATATGAACTCCTTCTCCTTCTCTCTCTCATATGCTCTAAGCCATTCAACTGGTGTCATTATTTTAGGCCTTTGGGTTCTCTCTCGTTTACCATTGAAAGCGGATGCTGGTCTTCTGTAAGGGTGTTCTTATGGTAGGAATACCCTGGAGAAATCATACACTGGATTTCATAGGTCCTTGGACCATCTAGCTTTCAGAGAAGGTCCACAACATTTACATCTAAAATACCCTTCTGTTACAAGACCTGCGAGATTATATTTGTATACATTAATTAATATGCATGGCACATTAAAGAATACCATGAAGATCAGAACAAATATTACAACAAATTAAATAAATAATATGTGAAATAATATTGTTACACATATAAACAAATCAATAAATTAAACATGTAATTTACCAGAGCAAGCTCCTAAGCCTGGATAATCATGTGTCGTGTAATCCCATATGTCATACAACGTAAAAATCCTCTCTACTGCGATGGGTCTTGATACATCATATACATTTATCCCATCCTATAATTCCTTCAATTCATCTAACAATGGTTGTAAGTAGACTTGCATATTCTACACTTGTCTTCTACCAGGGACTATGAGAGCCAACATAATATGTTCATTCTTCACGGACAACCATGGGGGATATTGTTATTGATCACTACTACAGGCCAAATAGAATATTTGGTGTTCTGTAGGGAATATGGGTTAACGCCATCCATGGCTATGCTGAGTCATAGACTTCATACTTCATCCTTGATTTTTTCGGGCCATGTAACCTCTATATGCTTCATGGCTATTGAATCAGTTGGGATTCGCATAACTCCCAACTCACTTCTGTGTGAGGCATTCCATCCCTGCAACATAGCTAATTCTTTGCAATGAAAGAGCCTTTGAATCCTTGGAATTATAGGCATGTGCCTCAATATCTTAAAAGGAGAACAAGTATGTGATTTACCCTTCTTTTTTTATTTATCATACTTGTCATGCCCACATTTTAGACACATCTCTTTGTCTACACATTCTCCTCTATATAGAATACAATCATTTGGACATGCATGATATGATATGTACTCAACACCTAACATTTTCAACAATTTCTTTGCCTCTTCGCAGCTACCAGGCAAGACATTATCACTCGGAAGAACCTTCTCTTTGAATAACCTATAGTTGGTGATCATGGAAAAATATATTAATAAATGTACATTAATGTCGATATAATTATTAATGTTCATAAAATTTACCATTTGTAATGTTCATTGTAGTGTACTGATTATATTTCAAATTTATATAAGGGAGTAATTTATGGTAACTTACCTCAAACGTTCCGAGAAACATGCATTCGACAAGGCAAATTTTGCTTTCAAGTTGTATAGTAACATCATTGTCCCCAAATGGATAGACTTTGACTGACCACCAGGTCCAAAGAGAGAGGTGGTGGAAGCAAATTTAAGGCTTTCGAAAAAGGTGTCAGCAATATGAGCATCATCCCCTAGCTGATCATCATTTTGGAATGCATATAATGACATTGTCTCCATGGCAGTCGTATCCCTTAAGTGATCATCCATACCAAAATCCATTTGATTGCCTCCATTGCCAGCTTGTGAAGAACTACTATTGCTGTAGTCATTCCTAATTGGTGAATCTAGACGTAGCGCGAATTGAATCGGTGGTTGATTCAACCATTCTTGGTATCGTTCCTCTCCGATTTTTTCTCTTAATTCAGTCTTCTCTCGATTTGACATTTTCATGGGGTGCAAAGGAATATGGTAGGTAGGTCGTTCATCATCACTAGAATCCTAATAATTAAAAAAAAAAAAAATTAACATGATTAGTACAAAATATATGATATCAATTAGTAACCACATTGACAATATTGCATGATCTTAAATTGGTTTGACGTTGAAATAATTACATATTAGTCAATATATATACCAAAAAATTATAATTATAATTACCATCATTGTCCAAGGATTGGGGATAGAAGATGCAATATTGTTACAATTGGAATGGTGAAGCAGCTGCCCATTTTCATCTACCAAATGCGCATTGCGGTATGCAGCTCCTGATAAGAACTTCTGACGTTTTAGAGCAATTTTAATATTTTGTGCATCTGAACTCTATGCTGAATCTGCATGAACCTGCAAATTTGTATACAATATAAATTTAATTAAGTTGTGCATGATTGACTGCATGGATAAAAAACATAAATTCAATTAGATAGTGAAAAAATAAAACAAATTTGAAGTAAATATTACGTCTCCAAATGGATAGGGAGAACTGCGCAATGGAATTTGAGAAATATTATGGAACGAGCTAGATTTTGAGGAATTGTCTATTCCATATAATATATGATATTTTCTCCCTGCATTTGAGCAAAACAACAATAAATTTTGGTGCACAAACCTAAATGTAATTTTGGTGCGTAATGTACGGATAACCACACTGGTGTGTTTTTCGTATTGCGCACCGGTGCCATTTTATAACCTAACGCACCGGTCTGGTGCAATTAAAGAACGCACCGGTAAACAAATAAACACAAATAAAAAAAGTGCAACCCTATTTTCTTTAAGTGAAAAAAAAACGGTAAATTGAAAAATGGGCAGAAAAATATTTTCAAAAATCTATTTTCATAAAACATGTTTTTAAATACTAAGCACTTTTCATTATTTCACTATTTTTGCAAAACATTTCAGCTAGAGATTTGCAGGATACATACCTGGAGCAAACAGAGCACGAGAGCACTATAGAGCAGGGAAATACATTCGAACAGAAGTATTCAGACAATCAAAATTCCAAACCTCTGGTGATTCAAACCTTGTACCATAGAATTTCAAACGATGTGAGTAAATTTTGTTGTTTTCTTGTACTTTTTTCTGTAGTTTTTTTTATGCAGCAAAAGAAAAAATCAAATTCTATTGTTTTGTTTTTACTTTTTATGTAGTTTTTCTTATGAAGTAAAATAAAAAAATCAAAGTTTATTTATTTTTTAACTTTTTCTACAGTTTTTTTTACCTTTTCTACGGTTTCAGAAACAAAAAAAAAAACACAAATTTTTTTTTTTTTAAAAATCCATTTTTAGAAACAAAAACCCTAGATTCTTTTTGTTTCTGCCATTTCTTCTCCCTCTTTTTGTAATTTCAGAATTAACTCTTTTCAATTTATATTTATAGGGTTTTTATATTCATAAGACATCCAACCCACAGGACGACATGCATAGTCAAATCCTAATCCATGTTGTCCCTTGCGTCAATCTAAAAAAAAAAACATTTTCTTTTGGTCGGTGCGCCCTGTGTAACATAGTGAACCGGTGCGCTCTGTTATACCAGCGCACCGCGAAAGTATAGTGATAAAAAATAAAAAATAAAAGCAAAATATGTTTTATCAATGTGCCATATGTAACATATGGCACCGGTGCACTATTTCATTATGGTGCACCGCCAACGTGCTGTTTTGCCAAAAAAAACATTTTAGAAACAAACCCTACATTCTTTTTGCTTCTGCCCTTTCTTCTCCCTCTTTCTGTGATTTCAGAATTAGGGCTTTTCAATTTATATTTATAGGGTTTGTATTGCTAAATATAAGCCTAAGACATCCAACCCATGGGACGACCTGCAAGTCGGATCCCAAACCATGTTGGCCCTTGCGTAAATTTTAAAAAAAAAAAACAATTGTTTTTCAGTCCGCCCTGTGTACCTGAGTGCACCAGTGCGCTCTATTGTCCCAGTGCACCACGCAAGTATTGTGATAAAAAATTAGAAAAAAAAAAAATTCTCAGTGCGCCATTTGTAAAATATGCAGCCAGTGTGCTATTTCATTATGGTGCACCGTGAACATTCTGTTTCAAAAAAAACAAAAAATAAAAACTTTCAAAAAATACAAACCTTACATTATTTTTGTTTCTATCCTTCGTTGTAGCTGCTACAACACCACCCAAAATTTTGGGTATATTTAAAATTTCGGGTTCCCCCTCTGCTCGCTTAGGCGTTAAAGTTCTTCCACCCGACCCACAAATCAACTTCATCCTAGCAACCTATCCCCAACCCCTCGTGAGTTGTCTTGCCATCATGATCAAATGTCGCTGTTGCAATCACGCCATATGTGGGAAGGATCATCCATCGTACACCCGAACAATCTTGTCGCAGTCGCGCCATGTGTAATGAGATTGCCATGCATACGTTTGAATGGAAACCTTTTGTGTGTTGATGAATAAAAGCCTTCTCACTGTAGGTTATTAAGCTTTTGTTTGAATACTTCTCTCAGGCTTGTTGGTTTCATATGTTTTATCTGTCGTCACCATTATCAAGAATAATTATGATGTCGTTATGTTCCGCACAGGTGACAAACTCCTCAGTCGTATCAGGACATAAAGGGTAATAAAATTGGGCTCAAAGACGAGGCCAAAGTGGCGGAACAGGGGAGGATCAGGAGCAAGTGATCAGTACTGTTAAAAGGAGGATGGTGTGATGCACATTGATCAGAAAAGAACCTTTACGTCACTGATGCAAAGGCCTCCTTCACTAGTGCACACCAGATGCTTAAAGCGCTTCGTTTGGGAATGTCTAGATCCTACCACATATCATCTGAATATCGAGGGGTGCATGCAAAGGAACATATTTCTCCACTTCGATGAATCTAGCTTGAAGTATTTCCCGGTGAACAAAGCGAACTCAGAAGATTTCTCTAGACAATGACAATCTCATTCGAGGCATTCTCGTGCCGGGCAGCAGACCAGAAACACACAGGGTGGTGCGGCAAGCCAACGACAGAATTTCAAACATGTGAACGCTCCTTTCAAAAGCAACATTTATTAATCCTGAGCCACATAGTGTGGATTTATCTGTGATGCAAGGAGTATAATGTGGAGGAATGATAAGGCATTAAAACCCTAACCTTCTTTGCTCTTGAAAGTTGTCTAAACGAGACCATAAGAAATGGGGAATTTCAAATTGAACCTAAAAGGTCATGTTGAAATGCATACGCCTTTCGATAGCCAGGTAGAAGAGGTCAATATGAAAAGGGCCATCAATGTGGTTGAACAAGTGACTAATCTACCCTATGAAGCTGCATTGTTTTAAAAGAAATTCCTCGAGAAGGATATGCTCTCACTCTAAAGTAAGACTTGGAGACTTCTCATCGACCTCACATCTCCAATTTTTTTCACAAGACACCCCATGCTCGGTTGCTGAGTAACCGATGTCTAATCTCGATCTCTCAAGGAAAGAAGCATTCATATCATGAGGTTATGACCTTGGCGTGAATATGTGTATTTATTTGCACTAATGATATGAGGAAAAGCCAATTATCCATGTTATATGGTTGAACTAAGGCGCAAAGCAGGTAAAGAAGTATGTTTTCAAACCACGTGCGATGGCAAGTATTCCGTCTATGATAAATACTTTGAGCCAACGTATATCATTATGGCGGTCAAACCTCACATGAGCGCAAAGGTTTAACAATCTGGGGCAATACACATAGCATGAAACACGTGGAAACGCGGCGCGAGAAATGCATGGCACCCAACGTTGCATGGCACAGATAGGCTTGGACAAGTGGCATCGGAATCCAACACTCGATGGTTTTATTGTTTTTAAAAAAGACGTGGAGCGGCTGCAAAGGTCCAACGGCTGTTTTCAAACTGGTGAAAATGTGTGGAGTAGTTTACATTAACTAACGGTCAACTGGATGTGGAAACGTGGTGCATAAACCCATGGGCACGTTTGCATGGGACGTACTATTTTAGTCGGCTCAAAAGTTTCATTACTGAAGTTTCCATCCGAAGTAAACGATTGCAACATATATATAAGTGGTCAAACATTGTGTTTTGACGTGGAGCATGTATTTATTAATGACCGGATATATTGTGATTCGACGTGGGGCGTATATATATTAACGACCGGATATTATGTGTGGACGTGAAACCAGAACCCTACACGAAAACAACAACGGCGATGATATAACCATTATTGCGCGGATATGATCAAAGGAAATGTCGAATTATATAAAGGCATCAGTGCGGTTTTAAACCTACGAATAAACGCATGGGGAACATACATATCGAAACCTATATTCGAAGCATGGGCCGGAGTTTGACTTTGTAGAGGAGATATATTTATGTATATTTAACGTCCAAAGTCATGCATGGAGCCAAACGTAAATTTTTATATATACAATGGCTGGAGCTTAAAGATGGAACATTTATATATGATGACTGGAGTTATATTTGCGGCATGGCCAATTGGTACGAGCGCTTCTACATGGAGTTATAAGTATGGAGCGTAGATAAATATAACGGCCAAATTTCGTGTTTGAAACCTGGAGCCAAACATCGGAATGAAACTATAACAGCATGCAAGCACGGCAAAGGTGGAGTTTTGAATCAGGGTGAACGTTGGAGCGGATATAGTAACGTTCAGAGTTTACAACGAGGAAATGGGTTCAACGTCTCTATCGGCACCAATTACGCTGTTACCAAGCTGTTTCCGGCAAGAATAGCTCGTTGATAAAGGAAGTTTCCCATGCAAAGCACTGCGTTCAGTAACCGCCCATATATCATTATTTCGCTGAAGGCGACAGTGTGTTGGTATTATACAGCGTTGAATCAGATGTAACAGCGTGGAAAGTGGCATGCGATTCCATTCCAGGTGCATGCACGTGAATTCAGCTGAGATAGCGTGGGAAATGGCAACATCATCCCGTCCTGAATGGATGCTTGGATTAAGCCGTATCGGCTCTGCCATTACCGTGGGATGCACTAGGGAAAAGAGAAATGCTTGGGAAACAACCATTTGTTTCTTTTGATTCGGCAGAAGAAAGGACTGGACGCCACTCTGCTAAATTATGGATGAGTTTCTTGCATGATGCACAGAAGGATTCAAGGAAGGAAGTTGCGCTCTGCTGAATTATGGATGAGTTTCGTGCATGATACACAGAAGGTCAAGGAAGGAAGTTGCGCCAAAGATTGTTTCTTGACCTGAAAGCTAAACGAAGATGCAAGCATATTCTGTCCAACAAAATTTGATCATAGGACTCATGGACCATTACCGAGCAGAACAGGATATTGAACTAACCAGTGTTAAAGCTCTCAAACCTATCCAGGAGCAACGATTGAAGATGTAGACAACAAAAGGAACATATGTTAAAATGCGAGCGAGCGCCATAACCTTTACACATAGGCCATGTCGCTGTTGCATGAAACTTTGTGCAGCAATAAGTCACTCTGCGCTTATGCTATCCTGTGGTTGCTAAGTCACAATATTAGACACCAGCAAATCCGCTAATCACTTGAACTGCAGGAAAACGGTTGTATGAGCATATTATAAGCATATGGAAATGAAAAAATATCAATCTGGTTGTAGTGGCTCTGAAAATGCATTGCAGGCTATTGCCATTTTCCTGACCTGCTAGGATAGCATTCAGCAGGAGATGGCACGAACAGAAAATATTCGATCCTACGAATAGTTTCTTCTACAAACACTCAGAGCTTAGTGAAGACCTATAGCGAAAACTAAGAACGTGAGTGAAGAGAACCTCATGCGTGCGGAAGATGATGATCCTGACAGAAAAAGGGCACGGAGAAAGCCTACACATGCCATTATCTCTGATAAAGTATTGACCACACAAGGGTCTAAATTCATTGTTTTCTCTTTTGCAAATTAATTAAAGTGCCCTTAGCATTATTATTATTCAATCTGTGACCTCTGTTATTTTATTGCAGGAAGAACCACTCTGTTACACATAAGAGCCAAGGTTTTCCCCAGCACACAAGGAGACATTTTCAGAACAAGCAGATGCTGGCGAAACTCCAAATAACTCGCAGATCTGGCGAGGTCGCAGGTCGCACGTCTATGTTCTTCTCGCCTTTTGCGACCCCACGACCCAGCGACCTAGTCGCAAGGTCGCAGGGTCGCACCTTTTCAGTTTTTCCGCCTTTTGCGACCTCGCGACCAAGCGACCTAGTCGCAAGGTCGCAAGGTCGCATTTCTTTGGTTTTCCTCCTTTTTGCGACCCCGCGACCCAGCGACCTAGTCACAAGGTCGCGAGGTCGCATTTCGTCGGTTTTCCATCTTCTGCGACCCATTGACCTAGCGACCTAGTCGCAAGGTCGCAAGGTCGCATATCTATGTTTTCCCACTTTTTGCGACTCTGCGACCCAGCGACCTAGTCGCAAGGTCGCAAGGTCGCATCTTGGCAATTCTCTTACAGCCTGCGACCCCGAGACTCAGTCAAGTCGCATATCGCAACAACACCTCAGGTTGCAGGTCACAACAGCAGCTCAGGTCATAGGTCGCAAAAGGAATGGGTCGCAAGGCAACCCAACGGTCAAGAAGGTGAACAGTCAAGGAAGCCCAATGGGCAGTTTTGGCATTATAAATACTCCTACGGGAGCTTGTAACAGGGCTTTTTCTTTTTGGAATACTCAAGAGCTACATTGTATTGTATTGAAAGACCATATTCTTAGACATATGAATACGAATACTTGCTAAAACCCCTTTGTCGGATGATGTATGTTGCTGTGACAGCACTATGTGTATTTCTTGAACAGTTTCAGAACATCCTATGATTAATGAAACTGCATTTCTAATAATATCATTTATGCATCATGTTTATCTATGCTTGTGTTAATGATGTTTAGTTTTATCGCTTTCTAAATGAATGTTAATACCTTTGTCTATTAGCATTTCGTTTTATCTTTCAGAAGTAAGAAGGAATCTTGCCATTAAGAACTATTTCTTCTGTGGTAAGATACCTTGCAAGCATGACCCCAAAGACGTGCCGTTAACTGCATCTCTTCAGGCGTATGTGTTTTATTCATTCTCTTGCTACGCATAGTGTTGTAGACATGTTCCATGCATCAATCATGTATTTCGTATCCTATGAATAAGTGTGTGTCCGCAGGTTTAATCAGGTTCTTTTGAGACCAGAAGGGAAGGCGTCTTAAGCGGTGGCCGGACCCACACCCCGGATGGGATCCCTACTCCAAATGGTTTAAGGTCTAATTGGGACTTTTTACCGGGGAGATCCCCTACTGTTGGCTGGACAAATTTTCCCGTCAACACTTCTTCCTATTTTTGTGATTTCAGAATTAGAAATTTTCAATTTAGATTTATAGGGTTTTTATTGCTAAATATTGACTTAAGACATCCAACCGACGAGACGATTAGCATAGTCGGATCCCAAACCATGTGGGCCCTTGGATGAATTTTAAAATATATATATATATATATATTTTTTTTATCGATGTGCCTTGCATAATACAGCACATTGGTGCTCTGAATTGTACAAGCACACCGCATAAGTAATGTAATAAAAAATTAATAAATATTTTTTTTTTAATCGATGTGGCATATTTAAAATATGGTACCGGTTTATGCTACAAAAACTAACACTGGACGATTTTTATTTTATTTTATCATGGTTAACCGGTGCGGTGATTGACATGTAATGCACCAGTCCTCCTTGTTTACATAGATCACCGTATGGTCTATTATATTATTTTTACGGCGCGTTTGGAAGACACCCATGCACCGGCGTCGATGCGTACACCATGAAGGGTGCACCGGTTTCTTGAGATTTTTTTTTACTTGAAAATTTAACAGTTTATTTATAAATATATTAATGAATGATATGGTACAGGTTTGAGATTGATAAAGAAATGACTGGCAAGGGATCAAGTAAAAAAAATACCGATAACACATCAAGAAAAGAAAAAAGGAAAATTCTTTGTAAATTATTTACAAAAAATATTATTTTTGAACTATATGTAAGTTTAACTAATATGTATTATTTACTATGTATCATGCAGAGCCACAAAATGATGAAGCTCGATAAGATTATTTCTGGTCTAGGACTAGAAGAGCGTAAAAGCTTGATGGAAAAATTGCAAGAGGATGAATGAGGTGAATGAAAAAATATTATCGATCCAATATGAGTTTCTTTTTTTAGTTTTCATTAATAATATATTTAAAATTATTAGATAAGATGTGTGAAACAGTCTATTAATTAACATATTTTTAATGTTTTATAGGGACCAAAAACTCAGAAAAGGAATGTTGTTCTAAGAAAAGAAAAAAAACAGATCATGCAAATGAAAATGAATTGCTCCTTAGCTCATCTGAATTGGTGTTGGAGGTTAACGAAAGAGGGAAAAACTTTTACAAAAGTTCGAGGGATCTAGTGGAATGAATGTATAGACATTATTTCCACTTACAATACAAAAACCAATCCAACGATTCCAAGAACCTAATTTTATCTAAACTACAGGAAGAGTTTCTAGAGAATTGGTCAATGAGACATGTCAGAGTTTTAATAGAAAAAATGTACAACAACAAAAAAGAAGGAATGAAAAAGTAATATTCCTTTAGATGTTTGTCTAGAACTATTTATAAATATCAATTTTGTATTCTTACTTTTCATATTATATCAATATAAAAATTAAATAGTATATTGTCATGTTACATTTTCAGGAAGATTATGAAAATCTCAAAAGATGAACGAGCTGATATGAGAAATATGCCAGTAGGAATGTCCAAAAAGGTGTACTAGGAGATGGTCAAATAAGTGGACAAAATTGCATCGCAGGAGGAGCCATATCAACAACAACGTGCTTCAAATGTAATATCTAATCATTGAATTTTTCGATCATTAGGAACAATAAATAAACAATTTAGCATTAAATATTAATTTTCAAGTATTTTCTTGCAGAAAAGAAAAGAAAATGGAACCCATTAAACACATAAAATAGGACAACAAGGAATAAAAGGATTGATATCTAAGTTTGTGAGTAATTGTTACTTCCTTATAACAACTTAACTAGATTTCCTTTTTGTATTTTTTAAGTTGTTTTACAAAAACCATCATTGAATCTCTTCAAACAGGTGCTAACATACAAGGAAGAACCATCTGAGGAATTGATTGAAATTGGGTTAAATATGGGTTGTGAGTATATGTTGGCATATCAAAACTTAATTGTGGAATTTGTAAGCATCTATCGATCTTTTTTTACTTAGCTCCGTCTATAATTAATAGAAAAAATAAATCTTTTATATTAAATATATGATTTGTTATCCAGTATAAAACTTGCAGGAAACAAAGTATGGCACTGCACCAACAGATCAAATCTTGAAAGATGACATGTTACATGGTTTTGAAAGAATGTGTATAGTTTATGAGTCAATGGTTGCATTGGTACGTCATTTATTTTCGATTTACATTGATGTATATTATTTAATATTGCAATTTTCATTATTCTCACCAATGTGTATACACTCATTACAGTTTATTTTTATGTTTGTAGATGGAAGGTGAATAAGAAGAAAATAATCAACATAGTGAACAAAACATTCCTGAAAATAACCCAAGTCATGGAAGTAGCTCTAGCAGTGACAACAGTTCAAGCGAAGAATGATGATCACTATGTTTTGATATCAAAGCAAGCTGTTGTATTTTTTGAAAAATGTCTGTGAAATCAGACATTTTCTTTAATGTAATGGACATAGTGTCCCAATTGAAAGATACAGGGATACCAATAACTATCGTATTTTGTATGACAAAGAATGTATTATTCATATATATATATATATATATATATATATATGTTTTAATTTATTCTATTGTGTTCTCTATTGTCGCTATTGCATTCTCAATTGTCGTTCTCAAATGCTCTAACAAAAATTTAATTCAGATGAATATTGTTATAAGATGTGTCGACTTTTGATGAATAATGAATTTAAAACAATCACAATAATTGCACTATCAGAGGTCGATATTTCTAAAAAATACAAAATGAAAACCGGTGCGTGTATTCTTATACTGGTGCGCTTGTATTCAAGCGCACTGGTGCGTTTTTATGACCTATGGGCACCGCACAAATACCAAAACCAGCTAAAAATATTGAGGCGTTTGTGCGGTATGGCGCTCCGGTGCGTTTATGTCTATATACGCACCAATGTCGTTTTACGACCTATGGCACTGCACGAATACCGATACCAATTATAAATCTCGATACGTTTGTGTGATATTATGCACCGTGGTGTTTTTGTGTCTATACGCACCAATGCATTTGTACGACCTATAGGCACAGAACGAATACCGATACCAATTATAAATCTTGGTGCATTTGTGTGATACTGTGCACTGGGGTTTTTATGTATCTATACGCACCAGTGCATTTGTATGACATATGGGCACCACACGAATACTAATACCAATTATAAATATCAGTGCATTTATTTGATAATGCGCACCGATTTGTTTCTATAAGTCTACGCACCGGCGCGTTGATACGACCTATGGGCACCTCTCAAATCCCAAGGCCAATTAGAATGGCCCCATGTGTTGTATCACCAACACTATGCTCGGTGTTGTTTTATATCTTAATGGCTCAGTGCACTCTCCTTCAACCACCCTGGGGCTCCAGCTATAGGTATGCACTAGTGTGTTAAATATTGATTAGCGCATTGATGAAAAAACATCCATAATCACCTCCGACCACCCATTTTTTTTAGTTGTGTTGAATTTCTGTTAAAAGCTCCGCTAAAACCTCCGTAACCATATACGGATGCTGTAGCATATGTTTTTTTGATAATTTTGGCCAATTTTATAACACTAAAAACCTCCTTTATAACCTCCACTAGAGGGTCTTTTCCTTCTAGTGAGTAGGTGCTCCTACATGCTCTGTCGCATCAAGTTTCAATCTATCAGCTTTCATGGTGCGCCTTCTACCAAGTCTGGTGGATGGCTCTAAATGAATGTTTTCTACCACTACATGATCCTATGCATGTGGCTTCTCCACATCTTGAGGTTCATTCATTGGAACCAAGAGTTCCTCATCTACATGAAAATCTAGCTCCCTCTCAAGGGATGATTGCATGGCTTTCTCCTCATCAAATTTTATATCCCATCTCACAACAGTCATCCTGCTATTTAGAAAATACACTTGATAGTTATGGGGAGTATCAGTGTACTCCAAAAGTATCCCAATCTCAGATTTTGGTTCGAGCTTCTTCCTAGTGTCTTTGATCACATGAACATAAACATATGAGCCAAAAATTTTAAAATATGAAACATCAAGTTTCTTACCAGCAAAAGCCTCCTCTGGTGTACTCATGCCAAGTATCTGATGAGAACTACGGTTTTTCACATATACGGTTGTGTTGCATGCCTCCGCCCATAGATGAAACGGTAGGCCGTGATCATGAAACTTCACTCGTGCTACACTCACAAATGTTCTATTCTTTCTTTCTGCAACCCCATTCTGTTGTGGGTTATGAGGCGCAATCAAATCTCTCTAAATTCCTTCTTTACTACAGAAGTTCTTGAATTCATTGGAGATGTAATCACCACCATTGTCGCTCCCAAGAGCCTTCACATGCTTCCCCGTATCTTTCTCCACCAGTGCTTTGAACTTAAGAAATTTTGAGAACATCTTATCTTTATTCTACATTAAGTAGATCCAAAACTTTCTAGAAAAAACATCAACAAATATCACATAGTACTTATGCTTTCCTGTCAAAGCAGTAGAGAATGGTCCACACACGTCTAAGTGAACTCTCTCAATAATTTCCAAAGCTCAGTTCTCCCTCTCATGAAAAGTGGCCTTTTCATAGTTTCCCAATGTACATCCCTTGCATATGTCTAGCTGTGCAAGAGTACCCTTGAGAAGACCTGTAGAAATCTACTGGATGACCTTCAAGGCTTCGTGGTGTAGATGGCCCAATCTCCTGTGCCATAATTCACCCTCATCTCGACTCACCACTTTTTCTGCCTTACCCATCAATGTTGCACAGCCATCTACATCAATTTTATAGAGATTCTTCACACAAATCCCAATATTCTTGGCTTTTCCTATGGTTTTTTTTTTAAGGAAATCTTTCCCTTCATTGAAAACCACATCATAGCCTCTATCCTCCAACATTGCTACTAAAACTAAATTTTTCTTCAAGCGTGGTACATGAATTACATCTTTTAATAAGAAGGGTTTACCTGACTATCTCTGGAAGGTAACTGTACCACCCGTCATCACGCATTTCGATATGCATTTGGAGCTCTTTCTCCTCCAAGCTACTGAAAAATTCATTCTCTCTCGTCATGTGGAAATATGCACCACTATCCAAGTACCACACCGATCCCATTTCACTTGACACCATGAATGAAATGAGCAAGAAGTCAAGCTCAAATTGCAAGGCCAAAGCCTCACCAGCTGCAGATCATGAATCCTTCTTGTTCTTCTTCTTTTGTGGACAATCAGTGGCATAATGCCCATGCTCGTGACAGTGAAAACAATTCACTCTAGATATGTCACGCTTCTTTCCAACTTTTCCAGACTCATATTTAGAATACAATTTCTTTCCTTTCCCCTTATTTGCCTTGGCAGCAGCCAAAGCGCAATTTTATTCATCATATGTCTTAGATGAAGATCCATCCTTGGTATTCCGCCTAAATTCTTCTTGCACCAAACCCGACCAAAGTCATTCCTAATCTGGTAGCTTCTCCCTCGCATTGACAGAGTCCTAATAACTATGCTAACTCTTGGTAAGTCCTAGAAGAGCTAGGCTCACCAAGTCATCATCCGTAACAATGATTCAAACACTCCCAAGCTCATCGAAACATTGGAAAAACTTTGTTAGATATTTATAAATGGTGTCGCCTTTCTCCATTTTGATTTTCCTGAGCTTTTCCTTTAGTTTTAGTTTTCTATGATCACTGCTTCTTTGAAATAGATCTGTCAAATATTTCCGCATTAAATATGGTGTTAGCGCTCGATTCTGCCACAGGCTGAAGAAGGCAAAAATCGAGGCAACATCAAACCAACCTTAGCCTCGTAGCTAGCCCTACGAGGACAGGAGAGGGCTCTCTCCGGGTCAAACTCAGTGAAAGATGTCCAATAGGATCTGAGATGACCTAAATGAAACACTGATATTGATTTTAGGCTAGTAAATTGATATAAATGAGGTTTTTTGATAAATGATGGGGTTTTCTGGGCTGCATGGAATTAAGAACAGCATGAGCAGAGTTTTAATCAAAGGCTCAGATTATTCTATAAGGCAAGGTAGGAGTGAAGTTTAACCATTAATCTGAATTTAAATGGGATGTAAAGACTGCTTAAGAAAGCTAAAAGGCGCATTTAACAATGAATCCCTTTCAGACAGAAGAAAATACACAAATATTGACGCTCCTTCAAGGCAGAGCAAATAAATTGAATTCTGCCTATCTTACTGCAAAAGCATTCAGTGAACTGATTATGAATGAAATGAAAAACATTACGAGATTACATATGAAACAGTAGAGAAAACATAAGCTAAAATTCAAACCACAGGAATCTTGTAAATCAGAGCTGACCATTTAATTACTCCTCTGTCAAACTGTACAATAGAGCTCTCTGTTTTTCTTCACCACCAGCTCTCAGAAATCTCTCCCCTCCCCCTTTACAAATGATTTTTCAATACATAAATAGGACCAAGAGAAAAAGAGATCGACCCAAAACAGGGAATCTATTTTATTATCATTAACAAATAAAACTAAAAACCAATCAGCTTTCCTGAAGATAGAATAGCGCTCCTTCTTCTACTCGAATCTGTTGATGACTGATGAATAGGCAAAATCTGGAGCTGAACTTTCTGAACTACAGCTTGAACACCCAAAATAGACCAACCAATTCGATTTCCTTGCTGGGATAGTTATCTGTATCTAAATTTGGCTTTTGACTTTGATTGCCATGTTACATTTACCATTTGAAAATCTCTGCTGGCCAATGAATGGGCAAAATCTGGAGCGTAGATCCATTGGAATGTAACTGAAGTCAGAAATAGTCCCTCTGACCCTATTTATCCGCTAAGGTAGATATTATTCACACTATTTTTAGCTTTGAATTTCAATATTCAAATAAAAACTAATTTAAAATAAACATAGCTTTTGAATTTTGCCTTTGACAAAGCTCCGCCATTTCCAGGTGCGTTTTTTCCCTTTCGTTGCTAACTTGTTTAATGCAGTTGAAAGTTAGTAGTTACTCTTCTCTAATGGAAGAAAACAACTCTGTGCTCAAATACCGTTCTCCAGCACTTGGAAGAATCATTGTTATCAACTTACTTGCATTCTCTGGTCGTTTCCCAACTTTTAAAGTGGCTGCAAATGCTGCACCTGATGATATGCCTTGTATCTTGTGGCATCCTATCTGCCCACTCGAAATTATAGGGTTCTCTAAAGGTTCAACGCAAATGACTTTAATGAATGGGTTTTTCATCTTCAAATATCGTCTAACCCCCGTTATAGTTCCTCCTGTTCCGGAACCTGAAACAAAAATGTCCAATTTGCCTGCCATATCTTGCCAAATCTGCGGACCTGTCCCTTGAAAGTGTGCATCAGGATTATCAGGATTGCTTATGGTTTGTATGTAACCAAGTCTGTATCATATGAAAGAGCAGGTGTCCCAAAAAACTACTGCATATGACAAATTTGCCTTCAGCATCGGCGTGAAGAACATATCGACCTGCGTACCATTTTCTACAGCGCATCATCTGAAATAATTAGTCACTGGACAAGAAATTCAATGGCCTCTTCTTCTTATAAATAACTGCATATCCATTCACTGATATTAGACACCGCGGAGTAGGGCGAAGGCGCTGGAATTTGACTGATTATGTTAATATTGTAAAAGCAAAATGTCAATGCCATCATATTGCTCTTCTATCCAACTGGAAATCAGCTCCACCGATTTTAGATTCTAATTGATGGGAAAACCACGTTAAAACCCTCTGTCTGTAAGGATGCCACCACTTCATGTCCATCGAACTTTATCAATCAAGCACATCTCCTTCAGAAATACAATTTACTCAGGTGTTTGGCTACCTTTAAAGTGTTGGGCCTGTCTAAGTTGATCTGTGATTAAGTGTAATGCAGCGTTTTTCATGCCAATCTTTGAAGCCAACGTGGGTATAAAAAGAAACCCATATTAAAAAACTGAAAACTACAGCTTTTCCCTGTGAAAATCTTTCGGGACAAACTCTTTATCAAATGCGACAAACTCTCCATGAACTCCTGGCATGACTTCAGAATTTAAATCGCCATTTCATCTTATATTTGCATGAAATCGAGCTCCATATGCGTTCCAGAAAATCAACATGCTATACCATAATGACATGGCTCTGCTTTAGTGGCATAAAAACTATCATGCAAGTCGAGGGAGCCAATTTCATACGAAACTAGGCGTAAGAGAATGATTTTTTTAAACTCTGTCTTTGTGTGGGTAGCGCGTCTGCCCAATGGGTAACGTGCACCAAGTGGGTAGCGCGCCCTCCCTATGGGTAGCGCGCACCTCCACTTGACACAGAAAACATTGAATTATCTCCTTTCTCCATTGTAAACATCACCGTGGCTCTGGACTTAAGCACCATGAACAAAGGGCAAGCATGGGTAAATGGAAATCATATTGGGTGCTATTTTGTATCATTGAAGGCTCCCACTAATGGCTGCTCCAATGTATGCAATTACGGAGGGACTTATAACTCATCCAAATGTGCCACTAACTGCGGACAACCAACTCAAAAATGGTACCATGTTCCTCGCTCATGGCTGCAGCCAACAAAGAATGTACTAGTTTTGCTGGAGGAAGTAGGTGGTGATCCTACTGGAATTTTATTCAGAACTAGAAACGTTGCCACTGCCTGCGCCCATGTGTCTCAATCTCATCCCACCTTCAACTCATTGACTTTGCCAGAGCTTCGGCTCCAACGCTCTTCAGGGCAACACATATCATCCATAAGCTTTGCAAGTTTCGGAAACCCAAGTGGGTCTTGTGGAAATTTCATCAAGGGCTCTTG
This sequence comes from Pinus albicaulis, assembly GCA_034641835.2. NCBI lineage: Eukaryota > Viridiplantae > Streptophyta > Pinopsida > Pinales > Pinaceae > Pinus > Pinus albicaulis. The sequence continues at coordinate 118,990,549 of CM076580.1, read as the reverse complement.
CCATGCAGTGAATTCAACTTCCATTGTAGAGAAGGCATGCTTTGGGAAGGAGACATGTTCCATCTCTGTTTCTGAGGACTCGTTTGGAAGCACATGTGCTGATAATCTCAAGTCTTTGGCAGTTGGGGCAGTTTGCAAATATTGAAATGGGACTGCTGCTAGGGAAATTTCCAAATCAATATCTAAAAATATAACAATAATAATCTCCATGGAATAATTTTATGTGTACGCCTGCTTAAAATGATCAATTGCAAGTTTGAAGACACAAGAGTGTCTGCACAAACCTTAACATTAACATGGAAGCAAAGCCTAAAACCCAACAGGGCAGAAACATAATGTGGACTGAAAAATTACCAAAATTTCACATTCCATCCTACTTCAAATCTTTCTTTGTCCATACCGATTCTGAACACTGTTGAGTGTGGTTATGTGCATCACGAGCTGTCATAATTAAAATGACTCACTTCATACATGTTGTAACGTGGTGGCACATGGAGTTGACAGGGGGATGAGCCTTGGTGAATTTGTGCGCGGTGGCAGGCGGGTGATCCTAACATTGAAATGTTGGGATGGCGGGCTGGCTTCTTGGGAGGTGCCCAAGGCTGTGAGCTTTTTCAGGCAGACGAGTGCCTCATCCCATTGGGCGGTGATGGAATTCATGGTCGCGTTGTAGAAAATGGCCGTGCAGGAAATGATTTTGGGGGTGAGGAGCTGAAAAAAACAAAGCTGAGCCTGTCATAGACAAAAATGCCTTTAACTTCTTATTTATTTTTACAAAAATCTGCCTACTTATTTTAGCTGTGATCGTGACTTGTAATGTTTAGATCAACAATTCATCGCTTGAGGCCAATCTTACTTGAGTGTGCTACAGAACTAGGATATATTCTTGGCAGCCCTTCATGCACGTAATGAATCTGGCTATGTATGAGACAGCTTGATCTATCAGTCAAACTGAAAAACATTTCCATGTATGCTGCAATAGGATCGCGAAAGCCAGACTCCGTTTGCTGCCCCAACTCTGCAATACATACCTCCAGCTGCACACTGTCAATGCAAACATCTGTAGGCAACTCTATTGTTTCTTGTTTTGAAGGAGGAAGAGTTTCCAAGAACTTTTTGGGGTCTCGGAAATCGTATGACTGGATCTGCTCATTTAAATACTGAATCTCCTTCTCAACTCTTTCAACAACTAACTCACAGACACCAGTTTTAGCTACAAGAGGAAACTTCGGGGATTTCAAACATTGAAGCAAGGCACTGAAAAATTCTTCATTAATTTCAAAATACACTAACTGATCTCTAATTTCTTTTACAGCTTCACACAGTGCAGGGTTTGCCACATACCCTACCATTGCATGAGTGGATCAGTGAGCACTAGAATCTCCGGATCGAGCTGGAGTCGCCGGGTGAATGTTTCAGCCTTCATATGTGTCTGACTGTTGTCCACCATCAGCAATCGGATCTGCAACTTGATTTCCTGCACTGGGGCAAGACAATCTACAAGTCGATTGTCACATCAACAGCAAACCATCTTCCCCAGTATGGTCGCCACTATGTTAGCGCTCGATTCTGCCATAGGCTGAAGAAGGCAAAACTCGAGGCAACATAAAACCAACCTTAGCCTCGTAGCTAGCCCTACGAGGACAGGAGAGGGCTCTCTCCGGGTCTATCTCGGAAAAATATTTTCAGAAGGGCTGAGATGACCAAAAGAACAACTGATCTTAGGCTAGTAAATAGATATGAAAAGGGTTTTTAATAAATGTTGGGGTTTTCTGGGCTGTGTGGGGCAAAGACAGCAAGAGCAGAGATTAAATGAAAAACGCAGATTATCTCCTGAGGCAAGGTAAGCATGAAGTTTAACAATCAAATTGGAACTATATGGAGTGAAAGACCGCTGCGAGGTTGACAAGGGCAATAATTGAATCCTTATCAAACAGAAGAAATTACACAAAACATGAAAGTTTCTCCAGGGCAGAGCAGCAAGCTGAATTCTGCCCTTCTCACTTAGAAACATTCAATATTGAAATGGCGATTAATGAACTGTGAACATAACGATGACATATGAAACAAAAGGAAAAACATTTTCTAAACTTCAAACCACAGGAATCTTATAAATCAGAGCTGACCATTTAATTACTCCTCTGTCAAACTGTACAATAGAGCTCTCTGTTTTTCTTCACCACCAGCTCTCAGAGCTCTCTCCCCTCCCCCTTTACAAATGATTTTTCAATACATAAATAGGACCAAGAGAAAAAGAGATCGACCCAAAACAGGGAATCTGTTTTATTATCATTAACAAATAAAACTAAAAACCAATCAGCTTTCCTGAAGATAGAATAGCGCTCCTTCTTCTACTCGAATCTGTTGATGACTGATGAATAGGCAAAATCTGGAGCTGAACTTTCTGAACTGCAGCTTGAAGACCCAAAATAGACCAACCAATTCGATTTCCTTGCTGGGATAGTTATCTGTATCTAAATTTGGCTTTTGACTTTGATTGCCATGTTACATTTACCATTTGAAAATCTCTGCTGGCCAATGAATGGGCAAAATCTGGAGCGTAGATCCATTGGAATGTAACTGATGTCAGAAATAGACCCTCTGACCCCATTTATCCGCTAAGGTAGATATTCTTCACTCTATTTTTAGCTTTGACTTTCAATATTCAAATAAAAACTAATTTTAAATAAACATAGCTTTTGAATTTTGCCTTTGACAAAGCTCCGCCATTTCCAGGTGCGTTTTTTCCCTTTCGTTGCTAACTTGTTTAATGCAGTTGAAAGTTAGTAGTTACTTTTCTCTAATGGAATAAAACAACTCTGTGCTCAAATACCGTTCTCCAGCACTTGGAAGAATCATTGTTATCAACTTACTTACATTCTCTGGTCGTTTCCCAACTTTTAAAGTGGCTGCAAATGCTGCACCTGATGATATGCCTTGTATCTTGTGGCATCCTATCTGCCCACTCGAAATTACAGGGTTCTCTAAAGGTTCAACGCAAATGACTTTAATGAATGGGTTTTTCATCTTCAAATATCGTCTAACCCCCGTTATATTTCCTCCTGTTCCGGAACCTGAAACAAAAATGTCCAATTTGCCTGTCGTATCTTGCCAAATCTGCGGACCTGTCCCTTGAAAGTGTGCATCAGGATTATCAGGATTGCTTATGGTTTGTATGTAACCAAGTCTGTATCATATGAAAGAGCAGGTGTCCCAAAAAACTACTGCATATGACAAATTTGCCTTCAGCATCGGCGTGAAGAACATATCGACCTGCGTACCATTTTCTACAGCGCATCATCTGAAATAATTAGTCACTGGACAAGAAATTCAATGGCCTCTTCTTCTTATAAATAACTGCATATCCATTCACTGATATTAGACACCGCGGAGTAGGGCGAAGGCGCTGGAATTTGACTGATTATGTTAATATTGTAAAAGCAAAATGTCAATGCCATCATATTTCTCTTCTATCCAACTGGAAATCAACTCCACCGATTTTAGATTCTAATTGATGGGAAAACCACGTTAAAACCCTCTGTCTGTAAGGATTCCACCACTTCATGTCCATCGAACTTTATCAATCAAGCACATCTCCTTCAGAAATACAATTTACTCAGGTGTTTGGCTACCTTTAAAGTGTTGGGCCTATCTAAGTTGATCTGTGATTAAGTGTAATGCAGCATTTTTCATGCCAATCTTTGAAGCCAACGTGGGTATAAAAAGAAACCCATATTAAAAAACTGAAAACTACAGCTTTTCCCTGTGAAAATCTTTCGGGACAAACTCTTTATCAAATGCGACAACCTCTCCATGAACTCCTGGCATGACTTCAGAATTTCAATCGCCATTTCATCTTATATTTGCATGAAATCGAGCTCGATATGCGTTCCAGCAAATCAACATGCTATACCATAGCAGCTCACTTTAGTGGCATAAACGATCATGCAAGTCAGAGGAGCCAATTCCTCTGGCGGCGTAAAGAATGATTTTTTAAACTACGCTGCCACGTGTGGGTAGTGCGCACCCGATAGTGTACCAAGTGGAGTAGTAACAGCCTCCTATAGGTGCGCGCACCTCCACTGACAGAAGAAAACATTGAATTATCTCCTTTCTCATTGTAAACATCCTGGTAGCTCTTGAACCACTTTATGAACAAAGGCAAGCATGGTAAATGAAATCAACAGTGAATTAACTATTTGTATCATTGAAGGCTCCCACTAATGGCTGCTCCAATGTATGCAATTATGGAGGGACTTATAACTCATCCAAATGGGCCACTAACTGCGGACAACCAACTCAAAAATGGTACCATGTTCCTCGCTCATGGCTGCAGCCAACAAAGAATGTACTAGTTTTGTTGGAGGAAGTAGGTGGTGATCCTACTGGAATTTTATTCAGAACTAGAAACGTTGCCACTGCCTGCGCCCATGTGTCTCAATCTCATCCCACCTTCAACTCATTGACTTTGTCAGAGCTTCGGCTCCAACGCTCTTCAGGGCAACACATATCATCCATAAGCTTTGCAAGTTTCGGAAACCCAAGTGGGTCTTGTAGAAATTTCATCAAGGGCTCTTGCCATGCAGTGAATTCAACTTCCATTGTAGAGAAGGCATGCTTTGGGAAGGAGACATGTTCCATCTCTGTTTCTGAGGACTCGTTTGGAAGCACATGTGCTGATAATCTCAAGTCTTTGGCAGTTGGGGCAGTTTGCAAATATTGAAATGGGACTGCTGCTAGGGAAATTGCCAAATCAATATCTAAAAATATAACAATAATAATCTCCATGGAATAATTTTATGTGTACGCCTGCTTAAAATGATCAATTGCAAGTTTGAAGACACAAGAGTGTCTGCACAAACCTTAACATTAACATGGAAGCAAAGCCTAAAACCCAACAGGGCAGAAACATAATGTGGACTGAAAAATTACCAAAATTTCACATTCCATCCTACTTCAAATCTTTCTTTGTCCATACCGATTCTGAACACCGTTGAGTGTGGTTATGTGCATCACGAGCTGTCATAATTAAAATGACTCTTTTCTGGACCTGAGTAACATCAGTGACTACAAATGACAAGAGATGAACCTTGGTGAATTTGACTGCCGCAGGCTGACAAGACGGAGTCTAACATATGGTGTCTCTTTTCCATGGATACTTGAGACAATGTGGTATCGTACTCCCTCAAGTAAGATCCTCCTTGCCTTTGCAACCTTCTCTTTCCAAGAATCAATATTTGTGGCATCTGCTATAGCACATTTGGGAATGTCATTATCAATGAATTATTTCAACCTATTGTCCTCTAGTATTTCCTCCATCATGTCTTTCCATGCAATATAATTGGAACTTCCCTCGAGTGCATACTCCAATCTCAAGCCATTGAAAGCAATCTCGATTTTGATTTGTTTGCCGTACCAAAAATACTTTTACAAATTTAAATTTTATTCAGTCACAAACTCAGCTTCTCCTCCACTATAGTGATTTCATGTGCTCTGATACCATGTAGAAATTATACAAATATATGTATATCAATAGATTCAATCTGATTAAGAAATTTACTGAAGCAATATATTGAATCCTTCTATAAATAAATTACAGAAAATAAACATGATCGACAATCACAAAAGGTGCAAAAAGAAACAAATCAAACCACAACACACATATTTTCTCGGGGAAAGCTTGCTGCTCAAAACCCCTCTATATTCTGTTGTATATTCACCGTGGAATCATGAAACAATTAAATTCACTCTTCTCACAAGAGTCTCATGCACTCTCACAACTGTCTCACACTGACCTGGACAAAATCGACCAACACTTAGCCCATTCTCAGCCTCTAATCAACCTTCCTTTCTTGCGCAATTCATGTTGAATTCAATCCCTATTCTTTAGGAATTTCAACCTTCCAAAAATGCACAAGGATAATGGGCAATCCAATGGATGTCTGGTTGCATGCAAGAAACTTATGAATGATACAACTGATAGTTAACATCCCTTTAAACTTTGTCTCAACTAGGTCTCCACTAGAACTGACATACATGCAACTATTAATAGTAAATCATCAGTTGCATGGTATATCACTCATTGTGAGTTAAATATGATTTAATTCACTTGATCTCTCACTAGTGAAACATACAGTTATAGCTAGTTCAACTGACTTTAACTCACCTAACTAAGTTAACTGATTAGTCATGCATTAAACTAATGCACCAACTGCAATTCAAACTCCATAACTAATAGAATCACTCTACCTGCCTCACCAACCACCCTAAACTCAAAATTCATGAGCTAACTGAGTTTATCACACCCAGTTAACTATTTCAAGTGATTATGAGATAAGATTAAATTTTATTGTCCAATTTAATTAAGGGAAATTAAATTAGATACTACACAAATTTATTAAATTAAATTGGCTTTCACACTAATGTATTGCTAGGACTTGTGGTTCCACACTAGTGTGTTTGTTTCAATTTCTTGTTAACTTTCAACAATACCACTCTATAACACCCTCTTCCCACATATACCCAGGTAACTAGCCAACTGGGGTAAACATGTGACGAGAGGCTGCTAATATGAGATTCAAACTCCTATATGACCTTAAGGAAGTGGAACTAATGGAGACATGACAAACACACCTTACACAGCATCATTGACACCTCCAGGAAGTAAACCACCCTCCCATATCCCTGAAAATTGAAGGGGCGCAGGATTTTGACCCTCTTGAGCCTTAGCTGTGGGAATATAAGGGAAAGGGAGTGGCTATAGACCCTTATCCATGGGATAGACTTGGAAAGGTAGTGGCCAAGGCCCCAAATAGTCAATTATGTGTCCGGAACTCTGGTATTTGTGCCACATTTGCAACCCCTGAACCCAGGTCACTGTCTAGAACTTCCTGTAACTTCAGGAGAGGATAAATAGCATTAAAAAAATACATGGAAGAAATCACATCATCAAGAACTCATCCTACCCCACCAAACCATGAAAAGAATTTCATCAAACATGTCACAAACATTGCATCTACAAGTGTAAACAACAAAATTAAACATGGGGATCTAATACTTATATGAGAATCAATAAAAATCATTTCTTCCTCACATCATAAGCTGCAATTCAATCTATTTGAACATAGATACATTGTATATTCATTTACAGGAAAAAAACATAGATATAGCCATATGTCATCACTGTAAAAATACAATATTATAACCAACATAATAGCAACAAAAATACCATGGATATAACATCAATGAAATCCAAAAAATAACCAGTGCATTTGCATACCAAATACCAAAGGAATGAGTTCTTCATTTTTGAATGTAAAACCAAACTGGAGATGGGACTTCCACTTTCCAACCGACCATAGATTAGATGAGAAATATATTACTTCATCCAATCTCCCCAAGAATTAATTTTAAGGTTAAAGTAGTGGAAGATCACATCGAGCATCAGCAACAAGTTATCAAACTCTTAAAGGATAACCTCACTCTAGTGCAAAATCAAATGAAACAACATACATATTGGCATGTAGTGAAATAATCTTTGATGTAGGGGACTAGGTATTTTTATCGATACAACTATACAAACAAATCTCCCTCAATAAAGCTAAGAAGGATAACAAATTATCGCCCAAGTACTATGCTCCTTACAAGCTGTTGCAAAAGGTTGGTACTATGGCAGTACACCCATTTTTTAATGTTTCATGCTTAAAAATTGTTATCAGTGACAAGCTCCCAGCTCAAACACTATTTCCAGAACTAGATAAAGAAGAAAAAATCATATTTGAGCCTAGAGAAATCACAAAAACAAGAAACCGGTAGCTATGGAATCAATTAATTTTAGAGTATCTCATTAAGTGGAAGAAATTACCATTGAAAATTCGACATGCGAGGATAAAATTTTTATAGAGAAGCATCTAAAACTACTCAAGCATTGAAAACAACATTTTTTTGAAGGAGAGGGGAATATTAGGTCCCTATAATACTAGTGTAACCCCCTTATTATTATTGTTAGTGTATCCCCTATTGTTATTTTTGAGCCCATGTATCCCCCATATTGTTAATTTTGTATCAAATAGAAGCCACTATTGTTATTGTTGTGCCCTTACATTATTATTGTTATGTAGTCTCAACTTATATTGTGACCCCTGAAACTCTTATATATACCAAGGAGGTATTATCATTTGTATCATACAAGAATTGTTCATTTTTGTGAAATAAAGGAAGTTTTCCTCTTCAAAGAGGCTATTTCTCAAGTCGTTGATCTATCTTTTATTCTATTTTTATGAGCTGATTGAATAACATCAATTTAAAAATGTTTTGAAGCATTAATAATAATAAACGAATTATTGTTTTAAATACATGCAAATATAATTTTAAATTGTCAAAATATTAATACAAATGAAGTATTTCAAAGAATTTTAAATGGAGGAAATTTAAATATTAAATATTAAATTAAAGAAATCAACTTGCAATTGTTTTGAAATGTTGTGTGCTAAATATACAAAATACATTGAAATTTTAATATTAAATATAAATTAAAGGGATTAAATTAAAACTTGAAACATTGATTTACCAAGTTATTATGCCCTAGGGATGGTCTATATTGGAATTGGCCTTGAGATATTTAAAAAAAATTAATTATGAATGGTGAAAATTTGATAATTTGAGAATATTCTTTGTCTAATACATGATACAATGGACATAATGAAATATTTATACATTTTTTTTCAATTTGTTTTCTTCCCTCCTATATTTAATTTATTAAAATATAATTAATGAAACTTGTAGATAAATATGAAGGGGAAAGACTAAGATGAGAAAGATAAATGTGTCACTGAAGAAAACTAGCACTTGTTGTTTTCTCCCCGAGAGTGAATGTCTATGAATTCTCTAGTACCTGTACACAATAAAATCCATTGAACCCTGCGTAAAACCATTGATCACTAAGCCTATGAAAGATATTTTGTGATATTGATATCGCTATTCCTACAATCATTTGTAAATCCATGTAACCATGTTATGAGGAATGCTTAGCAAACTCTTGGGTGTGGGTGTCTACATTGGTATGATTTAATTATGCACTCACATCAATTTTTTTGTTTAAAGTTCTTGAAATTCATTAATTTAGAAATAACAATAATGGCTAATCTATATAGGTTTATTATCAATTACAACACTACCTAGGCTAATGACAAAGGTATCTGGCATTTCATTGTTATTCTCACCTTCAAATCTATTGATCGAATGTGCATGATAATGTTGACACTCATAAATATTTATAACTATGCTTGGTTGTTTGTGTAATAGTTGTTCCCTGGTAGAACTTGTTCCCTGCTAACCTCCAACAACCTTGGTTACTAGCATATTCTTATAAGTTTGCAATGGCTTTACAATATTAAATATAATAATATATAATATGATGCATAGTCTTTATATCCGTTATTTTTGGCAAGGTCTGAGTAATTTAAAAAAATATGTGACATTGGTTGTTAAATAGGAGTAAGTTGTAATTTAGTTTTAGAAAGTTTGAGTGGAATTATTTTTAATCTGCAATAAAGTTTATAAATATTTTATGAGTTTAAAAATTATTATATATATATATATATATATATATATATATATATATATATATATATATATATATATATATATATATATATATATATATATTCTTCTTCTTCTCTGTATAATTGTAAATTTTGAACCTATATTAACTAATGTGATTGTGTTAGTTTATTTATCAATTTCATCTCTACATCCAAGTAAGAAAACATTTCTATTTTGAAATTTCAAATTGGCAAGGACTACCCTACCCCAGTAACCCTTGTTTTTATTTTGTTTATGAATGGTTTCCTTGATAGCTTAGTTAATGTTTTCCTACAATTAGGAAACAACCTTCCCCATGGGTGTTTTCCCTCCTTATGTATAAATATAAATATATAATGATCTAGGTGGATATCGGTGGCCACCCACCTATTCCATTTGGACCCGCACCACCAATTCCTGTAGCTTTTCACTTCTAGTAGCTCACTATTTTTAGCAGGTTTTCGGATCCTGCACGCTCGGAGCCGTTTTGGGGCACTAATGATCCAGGTCAATATTGGTGGCCACCCACCTATTATGTTGTGAAATTAGCTCCAAAAATAGAAGAAAATAGATATCAACACCTTATAAATAAGCCACTTCGAGGGGGAAACCTCCAATACATTACATGAATGAACAATTCTTGGATGATACAAATGACCAAAACCTCCTTCTATATATAGGAGTCCATGGGGCCACAATGTAATCCTAGCCAACCTAACAATAATCATTTAAGGGCACAATAATAACAATATGGGGGTTACAGGGGTATAACAATAACAGTAAGGGGGCTACACTAACATAATAAGGGACTACACTTTTAATATAGGGATTTTACATGCCCCTCTCCTTCAAACAATTGTTGTCCTCAACGCTTGATTATTTCTTGATGCTTCTGTATAAAATTATCATCCTCCCATGTGGAATCTTCTACAGGAAAGTTCTTCCACTTTCTGAGATACTCTGAAATTGATCGTACTTGTCAAGTTCTTGTTTCTGTGACTGCTTTAGAACTTCTTTCAATGTGATGTTGATCTTTCTGTTATTTCATTAGATTTTGCACCAAAGTTAGGTTATCCTTTGAGAATTAGAGAACTTTTTGTTGATGCTCGATGTCATCTTCCACTAATTTATCATCCATATTAGCTATTATTTGATCTTTCAAACCATCCAATTTAGCCTCCATTTCGGATTTTAAGCCATCTATGTCATCTTTGGTTGCTCTTCGTAAGATCAAAATTTGTTGCACTTGGTACCGTAATTTCGATATCTCATACTGCAATTCTTCCTCTTCATGCGTCATAGTATAGATTTTTGAGGGCTTAATGGGTATGGAATTATTTTTTGGAGGCATTATAGAACCCAATACTGATAAAAATTCTAAAATATTCCCTTGGAATCACTTCAAAATTCTTTTTCAAACAAACGTTATGCAATTCGGAAAAAAAAATACACACCTTTTACTTGCTTTTGAGGAGCTCGATATTGAAATTGAATTATCTCTATAATTTTGGATCCTTAATATCTAAAATTCGGCCCTGTATTAGCCCTCTGACGCTTCTTTCAAATTCCATAGTTCTTATCTGATTTGGATTCTTCAAGGAAAATTTATGTCCACTCTCCCACAATGACCCAATTATGGACTGGTTCAGTAGATCGAACTTGTATGACTTACCACATGTCACTGTTTCCTCCTTTGGCTCTAAAATTTATAGACATAAAACTACAGTCTGTGTACTTGCGGTCACTTGTTACAACATTCCAATCTGATGCTCAGAGAGAGAGCTATGAAGATTTTCCCATGATCACCTCTTTGAGATGAAATTTAGAACCCTAAAAAAGCTCTGACTTCAACAGATCATATCTCTGCAAATATTACGAACCAAGATATAATATTTTGTGATGATGTTCCTCAGGATTGCGAATTCGCACTCTAAAAATTGCAGCTTCTGAACCTTTGTAAAACAAAATTTATAGCGAAAATGACACAGTGACCTGTTTAGGTTAAATTCAGGAGCCTGCAAAATGACCTAACTTCCACAGATCATATCTCTGAAACTATTGCGAACCAAGCTCTGAAATTGTTCAATGATATTCCTCACAATGTTGGCTTCGCACTCTAAAAATTTCAGCTTTTGAACCTTCGTATAAAAAAAGTTATAGCGAAAATGCCATGATGACCTGTTTGGAGCGGCGAAACCCTAGAACCCCAAAGCTATGATACCAAATGTTGTGAAACCAGCTCCAAAAATAGAAGAAAAGAGATATCAACGCCTTATAAATAAGCCACTTTGAGGGGGCGACCTCCAATACATTACATGAATGAACTATTCTTGGATGAAACAAATAACCAAAACCTCCTTCTATATATAGGAGTCCATGGGGCCACAATATAATCCTAGTGGGGCCACAATGTTATCCTAGCTGACCTAACAATAATAAAGTAAGGGCACAATAATAACAATAGGGGGGTTACAGGGGTACAACAATAACAATAAGGGGGGCTACACTAACATAATAAGGTACTACACTATTAATATAGGGACTTTACATATTCCATTTGAACCCCCACCATCAGTTCTTTCAGTTTTTAAGTTGCAGCACAACTTACTATTTTTAGCAGTTTTTCGGGTCCTAAACTTCCGAAGCCGTTTTCAAGCCCTAAACGACGTTTTTTGGGAAAACTGCTATCAACATGGGTCCATGGTTGTAGTCCTTGGATAGATCTTTCTAACGATATATTGAGCACATCAAATGGAGATCGGATGCCAAAGTTACGTCCCCGGGAAGTTGAAACACCAATTTACCCAAACGGGACCCACAGTTTTGGCGCTTCATCTCCTAGGGCTAGGGTTTTGGACATTTATGGTTTTACATTGTTTCTCAACAATAAATAGGCCTTTGAGCCTCATTGTAACACCTATAGTCATCACATATCTTCTCAGGGATACACTACTAGTGCCGACACTCATCTCTTTCCATCATTTATGTAATAGGCCTTCGAGCCTCAATGTAACACAGTTCAGCGGCCTGTAGCTGCCATATCTCTTCGTACAGATAAGCCTACTAGCGCCCTAGCTACTCATTTATATTAAATCATATTTTAGTCATTCTTATTTTTAATAAAATGAAGCATTATTTCCACTGCAGCTTCATGTTTATGGTTATATGTGTATATTCTGTTGTGTTCTTGCATAAATCTTGATCAATGGTATCAGAGCTACTCTTTCTCTGTTTTTCTTTGCATGTCCCCAACGTGGTTAGGGTATAAGGAGTTAGGGCTCGATTAGGTTGAACCCTTGCAAGATCAGTATTGCAAACCCTGACGACCCCCCATGGCGGAAGGAAAGAAAGATGAGGGAGCAGGAGATCCTATCAAAATATTGCTCGAGGAGGCCGTTGAGAAACAGAGGAACACGATGATGGAGAAATTTTCCTAGATCCTTCATCGACTGCCCACCAACAGTGCATCTACATCTAGCACATCCGCCAACAGGTTCGCGACATCCTGGACAAATCCAATACAAATTTCAACAGAATCCCCCCCCCCCCCATGGAGGAACTTAACGCAATGGGGACCATTTCTTCCTAAGGAGGGAGGAATGATACAGTTGGATATCGATGGCCATGCACCGATTCCATTTGGACCCGCACCACCAATTCTTGTAGCTTTTCACTTCTAGCAGCTTACTATTTTTAGCAGGTTTTCGGGTTCTAGATGCCCGGAGCCATTTTGGCGCACTAATGATCCAGGTGGATATTGGTGGCTAGCCACCTATTCCATTTGAACCCCCACCATCAATTCCTTCAATTTTTAAGTTGCAGTACAACATACTATTTTTAGCAGTTTTTCGGGTCTTGAACTTCAGGAGCCGTTTTGAAGCTCTAAATGACGTTTTCTAGGAAAACCATGAAACACAATTGTAATCCTCAGACATATCTTTCTAATGAGCTATTGATCGCGTCAAACGGATATCGGATGCTAGAGTTACGTCCCCAAGAAGTTGAAACACCAATTTACCCAAACGGGACCCACAGTTTTGGCGTTTCATCTCCTAGGGTTAGATTTTTGGACGTTTCAGGTTTTACATTGTTTCTAAACAATAAATAGGCCTTTGAGCCTCATTGTGACAAATGGAGAGGCTTGTAGCCATCACATCTCTTCTTAGGATATGCTACTAGTGCCCTCGCTCATATATTTCCATTATGTCTGTAATAGGCCTTCGAGCCTCAATGTAACATAGTTCAGAGGCTTGTGGTTGCCACATCTCTTCACAGAGATAAGCTAATAGCGCCCTAGCTAGTTTCCAATATGTTTGTAAGCCTATTTCAGTCATTTTTTATTAATAAAATGAAGCATTATTTTCGTTGCATCTCTGTGTTCATGTCTATTTCTGTATTTTATTGTGTTCCCGCATAAATCTAGATATATATATATATATATATATATATATATATATATATATATATATATATATATATATATATATATATATATATATATATAAGTTCTGGTATATTTTTTATGAGTATCTTACATCAATATTAACAAATTATTCTCCTCTATTGTTTATTAACCGGGGTTTCGATCATGGTTGAGAGGGAAAAATATAAGTTATGGTTGTGCACATAGTCTTGAGACCCTAACTTAATTTCCTTGTTTACGTTCTTACGTGGTGTAATATTTATTACGTCGATAGGTGTCCCCCCTGTTGTAATTCACTACATTGATCATTTTTCTAGATAATATTTTTGATCGAGTGGTGTAAATTAGATGATGTGAGTATATTCTCGTCGTCGCCACTCCATCAACGAATGGAATTAAAATTCGTAACTTCCTTGCATATCTAAATCACATGTTCAAAACATACTTAAATTAATTCTTTACAAAACATGATTAAAAAATTATTGTGCCTGTTTTTGATAACCATGTATGCTAATTAGTTAGAAATGAAATTAAAAAAAAAAACTTATAAAACATTGCATTGCAACGTGGATTAATTTTGAATCTTATAACTATTCACGTTCTAAAACGTATACATGTTTAACCACTTGGCAAGTGTGCATTTAAAAACTTTTCCTCCACTCCATTATGCTAGTGATTTCCTATGCATGACATTCAAATGTATGCTCGCTCACACGTTATTATAAAGAACAAAATATTATTTTATTAAATAATTCTTGCAGCATTTCTTACTACTTTAAAAAAAATGTTGTTGATGGGGCATTCAAAGCTCCATGCTACCCATTTAAAACTCCTTCTGTAATGTATCCATGTGAACAAACGAATATATAATGATTAATCAAACACATCTACAATGATTAATCAGTTGAGATGATGTACAATAATAAAAAATAATTACAATTTCATATTATTTAAACAATATAATGAATAAATAATTAAATTGTAGGTTTAAATTTTAATATAGTTTTAGGTTTCATAATTTAGTGTAAGGACAAAATTGTGACTATCCTGTCATCATATATTACTAAACTAATGGAATTATACTTCTTGTTGTATTCAATATTTATGTTAACTTTTGGTTTATTGAAATCTTTGATTAATAATAAGGTTTTATTATCACACAATTGTCATATAAGGGATAAACCCTAAGATTAAATTATAATTAAATTAGTTTAACACAATAATGAATAATAAATTGTATGATTAAGTTATAATACTTATTTTAGTACAATGAGATTATTAAATTATTATAAGGGTAATGGAGTAGTGGTTGTCTATGTATGTCATTCAAATGTATGCCCACTCACAGTTAACTATAAAGAACAAAATATTGTTTTCTTAAATTATTCTTGATGTATATTTATTTTTTATTACTTAAAAAAAAATGTTGTTGCTAGGTATTCAACTCTCCATACTACCCATTTGGACTTCCTTAATGTAGACTCCCTTTCTTCATGTATCCACTTGTACAAAAAAACTGCAATGATTAATAATAAGGTTCATTATCACATAATTTCCATATAAGGGATAAATCTTAAGGTTAAATTATAATAAAATTATCTTAATACAATAATAAATTGTAAGACAAAATTATTATTATTATTTTAATAAAATTATATTATAATATTATATTATTAAATTATAATAATTATTATTATAAATTATAAATTTAGAAGTCATTTTAATAATATTTTAACATTGTAAGCATTAAAAAAATCTACTTAATCACTTGAGATGAGTACATTGTATTTTAAATTGAAGAAATTCAAATGCAAGTGTTTGCAATTAATTATAATAAAATCCATGAAAGCTTTATGTGACATAGAGTTGGTCGTCTTAATAAAACTAGGTATCTCACTCTTCTAATGAAATGAAGGGACTACTTCGACACAATCAGAGATTAATACCATGCTAATTGACAATTGAATGCTACTATCACCAAAGCTAAAGTTACGAATTTAGTGTACATCATAGAATCAAATCAACGGAGCTCATGGTTCAATTACATGGAAAAAAGTGTTATTCTTTGAACGAGAATATCAAACTTTTGTGGATATATAGCTTTCATCACAAAAAAGACATAATAATCCCATATTAAAAAAGTGTTGTACATTTAAATAAATGTTTTAGCATTTTTACAGCACATTTAAATACAATCTCTATTTTAAAATATGTTTATGCATGTTTACTTAATATTAACTAATGTCTTTGTCCTTAGACACTATCGATGGACTAGAACCATTGTCTCTAACAGAATACACGATTTTTTATACTTGCTCTTTTCATGTGATAAATTTAGCTGAACACACATTTAAGTTTTTATGTGGGTAATAATTCTATATCATAAATTATATTTTTATATCCAAACATACATACATAAAAATATAAGATTTGTGGAAATCTTAATACTGGAAAAAAATTAGGGGAAATGAGTAGTAATTTTTTTGATGTATTAAATTAGTTTTTTATATTATATTATTTATGAAATTAATTTATTGATTATTTAATTAAATAGATTAATTACTTTCATTAATTTAATTAATTTAAATATGGTTAAACATATTTTTAATATTAATTGATTTATTTATTAAAATTAATATTGTGATATATTAATTAAAACATTAGTACTTAATATATAATAGTTAACCACATTAGTTAAACATAGCTAAATATAATTACATTAAGACTTTTTCAACCCTATGTTTATTGTATTTGACTGTAATGCAATCCTTAACTAATATACATTAATTAATGAAAACATTAAAACATTAATAAATTGAAGCATTAAACATTAATTAGAACATTTTACAATATGTAATTAAATTTTTTATAAAAAAAAAATGTTTAATAACATTAAACATTAATTTAAAAATATGTAAAAATATATATTAATATTAAATAATAATAAAGTTAAATAATTAGTATATTACCGTTATTACATTGACATATTAATTAAATCATTAATACATAATTATTATAAGTAACTACATTATTCAAATATATCTAAACATGAATATATTTAGATTTGGTTAATAATAATAATAATAATAATAAGATGTTGGAATTGTACTTAAATGTTTTTAACTTTAAAATATTAATTTAAACTTTTGACAATATGTTAATTCAAACATTTATTTACAAACGTTTAATAACATTAATTTAAACATGTTTAAAGAAATGAATTAATAATAATACTAATTTACCAATTTATTATCATTAATATATTGATATAGTAATTAAAACAATAATACATAATTAAAAAATATTAATTAATATATAAATATAAATAGGTAATGAAATTAGTCAAACATAGTTAAATATGACCATGTCTAGATCAACAATATGTTTAGTGCATTTCACAATAATCGACCTTATTCAATCAAAGCAATCCTCAATTAATACAAGATTAATTAATTAAATAATTAAAATAATAATTAACATTAATATTAATTAATTAAATCTTGGATGCAGGTGATCTCTAGGTACAACGACATGGCGGCTCCTCTGCAAGGCACATGGCACAACAACATGGTTGCGCATGGCCTAAGTGAGGTTTCTCTTAAATGCTGCAGCAACTCACCCAACGCTTGCATTAACCCACTTGTTGCGAGCATTTACACTTGTCCAACTTACTACCCATCGTGGTATTTCATGGCGCTCTGCAACTTTATTCTTGTTGTCTTCTCCTGTAGTTTGTTGGTCTTTTTCCAGTGTGTTGGTCTCTTTCTGCAGCTCAAGGCCTCCTACCTTCTCTCCTCTCACAAGTTCGCATCCCACCTAGCCTCTCCAGATCTTACCAGCATCGCCATGCCTACACGCCACAGGATGCAATGTCGCAGAGGCCGCGATGGAGGCCAGTCCTCTCGCCCTCCCATCTCCCTCTGTGATGAAATCCACTCCCCCCTCCATGAGGAAAGTTCTACCAAATTCCATCTCAATCTCGACTCCTTCGAAGCTTTGGACCAGCATCGTGTCTCAGCCACACTTTCGGTGTGTCTTCTGGAAGTCCCATGTAGCTCTGCTGGTTCTGGCTCTTGGAACCATTTAAGAAACTCCACCATCACTACTTCCTACCCCTAGCACTCTAGAAAATCGAAGGCCCTGCCAACCAAAACTGCTCGGCGTTCCACCAACACTGAAGGGAGTGATAGCTCAACAGAAGATGATAAGGTTCTTGTTGCAAGTGTGTGTTATGCTTCCATGCCAAAGCCTACAACATAGTCGTCGAAGAAGGAAGAGGACTCCTATGAAGACTACAGCTACTTCATAGTTGAGGAGCCTCCTCTAGACAACCAGTAGCATGACTTGCCACACCAGAATTAGCATCAAGAGGTTTCCTACCTCAGCTAGTTTTCATTTCATTTTTCTCATGTTTTTCTTATTCGTGCACAATTCTATAATTTTTTGGACAATTAAGGTATATGCTAGTTTCCCCACTCAGGGCAGAAATCTCTGGACTAGTTTCCCCAACTGGGGTAGTCCCACTTTTGTGTTTTTGAACTCTACACCTGTCGGAATTGGCTAGCATAGCAGCTCCGACGAGAACATTACGAAATGTATTTTTATGTACCATATAATAGAATCAGTCTTACTTAGAAAAAAATATTAATTAATTAAAACATTAACATTAATTAATTTTAACTTTAATTAATTAATTTTTAACATTACATGAAACATTGATAACAATAATAAAAACATTAAAATGTTTAAGAACATAAAGTAAAAGATTTGGCAATATGTTAATTAAAACATTTATATAAAAATGTTCAATTACAATAAACATTAACTTTTATATTTTTGAATTAATATTTTCATATTAATTAATAATAATATTAAGTTAATTAAAATATTTAATAAAATTAATTAAAATACTTGAAAATATATTAATTAAAATATTTATATAAAAGTCATGCCTCACTAGCACAAAGAATTGAGGATCGGCTTCGTTGGCAAGGTTACCGAAGATGAAACCTCACGGGGGGTGGTTATGTCATGTGCTAGGTGGAGGGGACATGCTAAAAAATCAAGTCAACTAAGGGCTCTCGTGGCCCATGCCTGGTGCGATTCCCAGGTGAGTTTGACGACTTATATTTCCATCAATCGTGGCTCCTCAAATCTAGAGGATCACACACACACACAACACATATACATGATAAAAGATCAAGCCAGGTAAGGGCTCTCGTGCCCCATGCCGAGTGCGATCCCCAGGTGACTTTTATGACATAGATGTCCCTCGATCGTGGCTCTTCAAGTCTAGAGGATAACACACACACACATAATAATAACATTAACCAATAATTTAAAAATGTTTAAATAAATATATTAATATTAATATAAATTTTTCAAGTCACACTAGCACAACCAGTTGAGGATGGGCCTCGTCAACAAGGCGACCAAAGATCAAACCTCACGGGGGGTGGTTATGCCCTGTGCTAGGGGGAGGAGACATGCATAAACTTTAGTCAGTATAAGGGTTGGTGCGGCCCAAGCCGTGTGCGATCCCTGGGTGACTTTGACAGCTTAGATGCCCCTTGATCTTGGCTTCTTAGGCCACAAGTCAGGCCTGGAGGATCACGGACAACCTGATAGACAAAAAAAAAAATATTAATATAAATTGATTAAAATTGGAATTGTAAACAAATGTTTCTAACATCGCAATGTGACATCCAAACATTTGGTCAACCATGTTTCAAAATGTGGGTGACTCCTTGACTATGTTTGACTATGTTTAACAATCAACAATATTTAACTTTAGTGACAAATAATTTCCTATTAATATTATTTATTAATATTGATAATTAAATATGTTTTGATGCTCGAATGGTAAATAAATCTATTAAACGTTGCAATATGACAATTATTGTCGCAATGTTACACATTACAATTTATCAAACGTTGCAATGCAACAATACTACATTAGTCAAACACACTTACTAATACAATTGACTATTTTGGAATATGTTTGGTAGTCATCACTCCTCAAATTCAGTTAAACATAATTCACTATTAATGGTTAATCACTGTCTCTATGACCAACCATGATCAACCATGGAAAATGACGCTATTGTGAACTATGATCAACCACGATCAACCAAGGTCAAGCATGGTCAACCATGATTAATCATGATTGAATTTCACCAACCATGATTAAGGTATTTCTCATTGAATTTTGTCAACCATGGTTAACCATGATCAACCATGGTCATTTAATGTGAACCATTGTAAATGATGAACAACAATGTTGAACCGCCATCAACCATGGTCAAGCATCATCATCCATGGATATAATGATCAACCATTATTAACTATTTAAATATGGTTAACCATGGTCATTGTCTCTATGGTTAACCATGGCCAACCATGATTGACCATGATAAAAATAGTCAACCATGATCAACCATAGTCAAGCATGGTCGATCATTGTCGATTATGGTTAACCATCATTATGCATGGTTGAATATCGGTAACCATGATAAACTATGGTCAACCAAGATCGAGCTCTACATGTTTTATTATAGTTAACAATGATCATGCATGGTTGAATATTAATAAAAGGGTACCCCTCCAAACTCACATTATCCACTCTCAAGGCTGCATATAAAATGCAGTCAAATTCATGCCCCAAATAATCCACAATCTAGGCAAACTCCAATGCTTTATTTTCTGGACTGGAAATTTAAATAAATAAATGATAAAGCTTTAATATCTCAAATCTGAGATTTGAGATATTAAATTAACACTCTCTCTTTTGGTTATAAACTTACACAACCTAGATTTCCCATGCAGAGGCTTTACCTTTCATCCGATGGTTAAAACCATTTCAAAACCACTTCTCATAAATATCGAACCAACATTCGAATTTATTTTGAACACCCAACCAAGTCCTTGGCTTTCACCTTATGGAGATCTAATGAACTTTATCATAAAGTTCAATTTATAATATAGACCCACACACTTATATATGTATATGACAAAGCTTCCCTTTTACCACATATGTCTTCGGCCACTATATATATATGTTTGTTATGTTAACTATTTAATATTGGTTAAGAATCCAGTTCTTAACATAACAATACTCGACCATAGCAAACATAACCCATTATTTATTAGGCCTCACACATATACAAACCATCGCATCAATTACATCTGGGCCCCACTACATATGCAACTTACCTCTAATTATCGACCTCACAACTTGTTATGCGAAGCCCCTTTGATCTCTCACAAAATTGATCGAACAGTAATCACAAAATTTCCCCCCCATCACTTTAACGCCAAAAAAAAGTGCGAAACTCGTGGTTTTTGCCACGCGTCATTCAAAGAGCATTATCGCATTTTTTGTGGGCATTTCGTTTGCCACTTATAAATAATGTGAAACTGTCGGTTTTCTACCTCCAAAATCGCCTTATGGTTTAACGCTTCTGGTTCCCTCGAACTCCTAGTTCCACCTCTATCATTAACCCTTTGATTATGATTTCACTTCAGTTCTTCTGTGTCTTCATGTTGTCACCACTAATACGCACCATTATTATTTCTTCTGGTTTGTAGATATAGTACCGCGCCATTACCTTTTGATATGGAATCTCGCCTATTGCCCATCGAATCCACTCCATAGTGAGTTAATCAACACTTAACATGGGCTCTTAACCAAACCCTCAATCAGTCATTTATCCACTCATGAATCGAACCCTTCCAGCTCAATGAGACTTATTTCACAGTCTTCCAATTTCGATTTCAGATATTTAACTACTAGGATGGTCATAGGACGGATTTTCGGTGAATCCTCCACTAATTTCAACTTTGATTCTTCAATGTTACAATCAATTTAACCCTTCATAAATTCAACCAAAATCATGGTAATGTGACATCGACTTCCCATTAGAACAGAGCATCATTTAAAAACCCAATCATATACAGGATTACAATTTCATCCTTTTACACAGAGATTCATATTACGCATTGCCCATACAATTGCTTCTTGAAATGAATCAACACATTAACATTGGCTTTTAACACAAAGTTTTATCACACTGGTTCTCATACATTTTCTTATTGAAATTCGAAGCTCATTTACACAGAATTCAAATCAAATAATACTCATGTAGTACTGAAATAGATTCTTTCACTTATACGAGGAAAACAATTACAGAACTTATGGTCCTCAGCGAGATCTTCAACTCGATGGCCTTCTATTTGTCTCTCCAAATCTCTCCCGGTCTATGAAGGTCTGCCTATTAATGCCTTTGAGGCTTATTTTTATACAAATTGATAATCAATCGATTCAGCTTCTTTGATAGCTCAACAAAACTCTTGAAGTTCCGCAAAGCCTAAGTTTAGCCTAAATCCCTAAACGAACTGAAACTGACTCTTCACATTCCTAGCTAACCGACTTCCCCTCATGTTCTCTAATGATTTGGGAACATTTAAAATTTCTCACTAAATTTATTTAAAATCACCCAAATATTAATAATTACATAAGAAAGCAAAAACATGAGACCCCCCTATGTCTATTTACACACAAAGTATTTCCTTGATCCTAATGCTCCTGCATCAGACTCCCCAGGTTAAAATGATTCATGATCTCCTGATCATGTTCTTTCATCCTTGTCTTCCTGGATCCCACACTTTGTTCTGTTTTTTATCATTTGCTACAATATTCTTGTTCTGCACTTCACCGGGCTTCCATATCTTATTCTGTCTTTCTCCACTAGCTGCACTTTTACATTCTCTTTCTATCTTTCTTCTGCTACTGCTTTTGCTTCTTTGTTTTCTTGTTGCCATATTCTTCTCAAACACTTTCACCATCAGCCTTCTTATCAATTCAATTTCCTAATCTAATTTATCTTCTGACTGCTGGATACTGCTCCATCTTGATTGTTGAACTTTTGTTTCTGTTTCTGCTTGCTGAGATCTTATCTGTTGAACTCTTACTGCTGCTTTTTCTCCAGCTCTTGCCCTTAATTGCTGAGCCCTAGCTCCAGCTTTAACTTTATCTCTAGCTCCTGTGCTAGCTCTAGCTCTAGCTTTAACTTGCTGAGCTCTCACGCTTATTTCCACCCAATCATCCATACCCTCTTGTTTTCTGCAACAGAAAAGCTCTTCCTAATTGTCATTCATGACAATTTCCTCATTCTCTAACTTTAGCAATTATCTTGACTGGTATTTAAATTTATAGTCACTATCATCACCTCTCTTCTTATCCTGGACTAAACATTCTTTAGTCCTTCCATCAGTACCTGCAATCATAAAATAAACACCAATTTTACAAAATCCTTGTTTCCATTCCTCCTCTGGCAACACTTCAGTTTGTTGCTCTAACATTTCCTCTGGCAATACTTCAATCTTTTGCTCTGCCATTTCATTCTCTTCTCTAAATGTTTTCAGCAAACAATCCAACCATCTAATTTCAAGCATTTCATCAATATGCCGCAAACTTGTTTCAGCATATTCTTTTTCTTCTTCCTTGACAATCTTCAGTAATTTTCTTCCATCTTCTTGATTGATTTTGGAAATAAATTCAAGTTCTTCAAGTACTATGTCCTCATCTTCTATCAGAATAAAATTATGATTCTGCATTGCTGTAGCAGTCCCAAAAATCTGCCCTACAGTCTGCTCTTGGCCCATTAGACAAGCCAATTCTTCTCCATCATCAACAGTAACAAGTTTCTGCATATGAGACATGACTGTCTCATCTTCTTTCTGCAATAGTTCGTCTTTTCTCAAGACAATTCCAAATGATGGATTGTCTTATGTATCACCTGTCAATACAGCCAACTTGTCAATTTTAGAATCACAAGACCCAATGGTCTCAATTGATGATACAGTCACCAATTCTTCTGTCTGCAGTCCTAAGTCCTTTCCAAGACTCAGAAAATCTCCACTGTCTTCATTCCTTTGTATCTTCACATTCTGCAATCCCCAATTTTGAAATTGAGGTCCTCCTTCCTGCATTGAATCCTGGTTATTCAACATAATCTCCATTAATTGAACTTATTCGTTCCATGGATTAAAGTGTTCCATGGAATTTTCCTCCTCCATTCTTTGGCTGTCCAGTGGTGTCAATTTTTCCCCATCACCAAAAAAATATGCATTCACAAAACAATTGTTAAAACAAAAATCATAAGGCCTCAGTGCCTTTCTTCCCTCTGCTAGCATTTCAGTATGTTGTCCTAAAATTCTTTCCCTTTCTATCAGCACATCAGTATGCTGAATCCAATCCTTCAAATAATTCTCAAGACTGTCAGTTAGTCTCTCTTCTACATCATCCTTCTCAAGGATGTCTCTCTACTCTGGTTCATAAAAATAAACCTTCTCAATCTCATTCATCTCTGCCTTTACAATCTAAACACTTTTTCTTGGTGTTTCTATCCTCTGCTCCAGAATACTTAACTCATGCCACGATTCTGCCATCTCATCTGAGAAAACATTTTCACAATATTCACTACCTTCCTCTTTATAACAAGTCAAGTTTCCTGATGTCAATACTTCTTCATATTTCATCAGAATAGACTCTGATCTTCCAACTCTGCAACAATCTCAGTCATTTTTCCATCACTTTTCACTTGGCCAAATAAAATCAATTTGTCATTATCAGCATGAATAACAAATTGATCATCATCATACTTAACTATCATGTTCCCATTGAAACAATTTCTTTCACTAAACAAGGAATTTATGAATTCCTTTTGCTGCAGTAAATCAATGTGATCTTCATTTGGAAGATAATCATCATCATACTTAGCTTGGCAACAGTCAACTTCGTTTATCACAGTTTCATCATATGAACTGCCTTCTTCAATACCTGCATTCACACACAACTTGTCAGTTGTAAAACCATGAGACCCTATGGTCTCATTTGATGAAGTGATCATCAAATCTTCCTGCTGTTCCAAGTCTTCTATACATTTCGAAAATTATTCAATAGTCTTCCCTTCAACTTCTTCAAGTTGTCCAATTGATTGCTCAAATTCCAGCTTTTGGCCATCATCACAATTTGAATCTCCTCTGCTCCCAATATGTTGGAAATAAAAACCTTTCCCCAACTGTGTATGGACATTTTCAAAATATCTGGCTGTTCCATTTTCTTCCTTAGTGACAACATCAGCAGTTTTTTCTTTCCCACATGTTCTTCTTGAAAACATACAAAATTTTTCAGATGTAAGGCTATTTGACCTCTTGGTCTCACTTGAAGTTTTAGTCTTCAAGTCCTTCTCCAAATACTCAATCATTCTGAGTAATCTCCCTTCCAGCTAAGCATTTATCATTTTCTCTCTCTTCATCTGTAGCCTCTACCACTTTACTTTTTTCTTCATGAGCCAACCAACTCTCTAGCTTTCCTTTATCATCAATTCCAATTTGTTGAACTGCTCCCATATCTCAGCTACCTCTTTCTCATACTCTTCCTTACTTAACTATCTCTGGATGCCATCTGTCTTGCCATCTTATTTCTTCATCTTCATTCTGTTGTGGCCTCTCTTAGAACCTCTATAATCTCTACTATTACTATCAGTATCCATTTTCTCCTTCATGATTTCCTCACTCATAAGCTTCACCAAGCCTCTGCAACAGCAAGCTCTCCTGCTACCACTTACCTCACCAATCCTTTCCTTCGGATCTGGGATTTTGGCAAGTACTGGTCCCATATCCGTTGGAACCTTCTGAGCACTCTCTTATGCTCTCTCTAGGCTTCACTCTGCAACTTTTCTCAAGAACACATCTGTTCTCCTTTCATCCAACCTCTGTTGGGAATTATCCAAGTTCTGCCACACTTTCTTCTTCACTTTAGAATCCCCTGCTAGACTCTTTCATCACTACTCTCAAAGCTGTGATCTGCTTTTGCTGAGATTTCTCCAATTGTCTGCAATCTGAATTCTACAAACAATTCTTCAAACCAGAGTTTAAATAATGCTCATCAACTCACCTTCCAAGATCCCTGAATGATCTTGCTGTCCCTCTTACCTGCACTGCATCTTTGTCTTCAACTCCAGATCATGCAGATCTGAATACCTTCACTGCACACCTAATCAAATCCGCAATTTCTGTTAGACATATTTAAACTTCAAATTTTTCTTCGCTACTTCAGCACATATGCATTTAATAAAAACTTTGAATCTTCAAAGATCTATTCTAGCTCTGATACCACATGATAATGGGGTACCCCTCCAAACTTACATTATCCACTGTCAAGGTTGCATATAAAATGTATTCAAATTCATGCCCCAAACAATCCAAAATTTGGGCAAACTCCAATGCTTTATTTTCTGGACTGACAATTTAAATAAATAAATGTTGAAGCTTTAATATCTCAAATCTGAGATTTGAGATATTAAATTAACACTCTCTCTTTTGGTTATAAACTTACACAACCCAGATTTCCCGTGCAGAGGCTTTACCTTTCATCTGATGGTTAAAACCATTTCAAAACCACTTCTTATAAATATCGAACCAACATTTGAATTTATTTTAAACACCCCACCAAGTCCTTGGCTTTCACCTTATGGAGATCTAATGAACTTTATCATCAAGTTCAATTTATAATATAGACCCACACACTTATATATGTATACGAAAAAGCTTCCCTTTTACCACATATGTCTTTGGCCACTATATATATACATTTGTTATGTTAACTATTTAATCTTGGTTAAGAACCCAGTTCTTAACATAACAATACTCGACCATAGCAAACATAACCCACTATTGATTAGGCCTCACACATATACAAACTGTAGCATCAATTACATCTGGGCCCCACTACATACGCAACTTACCTCTAATTATTGAACTCGCAAATTGTTATGCGAAGACCCTTTGATCTCTCACAAAATTGATCGAACGGTAATCGCAAAATTTCCCCCCCATCACTTTAACGCCCAAAAAAAGTGTGAAACTCGTGGTTTTTGGAAACCACCTTTTCTACGTGTCATTCAAAGAGCACTATCGCATTTTTGTGGGTGTTCCGTTTACCATTTATAAATAATGCGAAACTGCTGGTTTTCTACCTCCGAAACCACCTTATGGTTTAATGCTTCCGGTTCCCTCGAACTCCTAGTTCTGCCTCTATCATTAACCCTTTGATTATGATTTCACTTCAGTTATTCTGCATCTTTAGCTTGGCACCACTAATACGCACCATTTCTATTTCTTCCAGTTTGTAGATTCAGTACTGCGCTATTAACTTTGATATCGAATCTCACCTATTTCCCATCAAATCCACTCTGTAGTGAGTTAATCAACACTTAACACAGGCTTTTAACCAAACCCTCAATCAGTCATTTAGCCACTCATGAATCGAACCCTTCCAATTCAATGAGACTTATTTCATAGTCTTCCAATTTCGATTTCAGATATTTAACTACTGAGATGGTCATAGGACGGATTTTGTGCTACGGATATTCACAATAGGATTCGGTGAATCCTCCACTAATTTCAACGTCGATTCCTCAATGTTACAATCAATTTAACCCTTCATACATTCAGCCAAAATCATGGTAATGTGACATCGACTTCCCATTAGAATAGAGCATCATTTAAAAACCCAATCATATACAGGATTACAATTTCATCCTTTTACACAGAGATTCATATTACGCATTGCCCATACAATTGCTTCTTGAAATGAATCAACACATTGGCATTGGCTTTTAACACAGATTTTTATCACACTGGTTCTCATACATTTTCTTATTGAAATTCGAAGCTCATTTACACAGAATTCAAATCATATAATGCTCATGTAGTACTGAAACAAATTCTTTCACTTATACAAGGAAATCACTTACAAAAATTATGGTCCTCGACCAGATCTTCAACTCGATGGCCTTCTATCTGTCTCTCCAGATCTCTCCCGATCTATGCAGGTCTGCCTATTAATGCCTTTGAGGCTTATTTTTATACAAATTTATAATCAATCGATTCAGCTTCTTTGACAGCTCAACAAAACTCTTGAAGTTCCTCAAAGCCTAATTTTAGCCTAAATCCCTAAACAAACTGAAACTGACTCTTCACATTCCTAGCTAACCGTCTTCCCCTCATGTTCTCCAATGATTTGGGAACATTTACAATTTCCCACTAAATTTATTTAAAATCACCCAAATATTAATAATTACATAAGAAAGCAAAAACATGAGACCCCCCTAGGTCTCTTTACACACAAAGTATTTCCTTGAGCCTAATGCTCCTGCATCAAATATTGTTAACCATGATCAACTATGGTAAACCAAGATCAAGGTCCATATGGTTGAATCTTGTTAACCATGGTCAACCATTATCAACATGGTCATCTTCGTTCAACCATGGTTAACCAAGAACATTTCATGTTTTATAGACTCCTCATCGACAACCATAGTCAATGATTGTTATAATGGTCAAACATGGTCATCCAAGATCTATATGCTTGATTATGGTCATCCATTGTGAACAGTGCAGATATTTGTGGTTGAATATGGTCCAATTCCCTATTCATGGCCAATCCATATCTCTAGATTCAACCATGGTAAATCATGGTTAATCATGGCTAAATTTAGTCAACCATGGAAAATGTCTCTATTGTCAACCATGGACAATGTCTCTACTTTCAACCATGATCAATCACAATTAACATTTGGGTCTCTAATATTTGTGGTTTATAAGATGAGGGTTTGTAATATTTGGGTATAATATTAAGGTTTATATTATTGGGTTTAATATTAAAGTTTATAATATTGTTTTTAATATTAGAGTTTATAATATTGAATGTTTAATATATAGAGAGCTTATAATATTTGGTCTTAATATTATCATTTACATTATGGCGTAATATGTTGGGTTAGAATATAGATTCTATTATATAGGGTTTATAATTAGGATTTAATATTGGGTTTATAATATTTGGGTTTAATATTAGTGTTTATAATATTGTGTTTTATATTTAGAGTTTATAACATTGGGGATTATAATATTTTAGTTCATTGTATTGATTCTTATGGTTTATTAGTCTCTTTTGTTTTTAATATTGATCCCTTGGCCTTATTGATCCCTTAAGTATTTAATATTTATACCCTGGGTTCACGAGTTCCTTTGGTTTGTTATTAAAAACTTGGGTTTATTAGTCCTTTTATTTTATAATATTAATAACCCCTTGGGTTTATTAATATCTTGAGTTTAAAATATTAATTCTTATGGTTTATTAATCTCTTGAGTTTAAAATATTTATTCTTATGCTTTATTAATTTCTTGGTTTATAATATTAATATTTATTTATTGATTTCACCAATTCCTTTGGTTTATAATATAATCCCTTGGGTTTATTATTTCTTTTGGTTTATAATATTAATAATCTCTTCGGTTTATTAATCTTTTGAGTTGAAATTATTAATTCACAGCGTTTACTAATTTCTTAGGTTTTTAGTTTAAGATATTAATTCCTAGGGTTTATTAATCCCTTGAGTTTTCTAATTCTTTGGGTTGGTAATATTAGGCATTAAATATTATTCATACACTTTAATATTAATGCATGGTCCAATGTCACATAATGAAAAACATTGCCTCAATATGAAAATCAACCATGGGCTACCATTTTTAATCATAGTTATTCGTAGTCAATCAAGGTCTTCCATGGTTGAATGTCACATTGTGACAAATATTATCTCAATATGAAAATCAACCATTGGAAACCATGGTCATTCTTCGTCCAACATTGCATTGTGACAACAATTGTCTCAATGTTTAAATCAAGCATGCCAACGATGATTATTTACGGTTTACAGTATTTAGCTAAAGGTTTTTATATACTTGAGGTTTATAATATTAATCTCTTAGGTTTAATATTATTCCATTGAATTTATAATATTAATAATCATGTGATTTTATCAGACCTTTTTGTTTAAGATATTAATTTTTAGGCTTTATTAATCTCTTATGTTTTTCATATTGATCCCTTCGCCTTATTGATACCTTAGGTTTTTAATTTGTATCCCTTGTTTCACCAATTCCTTTGGTTTATAATATAAAACCATTGGGTTTATTAGTTCTTTTTGTTTATAATATTAAACCACCCTTGGATCTTAAAATATCTTGAGTTAAAAATATTGATTCTTAGGGTTTATTCATTTCTTAGGTTTTTGAGTTAAAAATATTAATTCTTAGGCTTTATTAATCTCTTGTGTTTTTAATATTGATACCTTAGGTCTTTAATATTTTTCCCTTGGGTTCACTAATTCCTTTGGTTTGTAATATCAAACCCTTGGTGTTATTAGCTCTTTTTGTTTATAATAATAATAACTCCTTGGTTTATTAATCTCTTGAGTTTAAAATATTACTTATTAGGATTTGTTAATCTCTTAATTTTTAAAATATTAATTATTAGGATTTATTAATTTCTTAGTTTATAATATTAATATTTATCATTTCAGTTCACCAATTACTTTGGTTTAGAATATTAAACATTTGGGTTTATTACTTATTTTGGTTTATAATATTAATAATGTCTTGGGTTTATTAATATATTTAATTTGAAATATTAATTACTAGGGTTTATTAATTTCTTAGGTTTTTGTGTTAAAAAAATTTATTCTTAGGGTTTATTAATATTTTTTGTTTATAATATTCATGCATTGGTCTTATTGATCCCGTAGGTTTTTAATATTTATCCCCTCGGTTCACTGATTCCTTTGGTTTATAATATTAAACCCTTGCATTTATTAGTTCTTTTGGTTTATAATATTAATAATCCCTTGGGTTTATTAATCTTTTGAGCTTTAATATTATGATTTACATTCTGGTGTAATATGTTGGGTTATAATATAGATTCTAATATATAGGGTTTATAATTAAGGTTTAATATTGGGTTTATAATATTTGGGTTTAATATTAGGGTTTATAATATTGTGTTTAATATTTAGAGTTTATAACATTGGGGATTATAATATTTTGGTTCATAATATTGATTCTTATGGTTTATTGATCTCTTGTGTTTTTAATATTGATCCCTTGGTCTTCTTGATCCCTTAGATCTTTAATATTTATCCCATGGGTTCACCAATTCCTTTGGGTTGTAATATTAAACCCTTTCATTTATTAGTTCTTTTGGTTTATAATATTAATAACCCCTTGGGTTTATTAATCTCGAGTTTAAAATATTAATTTTTAGGGTTTATTAATCTCTTGAGTTTAAAATATTAATTCTTATGCTTCATTAATTTCTTGATTTATAATATTAAACCCTTGGGTTTATTAGTTATTTTGGTTTATAATGTTAATAATCCCTTTGGTTTATTAATATCTTCCATTTAAATTATTAATTCTTAGGGTTTATTCATTTCTTATGTTTTGAGTTTAAGATATTAATTATTAGGGTTTATTAATTATTTTTCTAATTCTTTGGGTTGGCAATATTAGGCGTTAAATATTAGTCATACACTTTAATATTAATGCATGGTCTAATGTCACATTATGAAAAACATTGTCTCAATATGAAAATAAACCATGGGCTACCATTGTTAATCATATTTAGTTGTAGTCAATCAAGGTCTTCCTTAGTCGAATGTCACATTATGACAAAGGTTGTCTCAATATGAAAATAAACCATGGAAAACCATGGTCATTCTTCATCTAATGTCGCATTCTGACAAAAATTGTCTCAATGTTTAAAAAAAACATGGTAAACCATGTTTATTTTACGGTTTATAGTATTTATCTTAAAAAAATTATATACTTGAGGTTTACAATATTAATCTCTTAGGTTTACTATTATTCCCTTGAGTTTATAATATTAATAATCATGTGAGTTTATCAAACCTTTTTGTTTAAGATATTAATTTGTAGGCATTATTAATCTCTTATGTTTTTCATATTGATCCCTTAGGTTTTTAATATTTATGCATGTTGAATCCTTTGTTAAACTGAGAGAGGGGGGTGAATCAGTTTAATGAATTCATGGTATTGTAAAACTTTCATTTACACTTATTTACATATTCATTTCATGATTAACTTAATGCACAGTGAAACCAAAATCTTAATTAGTGAGTAGCAGGTATTAAGCAGATTAAATACAGAGTATCAACACATAATCATCATGAACATAGACACCAAATATAAGTGGAAACCCATAAGGGAGAAAACCACATCTTATTAGTGTTGTGATGCAAAGGCAAGCTCTAACTCCCTCTCACCACTGATTTTCTGTAGGCTCCAACCTACAGGAGGCTCCTACCTCAATTCTGCAAGCTACAACTTGCAAGGAAGCTCCAACTCCCATCTATTTTCTGCAGGCTACAACCTACAGGAGGCTCCTGCCTCAACCAGCTACAACTGACATCTATCAAGCTACAACTTGATATGGAAGCACCAACTTCCTCACTCTTTCATAAAAATAAACACATGTTGATTTACCTAGATATCATCTCTGTTTTATTCCTCCTTCACTATTGTCTACTAGCCTTCATATCTGCCTTATATCATCTTTGAATCTTCACAGCTTCTCTATATTCTCCTCCTTCTTCTTACCCTCTCTGCCTCATTTCTCCATTCTCTAACCTCTTTATGCATATCTATGTGACATCATTTATAGAGATTACCTCATGATGGTTTGCATTCCACAAGGAATTAGAAATGAACAACCATGACTCTTTGCCTTCCACCTTCTCATTTATTTTTCATCTCGTTCAAGAGAATATAGTAATATGTACAAATTTCAGTTTTACAATGGAGTTTTGTTTGCCTATGGAGACTTGCCTTTGCATCACAAATAATATAAAATTAATTAAAACATTTACATTTACATTTGCAACATATATATCTCATTCAACCCTTTCAGTTCTTGTTTCACTGTGTGCTTGTCTTTTCTGCTGCTGTAGTGTAATAGTTATGCATACTCTTCTGCTTTCTATGCATGTACCCCCACATTCTCCAAGTTCATTGTGCATATAAAAATGCATCCCAAATTTTTTCTCCAACCAAACTCAATTCTGGGCAACCTTGACAAATTTATGCCAAATTTTTTGTATCTCAAATCCCAGATTTGAGATATTAAAATAAAATTCTTATGGTTTTAAAACCACCTCTCAATCCAGCTCAAATTCCCAATTTGGAAAATACAAATTAATGCTGAATTTTTTCCATCAAAGGTTAAAATCTTTGTTATAACCCAATAATGCAAATTCACTTACGGATCCATTAACATGCCCCTCTTGGCAAATTAACAAAATGCGGAATTTACTTCTCTTTTCCTTAAAGACCTGTGGTTATAAACCATAAACTCACTTTATGAAATGGAAACAATACCTGTCTTTGTAATACAATCCAATAATCACACTTCGGCCAACACTTTCATTTATGTTCTCCACAACTTTATTAATCCATCGATGGAATACCTTTATATGTTTTGGCTTTGGTAAAGGTTATAAACATACATTCGTTTGGCCCCAAGGCTTACCAACTCACAAGTGATTATATCTATAAATATTTATTTATATGCGGACCATAATCCATTAATACATATCAAAACCTCCATTAACTTCGGTTAATCAATTTAAAATATGTTTTCAGACCCACATATATTTCAACATATCATATCATCCAATGCCATTAACATGGATCTGGCCCACAGCTTGATTAACATTCCTTTCATCCAGCGAATCGACGGCATTCTCATCATCGCTCTACCATTTGAATGATCCAACGATCATCGCGTATTAAATTTTCTCGAGTTTTAATCCATCAACCCGTGCAATAAAAGTGGGTCCCAAAATTAACTTACCATTCACATCCAATGGCTAAATATTGATCACATTTTTTCTCCCCAATCTACCAATAATCGCGTAACCAAAATGCACGGGTTTTAATTCTAAAAAATTACACGATATTCGTGGTTTCTAAAAACCACCTCCACCTTACGTGTCAAGTGGGGACCGATATCGCGTTTTTTTGAGGAATTCTACTTACCGGACTTGAGTTCGCATGAGACCACTTGTTTTGGGTTTTGAAACCACCATTACTATTCATCGTATGGTCCCACCATATTCATAACTCACGATTCCACTTCTACTCTTTGACTTCACCTTTTATTCACGATATATATTTTCTAAAACTGCGCCATCGAGACTCATATAGTCTTCCCTTCGCATTGCCTCTTCATGATTTATTTATGCACAGTTCCACTGCTCCATTCCATCTTCAATTTTTGCAAAATGGGAATCGGTTCACCGTGACCTCACTCGGTCCTTTCATCGTTCGATCGTCATCATTTCTCATTCAAATTCTTCTACGGTTCTTTTAATCTGCTACGAGGGCCTGAGCAAGCTGTAAATCCTCCATTGGACAACTCAATGCTCTGTTATTTATTCCGACTTCTTTCTATATCTGACATAGCCTCAGATATATATATATTTGGTCATCATTACATATCATGTTTCTTTTCCCACCAATATACGCAACCCAACACGGTAAACACTCAGCCACTATCGGTGAATAGAATTTGACTTCACAGGCCTAACTCAGCCTCAATTATATCAATCCCTATTACACACAGAGTCACTATTTCAGTCTTTAACATAGAGTTTCCCACTTGCTTATAAAACTCAAATATTAATCATACAGAATACTTCTCATAGAATTTAGAAACAAATTCCTCATAAATACATACACATGAAATCAATTACAAAATCCCTCTTAGTCCTAGCCAGATATTCATGTCAATGGCCCTGTTTTACAACTATTGTAGGCTTATAGAAACTCTGTTCCTAAAACCTAGTCTAACTCTGTCTCTCCAACTCTGCTCCTCCTGCTTCTTTTCTCCTTTGAATGATAGTCCAGGTGTTGCTCATGTCTTCTCCTTTGCCATCAATGACAAGATTTCCAACAGTCTCCTCCTTTGGCATTGATGGCAATACTCCAATGCTTCCTCCAGGACTTCCTCTGCTTACCTTTTAGAAGACCCTTTCTTCTTTTTCTTGATTTTCCTCCCCCTTTGACATCAATGGCAAAGGGTTGAAATTTTCCCAATGTGGTTTCTATCTTTTCATAATACTTTGATCTTGAGGACTAGTTCCATGCACTGCTCCATTGCTCTAGCTCTTTTGTGACAATTTATTGACTGCTCTCCCCCTAGAATGATGCTTTCTTTCCATGTCAGAGAGTAACATCTGCAGACACTACCCCTAGTTTGTCTCTTAGACATTTGAAAGGCTCTTTAGCAAGAGGTTTTGTGAATATGTCTACTATTTGTTCCTTTGTTGGTACATATTCCAACTTCACTACTTTCTATGCTACTTGTTCTCTGAGGAAATGGTACTTAATTGGGATGTGCTTTGTTTTTGAATGAAACATAGGATTTTTTGATATACTTATTGCATTCTCACATTTGATTGAATTGGGATCATCCATGCTTACCTTCATGTCTTGGAGATTTTGTTTCATCCACATTACTTGTGTGCAACTTGCTGCTGCTGCTATGTATTCTGCTTCTGTTGTCGATAGAGAGATAGAAGTTTGCTTCTTGCTTAGCCATGCCACCAGGCTTTTTCCCAAATAAAATGCACCTCCACTTCTACTTTTCCTATCATCCATGCAGTTGGCCCAATATGCATCTGTATATGCTGTCAAAGTGAAGCTTTTTCTTTTTGGATACCATAGCCCATAATGTGTAGTTCCTTGTAGATATCTGAATATTCTCTTGATTGCTAGCAAGTGATTTTGTTTTGGTGCTGCTTGATATCTTGCCACAAGTCCTACTGCTAACACAATGTCTGGTCTAGAGGTAGTTAGGTATAGTAGACTTCCTACCATGGATCTTTAAATTCTTTGATCTATATCTGTAGATCCATCATTAGCACATAGCTTGCATCCAGTGATCATGGGAGTTGACACAGGTTTGCAGTCTTCCATTTGGAACCTTTTCAACATCTCTCTTAAGTATTTTTCTTGTGAGATTAATGTTCCTGTGTTCTTTTGTTGAATTTGAAGTCCTAAATAGAAGGTGAGCTCTCCAATCATAGACATCTCAAATTCTGATTTCATTTCTTCAGCAAATTCTTTTGTTAACTTCTCTTTGTTGCTACCAAACATGATGTCATCTACATATACTACTATAATTAGGAGTTCATTTTCATTAGCCTTTATGTACAGATTTCTATCTAGTCCTCCTTTCTTAAAACCTTGTTTTTGTAAGTATTTGTCCAACCTTGAATACCATGCACGAGGAGCTTGTTTTAGCCCATATAAGGCTTTCTTCAGTCTGCACACATAGTCATGTTTATCTGTTAAGGAGAATCCTTTGGGTTGTTCCATGTAGACTTCTTCCTCTAAATATCCATTCAGGAAGGCAGACTTCACATCCATTTGATGTACCTTGAAGTCATGGTAGCATGAAAAGGCCAAAAACATTCTGATTGCTTCCATTCTGGCTACAAGGGAAAATGTTTCATCATAATCAAGACCTTCGATTTGTGAATATCCCTTGCATATAAGTCTGGCTTTATTTCTGATTACCTGCCCTTTTTCATTCATCTTAGTATTGAATATCAATTTTGTGCCAATGAAATTTTTCCCAGTGGGTCTTGGAATTAATTCCCAGGTATTGTTCTTTTCAATTTGGTTCAGTTCCTCATTCATAGCATTTACCCAGTTTTTGTCTTTGCTGGGTTCTTCGAACTTCTTTGTCTTTATTTGAGATAGCATGGCTAGGTATGCTTCTTCTTTTTGTTCAGCTAGTTGTCTTCTAGTCTGGACTCCCACACTTTTCTCCCCAATGATTTGATCTTCTAGATGATTCTTTTGAGTGTGTCTTGAGGGACCTTTTGAGTTTAATTCAGTATCTTCTGTTGTCTTGCTCAGTTCATCATTATCTTCGTTCTCTTCTTCATGATCTTCTGTAGAATTGCTGCATCTTGCACTTCTTGTTCTATTTGGTAGATCTTCATCAAATCTTACATCAATGCTTTCCACAATTTGTGTAGTGCTTTGTTGTAGCACCTGTAACCCTTACTCTTGGATGCATATCCTAAAAATATTCCTTCATCAGCTCTTGCATCAAACTCCCATAGTTTTTCATCATTATTTTTTATGAAACACTTGCTTCCAAAGACTCTAAAGTGCTTGATTGATGTTGGTTTACCATGCCATAATTCGTAAGGAATCTTGTCACAGTTTGGTCTTAAATGAGCTTTGTTAAGAATGTGAACAACTGTGTGTACCGCTTCTGCCCATAAGGTTTTGGGAATGTTACTTTCTTGCATCATTACTCTAGCAATCTGTTGTACTGACCTGTTTTGTCTCTCTGCCACTCCATTATGTTGAGGTGTACCAGCAATTGTAAACTATTGTTTTATCCCATGTTCATTGCATAGGTCTACAAAATCATAGTCTATGAATTCACCTCCTCTATCTGATCTGATGCACTTTAGCTTGCATCCTGTTTGATTGTCTACCAATGCCTTGAATATCTTGAATTTCTCAAGTGCTTCAGATTTATATTTGAGAAATGCTACCCATGTCATTCTGGAAAAATCATCTATTATCAGCATGAAATAAGATTCTCCACTTGGTGCTTTAGTTCTTGAAGGTCCACACAGGTCCATGTGAACAAGCTGAAGAGGTCTACTTGTAGATAGTTTCTCTTTGGTCTTGAAAGATGTACGGGTCTGCTTGCCTAGTTGGCAGGATTTACATATAGTATTTGAAGGATTCTTTATGACTGGCATATCTCTGACTGCATTCTTCTTGCTCAGACTTATGATGTGGTCAAAGTTTAGGTGTCCCAATATTCTATGCCATAACCATGATTCATCAAGTTTGCTTAGGTGGCATGCTTCATTCTCTTCTTTCACTATATAGACATTAATTTCTGTTCGAATACCTTTGATCAAGGTTTTTCCTGTGGTGCTTGATCTTACTTCACAATCTTGTGCTCTAAAAATAACCTCACAACCTTTGTCACACATTTGACTGACACTTAGTAGATTGGCTTTCAGTCCATCCACAAATAGTACATCTTGAGCCTTTCCTCTTCCATTATCTAGACTGACTGAGCCTTTCCCTTTGATTTTCCCTGCTTTATCATTGCCAAATGTTACATTCCCAAATTTATTTTCATCAAAGGTTACAAATTTGCTTCAATCTCCAGTCATATGTTTTGAGCATCCACTGTTCAAATACCATTGGATTTTCTGGTCTTGAGCTATTAGAGCCAGGTCACACTTATTCAAATTCTTTTTCCACTGCATGCATCCTTTTGTTTGGTACCTTTCCTCAGATGATGGACCACATTCTCTGAGAGGACATTTGTTACACTTGTGCCCAAATAGATGGCAGTCGCAACATTTGATTATGTTTCTGAATGAGTTATGTACACGAGTGAATTCTCCATTGTTCATCCATCTCCTTGAGTTTCCATATATCAGTCTTTTTCCATTTGTTCTGCACTCCTTGGCTTTATGGCCGAACTCTTTACAGTAAAAACAATACCCATAAAATCAATTAGCGTACCTGATGAAGGGTTGTCTTCTCCATTTGTTAGCTTAAGGTAGTCTTTTCACTTTTTGCATCCTTTGCTGGTTGGAATCGATTCTCCTTTTATGACAATATGCAACAATATGTCCCAGTTTGTGGCAAGC
Source organism: Pinus albicaulis (assembly GCA_034641835.2). NCBI lineage: Eukaryota > Viridiplantae > Streptophyta > Pinopsida > Pinales > Pinaceae > Pinus > Pinus albicaulis. Next base: position 118,951,918 of record CM076580.1, on the reverse strand, counting down.
ATAACAAGTGAAATTTTTCATAAGGGGGAAGAATCTCCTTTGATAGCTTCCAAATTTTGATATATTCAGGAGTATATGAGCCTTTTTTAGTTGATTGTTTATTAATTTCGTTCTTTGTCATTTGAGGTTCCTTCATGTTTCTCTTTACATCATTACAGGATTCTACTTTTGTAGGAACCTTTTCAGCTGCTTCATTATCCTTGACGGCTTTTACAAAAATGATATTCCTGTTATCTTTTTCTTTGACTTTACTTGTTTCTCCCAGAGATTTCATGTTATTCACAATTTCTACAACCCTTAAGAAGAAGCTGGCAATGTCTTCATCATCATTCATTTTTATATTTTCAAACTGAGCTCTATAGACTTGTATTTTGGCTATCTTCACATTTTTGTCTCCCTCGTGGATGCTTTCTAATGTATCCCATATTTCTTTGGCAGTCTTGTTGTGCATTACTTTGATAAATTCTGCCTCACATAGTCCACTTAAGAGAGCATTCATGGCTTTTGCATTAGCTACAAAATCTAGTTTGGCATCTTTCTCTGAGTCAGACTCCTTTGGGACATATCCCAATTCCATAGCAGCCCAAACTTCTATTCCTAGAGACATTATGTACGTCCTCATTCGTATTTTCCAAAAGGCATAATTTGTATCGGTGAAAAAAGGGGCTTTATTTGTTGAGCATCCTTCTAGACTAGCCATCCTAGGGACCTAGGATCTCCTTCCAGTTGTTAAACTGATACAGAAGGAACTTGGCTCTGATACCAATTATTGAATCCTTTGTTAAACTGAGAAGGGGGGGTGAATCAGTTTAATGAATTCATGGTCTTGTAAAACTTTCATTTACACTTATTTACATATTCATTTCATGATTAACTTGATGTACATTGAAACCACAATCTTAATTAGTGAGCAGTAGGTATTAAGCAGATTAAATACAGAGTATCAACACATAATCATCATGAACATAGAGACCAGATAACCTGCAAGGGAGAAAACCACATCTTATTATTGTTGTGATGCAAAGGCAAGCTCCAACTCCCGCTTACCACTGATTTTCTATAGGCTCCAACCTAGAAGAGGCTCCTACATCAATTCTGCAAGCTACAACTTGCAAGGAAGCCCCAACTCCCATCTATTTTCTACTACAACTGACATCTATCAAGCTACAACTTGATATGGAAGCACCAACTTCCTCACTCTTTCATAAAAACAAACACATGCTGATTTACCTGGATATCATCTCTGTTTTGTTCCTCCTTCACTGTTGTCCACCAGCCTTCATATCTGCCTTATATCATCTTTGAATCTTCACAGCTTCTCTATCTGCTCCTCCTTCTTCTTACCCTCTCTGCCTCATTTCTCCATTCTCTAACCTCTTTATGCATATCTATGTGACATCATTTATAGAGATTACCTCATGATGGTTTGCATTCCACAGGGAATTCGAAATGAACATCCATGACTCTTTGCCTTCCACCTTCTCATTTCTTTTTCATCTCGTTCAAAAGAATATAGTAATATGTACAAATTTCAGTTTTACAGTGGAGTTTGTTTGCCCACGGAGACTTTCTTTTGCATCACAAACAATATAAAATTAATTAAAACATTTACATTTACATTTGCAACAGATATATCTCATTCAACCCTTTCAGTTCCTGGCTCATTGTGTGCTTGTCTTTTCTGCTGCTGTAGTGTAACAGTTCTGCATACTCTCTTGCTTTCTATGCATGTACCCCCACATTCTCCAAGTTCATTGTGCATATAAAAATGCATCCCAATTTTTTTCTCCAACCAAACTCAATTCTGGGCAACCTTGACAATTTAATGCCGAAGTTTTTATATCTCAAATCCCAAATTTGAGATATTAAAATAAAATTCATATGGTTTTAAAACCACCTCTCAATCCAGCTCAAATTCCCAATCTGGAAAATACAAATTAATGCTGAAATTTTTCCATCAAAGGTTAAAATCTCTGTTATAACCCAATAATGCAAATTCACTTGCAGATCCATTAACATGCCCCTCTTGGAAAATTAACAAAATGAAGAATTTACTTCTCTTTTACTTAAAGACCTGTGGTTATAAACCATAAACTCACTTTATGAAATGGAAACAATACATGTCTTTGGAATACTATCCAATAATCACACTTCGGCCAACACTTTCATTTATGTTCTCCACAGCTTTATTAATCCATAGATGGAATACCTTTATATGTTTTGGCTTTGGTAAAGGTTATAAACATACATTCGTTTTGCCCCAAGGCTTACTAACTCACATGCGATTATATCTATAAAAAATTATTTATATGTGGACCATAATCCATTAATACATATCAAAACCTCCTTTAACTTCGGTTAATCATTTTAAAATATTTTTTTAGATCCACATATATTTCAACATATCATATCATCCAACGCCATTAACATGGATCTAGCCCACAGCTTGATTAACATGCCTTTCATTCAGCAAATCGACGACATTCTCATCATCGCTCTACCATTTGAATGATCCAACGATCATCACGTATTAAATTTTCTTGATTTTTAATCCATCAACCCGCACGATAAAAGTGGGTCCCAACATTAACTTACCATTCACATCCAACGGCTGACTATTGATCGCATTGTTTCTCCCCAATCCAACAATAATCGTGTAACCAAAATGCACGGGTTTTAATTCTTAGAAATTACGCGATATTCGTGGTTTTTAAAAACCACCTCCACCTTACGTGTCAAGTGGGGACCGATATCACGTTTTTTTGAGGAATTCTACTTACCGGTCTTGAGGTCGCGCGAGACCACTTTTTTTGGGTTTTGAAACCATCGTTACTGTTCATCGTATGGTCCCACCATATTCTTAACTCACGGTTCCACTTCTACTCTTTGACTTTGCCTTTTATTCATGATATCTCTTTTCTAAAATTGTGCCATCGAGACTCATATAGTCTTCCCTTCGCATTTCCTTTTCATGAGTTATTTACGCACAGTTCCACTGCTCCATTCCATCTTCAGTTTCTGCAAAATGGGAATCGATTCACTGTGACCTCACTCGGTCCTTTCATCGTTCAATCTTCATCATTTCTCATTCAACTTCTTCTACGGTTCTTCTAATCTGCTACGAGGGCCTGAGCAAGCTGTAAATCCTGCATTGGAAAACTCAATGCTCTGTTATTTATTCTGGCTTCTTTCTATATCTGACACAGCCTCATATATATATATTTGGTCATCAATACGTATCACGTTTCTTTTCCCACCAATATACTCAGCCCAACATGGTAAACACTCAGCCACTATCGGTGAATAGAATTCGACTTCACAGGCCTAACTCAGCCTCAATTATATCAATCGCTATTACACACAGAGCCACTATTTAAGCCTTTAACACAGAGTTTCCCACTTTCTCATAGAACTCAAATATTACTCATACAGAATACTTCTCATAGAATTTGGAAACAAATTCCTCATCAATACATACACATGAAATAAATTACAAAATCCCTCTTAGTCTTGGCCAGATATTCATGTCAATGGCCCTATTTTACAACTGCCGTAGGCTTACAGAAACTCTTTTCCTAAAACCTACTCTAACTCTGTCTCTCCAGCTCTGCTCCTTCTGCTTCTTTGCTCCTTTGAATGATAGTCCAGGTGTTGCTTATGTCTTCTCCTTTGCCATCAATGACAAGATTTCCAACAATGCTTTGGGTTTATTAATCTCTTGAGTTTAAAATATTAATTTTTAGGGTTTTTTAATATCTTGAGTTTAAAATATTAATTATTAAGGTTTATTAATTTCTTGGTTTATAATATTTTATCGCTTGCGTTCACCAATTAATTTGGTTATAATATTAAACCCTTTGGTTTATTACTTCTTTTGGTTTATAATATTAATAATGTCCTTAGTTTATTAATATATTTAATTTAAAATATTAATTATTAGGGTTTATTAATTTCTTAGGTTTTTGAATTTAAAAACTTTATTCTTAGGGTTTAGTAATCTTTTGTGTTTTTAATATTTATCCCTTAGCCTTATTTTTTTTTCACAGAAACGGTTATGGATTATATTAACTGTTGGCCTAGCTGCCAGATTTCAGATTACATTGAGGAGGGGCAATGCCCAGAAGATATCAATAGCCAGAATTACAATGGCGTTTGTGAACAACTTCCAGCTTTTTGTGTCTACAGCTATGCAATTGATTTCTGTGATTTCTCCAAGCTTGAAAGTACAAACAAAATGATTCAAAAGCAAGCAGTAAAAAATTTCAATTGACAGATTATGGTATTGGATCCCAAGTTTCGACCCCGTCTCTTGCCATCACCCCAATAGGGAAGACGGCAGCTTTATTAGCTTCTAGATCTGCGTCTTTGTTGTTATCCCTCAACACGTGGAAGAAATTGAGGCTTTGAAAGGATTTCCCCAAGCTTCTGATTCAAGATATCAATCTTGCCAGTCTTAGGTCCCGAGGGGAAGAATTAGACACCATGGTTTTTATAACCACTTGGGAATCTCCGAAAATATTAGCCTCCTTGATCCCTAAGTTCAGAAGTAACTTAAGTCCTTGAAAGAGGGCCAAAGCCTCCGCTTGGATGATGGAGTTGATCCCTAGACCCCAGGCAAAGCGATGGATCAATAAACCTTCAGCATTTTTAACAATTCCTCCTGCCCCCGCGCTTCCAGGATTTCCCTTTGATGCCCCATCGAAGAAGAGGGAGTGCACCTTTTGAGCAGAGAGCCAGTCTTGAAAAGCATCGTTTTTTTTCCCCCTTATTTTCCAGTCTTCAAGAGTGGAAGTATTGCTGATGGCTTGATGGAATTGCAGATTTAGGGAGGCACCCCAAACTAAATCAATCTGGTTTAGATTTGATGCATCTTTTTGATCTCCCAGGCTCTCTTTTAGCTATAATTTGATCTTAGCTGTGACCACCTTGACATCATGCTGAGTGTCTCTGAAGATTCTGCTATTTCTCTCAAGCCAGATCTGCCAGCAGCAGATTTTAGGGAGAGAAGACCAGGCGGCTTTGATCACTTTTTTTTTGAGAGGTGGACCGGGATAGATGCTCTGCCATTTTGCAAAAAGATCAGTAATAGAAGAGGGGAGAGCAAAGCTGGGGTTCCAATCATCCATTAGCTCTTTCCAAATCTGCTCAGCAAATTTTCAATTTAACATCAGGTGTGTGGCACATTCCACACTCTCTCTGCACAAGGGGCACCTGGACGGACCATAAAAACCACGTTTCTGCAATTTATCATCAGTAAGGATTTTTTTGTGGCATAAGATCCAAAAAAACATGTCAATTTTAGGCAGAGAATGAATACGCCAGATCGCTGCCCAAGGAGCAGGGTCCAGAGGGATGTGAGGTCTCAGAACAAGCATGGCGTATCCTTGAGCTACAGTATAACCTGCAGCCAGCGTACCCCAACCACGCGTGTCTCTTTTGCGCCTATGTGAGGTAGCTATTCCATTCAACTTGGAGCAGAGAGTATTTCAGTCCTGAAGAAGCTCCGGGGGCACATCCAAAAAATCCCAACCTGTCCAACGAGATCCAACCCAAGAGGAGATGTCCCACAAAATATATTTCCCAGCAGTGGTCATCCAACATCTCAGCGCATTCAGGGAGGGGCAACCACCAATCGGGTCACGATTCATAATGCGATATGTCCAGATATTGATTTTCTTGCCATTTCCAGGAACCCAAAAAGCGTTGGAGATGATGAGTGGAGCAGCTTTGGCACAGAGCTTTGCGAAGGGGGAGACGCCTTGCGGTAGAGGGCCATCCAAACATCTGAGTCTCTAACCTTTGAAATGTTTCTTCCAAAGATCTAATTTGGCTCCCATGGCGGTATTCTGAAGGGAAAGGTCCTTGAAATTTAATCCCCCCTCCCTCAGAGGTTTGGAGATAATTTCCCAATTAACCAGAGGGAATTTTTTCTCGTTGCTTTTTCCCCCCTTCCAAAAAAAATGCCGGATGTACTGATCCATTCTCTTAATAATGCCAACAGGAGCCAGAAGAACAGAAAACTGAAAAAGGGGAAGACTGCATAGGACAGATTTGATGAGAACTGATTTGTTCGCAATATTAAGCCAGTTGAAACACCAGGCCTGAAGCTTGGTTTTGAATTTTTCCACTTGAGGGAGCCAATGCCGACTGAAGGCTCGCTTGAGGAAGATAGGGAGCCGAAGGTATTTGAAAGAAGTCCAAGATGAAGAAGCTGCAAAGCCAAAACATCTTGCAATGGGATTGAGTAAGTTGGGCGAAGTATTCCAGCTATAAATATGACATTTCCCCTTGTTGAGACTGCTTCCCGACGCTAAACAATACTCATCTATAGCTTCTTTGAATCTGTTGGCCGACTGAATCGAAGAAGCCCCCAAAAGCAATGTATCATCTGAAAATAGGGCATGATTGATACTATTGACTCCTCCTGAAATACAAAGACCTGAAATCTCCTGCTCTTGCATTTTTTTGTTTAGATGAAAACTTAAAACAGAGGCTTGGAGGACAAACAAAAAAGTCCAGTTTGATAACCATACCTTTTTCCTTGTGTTGCTGGCTGGAGAGAATTGCCTCTTGAACTAAAGTGAAATTGTCCACAAGTTGTCTACCATGAATAAAGCCCCCTTGATTTTCTGGGATTATTTTGGGGAGAAGATATTTCAACATGTTAGCTATTACTTTGGTGATTAATTTATAACCAGTGTTGCAGAGAGAGATGGGGCGAAATCTGTTGAAGGATCTGGCACCTTTCTCTTTGGGGATGAGAGCTAGAAACGCAGAGTTTGTACTGCCTCCAATTTTCTGACAGTCCTGGGATTTTTGAACCATTTTATATAAATCGTTTTCCACAATGTGCCAGCATGATTGGATAAATCTGGCCGAGAACCCATCAGGACCCGGGGCTTTGTCTGGGTCCATGGCAAAGAGAGCATTTTTGACTTCAGCCTTTGTGACTTTAGCTTCAAGCAGGAGCCTCATCTCAACAGTGATTGAGGAGGGGATCCCATCCAAAAGATCATTGTTATGGACCAGATTCACATCTTCATTATAAAAACTCTGAAAATGCAGGAAAGCAGCTCTTTTGATACTTGCAAAGTCCTTATGAATGGTGTTATCTTCCTCGACCTCAGTAATGGAATTGAAGCATTTTCTGGCTTGAGAATGTTTGTGGAAAAAGGAGGTATTTCTGTCTCCCGATTTGAGCCAAAGGCAGTGAGATTTAATCCTCTAGAATTCTTCTTCAGCCAGGTAGGCTTTATGGAAGCTTTGTTGGAGCTGAGCCTCCTTATCTAGAGTTTCTCTGGTAACGTATGCCTCTTCTGAAAGCAGATGGTGGGCTTCAATTTGGTTTTGTAGATTTTTCCTTTCAGCTGCTGGATTAGGAAGAGTTTTGGCCCAACTCTTAAGGGCAGCTTTCGTTCTTCTGAGCTTTTCCTCCCACACGTAGAAAGGAGATCCATTGACTGGATGAGCCCAACATTCCTTGACAATCTGCAAAAAGATGGGTTCCCTGACCCAAGGGGGGCTAAATCTGAAGGGGATGGGTCCAAGATCAGGGAGGGCCCGGAGGTCTAGCTTGATAGGATTGTGGTCAGATATGCTACAAGGAATAATTTTCATACTGGCATCTAATCCGAGCAGAAGAAAGGAACTTTGGACTAAGAATCTATCCAGTCTAGCTGCAATGTGACCAGGGCCGACCCTTTTGTTCGACCAAGTAAACTTACCGGAAGAGGGCTTGATGTCCAGTAAGTCCCAATCATGTATAAGATCCTCTGCCCATTCTCTCGCCGGATCTCGCACAATGCAACCTCCTCGCTTTTCTGAGGAGAGGAGAGTGAGATTAAGATCTCCTGCAATGATGATATTGTCTAGATTCCCTATATGAGCTTGGCTTCTTATGGAGTCCCAACATGCCTCCTTTTCTGCAGCATTGACCGGCACATAGACATTGAAGAGACAAAAAAATTCTTTGGTGACTGAGTGCTACATTTTTAGAAGCAGCCAGTGAGTGCTAGAAGTTTCAGAGATTAGCGAAAACTTACTTTCATTCCAAAGGGTGCCCAACCCTCCAGATGCACCTCGGGCTGAGATAGCTTTGGCTCTACATTTATTCCAGATTCTTTTTCTTGACTGGAGGATTATTGAGTCCTCCAGCTTGGTCTCCTGGATGAGGAGTATGTCCGGAGTTTCTATTCTTATTAGGCTTCGCATGGCCTCTTCCTTGACTTTGCTCCCCATACCCCTACAATTCCAGGAGATTATTTTCATTATTTACCTTTGTTTTGTTGGGCTCCCTTGGAGCCCTGAGGCTGGTTTCTTGTCATCTTCGGTTTTTTTGCTAACATCTTTTCCAGCGTTGGTTGGCTGCCTTGTAACTTGTGTTTGAAAGTTTCCTGCTCTCTTTTCTCCCGATCTGTTTTGCGGCCTCTTGCGGATATCCTAACAGAGGCTTGGGAGTCACCTATTTTTCCTTCCTCCTCCGAGTCTTCTGTCTCATGCTCCTCTTCCTCGACTTCAACAGGGGTTTCTTTCGAGCTTTCTGCAACAGTTGCATCCTTGGAAGAGGCAGAAGGGTTACCTTTGACCGGTGTCACTACCTTTTGGGCCTCGACCTCCTGGGAGCCCTCTTGTTGCGAGTTGAGAAGCTCAAACTTGTTTTTTGTGGCGGTCTTAGGCGGGATCTGCTGAGCAGAGGCCTGATGAGGACCTTTGCCATTGATGCCCCCCATCTTCCTGTGAGAGGTTTTGGGGCGCTTGACTTGGTTCCAACCATCCTCCTTTCCCTGCTCTGCCTCTATGTTGGACGGACAACCTCTGGCGAAGTGGCCATAGACATGGCATTTTCGGCATTTGAAGGGCAGCTGTTCGTAGTCCAGTTTCTGCACATGCGACCAGTTTCCGACATTGATTTTGATGGCCTCAGGCAGCCCTACTTCCAGATCTACTTCCACGTAGATCCTGGCATAGTCATATTGGTCCTTGTTGTTTGCTCGATCAATGAACTTCCCAAGGGCATTCCCAATATGCATCAGAGAGTCCCAATTCCAATAGTGAACTGGGAGATTTGGGAGTCTTACCCACACCGGGACTGCTTTGGGCACATCCACTGCAGGGTCAAAATCCGGAGTCCACTTGTTTAGATATAAACCCTGAGGGCCCATGAAATAGGGGCCGTTTTGGAATATCAGATCTTTGTCATCCTTGGAAGAGAACTCGAAAAGAAAGAAACCTCTCCCCAGAAAATAAGAAGTAACACTTTCTTTGATCAATGGCGCCCAGTTCCTTTTAACCCAGCTCTCAGTCGTTTTGGGTGATGGCCATAGTCCGGTGAACTGGCCAACGAGAGCTCGATCAGCCAGAGATAAGGCAACCTGAATCGGGATTTCTGCAGGCAGGGCGATCTCTGGAATATCTTCTAATTTCTTGACAAACTTCGCAGCTTCTGAATGTTTCTTCTTGGGGAGACCATCCAAAAGGCGATTGAAGGCCTCAGCAGTCGAGGGAGGCGGAGGAGGGGGAGGCGCAAGGGGAGTGCCCTGCACCTCCATGGGCACGAGCCCTAGAGCGAGCACAGCTGTTCGAGGTCTGAAGCAACAGGGTCCAGAGCGTGCGCAGCAATCGTTCCCTTAGCCTTATTGATCTCGTAGGTTTTTAATATTTATTCCTTGGGTTTAGCGTTTCCTTTGGTTTATAATATTAACAATCCCTTGGGTTTATTAATCATTTGAGTTTAAAATATTGATTATTATGGTTTATTAATATCCTAGGTTTTTTAGTTTAAAATATTAGTTCTTAGGGTTTATTAATTTCCTCTCTTTTTAATATTAATCCCTTGGGTTTATTATTTTCTTGGATTTTTAATATCAATCCATTGGGTTTATTAATCCTTTAGTTTTTTAATTCATTGGGTTTATAATATTAAAAATCCCTAAATTTGATTGTTCTCTTCAGTTTATAATAGTAATAATCATGTGAGTTTATCATTCATTTGTATTTAAAATATTGATTCCTAGGCTTTATTAATCTTTTCTATTTTTTATATGGATCTCTTGAGCTTCTTGATCTCTTATCTTTTTAATATTTTTCCCTTGGGTTCACCAATTCCTAGGGTTTATAATATTAAACCCTTAGGCTTATTAGTTCTTTTGGATTATAATATTAAAAATCCCTTGGTATATTGGTAAGAGATATATGCTTATTATAAATAGTAATAAAATACCAGTATTATGTTATATTTTAATTTTAGTATAGTTTGAATTATAAATATTAATGTATTGAAAAAAATTAATAACATTTTAATATTGTAGATTTTATTATCAAATAATAAAATATTATACATTTTCATACACACACATATATATATATATATTACAAGTAGATATATTGGTAATTATATTCATAAATATATAAAGATTATTTTGGTGAAATATATGTGGTGAGTGGTGGATATAGGCTTATCGGTGTATATCAAACACATTAGTGAATGTGATTGTAAATCTATTTCATATACGATTATCGGTTTATATCGACCACATTAGTAAATGTGATTGTGCTAGTATACACCATTTTTTTCCTATATATATATACATCTTGTACCTAATACTCTTTAGATTTTATTAATAACTTCACGAAAAACCTATTTGATAAGAAGATATTCCATGGTTCATTATCCCCTAAAATATATATAAATCTTATGCCTAATACTCTTTGGATCCTCATTCGTAATTTCACAAGAAACCTATTTGATAACAAAATTATATATATATAGATAAATAAAAAGATAGATATATATAATCAAGCAACAAACTCTCGGTTAATTTAGGTATAAGCATTATGTAATGGTATTGGGGATTAATTCCCCTCACACTTCTAATACCCACACGTCATGCACCAACATCAATAAACATAAACAAACATTCCGTATTATATTGGTGTTCTACATTTGGAATTTATGTACAATTCTGTTACTGTCAACACATGTATATACAAATTTTGCGGTAGGGTAACTAAAACTCAAGATCTACATTTTGTTGTTTGTGTGCTCGTTTCTTATACATGTAGTCAGATTTACACCGAAATACTATTTTGTCTAACTAACAAGGTAAATAATTCTCTGCAAATTTGAGTCTAATATCTTTCTTAGAATAAAAAATCACTTCTTCGAAAGACTAACAAATCACTGCAAAATCGAGTTACATGTGCTATTAAGCATGGATAATAATTTATCAAAACAATAAAAATTCATTGGGGAATTATATGGGAAAAGGCAGGTTTCTTCCAACTAAGAGTTGTGCTGCTATTAATTCCGCCAAATATCAGGCTCCTTGTTTTCCTTTTAGTTTGTTCACAATTAAAGTTGTCCAAAGTACTTCCCTATTAATTCAACCTATTTTTAGCAACGTTAGTCTTTTAATGTCTAAATTTATTTTATAAGATTATGTCTTTCTTTCCTGTTGTGTTTATTCTTCTCTTTTTACACAATTTATTATTATTTCTATTTAAACTTATCTTTTCATATAACATAATTTTTCTAAGAAATATTTTTTATAGGCATTTTTAAGGAGAATTTGAAAAAGTTCTTTTACACAAAGGAAGCTCACATTACTCATTTGATATTTCTCATATAATTTCCAGAGAAATTGCACTATGAGATAGAATGTTGTGTGTTTTATCTTAACAAAAGAGATCCATATTACTCAATTGATATTTTTTATATAATTTTTAAACAAATTTTAAGTAATCAAAATTTTTAAGGTGTGAATTTTTGTCTTTTACTCTAAAAGAGAATTGCATTTCAAGAAATTTAATCCTTCTCATTTGTGATTAAAATAGATCTATAATAATCTAATTATATTTAAATTAAAATTATTTCAATTTTTCAAAAATAATGAGATATTTTTAAATAATAAATTCAAAAATATTTTATAAAGATATATTCATTAAAATTTCAATATGTCGCATAATAGTAAGGGCTATATAGATAACAACATTTATGTGAAACACCCTTTCAAAAAAAATTCACATCATACAAAATGTCATTTCAAAATAATTTAAAAATATTATTTCGAATCAGATGAAAATAATTTAAAAAAAAAAAACTTACCATCTATAAATTAAGAATTATTAAATAACTGAAAACACAACACAAATTCAAACTCTATAAATAATATCCTAGTTACTTGATCGTTTTGCTTGATGACTTTTAAATATATAACATGATATTATCTTCTTTGTTAATAATAAAATCATTCGATGTGGATTTGTTTAAGTATTCATTTTTATAGGACTAGGTCTTTGTTATTGTATTTTTTCCTCACGTGTGTTTGATTTATAGTAATTTTATTGGAATTAGTAAAATAATTTTAAATCATTTTTAAGATTTTATCCAAAGTTGAAGTTCATTCGTGTTATATAACTCACTAATAGATTTGTAACAAACTTGAAATTCAGGTTTAGGATTCTTTGTTATTGTATTTTTTCCTTATGTGTGTTCGATTTCTAGTATTTTAAAATAAATTTGTTATTAACAGATTTTAGTAAAATCATTCATGACATTATTCAAAGTTGAAGTTCATCTTTGTTATATATAACTCAATAATAGAATTGTAACAAACTTGCACCCTCAAATTCAATACAAATTCCATTGGAATACCTTTTTGTCATATATAACTTTTTCCTCTTAACATCCCAAACTTCATTTCGACTCGGTATCTTTTAAAAAAATATTTCAATTTGTACAATGTATTTTTTTTAATTTTTTTTTTTTGGGGTAATTTGTTGGATAATTATAAAATTATATATTGGTTAATAATTATTATTCAGAAAAAACTGAGTTGTAAAATCATCTAAAAATTATATTTATTTTAGGTCACAAAATCCTCATTATAGATGAGCTTTTTATATGGAGTGTTTTAACAAAATACCTTCTCACAATTTTTTTGTTTTTTTAGGCATCTTTTAGATATTTTGTACTATATTCTTCAACTACACCTTTGAAACATTTTTTTATTCTTTATGTAACTATTGACAACTTTCATGTTCCTAGAGATAAGTGTATAAAAAAATTATTAGAATCAGATGTGAAATGAATATATTTAAGCAAGGTACTAGATGCATAGAATATTTTTAATTTTTTTGTACTTTTACACATAATAAAATTGCACATACAATTGTTGAACAAATTTAGTTTAAGTTGTATAAGCATATATTGTGTTTCTGGTTGTGACGACTTTAAATCTCTAGAGACATGTTCTAATTGGTGAAAAATGTGAAAAAAATAAGATAAATGAATTCTATTAGTAGTCCTATAACTATTTGGTTGGAAACAAATATGCACACACACTTGAAAATGATATATCCACTTGTATGTGATTGGAATAAAAAATTTGAGCTCTTGTACTTTTCTATATTTCTTGGGTGCTTCAATATATAATAGAGTTTAAAATTATAAAAAATAGATTTAATATATTGTACTAGTTAGAGATGGACTTGCAGGGGTGGGATGTGAGATGTCGAGTCAAGGCATTAGGGGTTATATAAAATAACATTAGCTATAAGGGACTTATACAAGAAACAAAGGTTGTTTTTATTAAAAATATTTCTTGAAAATGTTTTGTCAATTTCTAATAAGATTAGAGGTGCTCTTCAATATCGCACTTATGTACAAAATATGAAATAAGTTGACTAAATAAATACCCTATAATCTAATAAAATGTAACAATCTAATCAAATGTAACATTATATCAAGTAATATGTAAAGAAATATTTTCAAGCAAGCAAATTGTCCCCATAACCATAATATAATTTTGAAATGTTGTTGGATCCACCATTTTCACAAAAAAAAAAAAATTACTTATAGCCAAATAAAATCCTATAAACCTATAGATAATGTGAATTGCCAAATTAATAGCACGTAGTGCTTTACTAATTTTATTGCATAAGAACATAAAATTCATATCTTTTTTATCTTTTTGAAACCTAAAGTCTTTCATATACATGATTTTTAGGATTTGAATTATAACCATTACACATTTTTAATGTTGAAATTTGCAACAAGAAACAATGAAATTGGCATCCAAAAAGGACAAAAATTGATGACATACTGGTGTGGAATTCCAGTCACACATGGGTGAGGAATTCAGTTACACATTAGTGCTAAATGTGGGCGTCTAATTTATTTATCCTTTAAACAAATTGGAAAATAAATTGTAATTTCATCTCATAGCAACTTGTATTAGTTAACTAAGTGAGAAAGACTAGGTTAGCTCAAGAATTTCGAGTTGAGAGTCAAAGGTGAGACATGTAGAGTGATTCTATTGTTTTGGGGGTCCAGTTGCAGTTAATGCACTAGTGTGGTGCATGTGTAATCATTCAACTCAAATTGATTGAGTTAAAATCATTTTAACTAGTTCTAATTAAGTGATGAGCTAGTGAGAGGTCCAGTGAATTAAATTTAATTTAATTCACGAGTAGTGATCAATGAGATAAATGATGATTCACTATTAATAGCTATATGCATGTCAATTCTGATGAAGACCTAGTTGAGACAGGTTAAAGAGAAGATAAATATCAGTTGTATTATTAGCAAATTTCTCAAGCACAATTATAAAGTTACAGGAAGGCTCGTGATGGATTGCGCAGTGAAGGAAGGTTGCTTATCCTATTTAATAGGGATTAATTTCTAAGGGATTGCGTGAGCAAGGCTGGGCTAAGTAGGGGCTGAGAATTGGCTAAGTGTTGATCAATTTTGCCTAAGAATTGATAGTAATTTTTTAGCAGGATTAGGGTGAGACGATCGATAGAGTGCAGGATTTTCTCAGTGTGAGAAAGCATTGTATTGTTTCATGACTCTTTGACTATGTACGATATATGACAGAGGCATTTTGAACAAGTGCTTTCCTCAATAACATATTGTGTTGTGTGATTTATTATTTATTTCTCTTACTTGCACGTGATTGAGTGATCATGTTTTATTTTCTAAAAATATAGTAGAAGAATTTGGTATCTTTTTTTAGTATATTACATAATCAGATTGAATTCATTGGTATAAATTTTCTATATAATTTTTACATTTAATTTGAAAAGAATGCCACAAAAGGTTATATTTTTTCCTCAAAAGATTATGTAGTGCAAGTGTAAATAATATTTTTCTCTTTTGATCTTCTGACAATAATGTCCTCTTATACCCAAATATTACTTTTCATTATGATAAAAAATATATCTATAAATTTTCCTTTTATCTATAAAGGTCTAAAAATGCATACACACATTTCATTTAAAATAGGATAATAAATATAAGAACCATATTAATAATAATTGATATTATATTATTAGTATTATATTAAAAATAATTTTAATAATAATAAATAATAGTAATAACTTTAATTAAAAATAATAATAATGATAATAATAATAATATTAACAACAAGAAGTTTATTAATAAATTATTTAATATTTAGTAAATAATAACTAAGTAATTATGAAATAAACATTTAATAAAAATTAAACAACAATTTAAAATAAAAGATATGTTTATACATTGAAATTATGATGCTTTATATTAATAAAACCAAGACATTAATTAAAAAAACAAAGCAAAAGTTTTAAACAAATTTTGATACGAAATTCAACTTTAAACACTCCAGCAGAAAAAAAAAATATTTATAACTCATATTGTGCATTAGTTTAAAGTATATAATAATGTGTGAAGTTGTTAGAGTGAAAATTTAATAAGAATGTGTTCTTTGTTTTACATATATATTGAATTTGAATAAGAAGTATAATAATTATTCATCTCAACTATTATTATTAAATCTTTAAATCTATTTAATAATAAAGAATATATTTTCATATAAATAATAGCATTACATATATCTTATTATAAATTGAAGAACATATTATTTGTTAAAATTCAATTTGAATAGAAGAATGAAAATTATTCCTTTTCAACATGTTGATTAAATTTAACTAAATCTAATTTAATCAATTACATATTTACATATAAAATAATCAAATTAACTCTACTAATATGAACTCTTAGATTAATCAACCCAATAGGTTGATATTATAAACCCAAGGAAATAATAACCCCAAGGGATTTATACTAAAATCCCAGGGTATTATAAACTCAAGTGATTAATATTATAAACCCAAAGTATATAAACGCTGAGATAAATATTATAAACCCCAAGGAATAGTAAACCCAAGGGATTAATACTAAAAATCCAAAGGATTATAAACCCAAGGTATAGAAACTCTAAACTAAATATTATAAACACTAAAATAAACATGGTTGACCACATTTAATTTTCATATTGACACAATCTTTATCACAATGGTCAGCCATGGTTCATCACGCTTGATTTTCATATTGAGGCAACTTTTTCACAATTAAGTTTACCATATTTGAACATGGATAACCATAGTTACCCATGATTTACCACAATAACCCCTATCATTACAAACTTACTTCATAAAATTAAAAAAAATTAAAAAACAAAAACAAACATAACATTAAGCTTTCACTTTGTAGAATAATTATAATTAATTATAAATTAAATTTATACTTTTAAATATTAATTTTGAAACTAATTTTTACATATCTCTTATATGAACAATAAAAATATTAAAATAAAATGTTGCAATATCAAAATAGTTTCATCCAAACCACATATTGATATTTCATAAATATATTACATTGGATATTAATTTGAGGTTCATTTCTAAGTGAATTTATTATATCACATGTTTTAAATATTATTAGGATTTTATAAAAAAATTATAGCTTATATTGTGCATTAGTTTAAAGTATATAATAATGAGTGAAGTTAAAGTGAAAAGTTAATAAGAATGTGTGTTTTTTTTAAAAGGGTTAATTTCAATAAGAAAGATAATAATCATTCTTTAATTAAATATATTTAATAATCAAGAACATATTCTCTTATAAAATAATATTATTACATTTATATTACTTTATATTCAAGAACATATTATTTGTTAAATTTTAATTTGAATAGGAAGAATTAAAATTATTATTTTTAAACATGTTGATTAAACTTAAATAAACTTATTTGATAAGAAGTTACATATTTACATATAAAATAATAAAATTAATTTTATGAATATGAATCTTTAGATTAATAAAATCAAGGGATACATATTATAAGCCCAAGGAAATATAAACTCAAGAGATCTATACTAAAATCTCTAAGTATTATAAACCCAAGGGAATAATATTAAACACAAGAGATTAATATTATAAACCCAAAGGGAACAGTAAACCCAAGGGATTAATAATAAAAACCCAAGGGATTATAAACCCAAGGGAATAATATTAAACACTAGGGATAAATATTATAAAATCTATGATGAATATTATAAACACTAAAATAAACATGGTTGACCACAGTTGATTTTCGTATTGACACAATCTTTGTCACAATGGTTGGCAATGGTTCACCATGGTTGATTTGTAGGTTTTAACCTTGTACAAAAGTTATCTGCAAACGAAATCTTAAAAAAAAAGAAAATAATAAATAGTGAGAGCATAAAACATAAAACATATATACAGTGATATTTTCCCCTGGATCCCAAATCGAGACAACTAGCTTGATTTTTCATTATTTTCCTTTTAGTGTTACAACACATACATATACATGTTGAAGCATTCATAAAACCCAATCTATTAATCCTGGATTAGAACATAATCGTGATTCCCTTGACCGGATCTACAAAATACCAGGGGCCGAAAACCATCATGCCCCAAAACCTGCAAACCCATGCACAAAACCATAGGCGAGTTCGCCCACATAAAATAGGGTCCAATTTTTTTCCTAGGGTGCTGCCTCAGACCCTGTGCAGGGGGCTAGTTGTTGGGTATGTGTTATATTCTTTCCACAGATTAGTCGCATGCGCGCGGGGGGGGGCGCAATAGACCCCCATGTGCGTTGCGCCGGGCGTAGCAGGGGGGTCACAAGGGGGGATGTAGCCCCCCCTCTTTGGGGTCCGGAACAACGCCCTGGGAAAAAAAAAATGGACCTTATTTTTTGGTGGGCGGACCTGCCCATGGTTTTGTGCATGGGTTTGCACATGCTTTTGGGGCATGATGGTTTTCGGTCCCTGGTATTTTGTAGATCCGTTCAAGGGAACTATGGTTATGTTTTAATCCAAGGTTAATGGATTGGGGTTTATGTATGCTTCGGCGTGTATATATATGTGTTGTAACACTAAAAGGAATATAATGAAAAATCAAGCTGGTCATCTCGATTTGGGATCCAGGGGAAACTCTCTATGTATATTTGGTTTATGTTTTATGCTCTAGCTATAGTTTATTTTTTGTTTTTAAGATTCGTTTGTAGATAATTTATGTACAGGGTTAAAACCTACACTACCTAACCCCTCCTAAGCCCTAGACAGGGGGGGCTGTCGACCCCCCTATGACCCCCTCACTGTTCCTGGTGCAATGAATAGGGGGGGTTATTTCCCCCCTTGTGAACCCCTCACACATGCGACTAATCATGGAAAGAATATAACACATACCCAATGCTATCCCACTTTTTGTTTTCTTTCCGCATGGGGCCGTAGGAGAGCTTAGTCATTAGTCTAGCCCTACAACACCTATTGTTTATCTACACCAAGAGAACGTCTATGTGCTCACAGACTTCGTCAATGCATCTGCAACATTCTTCAAAGTGTCCACATTTACCAGTAACACCTTTTTATCCTCAACCATATCTCTCGAAAAGTGACATTGAACATAAATGTGCTTTGTCTTTGAATGATAAGCAGGGTTCTTAGCCTAGAAAATTTCACCTTGGCTATCACAGTCTATCCTTATAGCTCGTTGTACCAACCCCATACTTGAACACAATATTCGCAACCAAACTACTTCCTTTCTTGCATGAGTGGATGTCATGTATTTGACCTCTGTAGTTGAAAGAGCCACTGCATATTTTCTTTTACTCATCCAACTGCCTACACCTCCAAATAGGCTAAACAAATACCCACTTGTAGATATTCTTTGGTCCATATCTACAACCGAGTCTACATCAACAAAACGAAAGATATCCAAAACTCTGTCCAATACTGGCCTTCCCTGGTAGCACAAACCATAATCACTAGTGAAATGAAAATATCTAAAACTCGGTCCACTTTTGTCGAATGCTCCTTCCCTCATTTTTACATAAACCTGCTCAATACTTCTACTGCATCTGCAATGTTTGGTCTAGTATATACCATTGCTTACATCAGGCTACCCACAGCACTTGCATATGGAACATGGGACATATCCTCCTTTCTTCATGTGTCTTGGGACATTGTTCAACAGATAGCTTTACACCTACAAGAATAGGAACCTTCACCAGTTTACTATCTTGCATATTGAACCTCTGTAATATTGTCTCGACACACTTCCTTTGGTTTAACCATAGCTTCCTCTTTTCCCAATCTCTCTTAATTTCCATGCCCAAAATATATTTTTCAACACCAATATCCTTCATGTCGAATTTGGAGAAAAATTGGGTCTTGAAGTCTTGGATAATTTCTTTGTTATTTCCAACCAAGAACATATCATACACATACAAGACCAAATAAATAACACGGTCACCAATTAGTTTAAATTGCACACAGTGATCCTCTTTGCTTCAGGTAAAACCAAGTCCCCGCATATAGCTATCAAATTTCTGATACCACATCATTGGTGAATGTTTTAACCCATACCGAGACTTTTTTTAACTTGCATACTAGTTCTTTCTTACCCTTCACCACAAAACCTTCAGTTTGCTTCATGTAGATCTCCTCTTACAGATACTCGTGAAGAAATGTTGTCTTCACATCCATTTGTTCTACCTCAAAATAAAATGCAACAACAACATATAAAATTAATCTAATGGAAGTAACCTTGGCAATAGGAGAAAAAATATCACCAAAATCAATTCCCGACACCTGGGAATAACCTTTTTCTACCAACCGAGATTTTTATTTCTCCACCTTTCCTTCTACATTCATATTCTTCTTAAACACCCATTTTCTCCTGATGGGCTTCCTTCCAGTCGACAGCTCCACCAGATCCCATGCCTCATTTTTGTGAAAGGATGTCATTTCATCAACCATAGCCTCCTTCCAGAATTTTCCATCCTCTGAATCCATTGCCTCCCTGAGAGTTTTGGGATCATCATCAGTGAGAGTTAAAGAAAAATTTAAATAGAAATTATATGGACTATACCTTTATGGCTGCCTTCTTTCGCAAACTGATCTTCTCACAACTGAAGTTTGTGGCTCTTCCTCTTCTGAATCTTGTTCTGTTGTAGAGTCTGATTCATCCTCCTTTAGCTCAAACTCTATCTTCTCAGGTTCCTTTAGTAGGAATTCATGTTTAACAACATATTTCACATCTCTAAACACCACAACTCGAATGTACACAACCTTCCTTTTTTCTTGGTTCCAAAGCTTGTAACCTTTTAAACCATCCTTATACCCAATAAAGATGAACCTTTCAGAATTATTATCCAACTTGGTCATTGTCTCCTTTATAACATGTACATATGCATCACATCTAAATATCCTCAGATGTGAAAGAGAGGGTTTCTTACCAGTCCATACCTCATGTGGAGTCTTATACTCCAACACTAATGAAGGTGATATGTTAATTAGGTAACATGCAGTCTTCATTTCCTCTGCCCATAAATCATGTCCTAACCTGGTACTATTGAGCATGTTTTTTTCCTTTTCCATCAGTATTCTATTCATTATTTATACAACTCTATTTTGCTAAGGTGTTTATGGAGTAGTCTTCTGCCATGTTATACCATACTTCTTATAGAACTCTTCAAATTACTTCTTGCAGAACTCTCCACCATTATCTGTCCTCAACACCTTTATCTTCTTCTCTGTCTGGTTTCCCACCAGAGCCTTAAATTCTTTAAATCTGTCAAAGACTTCAGATTTATTCCTCAAGAAATATATCCCTGTATTCCTTGAAAAGTCATCTATGAATGAAACAGAGTAAACAGACTTTCCCAGTGATGGAACCGACACAGGTCCAAACACATAATTGTGCACAATCTCTAATATCTTGTTCGCCCTCTTAGCACCATAAGGAAAACTCACCCGATTCTGCTTCCCATATACACAATTGAAATCAAGAGAGAAACTAGACATACCTTCTACCATACAATTACCATGCAGTATCTGAAGGCCCTTCTCTCCAATATGTCGAAACCTTTGATGCCATAGCATGGCCTTTTCTCCAGAGATCGTTAAGCTTTCTGCTCCACTTTCAAGAACCACAAAACTATTGCAACCATCAATAGAAGTGCTACCCTAAAGCTTGTACAGAGTTCCAATCCAAAATCCCCACATTAATAGTAGTGCTCCCCGAACCATCTTGTAGATATCTTTTTCAAACACTGTTTTTACCCCTGCATCATCCATCTTTCTTACAAAAATCAGATTTCTGGCCAATGCAGGAATATGCAAAACAGCAGGAAGTGTTCTAATCCTTCCAACTTGTAGCTTTATCATGAATTTTCCACGTCCGACGATTGTGGCCTTCCTATCATTCCCTAACACTACATCACCACCATCATACATCTCATACTCACAAAACCACTCCCTATGGGGAGTGAAGTGAAAGGATGCACCTGATTCAATCAACAATGCCTCATGACCTACATGTGTATTTGAAGAAGAAGCCAAATACTTATCCCCACCTTCATCTGAGGTGGTTTT
Source organism: Pinus albicaulis (assembly GCA_034641835.2). NCBI lineage: Eukaryota > Viridiplantae > Streptophyta > Pinopsida > Pinales > Pinaceae > Pinus > Pinus albicaulis. The sequence goes on along the minus strand of CM076580.1, from coordinate 118,930,192 downwards.
TTCCCTTGTAGAAGGAGCATAATCAGATCCCTTTCCTTTCTCAGGAGCTTTAGATCTAAAGTCCTTTTTGAAGTGCCCTTCCTTTCCACATTTCTAGCACACCTTTACAGGATTTCCTAGAGATTTATATCTCCCTCTAGATTTAGATCTCCCACTCGAAAACTTATTTTTGTTTCTGTTTTCGGACCTCCCTCGTACATATAAGGCATCTCCATTATGGCCCTCCATATTTCTCTGTCTAATTTCCTCTGACAGCAAGGCTGAGACAATTTCATCAAAAATAAAAGTAGTTGAATTGTTATCTATTGCAATAACCTGACTGTCCCATGAATCTGGTAGAGAACTCAACAAATAGATGCACTTATCTTCATCTGATATTTTAATATCAACAAATGAAAACTGACTTACCATAGTATTGAAGGTGTTCAAATGCTCTGTTATCGAGTCTCCATCCTTCATCCTCGGGTTATACAGTTTTTTTTGCAGGAACAATTTATTCACCAGTGACTTATATTGGTAAAAGGTCCCTAACTTGAGCCACAAAGTTTCGTCGTAGCTACCCCAGATACATTCAACAATACCGAATCTAAGATACACAACCATATTGTGCTCTTTGCCTTCCGATCCAACTCTGCCCAGTCTTCATCTGACACTATCGTTGGTTTAGTACCCGGATCTACCACGATCCATTGATCTTTATCCACCAACAGATCCTCCATATTGAGCTTCCACAACTCAAAACTCTGACCATTAAATTTCTCGATCTCTGTCTTTCCAATTCTCGCCATCTTCTTTCACTGCAAGGATCGATCTCGCAGATCTCCCACTAAACATGGTCTACCACAAGCCCAACCAAAAAACCCCTCAGTAGAAAAGGCATCCCCTTGAAGCCAAAATATCTCTGATACCAAATGTAGGTATTAAAACTATACAAAAAATATAAGCAAACGAATTCTTAAAAAAATAGAAAATAAACATTAGCGGGAGTATAAAACATAAAACAAATATACATTGAGATTTTGCCCCTCGATCCCAAATTAGGACGGCTAGCTTGATTTGTCATTATTTTCCTTTTAGTGTTACAACACATAGATATACATGTTGAATCATTCATAAACCCTAATCCATTAACGCTGGATTAGAACATAACTGTAGTTCCCTTGATCGGATCTACAAAATACCAAGGGCAAAAAACCATCATGCCCCAACACCATGTGCAAACCCATGCACAGAACCATAGGCAGGTCTGCCCACCTAAAATAGGTTCCAAATTTTTTTTCTCGGGGCACTACCCCGAACCCTGTGCAGGGGGATACCGGCCCCTTGCAAACCCCTGGAGAGGGGGGGCTGCCACCCCCCTGTAACCCTCCCACGCGTGCGACTAATTGTGGAAATAATACAACACGTACCCAACATTATTTTCATATTGAGACAATATTTCTCACAATGGTTGGTCGTGGTTCACCATGGTTGACTTTCATATTGATACAATATTTCTCACAATGCGACTTTAGACCATGATTTACCATGGATGACCATGGTTGTGCATGGTTGACCACAATAACGCCTATCCTTAAACACGTACTTCACATACAAAAAATAAATAACATCAAGCTTTCACTTTTTCGAATAGCCCTAATTAATTACAAATTAAATTTATACTTTTATATATTAAATTTTAAACTAATTATTACAATATATCTTATATGAACAATAAACCTATTGAAATAAAATGTTGCAACATCAAAATAGTTTCATCCAAACCACATGTTGATATTTCATAAAAACATTGCATTGGATGTTAATTTGAGGTCCATTTCCAAGTGTATTTCTTGTACCACATGTTTTAAATATTATTATGATTTTATCAAAATATTTATAGCTTATATTGTGCATTAGTTTAAAGTATATAATAATGTGTAAAGTATATAAGAATGTGTGAATTTGTTACATTTAAAATTTAATAAGAATGTGTTTCTTGTTAAAATATATATATATATATATATATATATATTGAATTTGAATAAAAAGGATAATAATCATTCCTCCCAACCATTGTGATTAAATCTATTTAATAATCAAGAACATTTTTTCATATAAAGCAATTTTAATACATTTATATTAATTTAAATGGAATAACATATTATTTATTAAAATTTAATTTGAATAATGAAAATTAAAATTATTTCTTTTAAACATGTTAATTAAACTTAATCAAGCGTAATTAATTTTATATATATATATATATATAACTTTAAATTAAACAACATGTTATTGAAAAAATGAATTTGAATTAAACAATATGTTACTTAAAAAAATTTGAATTTAAATGAAAAGGATGAAAATTATTCCTCCAACTACCTTGACTAAAGATATTTGAAAATCAATTACATAGACGAAAATTATTCATCCAACAGCCTTGACTAAAGTAATTGACAATCAATTACATATGTATATATAAAATGATATAATTACTTTTATATTTGATTTTTTTACTAGTAACACATTCATCATTTCCATTTCTGTTGCAAATTTCCAGTAGAGACTCTATGAGATTTAATGCAAATTTCCACCACAGATTGTCTTCAAATTAGCATACATGGTAATTGAGGCATATCGTAACATGGAGATTCCGATAAATTTCATATTTGTGATGATGAATGAGTGAGTGTATCCAACATGTGATGTGCAATGGGAGTTAACTTCAATCTAATTTATGTGTTTTCTGTTGGAGATCATTATGCCCTGTCATTTCATCGAACACCACCTCACTATGTTGATCATCAAAAGGGTGCAACTGCCTTAACCTATTCAACTTCAAAGGAAAATCACCACCTTAACATCTTCAGCATCGAAGGGGCAATAACTGACTTAAATTTTGTATAAATATAATTGAGATGGGATAGAAGGACATATAGTTTGGGTACACAATAGATGTTGTACGCAGGTGTAGCTTCTTTGACATTTCAGTGTTATGTAAATTCATGCTTAGTTTTTTGTTTATTTAAACAACCATAGATGTGTTTTGTTGTGTGTATGAGCTATGTACTCTGACCTTCTGCGTACTTTGAATCTTTCATCTTGTATCAGAGTGTTGTGATTTTTTTCTTTCAATCTGGTATCAGAGCCAGTTAAGCCCATAATTTTTCATTTCATAAGACCTTCTAGTGGAAGGCATTCGGTCTTGCTTCCAATAAGCTTCAGTCATCTATTCCTTAGTCTTCGTTCCCATTAGAACCATGAGCAGGGGACAAGTAGAGTAGTTTGTAATCTGTTTCCTGGACTTATGCAACGTGGATAAGGTGTTAAGTTTGAAGCGTTGAGAAAATCCATGTGTTTACATGTGATTAACTGATTTTTTTTGGATGAAAGCTGCCACTACTCAGTCATAGTCTAGATAATGGTGTTTTTCATTGATAGAGAGGGCTAAGAGCTGATGTGGGTGCACTAAAAAGAATATGATAGAGTTGTCATTTGTAGAGCACCCATCGTGGTATAAAGAGCGGACAGGAGAAAGTGTGTTGGTAGTTTGTTCAAATATAAATGGTATGATTGTTCCTGAATGCAATATAAATGAAAGGGTTGTAGACCCACCACAATTGGCATTTTGGATCCGATTCATGTTTGGCCATTCGTCCTCTACTGCCGTGAACCAAGCCAGAAAATTGGAGATAAAGACCGCACTCTAAAGCCTGGGTTAGTCGCCATGTTGTGAATGTTGAGATTAGCTGTTATTGTAAGCCAGCATCTTGGATATGGTAACTGTTGGAAATATGTCTATATTGTAGACATATTTCCAACAGGTGGATATGGTAACTGTTGGAAATATGTCTATATTGTTGGATAGACATATTTCCACAGGTTGTCTTCAAATTAGCATACATGGTAACTGAGTATGTGGATCCAAAAATTGAAATTGTTAGTGTTAAATTTGATGAATAACAATTAACTAGTGATGAGTGGTTGCAGATGATGCAACAAAAATGTGTTATTTATTTGTTGTTCTTTGGCGAAAGAAAATCTCTTGTGTATCGAAATAAAGTGGAAGAAAAATTGTTTGTAGAAGCAGAGGTGGAGAATCACGATTATGAGGCATCGACGGTGTCAAAGAAGGAAGAAGAGAAGAAAGATCTCATTCCAAAGCACAATGAACAAAGCCAATATGGTTCTGAAATTTTTTTTTCATATAAACTTGACATTGATTTTGTGTGTGAAAATGTGATGCAGGAGCATTAAGGTAGAGCAATGTGACAAGCTTGTCACATGTTGTGGCTTGGGAAGAGGACTAGCAGTCCTAATAATTTGAAGACTTTATTTCTAAAGTATTTTGTATAAAGTCAATTTGGGCTAACGTAGCCATTGTAATTTGTATGCTAAAATAATAGTTAAATAATGATTAGTTAAGCATTTACTTGAATAAATTGTTCTGAAACTAAATGAAGGTTTCTCAACCATATGGGGATTTTGGCAAAGGCATAAAACAAAAACCAAATCCACCATTAGGGGGCTCTGCCATCCATGGAGAGATAAAGAGAGAATGAGAGGGAAATAGGTGTGCAATAGGGTTGAATAGAGAGTAGGAACAAATGTAAAAACAGTGATCCCAGGGCTTGGGTTCTGTGTATTTTCATTTTTAAATTAATTCCAAGTGTTTTGGATTTTTATTGAGCTCTCTGTTTCAACCTATTTGTTTTATTTCCCTGTCAAAATCAAGCGTTGCATTCATGTGTCATTATATATGCATGTTCTTTCTATTAATGCCTAGACAGATTGAGCGAGAGGATGAAGTTCCTGTGAAATTCGCATAGACAAAGCTATGGCAAAGATCGAGGGATGACAGACGAAGAACAATCTCAAGAGGGATCCACGCGTTTGTAGATTGGACAAAGATCAGGAGAGATAGCATTGAAAGATTTCAAAGAAGAAAGAAGGAGTAGCGTGGAGGAAGTAGTATCGCAAAGCGGCGAGAGCTGAAAGAAGATAAAATCGACTAAAGACAGAAATACTTAGAATAATTCCAAGTGAGGAACCAACGGCGAGAATCGAAGTGCATAACCAAAGGTTTAAGATTTGACAGTAGAGATGAGTGTGGGCAAAGGAGGCGAAGCAAAGCCACGAGAAGGTGAATGGACAGTCGCGATTAAATCGCAGATCCAAGGGCGAAAGGTGGATGGTTGCAATGATTTCGCAATTGAACCAATATAATGGGCGATGAGTTGGCAGAGACAGATGTGACGATTGTTGGATCTATAAGCAGATCAACGGCAGAAGATGATTCACGATTTTTCAAATCGCAGATGTTAACAGATACCGTTAAGAGTTTTCACAGGTTAATTTTATTAGTTTTGAAGCGAAGTGAATAGGTGGGGACATTGCGTGGACCGTCGGAGCCAAGACAAGCCAACGACGGAGATTACAGTGGCCCGGAAATGATTTCGTACATCGCAACGTTTAGAGGATAGAATTAAGGCGATCGCAAGGTAGGTTTAAAGTTTTGCGAAGCGAAGTGGAAGGACACCTGTCGACCCTACGCAACGTCGCATCCCGTAGGAAATAGAGTTTAACTCTGAAGGTTACGTTGTAAAATTTGTGAAGTGCGATTGTCCGTGATTGGTCAGAACTCTATGGGACCCTCCGGTAAGAAAATCTCGCGTGTATACATTTATTTTGGGTTATGTGTGTTATATTATAAAGAATGTTTTTTGATCGCTTCGCGTATGTATGTATTTAATTTTGATATTTTATCCACTGCGTATAAAGGAAGTTATTTGGGTCCTAACCCACAGGGCCATGAGTATGTGTAATTTGCAGTTACGATTGCATCAAAATGTTAGAATCAACCGAGAAGAATCCACAAAATATGAAGAAGAATTAAAGTTCCTTGAAGCATGGCTTGAAACACCATGTGTTGATGAAGTTTTTATAGAAGATGCAGCAATAAATGTTGAAGACAACATGAATGATGTTGAAAATGAAAATGTCAATGAAATTTCATGTGGTGGAGTCCTTAAGAGATAAAATTCTATTATGAACTTATGTTGCAACAAATTGATAATCGAAAGATTGATGATGAGCAAACTACAGAAAATGACCAGTGGCAGAAGTCCAAATACGACTAAATTTTTTAAGAAGCAAAGAACATCCATGGACAACTTAAAATGATTTTCCATGTTTTTATGATAAACAAAAATATCACGATGGAAGAGCTGCAATATCAATATCAAATGAAGAAACTCAAATTTGGATCCTACAGCAAAAAGGCAAAGATGAAATAGTTCAGAGGATACAGAATCTAGAAGAAAAGGAAAAAGACATTGAAGTAAAGAGTTGATGTCAAGTCATAGTTTTTGAGTCATTTTAAGTCTAACTAAGACTTAAACTAGCAGGCATGTTTAATTCATGTTAATATTAAGATGTCGGTCGTAATTAAGGGGAAGTGTTGAAAATAATTATACCTTGTCATTTCATCGAACACCGCCTCATCCAATTGATCTTCAAAAGAGTGCAACCACATTAACCTATTCAAATTCAATGGGCCATCACCACCTTAACCTTTTCAGCATCAAAGGGGCAATAACCGACTTAAATTTTGTATAAATATAGTTGAGTTGGGACATATAGTCGGGATACACAACCGGTGTTGTACTTAAATTAGCTGTAGCTTCTTTGCTTTGACATTTGAGTGTTACGTAAATACATGCTTAGTTTTTTGTTAAGTTAAACAGTCGTAGTTGTGTTTTGTTGTGACAGATATGTGTACTTTGACCTTCTATGTACTCTGAATCTTTCATTTTCAACTGTGAAATCATATTACATCGCTCTGGCTCAGGCGTTAGTACAGTAGTTTAGTATTATATGATCTATAGAAACATACAAACTCTTTTCACTGTAGTTAAATGTTTCAACCCGAACGACATTATTTAAATATATTAAATTTTTATGTAAGTAGATTAAATTTTATTATTGGAAGTTGAGGTTATTGTGAAGGAATATGCATTTAATATTCTATTAAATCTAATCTATTTCAGACAATCTGCATTAATATGATTTGACGATATGCTGCGATGGTTTTGTTGAATATCCCTGGAATCACAGATTCTGGTATCCTCCCTTTCTGATTTATAACGATAACTATATGAATATAACAACGTATAAAATACATCGCCCACTTCAAATTGTATCAATGGATCTGTGTTTCTTGCCAACATTTATTAAAATCCGCTATGATTCATCTTTTGCATTTTGCGATTGTATTTATTTTTGACCAAGTATTGTTGCTTGTTTCTTCGTGCTTCGGTAGCTCCCGCTTCCTCGCTTGTCGTTTTTGGTTTAAACATTGCACATGTTTTATCCAGGCGCTGTCGGCCATTTTCTACGATTGACATTCTTACACGAAATATATCTTGAGTCGCAGAAGGTTGTTATGAAAGATGAATTTATAACTTTGATATATAGTTGGCTTACTAAATATTTAGAAAGACATACAAAATGGATAAGTAAAAACAAGTCTTCCTTGCCCACCGTTTTCTCTGTCAGATTTAGCGGACAGCCCATCCTTAAAATTTTCCCTCTTTTTAACACATTTAATATTACTTTTGATTGAAAAAATCAGCAAATTTTTTTTCACTTAAATTTCATATGTTAATTAAATTAGGATAAGAATCAATGCATAATAAATTAAAATATTATAATATTTTTGAAATTAAAATAACATTATTATTAATATGGTTTATTAACAAAAAAAAATTAATATATAAGTGAAATACATTTAAAATTATAATGGAACAAGATTTTCAACTATAGAGATTTATTCTTTATTTATTATGGAGATTCACAATTTGTAAATAAACCTTCCACATGTCAAAAAATTCTTAATCACTTCACATGACACGTATGAATATAATATTGTTTTTAATTAATCAATTTAATTAAAATGAAAAAAATAACATAACTATTTTAGAAATAAATCTCAATCTTTGACTTGTGTATACTACTAAAAATATTATAAATTAATCTATGAAGATTAAATCTCTACCATCTATCTAATAATCTTTGATAACTAAATTAAAATTCTTAAAACTCAATTTCAAAATAGATATTCCTATAACCATAATAACCATATAAAAACTAGATACATTTAATTAATAAAGATATAATTAGTAATAGGAATATTGCAATATATATAGATGTAAGATTTATAATAATAGCTATAAATTATGATCAATATAACTATATAAATTAATAATTTATAATTTATAATCAATAATTATAAATTATGGTTATTTTAACTATATAAATTAAAATAATGATCCATATTAACTTCATATTTAAACTTAATTAATAAGCATATAAACCATTGTTTCTATATATATCTATATCCAATCAATGCTATATATACACTAGTGTAGATCCATTTTAATTATGGATTTACCAATTGCAGTGAGGGGTCAAATCTCTCATTGTGCAAACTTCCTTTTCAGTGCAAATCTTGAGAAAATGTTGGCACCATAAGATATTTGATTCCTCTCATGGCTTGCTAGATCCTTAGTTATGATATTATGGATCCATGAAAATTCTTAATAATATTATCTATATTATAAAAAAAATTAATCTCTACATATAAAAGTATTCTCATTTTTTTTATTAATACTTTGATTTAATTGATGTGGAATATCCATGGAAATTTTTTGGTAGTAGTGAGGACAAAGGTTCAGATATATCTCAAAAGTAATTATAATTTTTTTTGTTTTTAGATTTAATTAAAAAATTGTTATAAAAATAAATTAAGATAAAATATTTTAATAGTGAAATGAGTTACAGTTTTTTGGCATGTGGTATTCATAAGTCATAGTATTGTAAGAAAACCTATTTACAAATTAATAATATCCATGGAAAAGTGGGGATAAATATATCCATGGTTAAAATTTTATATACTCATTAATTAAATTTACACATGGTTATGGAATCATTATTTAATTTATATGGTGAAATAGATCATAATTTATAGTATTATTTCTATGTTATATATATTAATGAAACATGTTTTATTTTAAAAAAATTCTCATAACTTTATTAATAAAAAAAATTATAATATAATAAATTAAATTTTATTATTTTTATTACTTTTAACTTTTTATTATTTATTGAGCTTAAACATTTAAATGTTTACACTTATTTATGGACACAAGAACATTTCCTTCATATATATATATATATATATATATATATATATATATATATATATATATAGATAGATAGATAGATAGATAGATAGATAGATATATATATATATATATATATATATATATATTATTTTTAACATTTCACTATTTTTTAAATGGCATATAAATATTTAAAAACAAAATTTACATTTCTATCTCATCATGGCCTGGGGCATTAGTATTAAAAAATTAAACAAAAAAAATTATAAAATATGTAAAATTAAAATACAAAATTAAAATAAGCTAAAAATAAATAATAAATACGTATGAAATTTATAAAAATATAAATAAGATTATTAAGAGTCAACATAGATTTATATGAATTCCAGAGCTACAGACATTTCCTTATATTTTACATTCAGAAGAAGATTATGTTTTGAGATTTGACCATTTTGTATGAGCATTTAGTAATATAAAATTAAGATAGATTTGTGTTGTGTCAAATTAAATGGAAGTAATTATTATATTTTACATTCAAAAAAAAAATTATGTTTTAAGAGATTTGACCATTTTGTATAAATATTTACTAAATATAAAATTAAAATAAACTTATAATATCTCAAATAAAATAAAATAAAAGTAACTATTTCTTTTATAAAAAAAAAATTTAATCTTTGTCTTTTTAAGTTAACTTAATTCTTCCCGACTCTCTTTCTTTTCCTTTAAAACATTTTATAATTGTACAATTTTAAGTGGAAAGCAATATCTACACTAAAAAATTCCACTCTATTTTGAATATTCTACATGTATATTCCTCCTCCAAGTAAAATGCACCTAATATCCTTTTTATATACAGCCAACCATATTCCCATAAATTAAATTAACCACATTACAATAGTCTTCATATTAAAAAATAATTTTAAATAAACTTTTAATATCCTTACCTTTTCATTGTATGATACCTTTAATTCATCTACGAAAAGAAGTTAAGTGTGGAAATGGATTAAATATATGTTATGGGGTTGTAGGAAGTAGTACGCTATCGAGGTTATATATGGGAAATTTTTTTAATTAATTATTTTTTGATATTTTTAAAAAACATTATTAGTTTATTTAATTAAAATTTTGTTTATATTTTAAATATATATAATTAAATAAATAATATTAATTAAAATTTTAGTAATTTTAATAATAAATTATATGTTTTTATTGAATATTTGTCTATATTATATTTATATAATTTTTCAAACCAAAATAATTATCTATAATATTATAAATAAACATAATATTTAAATCTTTAAAAATATTCTGATTATACCTACCACTTTAATCTCAAATTAAACTAAATCTCTCGAATTAATAAAACTAATGAAAAAATTGATATCCTAAATCGACATAGTGACAAATTACAACATCAAAATTTACATTCTGTTTATACCTATATATATATAATTTTATGCTTTATAGGAAAATGTAAAAATATTATTAAGTTGAAAGTACATGACACGGATATTTGAATGAATGAAATTAAAGGCTTAAAAATGGTAAATATTCTTGAACCTCGGTTTTATGAGGAAATACCTTAGTATTTTTCTTTATATTTTTATACACTGTCAAAATAAATATCAGTTTTCCATTTAAACTTATCATAAGTTAGGAATTTATCTTTGTCTTCCTATTTTATTGCATAAAGAATGAAAGAAATTTATCATAAATGTAATATTCCATAATCAAAACCAAATAATTTATATAAATAGGGTAGAAATATATTTTCTATAATAATCGTTTTTCTATAACTTCTGCCTCTACACCTAACACCTAACTAAAACGTGAACTATAATTTTATTAAAATTAGTGTAACAAGGATACAATGATTTTATGGTATATTTTTTATAATTATAATATTTTTTTGGTTGTTTTTTTGTAAGCTTAGTAGTATATTTTGTTTTCTATTTATCAAAAAAGCAGCAGGTTACAAAGAAACTAGATATGTTAGCCACCTTAAAGAGTTATAAGCCAACCAATATTGAAAAATTTCAAACCTTATGTTCAGTTTACTATCTCTAACATATTCTAACTGCAAATAGTAAATGCTATTTGCAAAATACATATAAAAAAACCAGAGAAAATACTGTGTCAATCATCCCAAGATTCAATTAGTGTCGAGTCCTTTGTTACTTAGACACAATGCATCATTCCCATGTTACTTGCATTAATACGTAGTTCTTGAATCTCTCTTTTGTCTTTATGTTGTACAACTTAATACTTCCAATTTCCTGTATACTCATGATTTCCTTGGCCAAAACGCAAAGTATCCAGTATTTATGGATGGACTAGTGAAATAGAGACAATCTACTTCCTCTTGGATTTCTCCTTCCTCTTTGGTGTTACAATCTCTTTCCCATCCAGCGATAAGATTCCAAACTTGCGGAGGAGTACCAACAGAATAAGCATCAAGAGGTTTTCCATGACCTCTTTGCAAATGCTCCTTTGAGCCAATAACCCTAGAAACAGTATATAAATGACTTAAACAGAGAAGCTGAAAAGCAACTAAACTTAAATCCCCTGAGTCAAGGCTATGCAGACATAATAACCACAATTTGAGCAATAACTGTAAACATAATTTGAAAAATGATTGTACATTGAGTGCCATGCAACCCACACAGGTTTGACAGCCTCCTTCGAAAACCTGACAATAAACTGTAGAATTTCAATTGAACAAGAACGGAAACATCTCATCACAGACAATTGTTGTGTAACAGACAGTGATTAAGCAGACCTTGACATACATAGTGAGGAGATATACCACGTACCAGGTGTATGAAAACATGCTTCTGCACTGCACCTGCACCTCCTTCTTCAGAATTCAGCTGGAAAACAATACCCTTTCATAAACCCCTTCATGCACCGACGTTGTTCCCCAAACTTCTCTGATAGGGTTAGTTGGCCTCCACCATTATCGTCGGCAGTCATTATAACCTGCGTGTAATGGTACTACCCCTCTGAGCATATGTTGTCTTTATCTTCAAGTGAACATATGGTACACGCCACCGCGCCGTGCCACCTCACGTCTCCCTTCTCCCTCGTGGCACCCAGATCAAGGATCCGAGAACTCTCAATGTCTCTATCAACGATTGTCTAAAGAAGTTGTAGTTCTGCATCCCATCTCCCTTCTCCCAGGTGGCACCACGATCAGGGATCCATCGATTTCCTTACTTGTTTTGACGCTTATCATTAAGATTTTCACTCTAACATTAACAAGTATACTCATTATTTGAACCATATGATCATCAGCCATGACTGCATCACCATCAATGTCATGCTTAGTATTTCTAGTATCATTTGCAATGAACGCTCCAAAATTTATCAGCACGATTATCATGTTTCCGTTTGACAACATTTTCATAACCCTATCTTTATACAATTCAAACAAATAATGACATTATAAGAAGTCCAATGATGGAACAAATTTGGAAAACACCACTTGATTTAGATGCATTCAACACCCTCGTCAAAGCTAGAAGACAAACCAATACATCTACATTGCTTTTTGCGATTGAATTTACTCGATGTTTCAGTGATATTAGCAAAAAACAGGAAAACGTGAACGAGGCTTCCGACGACTGTGAGGTGCCTTTCTTATTCAATCACCTGTAACGTTGATTGCCTTCAAGGTTACCTTTTTAGTACAATAGAGAAAGGTCAAGAGTGGGGACACCTAGTTGGCCTTATCAAGCACAGCAGTATCAACTTTATTCGATGAGGCTCAGAGTTTGTACTGAATTCACGGACGGATCAGTCCAGATTTGGACAATCCTAAGAAGACGACCACAAACTTTTCATCTTTCAGTAGTATATTTAATGTGTATATATCGTTCTGTGGTCCGACCCAGCGAACCGAAGATTCATGGGTCGTCCTCTGGTTTGGTTGCCGGTGGTGGTAGGTGGGAAATAGTGATATATAATGCATAGAATGTCAGTTGTGCTGTGGTCCTGTGGTAGATTTGTCTGTGATTCTGGTTCAATACTCGATCCCTCTCGCTCCTAGCTCTTCATTATCGTTGTCTTTTAAGTTTCGACTCGTGTTTCTAACGAATGGACCTTGGAGTCGATCAAAGTTGAACGTTGGATACTCTTCTTTCGCTGTTGTATGAATATTAAATGCCACTGTAATATTATTGCATTCTGTACAATTTGTAATGTTGCAATATACACAAGGCAGTGGTCTAAAATAAATCATGTGCGTGTAATTTAATTTGTATATATATAATTTGAATTTATATATTTTTTGGTTACATATTTTATTTCCAACACTATTGTATTTTTAATATTAAATTGAGATTATTTCTACACTGTAAATTTCAAAGCATTCTTTTCAAGTGAATTGGTTTGTTGCTTCAAAATGTCATGTTACGTCATTTTAAACATTTCAAATCAGTAGTGTGTATATTAAGAATCATTTTAAGTAGTTATTTAGCATGTACTCATAGAGATTAAATTTGGTAAGTTGTAAATTTTTTTAAGATATAAAATTTGAAAACAAAATTGGTATTTTTCTCATTTCTTAATAAATCTCAATGAATATGTAGTTATTCTCTAACTTTATATAAATAAATACAATAAATAAATTTTCATTTTTTAAATTGTATTTTTGATTACTATATAAATAACATAACTTAAACTTGTAACTCTAAAAAAATATTTGTTGAATTTCTGAGAAAATTGTCCCAAAAAATTAATCTAAAAATAAACCAAAATGTATAATATTGAGAGCACTTCCAAAATTTAAAAAATAATTACTTAAATTTTCCAATTGTCTTAAATGATATATACAATATATAATATAACATAGTTGACGTTAAAATATTTGCATTGACACATTTTATCAATAAACTACATTTTCCAAACTAAAATGATTGTTTTTATTATTAATATATATTTTCAATAAACATTAATTAAATAAATATATGTATTTATTTATTAAAATATAAATATATTTATATAAAATTTTAATAAATATACATCACATAAATATATTTAAATATTTTTAATAATATTTTTTTTTTTCTTGTAAATATGGTAGGCCCACTCTATTGACTATTTATCTTTAAAAAGCAGGTTACAAAATTAGATATTTCATATCTAGCCTCAACGTGCCCGAAGGAAACCAGGTCTGTTGGCCATCTGAATGCATGTTTTTAAATATATTTTTATTATAAAAATATATCTAAATATACATCAATATTATTTAATCATATATATTAAAATATTATATTAATGATAAATATTGAAATTTTTTATTATTATAAATATTTTTAAATGTCACATGTTGATCTTATACAAAGAATTGAATAAATTACATATATCCTTCTTATTATCCTTATAGTAAGTACTTGAAAAATTTTATTATATTATTTACTTTCAATTACTTGTTATCTTTACACATTGAATATTTTATTACATACAACATTAAAATTTTATATGTATATGTTATAGTTAAATAGATTTTCAAATAGTTATTAAAATCTCATGTCAAAATATTCTCAAAAATTACAAGGTTTAAACATCTTACTCACATGTGGTTACCTCTAATTACTTTAAGTTGATATGAAATTTTATTAGGTCATGTCCACTTCCAAATATTCTATATATGATTGAGAGTAAGTGAAATATTTTTACCACATTTAGTTGTAATATCAATAACAAATTGAGTGAACATAGTCAGCTTGAGATTATTGATGTTTATAACTTTTTAAATTAAAACTAACTAAATACATATATTCATTTTTGTTTCTTATTATAACTCAGGTTTCATTTCTGTTTAGAGTATATATATATATATATATATATATATATATATATATATATATATATATATATATATATATATATATGTTAAATAGATTTTCAAATAGTTATTAAAATCTCATGTCAAAATATTCTCAAAAACTACAAGGTTTAAACATCTTACTCACATGTGGTTACCTCTAATTACTTTAAGTTGATATGAAATTTTATTAGGTCATGTCCACTTCCAAATATTCTATATATGATTGAGAGTAAGTGAAATATTTTTACCACATTTAGTTGTAATATCAATAACAAATTGAGTGAACATAGTCAACTTGAGATTATTAATGTTTATAACTTTTTAAATTAAAACTAACTAAATACATATATTCATTTTTGTTTCTTATTATAACTTGGGTTTCATTTCTATTTAGAGTATATTTTATTTTATTTGTAGAATGTGCTCAATATTTCATCAAGGAAACCATATATATTGACCAATAACATCAAAACATGAGTCAAATAAAATATTATACTATGGTGATCAGCATATAATATGCTAACAAAGACATAATGATCATATTTGTTGACCAATAACGTCAAAACATGAGTCAAATAAAATATTCTAATATGGTCATCAACATGTAATATGCTAACAGAGACATAATGGCAAGAAGAAACAAAAAACCAAAGTAAGTCATGACAAGTGATCAGGTATTTGAAGAGGTGATTAGAGCATCATCTTGCACACTAGTGCCAGCTAGAGTGTAAGGATTCAATTCACATTGAAAATGGCTTTCCACAAGTGCAAGACAAGCATCCAAGATAGCCAAACAACACCATTGATGATGTTGCACCATTTTGATCTCATTTGAAAATAAACAAAAAAAAAATCACGATCTTCGTGCTTCTCTTTCAAGACACTGCCTAAATGGGTCTTCAGTTTCCAATGAAAGGCGATAGATTTCAGTTACTAGTTTCTTCATCACATAGTATGCCCAAGGTTAGGAAGCCAATTGAATACCTCCTCCATGATATTAGAGTATGAATATGCTCATTGTGTTGGCATTATGACTAATGTGTTGTCCTTGATGGAAACCTACTTGATGAATTGTCTTTTGATGGAAACCTACTTGATGAAGATGTCAATAGGATGTGTCTACATGTCACAAAAATTTTGGTCAAAGACATAGTAGTTCAGAGACAAACGAATAATGAAGGTGATGTTTTGAGAAGAAATATGAAGAAAATCCACGTACATAGGTGGGTATGAAGAAGAAAAATCGTGTACAGTTTCCGTACCATGGTATTCTAAACACCAAGGGTATTTACCATGGCGTTGGCCCATAGTATTGAGCCCAGCAATGGATATTTGATCCCGTAAAGGAATACCATCGGTAGTAGTATGGTTTTGATCGGTGGTAATGACTAAGGCCTAATCTATATAAGGATATGAATAGAAAAGTGTTTTGGGTGTGCAAGTGATGGATATTTGATGAATAGTTAAATCTGAAGCAAGTGTGAATGAAATGGGCTATTAATGAATTGCTTGATCTTAAACTAAGTATGCACCCGGAAATTTGATAATGGATCAAATCTAATAGATCTGAGATGACTATACATTGATAATATGCTTATGGGCTAATTTGGTTAGTGATGATAATGTTTTGACGTATGTTTTCTTATATGCCGAGAGATGGGATTTTCTGAAGGTCTGACGTACATCAAATGTATAAGTCAATAATTGTAGATCTATACGTGGGTTTGATAACCTCAAAGGTGCGTGCATATGTGGGTTTGATAACATGAAAGGAGCATACACATGTGAGTCTCATTCTAGTAAGTCGCGTGTCGGTTCTGTAGTGTGGATAGATCTGTACATGGGTTTTATTTTTGAAGGGAGTGTATGCATGAAAAAGTGTTTTGTGGAAAGCACATATATAAGCTAGGGTTTTTCTGAATGTGATGTTTGATCAATCTAATGAGTCTTTTTGTGTTTTTTTTTTTGTCGATGAAATATTCATGTTAATCTAGGTTTAATAGTGACGTTTGAAGTTGAATTGATTGAACATTGATATGTTGAAGAGTTATGATGCTACTAGTTGTATGAGATTGAAGATCAGTGATGGTTTTTTCATTATTTCATAATGATTCAGTGGTTTTGTATGTCACTGATATTTTATTTCATAATTACAGTGATTCAGTGTCAGGGTTCATTATTTTGAGCTCTTTACGTAGGTATGCTTCAAGGAAGTCATGTATACATGCGGATATGTTAAGGAATAGTAGTGTATATATTCTAACATTTGGTTGATCAGTGTTTGTAGTGAGAGAATATGATTTCTGTGGTGAATAGTATGTGGAATGATATTCTGGTAAATAAATTTACAATTATCTAACTCCTTTTTTTGTTTGAGAATAAGTTGATTGATTTTGATCTCAGTTGGTACAATGTCTGGTTGATTCGGTTGGTTCAATGATCGAGAGATTTGTTACAGTGATTGGTTTCAGTTTTGATATTTTGTATTGGGCTTAAATGATGGTAGTGGGTCCAGTTTGAAAATTTCATGAAAAGTGACCCACAAGTTCTGATGTTTTGTATCAGATGGATCCAGTGCGAAAATTTATGAAACATGGACCATGGTGGTATTGAGGGTTAGAACCTTCAATGAGGAATTCGAAGCTTCCTTTCAATGGTAGTTGGTAAATCAGATCAAGGGGTAGGAGTTCCCTTTCGGTATGTGTCGGTAAACAAGATCAGGGGGTTGGAGCTCCCTTCCAGTGGTTTTTGGAGAACAAGAGAAGGTTGTAGCCTTATATAGGTGGGTGCCTGCATAATGGTATGATTCTGCGCCAATACAATATTGCAAGGTATTTCATAATAATAAAATGAAGATAGAGATGACAACAATGGTGGTTTTATCCCACATTGGGTTTCCACCTAAAAATCCTAGTGTGTATATGTGTTTCTTATGTGTGTTATTTTATTTTTCTCTTAGTTAACATAGTTAATGTTTATCTTGTGTTGATGAAGTACTAACATACTGGTTCAAGTTAAAAAGATGTTGAATTAACTAAACAACTAAGTTGACTAGATATATGCTAGTTGTCTACATTGAATTCGCATACATATTCAGGCTTACTTCAGAATAGTTGCGTACATAAATCAGAATAAGAAAATTAAACTAAGTTTTTTAGAATATTGATTCAACCCCCCCCCCCCCCCTCCCTCTCAGTATTTTTCCTAACAATTGGTATCAAAGAAGGTCCTTCAGAAGAATCTTGATCTCTTGAAGGAGATTCGTCAAGATGGGGAGTCACAAAGGAGTATTTTCTATCAGGCCACCTTTATTTAATGGAACTAACCTTGTCTTTTGGAAAGTCAGGATGAGAGCATACTTACAGTCATTGGGATTTGATGTATGGGAAATTGTTTAAATTGGATACCAATACCCACTTGTCATTCCCACAGATACTGCAGGAAATAAATAGTATGAAATCAATGCAAAGGTTATGAATGAGATCTTGGGAAGTCTCGACGAGTCCTAGTTTGTGAAAGTAATGTAGATGAAGAGAGCAAAGGACATGTGGGATAATCTTGTCCAAAGTTATCAAGGTGACACCAAGGTAAAAAATGCTAAACTCAAACCACTTAGAATACAGTATGAGACACTAAAAATGCATGATGATGAAAGAATTGTAGCACTTTTTCTTAGAGTAGATGAGATTTTTAATTTCATGAGAAATATTGGTGAAGATATAAAATTTTCTACTGTTGTTGAGAAAAATTTGAAATCAGTAACTCCAAATTTTGATTCCAAAGTCTATGTTATTGAAGAAATGTAGGAGCTGCAAAATTTCACACTTGATCAACTCCATGGAATATTGACTGCATTTGAGATGAGGAAAGGTGGTCCTTAAAAAATGAGAGGAGAAACCTTCAAAGGCACATATAAATGGAAACAGATGGAAACACTCAAAGGCACAAGTTATATATCAGATGAGGAAGAAGAAAACTTTGTGAGAAAGGTCCAAGTGGGAATTGGAAAATTCAAAGGTAATCTTACCTTTAACTGTTTTTTTGTTGAAGAGTCGGCCATTATGCATCTAAATTTCCTTATAGAGAAAATCATAAATAGAATGGAAATAATGTTGCTAGAAGGAAGTTCTATGACAATCAAATCTTTTACTCTAATGAAGAAAGTCATAGAAAATCTGATGATCAAGAAAATTATGATTCAGATTCTAATAGTTCTTATCTAGTACTCATGGCTCTTAAAGATCATTTAATTAGTGAATAAGTTAATTGTGAGGTAGATGATTTGATTAAAACTCTAAGGGAGAATGATAAACTCAGGTTTGTTAACAAAGAATTGGAATCAAAAGGAAACAGTATGATTGAATAAGCATAGAGGTTAAAAATGGAATTATAAGCAACCAATAGAAGAACACAAAGCATAAGAAAATAATTCGAAGAAAATGAAAAGCATTGTGAAACATTAGAATCCAAAATTATAACCCTAAAGGAATATTATGAGAATATCAAGAAATGGGTAAAATAATATGGATCTCTAGAAAATATTATTAATGAACAACACTCTCCTTTGATGAGGACTCGCATTGGGTATGATCATACACAATGTGATAAAAACAAATAGTCTAATGTTGTGCAAGGAAAAATTGAATCAAATCACTCATCTGCAAGAAAATCTCATAGATCAAGGCTAAGATCAGTTCCTAGGCACAAAGGATGGTTTTATGGATATTGTTTCTCTTGCAACTCATTTTAGAATAAGGCCATTGATTTCAGGTGAAGTATACAAAATAGAACCAGGAGATGGGATAAGTTTCAACACATAATTCAAAATTGTAAGTAGATATGGAGGAAGAAGGAACCTCAATCGGAAACGTAGGGAATATCGACCCTATTGTAGTCCATTGATTCTTAAAGCTTACTTCTCACAATTACTATAGAATTTATATGAGGTAAATGACCTCACAAGAGAAAAAGAGTATTGTTAGGTCCTCAGGAACAGTGATGTATAATATTAGGGGGATAAACACATATGTTGTCTTGATGATGATTCTCGTGGTTGTTTTGATATTCATGTTTCTTATATTACTGAGAATGCATCTAGTGTAGTGACAGAGAATAGGTACAAACAGTACAGGCTCAAGGAGAGATGCATTCATGAATTTTCAATACATTAATTTTTGTATGTGGATCCTCTGAAAGAAGGTCGTGTATATACGTCATTTCTGATACCGAAATTTGAGTATGTTTCTCTATGATGAATAATTAGTGGGAAAAACTCAGGAAAAGGCTTGGATATGCTACAAAAAGTTATTATTTGGCTTTCTTGTTCTGATGTTGATGGTTACAATCTATTGATGCTATTTAGAAGTGTTTTTTACTTTTATGAGTTTTTGATGCTTTGATGGATAACCGATTTATGTAGATACCTTGATGTCCTTATTGATGTATCACTACAAGGAAAAGACCCTCTAGCGGATGTTTTTGAGGAAACCCTTATAAAAATATCCCAGAAATCTATTTGTGGTGGAGGTTACTAGAGGAGGTTGGCGGGTGGAGGTTTTTGCAGATGTTTTTTTTCCGGTGCGTTTCTCATCCTAAACTGCACTGGTGTGTTCCACTAGAGAAAGCATTGGTGCATACTAAAAATTGGCACACCAGGACACCGTGTGCTCAGTACAAAACCACCCGATGCATCTAATTACTATAGTGCACTGATGCTCTACACAGATTCAACACTAGTGCATCCTAAAAACCCACGCCAAAACTAGGGAAAATTTTAAGGATGGAAGTTTATCTTAAAGTTTAGAAACCTTAGCAAATCTTACTAGTTCCTAGTATGCAAATTGTTAAAATATTAGCGAAATTTTTGTAGAAATATTTATATTTCCAATGATTTTATATTAGTCAATATAATATTTCGGCGATTTTTAAGGTAAAATAATGGTGTACTATAAAATTTAGGCGAATCTTTGTTTTTGAAAAAGCATGGAAAATTAGCCCACCTGCAAATATTAGCCCCTAAAATTTTCCCTAGCCAAAACTAAAACAACCCAATGTTGTTGGAAGAAACCGCCTAGTGTGCCTCAAAAACCCGCACACCGAAACAGGATTAAATAAAAAAAAATTAATTACAGCAAAAAATTTGTATTTTTCACTTTTCAATGCTCTAGAGCTCTCAAGCATGGTGCAAATTTACCTCGTGTGAGGCACCCTGCCATAGGTGCTCCCATTGCACACATTGTTGTAGTCCATTTCCCACCAGTGCCATTTCAAATTTTGCAAAACAATGGGAAAATTTAGCTTGAAAATTCTACAGCCAATATGCCTCCTCGACGCCCAAATGTATAGGTATTTTACTTGTTTTTTCATAATTAAACCTTTTCGTAGATTGGTTTTCTAAAATAACTTAAAATTCACCTTATTTAAAAATTAAAAAAATCTCGCGTAGTGTGCTCGAGTCGTTCGGCTCGCACTAGTTTGCGGTGCTGCCTATAAATTTAAATGGTGTACCGTGACCGGTGCTAACAGTATCCACACTGGTTCCGGGGAGGTACCTAAATAGTGCACCATGTTTTTTTAATTAAAAAAATTGCGATGCGGTTGGTTATCCAGCCGCACCGTTGACCATGTCGAAGTGTGGGAATGTGGTGCATTGATGGAAATATGCACCCCGGGGTGGATATTTTTGTCAGCGCATTGCCCTCCCAAACTAGACATATTCAACGGTGCGTTCATGTAAACGACTGCACTGTTGATTATGTAGTGATGTCAGGAGGGCGGTGCACTACCTAAACTATATGCCCCGGGGCATATAGTTTAGTCAGTGCACTGCCCTCCCGATACTGGTACATAGTCAATGGTGCGGTCAGTTATACCACCTCACCGTTTACTGTGTAACGATGCCAGGAGGGTGTTGCGCTGATGAAACTATCTACCCCGGGGCGAGTAGTGTCGTCAGCACACCACCCTCCCAAATTTTTTCATAGTCAATGGTGCGATCAGTTAAACGACCACACCGTTGACAACTAGCTGATGTTTGGCGGTGTGTTTAGTCCATGCACCACTTGAGATAGGACAGCTCATGATTTGCGGTGCGCTGCAAATTTCTAGGTGCCGTATGGTGCACAATAAAAATATATTGACCGTTACCAGTGCATGCCTTTTTTTTTTGGCCCACCGATTTTTTTTTTTTATTTTTCAGAAGAAGAAAAGAAAAAATAAATAAATATATATATATATATATATATATATATATATATATATATATATATATATATATATATATATATATATATATATATATTTCTAAATACATGTCTCATTTAATAAAAAAAATTGTACTTAATATGTGATTCATTCAGCGACGTCAAAGGAGAGAAGAGAGGGAACAACAGCAACAACAGGCGGACCAGTATAATGTGGTTCGCCTGTGGGAGGCACGAGAGAGGGAGAGAGATATGTACCCTTGCTCTATTATAGTAGCCATCTAGGTGCTCCTAAGGGAGTTAGGCCTCCTCAATTTCTATGAGGAGGCTACATCCCTGACGAGCCATGTTGGGTTATTGTGATAGCTTATCCAAAGGTGGAATGCCCACCGTCAGGCTTTTCGGGCTGGTCATAACCAGTGGTACGCGCCCACTGAGGAGGACATATATTTCATTACTGACCTATCGAGGAGAGGGGAGGGTTTTCCCTCGTTCCCAGAGGTCCCCTTTGGCTATGCAGTAGGGAGTCAGTTGGTGTACTCCCAGAGATACATTAGCATAGATATACTATCTCCTGCAAATTTTTAGGTCTCAGGGGTCAGTTACGTATTTCTTCATTTGGTGGAGAGGAGGTGCATTTCCTCTCACAATTGATTTCGACCATTGCACACCATACCAGTGACTGGAAACGCATTAGTTTCCTGCTTCTATTTTATGTTGATTCTTTGTTATAGGTGACATGATTTGTGAGGTGGTCTGCCATTTTTTTTCGGCAGTTCTGTATAGCTTTAGATAGATGTCGTGCTCAGAAAGAAGGGAGGGTGATCTTCCCTTTTTCTTCAGATATATTTTGTTTATTTTTTGAGATATTTCTAGATACTATGCCTACTTTTTTTTAGCAACCTTGTAGGCCGATGATGCATGTACAGATGTAGATGTGGGGACATATGATGCCCAAGAGGTGCAAGTCAGAGTTTTCCACGAGGATATCACATGATGCACTAGAGTTGCTAGCCAATGTTGATGAGCATGCCCTCGTTCTGGTCCCCTATCCGTATGCTGGTTTGGATTGGCGAGGGTGTGCCAACATCGTCTTCACATATGATGAGTCGTCGGATGATAGAGGTAATATTAGTGTTTTCTTTAAATTTATTCTAACATGTTCTTTAACTTTTTTTTATTAAATTTTTTAATGAAATTGTCTAATTATATTGTGTACTTATATATATTTGTAGACATTGGGTCATTTGATGGGGATGAGATGCCACCACCACCAAATGATATAGGTGTAGATCCCGATGACGATCAGGAGATGGCAGATGCCGAGGATCAGGTCAGTGCAGAGAGACCTAATCATCCTCATGTTGCGCGGGTACCGGCTGGTGTGAGGCATCGGCCTGACACTAGATTTAGGATGGATTTGGGTGACCAACTCTATCAACTGCTTGTGGCAGAGAGAGTCAGGCCGGCCACTATCAAAGAGATAAAGGCCGATGATAGGCTGATAGCGATGTGGAGAGGCATGCCACATGATATGTTGACCCTGATGTGACATTTCGTAGGAGCTACCAGCTTAGTAGCGTGGATGAGGAGGGCCCTTCAGTGTAGGCATGGTCGAGACGTAGTACGTCGATGATGTGCCAACATCGTCTTCACATATGATGAGTTGTTGGATGATAGAGGTAATATTAGTGTTTTCTTTAAATTTATTCTAACATGTTCTTTAACTTGTTTTTAATAAAATGTTTAATGAAATTGTCTAATTATATTGTGTACTTATATATAATTTGTAGAAATTGGGTCATTTGATGGGGATGAGATGCCACCGCCACCAAATGATATAGGTGTAGATCCCAATGACGATCAGGAGATGGCAGATGTTGAGGATCAGGTCAGTGCAGAGAGACCTAATCATCCTCATGTTGCGCGGGTACCGGCTGGTGTGAGGCGTCGACTTGACACTAGATTTAGGATGGATTTGGGTGACCAACTCTATCAACTGCTTGTGGCGGAGGGAGTCGGCCACTATCAGAGAGATACAGGCCGATGAGAGACTGATAGCGATGTGGAGAGGCATGCCACATGATATGTTGACCCTGATGCGACATGTCGTAGGAGCTACCAACTTAGTAGCGTGGATGAGGAGGGCCCTTCGACGTAGGCATGGTCGAGACGTAGTACGTCGACGATGCATCATCTGATGATCATAATCAGGGGAGTGATCATCGTTCACCTCGCGTCACAAATGAGCAGCCTGCAACATCACCCAGTAGTCATGATCATGAGTAGGCTAGACCATCCACGTCGAGTCAGCCTTCTCAACTTGCAGCATCCATCAGTCATGATCAAGAGAAGGCTGGACCATCCATGTCTAGTCATCATGATCAGCAGCCTATAACACTTAGCATTACTCATGATCATGAGTAGGCTGGACCATCCACGTCGACTCATCATGAGCATGTAGTTGATCCTGATCAGCATGAGGCACCAGTACCAGATCAACAGGCACGTGATGATCGACATATATATGAGCTTGTCGAGGTTGCACCATTGACTGAGCAAGCCTCGATTAGTACTACTATTGATCATGATGTACCAACAGCTGATATTTGACATTTATATTACAGTTGTATATTTTTTATATTATATAGTTATATATATATATATATATATATATATATGGATGGTCCATGTATTTTATGTTCATGTTGCACTTGTATTTAATTTACATGCTGGTGATCATCATGATGTGTATATTGTTAGGTAATGTTAGATATGTTCATTGAATGTGCACCTTGTAGATAGATGTGTATGTTATAGCAGTTATTTGACATTAGATGTAAATTTGATGTTTGTGTTGTGATGATGTTTACAATGCTTGTGTTTTGTTAGATGATCATGATCACGATGATTAGATGATGTTAGCGAATTTGAATGTGTTTTTTAGTCGAATATGATGTTTGTACGACGGTTATCATGATCGTGATGTTTTTTTTAATGTTAAATCATGATATTTATTAAATATTGTGTCGTGATTTTAATTGAAATTTTAATTTTAATTGTATGTAAAATTGTAAAATTATAATTGTATTTATAATTGTAATTTTAATTGTAATTGTATGTAAAATATTTCTAAAATTGTAATTGTAATTGTAATATTTAATTTATTGTGAAATGATTTTAGTTCTAATTCTAATTCTAATTGTATATATGTAAAATTGAAAAATTGTAATTGTAATTCTAATTGTATGTAAAATTAGAAAATTGTAATTGTAATTTTAATTTTAATTTTAATTGTAATTGTATTCGAAATTGTAAAATTCTAATTCTAATTCGAATTGTATGTAAAATATTTGTAAAATTTTAATTGTATTAATGTGAAATGATTGTAATTGTAAAATTGTAATTATAATTGTAATTGTATGTAAAATTCTAAAATTATTAATGTAAATATTGTAATTTTAATTTTAATTGTAATTGTATGTAAAATTGTAAAATTGTAATTGTAATTGTGAATTTTATGTAAAATTGTAAAATTGTAATTGTAATTGTATGTAAAATTCTAAAATTGTAATTGTGATTGTAATTGTATGTGAAATTGTAAAATTGTAATTGTAATCTTAATTGTAATAGTAATTCTAATTATAATTGTATGTAAAATATTTGTAAAATTTTAATTGTATTAATGTAAAATTATTGTAATTGTAAAACTGTAATTGTAATTGTAATTGTATGTAAATTTCTAAAATTGTAATTGTAATTGTATGTGAAATTGTAAAATTGTAATTCTAATTCTAATTGTAATTGTAATTATAATCGTATGTAAAATATTTTTAAAATTTTAATTGTATTAATGTGAAATGATTTTATTAAAAATTTTAAATTTGTAAACTTGTAAAATTGTAAATAATTGTAAAATAATAAATCTAGAATAATGTGAATTTTTGTAACATAATAAAGTTTAGAAAATAAGGCAAATAAATTCATGTACTTTAGAATTATCATTATTTTATTATGATCTTGCATACCAAAAAAATTGAACTTTAGATAGTACGCCATTTTTTTTGAGATCAACAATTATCAAGTGAAATATTGATTCTAACATTAACACAATGCAAATTACCAATTAATTCAAAATACATATTATAATGTTTCAAAAAAAAGAGTCTTAGTTATAAGTTAATTAAATCCTCTTCTTTATATAAAACCATCTTAAAAAGTATAAATGATGAAATAACACATGTACCATATCACTATCAGTTCTCATGATCACCCTCATTATCTTCTAGCTCGCTTGACAAGATAACAATATTGTTCTCAAAAATATGTTTTGATCTACGGTCATGTCTCAATACGAACCACCAATCCCTAACCAACACATTTGGGTTAAAAAACACATGGTTTCAGTGTTTGGGGAAAGCATAGAGCTCCTTAGCTTCATCTCACGTATTTCTAGAGTTGATACATATCATCCTACTATCACAATCCTCCTTTACATTATTCCGATTAAAGGTGTCCCACCACTTGTACCTAAAAATAACACATTGGAAAGAATAGAAATCCACTTCAATTATCTCTTGTATCTTTTCGACGTAACCTAACATCCCTCGTACTACGTTTTGATCACGGTGACTAGATCGACTAGATTGATCGAACTCGACTTCCACTCCATAGTCTTGTGTCATGTGTCCATCAACGACATTTTCTGTGTGAAAATGGTGTCCATATGCCAACATAGATGGAAACAAGTGAACCTATAAAAAAATTTAAAAAAATTATAGTGTCATGTGTCTTATAATAACCCAACAAATAAAATATGAAATATAGATATAATTACATTTGAAAGGTGCATTATTAAGTTTCATATGTACATATAAATCAAATATATTATTACCGAGTTGGTGCACTCAATCCCTACGTTTAGCACATCCTCTTCAGCACGTGGGTAACGACCGATTGCACCGTATTTCTCTCTGACTTGGTCAGCAACCCAACTGTTGGGGCATATTTTTGGCATATTTTCTTTTAAATGATCAGGATAAGGCATACTTATACCATTCAACCATCTGAATTATTTCCTGTCACTATCCCATTTCATCCTCTTTTGTTCGTACAATGTGACCCATGGTTGTGTCGGTTTGGAATATTTATTGATTACTTCAATTTCTACATTCGTTGATGAAATGAAACTGACATATAGTGCATATGAGATCAAAATATACATTATATCGATATTCAACATGAATATTTACTTTGTGTAAATTTTAAAAGTTATAAGTCACTTACTCTTGATCAAGCACATTTTTCCATTCGCTTGGAGTAGGTCCCCTTATCTTTTGTCTTCGTCCCTTTCATTGTCCCAAATCACTACACCTGGTTTGTTGTTGATCTACTTGATGTACTCACTATAATAATAGAAAGACTCATACGATATGTACCCCTCTGCCATAGACCCCTCGGGTTTTTCCCGTTGTCGAATAAAACCTTTCTATTTCTTCATGTACCTCTCTAAGAAGAACATCCAATGACAAGAAACCACCCCAACTAATTCAACCTCATCTACTAGGTGGATTAGAAGATGAACCTGCAAGTCCATGAAACTCGTCGGTAGTTCCTTCACAAACATACAAACAATCTCAATTATCTCTTGACGCCATCGTGGAATGCTAGCCACGTGAATCTCCTTTGACGTGATCCGACATAAAAATAAATATATGGCATGTCCTAGGTCTTGGGGGAATTCATGTTTCACACACCCTGATCCAAATTTCATCTTGTAGATCTTGTTGAAATTGCTAAATTACCAAGATGGTCCCTTATAAATCAATTGGTCATCGACTTATGCAAATTCAGGATCTTGTCAAAATTTCTAAATGACCAAGATGGTCCCTTATAAAGAAATTGGTCATCGACTTATGTAAATGCAGGATCTTCTCGAAATTGGTAAACGGCCAATATAGTCCCTTATAAAGCAATTAGTCATAGACTTATGTAATTGCAGGATCCTGTCGAAATTGCTAAATGACCAAGATGGTTCCATGTAGCATTTCGACTTGTGTAGGAAATAAATTGATCTAGTCAACATCAAATGTTCATCATCATCTTCATCAGCTTCATCAGCTTCATCAACATCAATGGCTTCGTCAATTTCGCTAATGTTTTCTTCAATTCCTCATGGATATGGTGTCCAACGTGTCTTCATGGTATCTTGTTGACATGTGTCATGAAATCATTGTAAGTGACATGGTCATCGTGAAATGTGGAATGTGCTAAAACATTGTAAAGATGTAAGGAAAATAATCCTAAGTCTAAGCCTTAGCACTAAAATTATAAGTCATTATAATCAAATGCCAAGTGTTAGTTCTAGTCTAAAATGTTAGTGATTAGTCCTAAAACATGTTGTTAAAGACTAAATCCTAAAATTCCTAAGTATAGCACAAAAATGTTATGTTTAAAAACCTAAGCCTAAGTCCTAGGTCTAAGTCCTAGCTCTAAATCAAAACCTAAGCCTAATACCTAAAGTGCATAGTATGAAAACTATGGAATAAGGCTTTTGGCATTAAAAAATTACAATTTTTAAATGTTTTGATAGTCCTAAAGCATGACTGCTAACGGTGTCAGAGATTGCAGACATGTGAACGATGTTAAAGCACAGACACGAGGAGGCCGCAGTGGAACCATCCACATGTGAACACGGAGTTAACAGTGGCATTGGACTACCAGCTACCTGTGTCGTCTAGTCGACCGCAATCACCGGTGATTAGACTTATCACATGGGAACTTTATCCGCCAGCACAAATCGCAACCATTGGGATTGACCGCAGAGAAAGCCGCCTTCTGAAGTTGTCCCATGCCAAACCATCGAGATTCCACACTGTCTTCCTAACCATCGGGGTTTAAAATTTATTATAAATTTTGCTTTTGGGTTTTGGCATATTAAAAGGAGCTAAGGTTAATTAAATACCTTATCCCTAGGCACTAGGTGTCATTAAGCTTGAGGACTCCAAAACCTTAATTGCTTAAACTTAAATCTAAACTTGGCTTCTATGATCTCAAGAAATCCATCATGATATGAGTGAAGCCTAAAATGGGTTTTAATGGATATTTATATTATCCAAATCATTAAAATCAAACCCTTATCTTAGGTGTGGCATTCAAACAAAGCCTCATGAACCTTTATGTTCAATGTATTAAGATCGAAATGGTTATTATGGATAGGCTTAGTACTAAAAATGTCACTTCTCTCATCTTATTTAAAAAATTGAAGATGTTTTGAGTTTAGGAAGGGGGACATGAGAAATAAGGAGGAGGTACTTTCAATGTGCATTTAAAGTTAACTCAAGGAATTGTAGTGATTTTATTGCGGGATTCTGTGTTGGTGGAGTTCACCAACTTTGTGAACAATATCTTTTGAATATTATTGCAGGTTGCAGAGTTTGAGGAGAAATCAACAGACTCGGATCAACTACAAGCATTCTATAGGTCCTTTTTGCTTCAAATTCCAAGTTTGTGCGTGTTGGCTTCCTCAATTGTTTTTTTGGCCATCTATGGGCCTTTTCCAGAATAGAGACAAGCATTGAAAAGCTATCTCTGAGAATTTATTTTCCACATTCTCCAGTAGAGCTTATGTGAAATTTTCAACTGATAGGTTCAATGTAACCATCTCTCTCTCAGCTTTTCTAATCAAAACGGACGCACAAATTGAATCAGACCTAGAGACGTAGTCCAGGAGGGATGAAATCTATCACTAAAGTTTATAGTCTTATCTATCTTTGGTTAATGTTCATATGTTGTTTATGTGGCTTATGTTTTACTTAAAGACATAAAATTAACTTCTTTTCCTTTAAACACTACACATTAATCAGTTCAGTTAACAAAACAAATCATTGTTCATAAATAATAAATTCTACTTCTTATCCATTCAATTTCTGTACAAGAGTTAGAATGATCTTGATTTTTGCATTTAGATCATATTTTGGTATCACAACAGTTAGCTATTTTTAAGGTACAGAAATGGGAAATAATTCCAGACAACATCTTCAGTTGAAAGAACTCGAGGAGTTCAATCAAAAGTTCCAGCAAGAGAACATCGCCTTGTGAAGGATGGTGAAATCCTTGGAGGATGACAAGCAGAGGTTGCAGTCAGAAATAGAATTTTTGCGAGGGAACAAAAGAGGAAACAGTCCTCTAGTAGAAATTTCATCTACTAAAGGGAAGAAGCAAGCCATGTCTCTTCATCAGGACGATGAAGATAGTTCCTCCCTCTCAACAACTCCAAAATTAGTGGAGGAGGCCATCGGGACCTTTTCCTCGCCTACTAAGGAAACTCCCAACATCCCAGCATAACCAAAGAGTGATTCAGAGTCAGAAGAAATCTCCAACAAGAAGCAAATTGGAGCTTCTGAAAGAAAGGGTCTGACACTGATGAAGACTATGGGATACAAAGAAGGAAAAGGCTTTGGTAAGAATATTCAAGGTAGGCTTCTACCAATATCTGTGCAAGAGAGGCCTAATCATGAAGGCTTGGGATATGGTCAAATGAAGTGTGACTATTGTGAGAATATTGGCCATATCTCAGATCGATGTTGGTCCTTCATCCTGAACTCATGCCGAAGAAGATACAGGATAAGAAAGGTAAACAACAGATTTCTACTAGTATTGATTCAAAAAATGATTTATTTTATCAATAAATTACTAAAAGAATCTACCCATGTACTTTTTGTGGAATTCAATGGCACTGTGTAGAACTTTGTTGGAAGAAGAAAGCCTACAAATAGAAAGTTGGTGCTATAAAGGGTCAACCATAGGTAGATAATGAAGCACTGTAAGTGAAGAAGCATCCCAGAAAGACCTTACTTTAGTCAGACAGTGAATCCACAGAAGATGAACGGCATTCAGGAAATTCCAAGGAAATTAGTACAAACTCCAGAGAACGAGTTTGTCACCATTGCAAACTTCGAGGACATTGGAAGAGAAACTGTCCAATGTTACCACAAGAAAAATAATTGACATTATCAAAACAAAAGCCATCCAAATCACCTTTTGAGGAAAGTAAGACTGCCAATTGGAACTGGGAAGATTATATACCTTATGCCTAAAAGTGTCTGTAAAAATTCTAGATAGAACTAGTCAACTCTATAACCAAGATCTATATTTTTTTTCAATGCCTTTTATTCATGTTGTAATAAAACTTTTGGAGAACCAAAATTTATTTCAGTTGGAAGGTGTGATCCAAATTGTATCCTGTAGATCTTGTCAAAATCTCTAAACGACCAATATGGTCCCTTATAAAGCAATTGGTCATCGACTTATGTAAATGCAGGATCTTGTCGAAATTGCTAAACAACCAAGATGTTCCCTCACAAAGCAATTGGTCATCGACTTATGTAAATGAAGGATCTTGGAAATTGATAAATGACCAAGATGGTCCCTTATAAAGCAATTGGTCATCGACTTATGTAAATACAGGATATTGTTGAAATTTCTAAACAACCAAGATGATTCCATGTAGCATTTTGACTTGTGCAGGAAATAAATTGATCCTGTCAACATCAAATGTTTGTCGTTAGCTTCATCAACATCAATGTCTCCGTCAGTTTCACCAATTTCATCTTCAATTCTTCATGGATATTGTGTCCAAAGTGTTGTCATGGTATCCTGTCAGCATATGTCATGAAATCATTGTAAGTGACATGGTCATGGTGAAATGTGGAATGTGCTAAAACATTGTAAATACGTAAGGAAAATAATCTTAAGTCTAAGCTTTAGCACTAAAATTCTAAGTCAGCATAATAATTAGGGGAATTTTGAGGTCTAAAATGGGCCTCCTAAGGAAATTATAAAATAATAGTGGAAATAATCAAATAATATTTTATTACATCATCAAATTTTGGAGGGAAAAAGGAAAAAACTACCTTTTCAACTCGTATTTTCAACTTATCTCCAAATTTATTTACTCAAATTTCGAGCAAAAGTACTCATTGGATGCAAAATTCAATTCTTCATCCAAGGAGTAGCCATGTTGCATAATTTTGATGGACCTTGCTACAGGGAAAATGAGAAATACATGAAAAAACGTGATTGCAATCACGTTTTTTCATGTATTTCTCATTTTCCCTGTAGCAAGGTCCATCAAAATTATGCAACATGGGTATTCCTTGGATGAGAAATTAAATTTTTCATCAAACGAGTACTCTCGCTTAAAATTTAAGTAAAAACTTTGGGAGATAAGTTGAAAATACGAGTTGAAAAAGTAGTTTTATTATTTTATTATTTTTTAATATTTTCACCCTTTTACTTAAAAAATGTTGAATCATCCCCCATGGTTGACATCATCATCTTGAATCCTATTGGTTCTTATAAAGATTATTTTGGTTGTACATTTTTCTTAGGAGGCCTATTTTAGACCTCAAAATTCCCTAATGCAAATTCCAAGTGTTAGCTCTAGGAGAAAATGTTAATGATTAGTCCTAAAACATCTTGTTAAAGACTAAATCCCAAAATTCCTAAGTATAGCACAAAAAGCTTATGTTTAAAAACCTAAGCTTAAGTCCTAGGTCTAAGTCCTAGCTCTAAAAAAACCTAAGCCTAATACCTAAGGTGCATAGTATGAAAACTATGGAATAAGGCTTTCGGCATTAAAACATTACAAACATTATAATTTGTAAATGTTTTGATAGTCCTAAACCGTGACTGCTACCCGTGGAGATTGCGGACATGTGAACGGTGTTAAAGCATAAATGCAAGGAGACCGCAGCAGAAACATCCACATCTAAACATGGAGTTAACAGTGGCATTGGACTGCCAACTAACCACGTCGTCTAGTTGACTGCAAATGTTGGTGATTATACTTATCAAATGGGAACTCTATCCGCCAATGCAAACCGCAATCGTCGGGATTGACCACAGAAAAATCTACCTTCCGAAGCTATCACATGCCAAACCGTTGAGATTCCGCACTGTCTTCCTAACCGTCGGGGTTTAAACTTTATTATAAAATTTGTTTTAGGGTTTTGGCATATTAAAAGGCGCTAAGGTTAATTAAATACCTTATCTATAGGTACAAGGTGTCATTAAGCTCAAGGTCTCCAAAACGTTAATTGCTCAAACTTAAATCTAAACTTGGTTTCTATGATCTCGAGAAAGCCATCATGATATGAGCAAAGCCTAAAATGGGTTTTAATGGATATTTATATTATCCAAATCAAACCCTTATCTTATATGTGGCATTCAAACAAAGCCTCATGAATCTTTATGTTTGATGTATGAAGATCGAAATGGTTAGTATGGATAGGCTTAATACTAAAAATGTCATTTCTCTCATCTTATTTAAAAAATTGAAGATGTTTTGAGTTGAGGAAGGGGGACAGGAGAAAGAATAAAGAGTTACTTTCATTGTGCATTGAAATTTCACTCAAGGAATTGTAGTGAGTTTATTACAGGATTCTGTGTTGGTGGAGTTCACCGACTTCATGAACAGTCTCTTTTGAAGATTATTGCAGGTTGCAGAGTTCAAGGAGAAATCAAAAAACTCAGATCAACTATAAGAATTCTATAGGTACCTTTTGCTTCAAATTCCAAGTTTGTGCATGCCGATTTCCTCAATTTTTTTTTGGCCATATGTGGGCCTTTTCCAGAATAGGGACATGCATTGAGAATCTATCTCTGAGAGTTTGTTTTCCACATTGTTTAGTAGTTCTTATGTGCATTTTTCAACTGATAGATTCAATGTAACCATCTCTCTCATATTTTCTAATCAAAATGGATGCACACATTGAAGCGGACCCAAAGACGTAGTCCAGGAGGGACGAACTCTGTCACTAAAGTTTGCAGTCTTCTCTATCTTTGATTTATTTTCATATTTTGTTTATGTTGCTTATGTTCTACTTAAATACATAAAATTAACTGCTTTTCCTTTAAACCCTCCACATTAAGCAAGTCAATTAACAAAAAAACTCACTTTTCGTAAATAATCAATTCTACTTCTTATCCATTCAATTTTTGTACAAGGGTTAGAACGATCTTGATTTCCAAATTCAAATCACACCCACGCACGAACAAAGGATAATGACACTGCAAATCTATAAACATGTTCAATAATATACAAAATCAGTTATGTTTTATGATCCCTACATGGGATAAAATTTATTA
This sequence comes from Pinus albicaulis, assembly GCA_034641835.2. NCBI lineage: Eukaryota > Viridiplantae > Streptophyta > Pinopsida > Pinales > Pinaceae > Pinus > Pinus albicaulis. Next base: position 118,895,849 of record CM076580.1, on the reverse strand, counting down.
ATATAACAAATAATAAAATCATTCTTTTTACATTATATGTACTCTTAGAAGATTCAAATGGTCATGCGATTTCAACCCCGAAAAATGGTCATCCACGATGAAGCAGCGCTATAGTGAAGACCTGTATGAAGATGGCACACTCACACCCATTATAACTTCCTTTGACAAAGAAAGACCATCTTTTTTTTAAATCCATGGGGCATCACCTTCTTTTAAATACCATGAATTAGATTGACTAGCGCCTATCTCTAATCCTTTACTTTATAATCATCTTGGCCAATGTTTCTTTTTAGTTTTTGAAGTAATAAGATCTTTCCTAACAACTAATGCGTCACTTTGTTTCGACGATATGTGCCTCCATAAAGAAGATGAAAAAATTTTAAATATATGCATGGGATCTAATAAGTGGGTAATATTAAGATGTTCCCATTATGAAAGGTTGTAAAAGATAGATTTCCTTTTCATGCCAATGGGAAATTTCTCAACATAGGTGTTGAAGAATTATGGATCATCGAACATGGGCTTCCCATTTGAATCGAACATTTCTATGAACTCCTTCTCCTTATCTCTCTCATATGCTCTAATCCATTCAGTTGGTTTCGTTATTTGAGGCCTTTGGGTTCTCTCTCGTTTACCATTGAAAGTGGATGTTTCTCTTTTGTAAGGGTGTTCTTCTAGGAGGATTACCCTGGAGGAGTCATACACTGACTTTCATAGGTCTTTGGACCATTTAGCTTTCAAGGAAGGTCCACAACATTTACATCCAAAATATCATTTTGTTACAAGACCTACGAGATTATTATATACAATTTATATGCATGGCACGTTAAAGAATATCATGAAGATTAGAACAGTTACAACGAATTAAATAACTAATATGCGAAATAATATTGTTACGTGTATAAACAAATCAATAAACATGTAATTACCATAGAAAAATCCTAAGCCTAGATAATCATGTGTCGTGTAAGCACATATGCCATACAATGTAAAACTCCTCTCTACTACGATGGTTCTTGATACGTCGTATACATTTATCCCATCCCATAATTCCTTCAATTCATCTACCAGTGGTTGTATGTAGACATCCGTATTTTTCACTTGTCTTCTACCAGGGACTATGAGAGCCAACATAAGATTTTCATTCTTCACGGAAAAACATGGGCGGATATTGGTGTTGATCACTACTCAGGCCAAATAGAATAGTTGGTGTTTTGGAGTGAATATGAGTTGACGCCATCCATGGCTATGCTGAGTCATGGACTTCGTACTTCATCCTTGAATTTTTCAGGCCATCTATCCTCTATATGATTCATGGCTATTGAATTTGTTGGGATTCACATAACTCCCAACTCACTTCTGTGTGAGGCATGTCATCCCTGCAACATAGTTAATTATTTGAAATGAAAGAGCCTTTGAATCCTTGGGATTATAGGTATGTGCCTCAATGTCTTAAAAGGAGGACCACGTGATTTACCCATCTTTTTTTATTATTCATACCTATCATGCCCACATTTTGGATATATCTCTTTTTCTGCATATTATCCTCTATATAGAATACAATCATTTGGACATCCATGATATGATATGTACTCAACACCCAACATTTTCAACAATTTATTTGCCTCTTCTTAGCTACCAGGCAAGAAATTATCACTGGGAAGAACCTTATCTTTAAATAACCTGTAGTTGGTGATCATGGACAATATTAAATGTACATTAATGTTGATATAATTATTAACGTTCATAAAATTGACCATTTGTAATGTTCATTGTGTGATTATATTTCTCAAAATTATATAAGGGAGGACTTTATGGTAACTTACCTCAAAATTTCCGAGAAACATGCATTCGACAAGCCAAACTTTGCTTTCAAGTTGTATAGTAGCATCATTTTCCCCAACTGGGTAGACTTTGACTGACCACCATGTCCAAAGAGAGGGGTGGTGGAATGATCTGAAATGGGTGGCTGACCTGTTATGATATGCAAGCACCTCCCACTCAGTTAAACAAATTAAGATCTTGCTTATACTTGATAGTGCAAAATTGAATGCTTGAATCAGGTTTATGTGTTTTAAAACTATTTTAAGGCTTTGCATGTGAGGAATTAGACCTTTGTTTTTGTTGATTAAAAACATGTATAGCAAGCATAAATTGCAGCAAACTAATCATCAACACATAACAACAAATTTAATAAAGGAGTTCACCCGTATGTCATGGGCTACATCTCCTTGAGCCCTTGTCAATTGACTTGGCTCTTTGGGATTATGATGGAAAATTTATTTTACAAGTTTTATACTTAACTCCAATGGTTATTTGAACTGTACCAATGGGTTCATAATACCATCATACCCCTAGAATGGCTGCTAATTCTCTGGAAATGGACCTAGGCTCCCTTTGACTTGACGTCTTCGGTCGGTGCCCTTAAGCATCCCTGAGCTTCTTCGTGGCACTAACTCGCTTAGAAGTCCTTTTCTATCCCTGAAAATTTTTCTACTATCTCCAACACATTTCTTTCATCCAAAATAAATTTTTCATTTGCTCCAAATGAGCTCTGGCTCCCCAATCTAGGCCTTCAACCCTTGATGGCCCTGGGCTGCCCGAAACTTCCATGTGGCTTATTCAGCTCTAGAAGTCTGTAAATGGCTCTAAAAATCCCTCCAATGGATTCATAATGTCCAAAATAGTCATAATAGATTGTTCACTTGCTGAAATTGGACTCTGGCTGCTCCGGTTACGCCTCCAACACCTGGTGGCACCCTGTAGCTATGGGCTCACTGAAAACTTCATTGTAGCATCTCGACCTTCAGAAGTCTCCAAAAACTTCTGAAAATCATTCCATTGGATTCATAAGGTTCAATATAGTCATAATATACTATTTTTTTGTTGAGAATTCCCTATGGCTGCCTTGGCTAGGCCTCATTCTCTTGGTGGCCCCTGGTGGCCCTGATAGCCCTTGGAACTTCTCTGAAGAAAAATAATTCTCATAAGTTCTCTGTTGGCTCTGAAAACCTCACAAATGTCTGTATAATGTCTGAAACATCCAAAAATTACTATTGGTTTCTTGAGAATGGCCTCTAGTTGCCCTGGCTAGGCCTCATTCTGTTGTTGGCCCCTGGTGGCCCTGGTGGCCCTTGGAACTTCTATGAATAAAATTCACTCTAATAATTTCTCTAATGGCTTTGAAACCCTCACCAATGGCTTTATAATGTATGAAACATCCAAAAATGACTATTGGTTTCCTGAGAATGGTCTCTAGCTACCCTGGCTAGGCCTCATTCTACTGCTGGCCCCTGCTGGTCCTCGTGGCCCTTGGAACTTCTCTGAAGAAAAATCATACTCATAATTTCTCTTATGGCTCTAAACCCCTCACCAATGGCTCTATAATTTCCAAGATAGTAAAAATTTCCTATTCACACTCGAAATTTGGTGGAGTAATGCTTCAGTTATGGCTCATTGAATTTTTCTGCCCAATGTCCCCCAATTTCCTCCACTAAATGTGGGGAAACTATAGTTAGTACAACTAAATTTGGCCTGAGCACCAAATTTGGTGCACCTCCAAGATTCCCGCCAAAATAATAATTGATTAATTAGCGCTAATATGATTTTTACGGGCGAATAAACCTGCATTAAAATTTAAGCGTGGTTTACGAGTTAATGACGATTTAACATCATAACCCCATGTTTTAACCTTAATTAAGTGTAATTAAATCTCCACTGGACTGATTGGATTGGTGCCTGGACTTGAGCCGTGGCCACATGGGGAGGGGTTGGCCCTTTTGGGCCCCCCAAATGCGCACATTTGAACTTCAAATAAATGTTCCACCCTTATGGGGTAAGGAACAAAGAGTAACGAAGACCGTAAAAGACTTTGCCTGTGGGCAGGGAGGTCATAGGTTCGACCCCCAGCCGCTCCCTATAAAATTTTAATCAACCAATCTTGGGCCACGTGGTGGCCTTAGGGCCTGCCACGTGGCTAGCTCTCATTGGCAAAAAAAAAAATGTATAATCATTCAGCAAATAAAATGGCGCCACTTGTCATCGAGAAACTAGCCCGGAAGGAATATTTCAAGGAATATTCCTTGGAATATTCTTTTTTGTTGATTGTACCTTTGCCCATTCAACCCTAGTCAAATGTCAAAATTTGCAGTTTACTGAACCTTTCAAATCATAATAACTTCTTCCTACAGTGTCGGTTTTTCGAACCATTCATGGCACTAGAAAAAGGAAGACGAGATCTATCTGATCGCTCAAGTTTGACACACTTTTGAATACTTTGAAATTTGAGCTATCACTTAGGTCTTGATCCAAATCTAATCATGGAAGAAAATTTTAGGCTTTCAAAAAATGTGTCAACATTATGAGCATCATCCCCTAGCTGATCATCATTTTGGAATTCATCTAAAAAAATTGTATCCATGGCAGTCGTATCCCTTAAGTAATCATCCATACCAACCTCTATTTGATTGCCTCCATTGCCATCTTGTCAAGAACTACTATTGGTTTAGTCATTCATAATTGGTGAATCTGGACGTAGTGGGAGTTGAATAGATGGTTGATTTAACCATTCTTGGTATCGTTCCTCTTCGATTTTTTTGTCTTAATTCAGTGTTCTATCGATTTTACATTGTCGTGGGTTGCAACGGAAGATGATAGGTAGGTCGTTCATCATCACTAGAATCCTAATCATTTCAAAAAATATATTTGAACATGATTAGTACAAAATATATGATATCAATTAGTAAGCATGTTGACAATATTGCATGATTCATTGGTTTGACGTTGAAATAATTACATTAATTAATATACCAAACAATTATTATTACCATCATTATCCCAGGATTGGGGCTAGAATATGCAATATTGTTACAATTGGCAGGGTGAAGCGGTTGTCCATTTTCATCTGCCAAATGCGCCTTGCGGTATGCTTCTCCTGATAAGAGCTTCTAACATTTTGGAGTTGTTTGAATATTTTTTGCATCTGAACTCGATTTTGAATCTGCATGAACCTGTAAATTTTTATACATTATAAATTTTATTAAGTTGATTGACATGGATAAAAAACATAAATTCAATTAGAAAATGAAAATATAAATAAAATCTGAAGTAAATATTAAGTCTCGAGATGGATAGGAATAACTTCGCCATGGACTTTGAGAAATATTAGGGAACGAGCTGGATTTCAAAGAATTTTCCATTTGATATAATTATGATATTTTCTCGCTGCATTTGAGCAAAATCAACAATAAATTTTGGTGTACACACCTAAAAGTAATTTCGGTGACTTAAAAATGTTTAATGGACTTATTGTTATCGGTGCTAATGTATAGATAATTGCACCAGTTCGTTTTAGTTACTCTACACCGGTGTCATGTTATTAACTGATGCACTGGTGTGGTGTTATTAATTGATGCACCGGTGTCAAATATCCGCAAATAAAAAAAATCATAACTTTATTTTTTTAAAGTGAAAAAAAAGCGGTAAATTGAAAAATAGGCGGAATTTTTTTTTTTGAAAATCTAATTTCATAAAAAAATTCTTTAAATAATATACACTTTTCATTATTTCACTATTTTTGCAAAAAATTCGAGCCAGATATTTGCACGAGACATACCTGGAGCAAGAGAACACGAGAGCACTGTGGAGCAGCGAAATACTTTCAAACAGAACTACTCAGACAATCAGAATTCCAAACCTATGGTGATTAAGAACATATATTTTAATTCTATGAGACATATAAAAAATATAGCACCGGTGTGCTATTTCATTATAGTGCACCGTGCACCTACTATTTGACAAAAATAATTTTTTATTTTATGTTTGTGTTAATTGGTGCACCTTTTGAAATATAATGCACCGGGTCTCCTTGTTGACAGAGAGCACTGTACGGTGGTCCCCTGTTTGCGTGGTGCTTTTATAAGAATATGTCGCACCACGTCCTCTGTTAATCGGTGCGCTAGTTAACATATAATGCATCGGTGTTCCTTGTTGATATAGAGCATGCCAAGGTGTTTCTACTGTTTTGGCGGTGCGTTCATAAGAACAGCCTGTACCAACTTCGGTGCGTACTTAAATAAAGACGCACCAGTTTCTTGATATTTTTTTTACCTGAAAATTTTATGATTTATTTATAAAATATATTAATAAATGGTATGGTACATGTTTCATATTGATAAATAAATGGCTGACAAGATATCAAGTAAAAAAATACTGATAGCACATCAAGAAAAGAAAAAAAGGTAAGTTCTTTATAAATTCTTTACAAAAATTATTATTTTTTAACTATATGTAATTTTAACTGATATGTATTTTTTACCGTGTATCATGGAGAGCCACAGAATGATGAAGCTCGATAATATTATTTTTGATCTATGACCATAGAGCATAAAAGATTAATGGAAAATTTGCAAAATGATGAATCGGGTGAATGAAAAAATAATATCGATCCAATATGAGTTTCTTTTTTAATTTTCATTAATAATATACTGAAAATTATTAGATAACATGCTTCAAACAATCTATTAATTCACATATGTTTAATTTACTATAGGGACCAACAACTCAGAATAGTAATGTTTTCCTAAGAAAAAAAAAAAAATAGAACATGCAAATGAAAATGAATTGCTCCTTAGCTCATATGGAGTGGTGCTGGAGGTTAACAAAAGAGGGGAAAAATTTTACAAAACTTTGAGGGATCTAGTGGAATGAATGTATAGACATTATTTCCACTTACAATACAAAAATCAATCCAATGATTCCAAGAACCAAATTTTATCTAAACTACAAGATGAGTTTCTAGAGAATTGGTCAATGAGACATGTCACACTTTTAATAGAAAAAACATACAAAAAAAAGGAATGAAAAATTAATATTCCTTTAAATGTTTATATATATATATATATATATATATATATATATATATATATATATATATATATATATATATATATATATATATATATATATATATATATATATATATATATATATATATATATATATATATCACTAGAAAGCAATCATTTATAAATATCACTTTTGTTATATTTATTTTTCATATATCAATATAAAAATTAAATAGTTTATTGTCATGTTACATTTTTATGAAGATTATGAAAATCTCAAAGGATGGACGAGTTGATATCATAAATGTGCCAGTAGGAATGTCCAAAAAGGTGTACAAGGAGATAGTCAAAGAAATGGACATAATTGTATCGAACGAGGAGTCATATCAACAACAACGTGATTCAAATGTAATATGTAATCATTTAATTTTATGGTTAGGAACAATAAATAAACAATTTAGCATTAAATATTAATTTTCAAGTATTTTCTTGCAGAAAAGAAAAGAAAATGGAACCCATTCAACACATAAAACAGGATGGCAAGGAATAAAAGGGTTGATATCTAAGTATGTGAGTAATTGTTACTTCCTTATAACAACTTAATTAGATTTCATTTTTGTATATTTTAAGTTGTTTTACAACAATCATCATTGAATGTCTTCAAGCAGGTTCTAACGTACAAAGAAGAACCATAAGATGAATTGATTGACATTGGGTTAAATATGGGTTGTGAGTATATGTTGGCATATTCAAAATTAATTGTGGAATTTGTAAGCATCTATCGATCTTGTTTTACTTAGCTCTGTCTATAATTAATAGAACAAAAAATATTTATATTAAATACATGATTTGTTATGGGGTATAAAACTTACATAAAACAAAATATGGAATTGCACCAACAAATGAAATGTTGAAAGATGGCACGAGATTTAGTTTTGAAATAATGTGTATAGTTCATGAGTAAATTGTTGCTATGGTACGTCGTTTCTTTTCGATTTACATTGATGTATATTATTTAATATTGCAATTTTCATTATTCTCACCAATGTATATACACTCACAATTTATTTTTATGTTTGTAGATGGAAGGTGAAGAAGAAGAAAAAAATCAACACCATGAACAAAAAATTCCACAAAATAACCTGTCATGGAAGTAGCTCGAGCAGTGACATTAGTTCAAGAGAAGAATGATGATCATTATGTTCTGGATATCAAAGCAAGGCGTTGTATTTTTTGAAACATTTGTCTGTGAAATCAGACATTTTGTTTAATTTAATGGACATAGTGTCCCAATTGAAATACAAAGAGATACCAATAACAATCCCATTTTGTATGAAAAAGAGTGTATTATTCATATATATATAATACGTTTTAATTTATTCTATTGTGTTCTCCATTGTTGCTGTGAAATGTAACACCACTGATTAAATATATGGATGATTAAATATTATAATGAAGAGATTTGAAATTTGATGATATGATATAAAAAATTAATCCAAACATCACATTCAAATGCACTAATAAAAATTCATTGATATGAAAATTGTTATAAGATATGTGTCGACTTTTGATGAATAATGAATTTTAATATGCACTGTCACAGGTCGATGTTTCTATGACCTGTGGGCACCGCACAAATACCAATACCAATACCAATTCTAACTCTCAGTGTGTTTGTGAGAAACTGTGAACCAGTGCGTTTCTATGAGCTATGGGCACCGCAGAAATACCAATACCAATACCAATTATAACTCTTGGTGTGTTTGTGAGATACTGCGCACTGGTGCGTTTCTACAACATATGGGCACCGCAAAAATACCAATACCAATACCAATTATAACTCTCAGTGTGTTTGTGAGATATTGTGCACTGGTGCATTTCTACTACCTATGGGCATCGCACAAATACGAATACCAATTACAACGATCGGTGTGTTTGTGTGATAGTGCGCGTCAGTGCATTTCTACAATACTCTACACCAGTGCATTGATTTGACCTATGGGAACCGCACAAATCCCAATACCAATTAGAATGAACCGGTGCATTGTATCAGCTAGAGTGCGCCATGTGCGGTGTTAGACCTTAACGGCCTAGTGAATGGACCTTCGACAGCTCCGGGGTGGCTATCTAGCTGACACGCACCGAGACGATTCTAAATGCCCCGAGGCATCCTATATTTTTTTTCCATCCCGGTGCTTGGTAGGTTTTCAGTACCAATGTGTTGACTCTAAAATGCACTGGTGCATTTACACCTGAGTAGCGCACCAATGAGAAAACATCCGTAATAACCTCCAGTCGCCTGGGTTTTTTATATTTGTGTTGAAATTCCGTTAGAAGCTCTACCAAAACCTTCGTGACCGCAAACGAAAGTTGTAGGAAATGATTTTTTGACAATTTTGGCCATTTTTATAACACTAAAAACCTCTGTTATAACCTTCGCTAGAGGGTCTTTTCCTTTTAGTGTATGAGTTGATATGATCATATCTGACAGTGAACAATTGGCACAGGGTTAGGGGGATCATTTTCTATGGTTCTCATAATTCATTGTTTTCTTTATGTTTTCTTATGAATTCCTTGATACATAATTATGTTTATCATTGGTGATTGTGCTGAATATACTCATGTTGTTGAATTTTTTAAATGATGATGCATGAGTTTCTAATTATGAATGATTCTTATCAGATGTGGGATGATAGAAAACTCTCTAGTAATGATGCATGCGTATATTATATGTTGAGTATTTCTGTTATGCTTTTGGAAATAACATGTAGACCTTGCAATGATTATTTTATGATGTTGTTTTTGGCATGGATGATGGCTATGGTGCTTACACATGCTACATGTACATGGTTTTGTAAATATATGGTTATTGATATTTTACTGCTATATTTGTTGGATGATACTTGAAGAAATGGCATATGCTAGGTTCTCACATATGTTGTTGATGCATGAAAATATATGTTTCTTTGATGAACTTGGATTGAGGCTATTCCTACAAAGGGAAAGAGAAAGTTGACCTTGATGTGGTCAAGAGGATGAGTTTATAGTTGATCTCTACGGAAAAATCTTATGATGTTGTTGTTGCATACTTGGTCACAGGTTGATGATATTGCAAATATGCATGTTGTTGCTACTGACAGACACTTATGGTGAATATCCTACATAGTATATGATGGTTTTTTATTACTATCATGGTCTTCATAACTCACTATAGAGGTCTTTTTGTCTTGGTTATAAATTTCATATTTGTGTCTTGATCTAAAGATCATGAAAAGACACATGATGTAATCATTGTAATACTCAGTCATGTTTGGACTATTAAGTGTCAAGTAAATTATGGATGTAGTCCCATTTATAGTATTTGATGTAATAATGGGTCAAATATGTAACCCCACTATGTTGGGTGATTGATGTAAGTTTGATTCCTTGGTGATAAGAAAAGTCATATTCCGTTGAGATACAAAATCATGTACTTCATTGAAAATCTTTCAGATGTTTCAGCATGTGTTCAAGGGGAGCATGGTCAATATACAGTGTAGATTAGATCCATAGTGCTCATGTCTCTACAAGGAAAGATAAGCCTGCATTTAGGATTGGTTAGCCCTTTTCCCTTGATGTCAAAGGGGGAGAGTAACTTGGTGTTTGAAAATCTTGGTGCTTATCTTGATTTGTTTTACAGGTGTCTACAGGTTGTGATGACCAAAAACCAAAGTTGTTGCCATCAAGTCTAAAGGGGGATATTGTTGGCATTATTACTAATGTGTTTTCCTTGATGAAAACCTACTTGATGAGTTGGATTTTGATGGAAAACTACTTGATGAAGATGTCAACAAGATGTGTCTAAATGTGATAGAAATTTTGGTCAAATGCATATAATTTCAGAGAAAAAACAATAATGAAGGTGATCTTTGGAGAAGTACACGTAGTTTATGTGAAGAAAAGCTACGAACATACATGGGTATGAAGAAGAAAAACCATGTACAGTTTCTGCATAATGGTATTCTGAATACCTAGGGTCTTTACCATCGTATTGGGCCATAGTATTGATCCCAACAATAGATATTTGATCCCATCAAGGAATACCATCGATAGTAGTATGGTTTTGACATCTAGTATTGGCTAAGGCCTAAGATATATAAGGAGATGAAGATCAAATTGTTTTGGGTGTGCAAGTGATGGGTATTTGATGAATAGTTCATTCTAAAGAAAGTGTGCATGTAATGGGCTATTGATGAATTTTTTGATCTGAAACTAAGTATGACACCCAAGAATTTGATGATGGATAAGATCCAATAGATCTGAAATGACTATACATTGATAATATTCTTATGCAATAATTTTATTAGCGATGGTAATGTTTTGACGTATGTTTTCTTATATGCCGAGAGATGGGTTTTTCTGAATGTCTAATGTGCAACGAAGGTATAAGTCAATAACTACAAATCTATAAGCAGGTTTGATAACCTGAAAGGAATGTACATACGTGGGTTTGGTAACCTGAAAGGTGCATACATACGTGGGTCTCATTTCAGTAAGTCGCATGTCGATTATGTATTTTGGACTTATTTGTACGCGGGTTTGATTTCTGAAGAGAGAGTATACATGTGGATGCATTTTGTGGAAAGTGAATATATAAGCTAGGGTTTTAATGAATATGATGTTTGATCACTCTAATCAGTCTTACTCTATTTTTGTTGTCTGTAAATTAATTATTCATGTTGATATGGGTTTAATAGTGATGTTTTAAGTTGAATTGATTGAGGATTGATATGTGGAAGAGTGGTCATTCTACTAGTTGTATGTGATTGAAGATCAGTGACGGTTTTGTGATTATTTCAAAATGATTTAGTGGTTATGTGTATGACTTAGAGTTTATTTCTGAATGATAGTGATTCAATTTCAGGGTTGAGTGTTTTGAAACTTGTAGGATAGTATGCTTCAAGGAAGTCGCATATACACACGGATATGCTAAAGAATAGTAGTGTATATATTGTAACATTTGGTTGATCAGGGTTTGTAGTGACATAATCTGATTTCTGTGGTGAATAGTATGTGGAATTATATTCTAATAAATGAAGTTACAATGATATAACTACTTTTTTTGTTGGAGAATAAGTTTATTGATTTGCATCTCAGTTGGTTTATTGACTAGTTGATTTAGTCTGTTCAATGATTGAGTTATTTGCTACAATGATTGGTTTCAGTTTTGATATTTGGTACTAGCCTTAAATGATGGTAGTGGGTCAAGAGAGAAAATTTGATGAAAAGTGACCTACAATTTCTGATGTTTTATATCAAGTGGATCTAGTGTGAACATTTATGAAACGTGGTCCACGGTGGCGTTGAGGTTTGGAGCCTTCAGTGGGGGATTTGAAGAAAAATCATATCATGGGGTAGGACATCCATTTTGGTGGGTGTCGTTAAATGAGATTAGGGGGTTGGACCTCCCTTCTAGTGGGTGTTCGAGAACAAGTGAAGGTTGTAGCCATGTGCATGTGGGTGCCTACATGATGGTATGATTATGCGCTAGCACAAGATTATAAGAATTAATTCATCATAATAAAAAGAATACAAATATGACAACTTTTACACAAGAAAATCCCTTCTTCGGAAAGAAGTGATCCCTCTAGCGCAATGAGTGGGTCTAGTAACAACCGTGACAAAGGACATAAGCGTTCCTAGTTTAACATTGAAAAGTAAAGTGGGAGAGGGATATTGGCCTACCTTGCTCCTTATGCAGTGTTTTCCTCAGTGTCAATGTCGATCCTTTCGCTTCCAAGCTCGTTCTTCATTGTGCTTTCTACATTCGAATACCTATGAAGAAGATCACACAACCAAAGATGAAAGATACATAGTATATGGGTTTCAAATAAAACTAAATAACAAATCAAGGAGTATCATGCTAAACCAATTACTATTAACATATTTATGGGAAGAAAATTATACTTTGTATTATAAAATGATCAAAGGAAAGCTTAAAACTAGTGCCTTGATGTTGAAGGCCTACTTCGTAGTTGTAATCCAAGTCCAAGCTACACTCTTCAATATCTTCTTCGTCTTCATCAAATCAGAAACATGTGGGCAGAATTAGGAAGAAGTAAGGAAGCCAAAAACGACCAACCAAGACTCTCTAGCATGGAAATCTCTTATAGGAGAGATGAGGAAGTTAAGGATCCACTAATTAGGGGGAAAGTTATTATCTCTAAGTGGAAAATTTTTGGAGATAATAAAAAGGGCCAAACATGGGAGTATTTGACCATATCCTTAACCAACAAGTACTAGAACTCTCGTTAGGGGAATTTTGAGGTCTAAAATGGGCCTCCTCAAGAAATTATAAAATAACAGTAGAAATAATAAAAGTATATTAGATTACATCATCAAATTTTAGAGGGAAAAAAGAAAAAATTGTTTTTTGAACTTGTATTTTCAACTTATCTCCATATGGGTTTACTCAAATATCAAAAGGAAACACTCATTGGATGAAAAAATTAATTCCTTGTCCAAGGAGTACCCATGTTGAATACTTTCAATTGACCCTACTAGATGAAAAACGTGAAATACATGCAAAACATGATTGCAATCACATTTTTCATGTAGCACGTTCCATCGAAAGTATACAACATGGGTACTCCTTGGATGAGGAATCAAATTATTCATCCAATGACTACTCTCGCTCAAAATTTGAGCAAAACCTTATGGAGATAAGTTTAAAATACGAGTTGAAAAAGTAGTTTTATTTTTATTTTATTTTTTAACCTTTTTACCTTTTTACTCCAAAAAATGGTGAATCATCCCCCATGGTTGACATCACCATCTTGAATCTTATTGGTTCTAATAAATTTTATTTTGGTTGTACATTTTTCAAAGCAGGCCCATTTTAGACCTCAAAATTTCTCTAATGGTTCTCAATAATTATAGATGTTGAAGCTTCTGCTCCATTTTTGGAGAACCTGCGTGAAGATCACCAGTGTGACTTTACTACTGAATTCTCGTGCTAGCGCTATTCACTAGGGACATGGTGACAACCGCGAGCTTCTTAAGGGGAATATCGCATTAGGCTTTCAAAACAAGGGTTTTTACAAACTCTACAGAAAAGCTTCAAGGAATTTCTATTTTAGGTCTTTAGGGATATCTTAAGCATGTTTTCCAGGATGAACAAGTTTAAATATTTTGTCACTTTGTGATGTTTGTGACATGATCGACACAAAAGATGACACTTTGGATAAGAACTTAGGAATGAAAAAAAATATTGTGTAATAGACGCCCCCTAAAGCATGAAAGCAGAACCAGGAGTGATGGTTGACATGTTTTATCCGTCATGGTAATGACTTTGGAAAACCATCGTCAGGAGACCTGTCAATCAAATACAATACAATATATGACATCTCTGATATAAACATGCCTAATAAAATATCTCTAAATAGGCATTAAATAACACATGAACCCACAACATGGGTGTAGCCATCTGTTTGAAAGAGATCATGGAAATAGATCCACAGTATGGTCGTAGCCATCCGTATAGAAAGGATCATGTGTACAATCATGAATACTCAATAACTCCATGCATCCTGGATAATAAAAATGTGATCCAGGGACTTCATCTCTATCTCATCTACCCATTGTACAAATATAGGCATGTGAATACATGTGATGATGTTGAACATGGTAGAAACCACTTGATTATTGGTCTATAATGTAAATCGTTAATAGGCACGAGATAAACCACCAAAAATGATGATGGCCCTTAAGGTACGACAACACAATCTACCAGTGTGAATGAATGAGTTGAAGTCGAACATTTGCAGAATCATCTAATTTAATGCCAATGATGTGAACATATCGTTGAAAGTGAAGAACTTTCCATTTAGGTATGCAAGCTCCATGGTACTAAAAAGGAGTTTCTAAATCATCTTCCTGGGTAATGAGTTGAAGTCGATAGGAAATTCATCCATTGAGGTAGGACCATAATGATTCCGACATCATCGGCACAAAACAAAGTATTTCTCAAGATGATAGGAGTGATTTAGGATTTTTATAAAGAGGGTCAAATAAACAGAGGATGTTCAAATTTTACAGAAACGACTTCTCTTGAACATCTTAGTGACATAACTCCGGAGTGTGGCAACATTTGACTCAAAAATAGGATCAAATGTCATGGTGACAACAGATAATGATCGAATGAGAGGCAAATGGATTTCCCAAACCCAATAATACAAGTGATGAATGAAGGATATCCCCAACCCAACATGAAATTCATATCAATGTCATGTTCAAGAGAGACATGTTTCATTTGGTACAAAACAAAAAATATGCTTCACTTCCATTTCCTCCCACTAATTTCTAATGAGTACCTCTTTATTTTTTATAGAAATCTTGAAGAGGATACCATATTCTTAGCATATAATTTCACCCTTTGGATGAATCCATCCTAGTAAGTTTAACAAACCCTAGGAAGGAGAAGCTCAGTCTTGTCATGGTGACAAGTCCTTCATCATTTAAATTTTATGAGTCCAATAGAGGGGTAGCTCAGTATGTTTTTCATGTTAAGGGAGTTTGAAAAAGAGACAAAAAATAAAACTCCAAAAGGTCCATTTTCATAAATAGTCTCTCTAATCTGAAAAAGTAAAAAACAATATCCGAGAGAACCTATTGATCATGATTGACCAAGGTATTCCTTTTTCATAAACAGTCAACCTCAACCTGAAAAGGGGATAAACATATACTAAGAAATCATCAATTCATTTAATTTAATGAGCTCAAAAGGACAAGTGATCGGAAATATTTTCATGTTTCGAGAGTTAGAAAAGAGCTTAAAGTTGACTCCACTAGGAGGAAAAAGTGGGATAAAGGGTAGCAACTAGTTCTGGTCATGATGGAACTGCCTGAAACATGTAAAGGTCAATAGGCTAGCTAATAAGACCACTCATCACATCGGTTCCCTAGGTACGGGTCAAACACCAAGTGAGAGCGTATGATTGGCCAAGAAGATGGTAACGATGGAATAACAAAACCAAGTTTCATCTAGCAAAAGAGGTTGATAAAAAGGCAATCAGGAGAGGCGGGATGAATTTTGTTTCATTTTTACTGAAGCTTGAAACATGGGAAAGTATGCTTGAAATTGGTTTAATTTTTTCACAAGCTTGAAACAGAAACAAACTATGCTTGAAATTTTTTTGCATGCCCCCAGCATGGTGACTCAATTTAAGGTACATGTCCCACCATATTTATTCCATTCACATAAGTAAAATATTGGTTACTAACAGGTGGATGGAATGAAGGTTCATTTACGATATCAAGTGAAAGAGTCAATTGGGATTTTACGAGATCTAATGAAAGACTAGAATTTAAAGGGGATTTGTGTCATTTTTTACTGAGCTTAACACAGTAAAATAACTATTCTGATAGGGACCTATTTCATTTTTTAAGGAGGTTGACATAGTAGAATAAATATCCTCATGACACCTTGTTTCATTTTTTAAGGAGCTTGACTCAAGACAAGGAACACTGCTCCAAAGACCTTGTTTCATTTTTTAAGGAGCTTGACACAAGACAAGGAACTCTGCTCCAAAGATTTTGTTTCATTTTTTAAGGAGATTGACACAAGAAAAGGAACTTTTCTCTGAATATTTTTTTCATTTTTTAAGGAGCTTGACACAATAAAAGGAAATTTTCACCGAAGAGCTTGTTTCATTTTTTGAGGAGCTTGACCACAAGAAAAGGAAATTTTATCTGAAGACATTGATCATCACCCATAAGAGGTCATGGCTTCCAAGAGGTTATCATCATATGGGAGAACAATTCTCTAGAAGGAATATGTATAAAGGGATATAGTGGAAATACTGGGCTCCAATAACCCTAGTATAATATGTACTGCATCACTCACTAGATCATCATGAGCATGGAACAAGTGCCACAGAGTTAACCTATGGTGGGGAAGATACCACTTGAATGAAATTACCATTAAGGGATGATGTTTGATTTGGAACCATATTAGTACCAATGAATTAAATTTTATCAATGGTCATGATTCTTCATTCATGCAGGAAATGAATCACATGAAAGAGAGAAGAGACAAGAGCTCCCATGACATAAGTATAGTAACACCCAAGGGTTGAATTAAAATCAAAATGGAATTGGACAACCATCATGTCTATATAGATAGTCTTTCCTCCTAAAGTAATA
Organism: Pinus albicaulis; assembly: GCA_034641835.2. Classification (NCBI taxonomy): domain Eukaryota; kingdom Viridiplantae; phylum Streptophyta; class Pinopsida; order Pinales; family Pinaceae; genus Pinus; species Pinus albicaulis. The sequence goes on along the minus strand of CM076580.1, from coordinate 118,878,822 downwards.
TGCAACTTAGCAAGGATCCCTAACGGTTGATTGGTTCATCTATTAAAAGCTAACAAATTTTGGGTAACAAGCACAAGTTGTGGAGAACCTAAAGCTTGCCAAGAAATTGAGGATAGAATACTAATAGATGTGCCTTCATATATTATTGTGCTAGGTATAGCCACATTATATGCATGTCCTGTGATCTCAAATTGCACTTAAGAATGAATATTTTATCCTGCCATTCAACTCCAATAAAAAGAAGCGACCATAATACTTGGAGGGGGTGTCATGAGAACAGGAGAACTACCCCTTTGTGTTACATGAAGGGGAGGATCGCCCTCCTATATTGTGGGAACAATAGGATTTCCCTCCAATTCATGATAATCTAAAAAAACTAAAATAACCTGAGTGGCATGAGGTTCACTCTCTACAGGAAATACATGATCAACTGAAGGTGAAATCAGGTCGACCATTTCCTCAACCAATGGTTGGTCGGGAAAATAATTATGGGATCGAATTTTGGAGAGATTTGGATTAACCGGAGATGAATTCTAATAAATCACTTAATCAAATAGTGGAGGATCAGATGAAATCTTCTAGTAGCCAATAGGAATATGGGGTCGAGAAGTTGTAAGGTTATCCAACACTTTCGAGGTTTCATCCATATAAGGACAAAGGTGAATGGGATGATTCCCTTCACATAAGTTATAGGGAAATTTAACTTTACCCTTTATCCCATGGGCCTTATTATCACTAGCTAAGGGTTTTTCATAGTATGATCTCCAAAGGCCAACGACACAGGTCGATTTGAGTCGGTGGAACAACTTCTAATTTCCTAGGAATACCAAGACAATCTCTAAGAAGGTGCTCACCCTTACATAACTTGCAAGGTAATTTGACTTTTTGGGATTGATTGAAATAATTTTCAACATTATTTGCATCAGTAGCAATGATTGCTTGGTTTCCCCCTTTCTTATTTTGTTTCTTCTTCTTCGTCCTCTTCTTCTTCTTAGCTTCCTGGTTACTAGAATCCAGACTTTCACCAGGTGAAGAGGAATAACAAGGTGAAGAAACAAGTGAAGAAGGAGAGGGGTCAATATTAGTATCAACATGAGGTTGACATTTTTCAGGTCGAGGTGAACTTGGTTGAGAAGCATCTTGCACATTAGGAACCATGGGGATTAAAAATAACCAAACTGGAAAACCAATGGTTAATTATAGAAGGGACAATGTTTCCATATACAAAGCGCCAACATTTCCAAAAAAAGTAAAAGGACGAAGATTCCTTGATTAGTAAATTTTGGAATAGTTTCCATTAGGCTCAGCCTAAGCTCTACTAAGGAGTTGTTCGCGGGTGAGATTTTATTCCGTGGGAATTTTTTTTAGAAAATAAGTACAAAATAAATCAAAAAGGGGTGAGCTAGGAAAAAGGGTTTAACAAGTATCTGCGAACTGCAGAATACCTCCTGGTGAACCAAGAAGTACAGGAAGGAAATATCCTCGAATGTTTTATTTAGTGTATCACTTTTACAAGACGACCCACTCGATTAGCTATGGCAAGTTTACAACCTAGTGGGGTCTCCAAAAATATACATGGCAGTACATCTGATCTCAGTCCATACTAGCGTTGTCTCACGTGTAACCGTTAAATGAGAGCATCCCCATATACTTACCATATATAGAGAATAGTTCTATATACTTTGGAACATGTGACGAGATATCACCCCCAGGATGCAATACGGGTTGTTAGAGACAACTTCTATGCTTAACAATGTAGGAACACGTCTCTAGCCTATACCTCTAGAATGTTTGAGTTATATTCCAAATGATCCTTAGGTTAATTGAGGTAAATTTTAACGTTGATCTTCAATTAAGTTTCGATTTTGGGCTAAAAACGATGTCACCTGAATACCTATAATGAAAATATCATGAGAAAAGGATTATTTCAATTCAATGAACTCTATCTAGTTTAAGGAATATTTTCAAACAATGATGCAACAACCAATAATGCAACAAACAACATGCCCTTAAATAGATTTCACTTTTCACTTTCAAAACACAATTCTAAAAAGTAAAAATTATTTCACTTTCACTGCCCCATTCAATCCAAAACATAAAAAGATGTGAACTATGCAATGTAATCTATGCAAGATTTGTTTTTCGAAAACTATGCAATTGTAATCTATGTACAATTTTCTTTTTCTTTTTGAGGAATTAGATTGCATTCAATGCACTTTTCGATGAAATAAAAATCTACTTAATGCACTTTGCATTGAAAAATAATGCACTCAATGCACTTTTTAGTTTTAAAATTGCTAAACAATGCAAACAATGTCTAATTATTATCACAAAAATAAATTTTCGAATGCAATGTAATCTAATGAATTTTTACGAAAATTAAATTTTAGAGATAAAAAACTAAACGAATGCAAACAATAAATTTCTTTTATGGACTAGAAAAGGACTAATGGTTCTTAATGAATAGTAAATTAGTATTCCTTTCAAACATACAAGCAACAAAAAATAATTTTAATCAACTCAAAGAATCAAAGACTCAACCAAAATTCACTTCTACCACTTCAAGTATGGGATGGAATTTTGCACACCACAAATAAACTAACACTAAATAGACAAAATTTGATGCACACAGAGCAAGAGGATGACCTTAGAGATCATTACACACTAGGAATTTTAGCATAAAACCAAAAAATTCTCAAATTTAAGGACCATCGCTACTTTACATAGCAAAACCCGTGCTCACAAGGTCTTCAGTGGTACTTTAGGCCCCAAAACCCGTGCTGGCAACGTTCATTAGGGGAATTTTGAGTTCTAAAATGGGCCTCCTAAGGAAAATGTACAATCAAAATTCACTTTATGAGAACCAATCATATTTTAGGGGATGACATCATCCCTAATGGTTGAGGTGTGTCAAACCAGGAGGTAACTCCGCAAATCAGAATGTGTATTAGATGAATAATGTGAATGTGTTTATACATGGAGGTGAGGCTATTGGGATTCACTTCCCAATGACTCTTGGCCTTCCTTATTTCCTAATATAATTTAATATACAATATTAAATATCCTCACCCAACCCTTAGGATTAGGTGTCAACATTCCCCGCTTCAATCCGAAGGGATGTTGGTGAGTCCAAGCATCGATCTGAACTTTTAAAACGTTTCTCTTCCAAGTGCTTTGGTGAAGATATCAGTGGTTTGCTCATTGGTGGAACAATGATGTAAATGGATGGTTTTGGCCTGAACATGATGTCGAATTAGATGGTATTTTGTATTGATGTGCTTTGTTCGATCATGGAACTTTGGGTTCTTGGCCAAATTTATTGCAGAAGTGTTGTCAATCATGAGTGGTGTTGAATACATTTGTTTCATCTACAAATATTCTAGGATTTTTCTGAGCCACACAATTTCCTTTGTTGCTTCAGTTGCTGCCACATATTCTGCCTCGATTGTTGAATCTGCTGGAACTGATTGTTTGCGTGATCTCCATGAGACAACTCCTGGTCCAAGACTCATGGTGTAACCTATAGTAGACATCCCTGTTTCTTTTTATCCATCGAAGTCTGAATTAGAATATCCGATTAAGCTGAAGTCGCTTACCTATGTATATTTGAGTCCAAATTCTTGAGTCCCCTTCAAGTAATTTAACACTCTTTATACAGCAGACCAATTTCCTTCACAATTTTTTTGCATAAACCTTGAGGGGATTCCAACAGAAAATGAAATGTCAGGTCTGTTGGTGGTCAGGTAGATAAGACTTCCTATAAGCTGTCTATACTTAGTTGCATCCTCAAATTCCTTCCCTTCAATGGATGTGAGCTTCAAGTTTTGTTCCATTAGAGTGGTTAAGGGATTGCATTCATCCATGCCAAACCTGTTCAAAATATTTCTAATGTACTTATTTTGAGAAAGAAATATAAATTTAGGATGTTGAATTACTTCAATACCCAAATATTAATGAACATAACCCAAATCAGTAATTTCAAAACCTTTCTTTAATTATTTCTTCATGGATGCAATATAACTCTCATTGTTCCTTGTCATCAAAAGATCATCTACATACACCACAAGATATACAACTATTTTTCCAAATTTCTTAACAAACAAAGTTGCATCATCAAGATCAAAATGTTTGAAGTCAAGTTTTAGAAGATGCTCAGTTAATTTCTCATACTAGGCTCGTGGTGCTTGCTTGAGGCCATATAAAGATTTTATAAGCTTGCAAACTTTGTGTTCTTGGCCCTTTACAACAAATCCTTCTGGCTGGGACATAAAAACTTTCTCCTTTAGATCTCCATTCAAAAAGGTGGTTTTTACATCCATCTGATGCACTTTCCATCCATTCTGAGCTGCTAGGGCAAAGAGAGTCTCGATGGTAGTCCATTTTTTTGTGGGAGAAAAAGTTTCTTCATAATCTATTCCTCCTTTTTGTGCAAAACCTTTTGCCACAAGCCTGGCCTTGTGCTTGTCAAGTGAGCCATCTGCTTTATACTTGTTCTTGTAGACCCACTTACATCCAATTGGTTTTGTTCCCAAAGGCAGATCAACCAGCTTCCAAGTGCCATTCTTTATCAAGGCATCATACTCCTTTTTCATCGCTTCATTCCATTCATCATGAGAAGCAGCTTCTTTGAAGGAAGTTGGTTCATGATCTCTAGACAAACTCAATTCACAGTTATAAGAAATATCCATATCAATAGGAGAATCAGAATTATCTACGTCACCTTTGTTTTTTTTAGTGGAACTTCTTGTTCCTGTTTTTCCAACCTCATCAGGATGAAAATTCTCTAGTGTCTTTGTTAGCCATTTGGGAGGACCTTTCTGAGATGGCCCAGGCTACTCATTTTAGTGAGTTGGGATTGAGTCAAGATTCAATCTCTCAATTCTATCAATCACATCATTCAATGTGTCATCCGTGGTTGTTTCTTCATGTGGGGGAGAGAGTTCTTCAGGAAATGATTCCACAATTTGATTCAATATAGGAATCCCCCCTTCAAGGTGTGGAATCTGATTATCAAATTCTTGAAAATACTTTGCATGTGTGAATCTATCCAAGCGATCAAGTTGCTTCTCAACAACATTGTCTGTCTTGGAAGATTTAAGGAACATGACATCTCTTTCTATTACAAACTTCTTATTGGCTTCATCATAGAGATGATATCCTTTGGAGGTATTGGAATACCCCAAGAAGATACCTTTTCGACTTGTAGCACCAAGTTTATTCCTTTGTCCCTTGGGTATCAAGGCATAACAGGTGGAACCAAAGACCCTGAAATGCTATACCGAAGGAATGTGGCCATGCCACATTTCAAAAGGAGTTTTGTTTCTAATTGAACTTGAAGGACACCTATTCTTTATGTATACAGCACATAGAACTGCATCAGCCCAAAACATCAATTTTACATTCTTGAAAAATAACATGGAGCAGACCATATTTAAAATAGTTCTATTTATTCTTTCAACTACACCATTCTGTTGGGGATTATATGGCACAGTTGTTTGATGTTTGATCCCATGTTGACGAAGATAATTTTGAAATTCGTTTGAAGTTTATTCTTTTCCATTATCAGTACATAGAGAGCCAATATGAGTTTGTGCATCAATTTCAATCCATACATGAAAATTCTTGAATGTTTGAAAAGCATCAGACTTGTTCTTCAATAATTAAATCCAACACATTCTGGTGTAGTCATCAATAAATGTCATCATATATTTATTTCCATTTGCAGAAGCAACAGGCATAGGGCCACATAAATCTAAATGAATAAGCTCAATTTTTCTATGTGCTCTAGAGTGTGAATCATGAAATGGTTGTTTGCTATGCTTTCCTAGAATACAAGCATCACATTCCTTAGGTTTCCTAGGAATTGTAGGCAGTCCATTAACACCATTTTTCTTCAACAAACGAAGGCTTTCATAGTTTAAGTGTCCAAATCTAGCATGCCATAAAATACTTGATGGGAATGTACCTTCATCATGATGTGAACTAAATGCAAAGTTTTGAGCATGAGCAGATGAACCTTGCAGCTTCAAGAGTCTTCCTTCTTCTATTCCCTCCATGACAAGTGAGTGATCTAATGCTTTTCTGACCTCTGCCTTGCCATCAAACAAGTAAATGGAGTGTCCTTGCTGGCAGATTTGGACCAGGGACAGTAAGTTTCTCCTTAACTCAGGGAGGTATAGAACCTCATGTAGAATATGATCTGGAAGACCAGGCAACTTAAGCCTGACTGTGCCAAGCCCTGATGGCTTTAGTTTGGATTTATCTGTGAAGTATACTGCTCCATCAAATTTGTCAGTAAATTCTTTAAAAAAATATTTTCTAAATGTCATGTGACATGTTTCTCCTGAATCTAGCAACCAATCATCTGTCCACGAAGTAAATGAAACATCAAACAAGTCTTTAGTTACTCCATTGTTACAATGTGCTAGAACATAATGAGCGGATTCAGGTGCTTTACCTTTGTCATTGTCATTAGTTTTACCTTTGTCTTGATTTCTTTGCTACTCAATATTAACCCAAGGTGTCCTGCGTGTGGATGCATCATGCCCGTCTTTATTGCAACGTATGCAATGAAGATCGGATTTGTTAGATTGTTTGCCCCCCCTTCCTCTGAAGTTTCTTATTCCTCTTCCTCTTCGGCCACCTCTTCCTCTGAAAGGATCTGGAGCATGACTCTTTTCTCTATGTGCAAAGTATGCAGCCTCTTCAGAAGATGAATGGGTTTTCATCTTCCCGAAAGCTTTCTCTCTTTCTGCAAACTTTTTCTCAACGGGATCAAAGGTGATATGGTCAAGGTTTCCACTTGCTTGCAATGACTCAAGATAATGTGAGTAAGTCAGATATAATGCCTTAACATATGCTATGAGAGATATGTCAATTTTTACACCAGTGCTGTCAATGTCATGCATGATACATCTTACTTCTGAAGCTAAAGCAAGGGGATCATCATTCTTCATTTCAAGACTAAACAGATTAATCATCAATTGAACAATTTCTAGTTTTGAATGTGAGTCATAGAGTTCTTTTAGCTTGCTCAAGGCTTCATAGGAATTTGAAAATGGTGAAATATGGTGACTCACCTCTTCATTTACGGAAGCTGTAATCAAGGCATAGGCCTTTTAGTTCTTTTTTTCCAAAATGGCGAGCTCCTTGTCTGAAGTGGGCTTTGCTGGTGGATTTTCTTCTTGTCCTTCACAAATTCCTTTCCACAACTCCTTAAAAATGAGAGTGTGCTTGATTTTCTGAGACCATTCAAGATAGTTCTCCTTGACGGAGAGAACCACCCTACAATGGATATGAGAGAATGCATTATTTTGAAGGGAAAAAATAATTACTTTGCTGGAAAATTTCTTTTGAAGGAGGGAAAAAAAACTTTGCTGGAAATATACTGCAAAAAAAATTATATATATTTTTTTGTTTGGGAAAAAACTTATGTGGGGGTGGGATTATGAATGAGAGGCATTATGAATGGGTGGTATTAAATGGGGTGGTATGAAAAATGGGGTGCGGTGGTATTAAACAGAGGCAGTATTGTAACTGGGAGGTGGTGGTATTATATATATATATATATATATGGGGGGGAGTATTAATGTGGTGAGGGAAGTATCATATGCAGTAATATGTGCGGTGAGGCAGTATCATGTGCAGTGAGGAGTGTTAAATGCGGAGACTGTAATATGTGCCGTGAGGCGGGTGAGGAGAGCAGTGAGGGGTAGTGGCGTAGGGAGTGTGGGGGAGTCGAGTGGGGAGAGCGGTGAGGGGCAGTGGTGTAGGGAGTGTGGAGGAGTCGGGTGGGGAGAGCAGTGAGGGAGTTGGGTGAGGGGTCGGGTGAGGAGCGAGTGAGGGAGTCGGGTGAGGAGCGAGTGAGGGGCAGTGGAGGGTTTTGTTGAGCAGTGGGCAGTGTGTTGTTATGAGGTTGTTTTAAAATTTTTTGGAATTACAGGATTTCAACAACTGCAGAATTTGCAGGTATTTGCAGGAGCTGCAAATTGCAGAATTTTAGAAACTGCAAAATTGCAAAATCTTCAGAAGCTGCAAAAAAGTTCAGAACTGGGAAAAAATTACAGAGATAATTTTTTTTTTAAATGCATAATTGCAGTATATAAACTTAGAATGGCCTCAATATAATGGAGCAGCAAAAACTAGATGCAATGAACATAAAACTGAATGTACAAAGACTATTGGCAAAAATGAGGGAGTTACACCAAAGGCAAGAATGCCAATAGTGGGACTGGGTCTGATACCATGTCAAACCAGGAGGTAACTCCGCAAATCAGAATATGTATTAGATGAAGAATGTGAATGTATTTATACATGGAGGTGAGGCTATTGGTATTCACTTCCCAATGACTCTTGACCTTCCTTATTTCCTAATATAATTTAATATATAATATTAAATATCCTCACCCAACCCTTAGGATTAGGTGTCAACAGGTGGCATTGCTTGAGTTAAAGGTACTTACTTGTCACATTCTCAATGGTGGATAAAAACTCATGGTTAACCATGGTAGTGCTCTAAGTACTTTCAAAGTCAAAGTCAAGTACTCATAATAAATGTCATTTGACACTTTTTTAATAAAAATATATTATTGTCATTCCATATTTCTTGAAAGAAACAATGCATATCCCTATACATTAATTATATTATTTTATTTTTATATAGTATATTAATTACATGTTATTATACAATTTAAATAATATAAATTTTAATTAATAATATATAATATAATTAAGAATTTATACATTTATATTTATAATTTATTTTAATTTATTTAAGTACAAAGGACAAATGCATTAGTTGTTCAATGATAATGACTTCTTCTTGTAAAGCTCATTCTTATTTATAGTAACATCAATACAATTTTTTTATTAATTTTATTTTGGTACAACTTTTGAATTGAATTTAACTATGGTTACATGGATTGTGGTGCAAAAAGTGAATTTCAAATTCATAAATATTATTTTATTGGTTTAACTATTATTTTATTATTTCTTTAGGAGGCCCATTTTAGACCTCAAAATTCCCCTAATGACTTTGCATAGAAAAACCTGTGCCTGTCTACAAAACTAGACCAACGTGAGGATACATTGGAAGACAAGGTTTTCAGCATGACTGTAGTTATAAATATCCACTCTAGAAGCATGAATGTGTCTGAAAAAATATGCATTCATCGAGGAACGCTTAGGAAAAGAAATCATAGCTTAAGCATAAACCTATATCTGACACCCTAGACCATAAATTACTCTAAGTATAGAGTCAAAAGAAAACATAATCAACAACTTCTGACTGGTTGGCCAAATTAGGCATGACGACGAACAATGAGAAGAGGATGAAAAGGGTGTAGGATTCCCCAACGGAGTCACCAATTTGTTATGGAGGAAAACCCTTTTTCTGAAAGAAGTGATCCCTCTGGCCTAATGAGTGGGTATAGTAACAATCGTGATAAAGGATATAAGTGTCCCTAGTTTAACATGGAAAAGTAAAGTGAGAGAGGGAGACTGTCATACCTAGGTACTTATGCAGTCATTTCCTCGGTGTCGATGTCGATCCTTTTTCTTCCAGGATCATTATTCGTTGTGCTTTCTATGTCCGAATACTTGTGAAGAAGATCACATGACCAAATATGAAAGATACATAGTATATGTGTTTCAAAGAAAACTACATGGTAGATCAAAGAGTATCATGCTAAACCAATTAATATTAACATATTTATGGGAAGCAAAGTATACTTTGTATTATCAAATGATCAAAGAAAATATTACAACTAGTGCCTTGATGTTGAAGGCCTCCTTCGAAGTGGTAATTGGTGAGCCCTCATATTGCACCAAGATTTCTGAAACTCCCAGATGCTACTCTACTTTACTTTATCAACACGAGGTTCGTACAAACTTAGAGGTAACAGTGCTATATACACATCATATGCATTCTACTCATGCCATCATCTTCGAAGTCCTACGAAAGGGTGTTATTGCTAGGATTTCTAAGTGAAGTCTGTCAGACTTCTGTATTACACCTAGAACTAAAAATGACTCAAAACCATTACTCTATCAACAATCAAAGGACTATTCTAAAGCAAGAAGATACCTCTAGCTATTTTTCAAGGAAGGAAATCTACAATTTAGGTTATTGCAAGAAATAGAAGTAAACTGTGAAACATTCATGAAGAAAATTGTTGAATTTAAATTGCAAAAAGGAAGACTAATTTAATCACTCATTACTGGGCAAAATGGCTAAGTAAAATCTAAATATTTTATGCTTAAATGCTACGTTTTAACAATGGATCTAGTCATGGGCTAAATATGCTTGTAAATACTCTATTTTGCAGCAAAAGAAGGAGGTGCTAAGTTGGCTTAAGAAGGTCTTGGACTCATGGATCCAGAGCTGAAGGTGTCTTGGAGGTTGTGTGAGGGTCAAATGAGGTGGAAGATGGTTTTTGGGCTAACGAAGAGGCTAACTGGCACTACTACATGATCTGCTACAGGTTTCATGTAATTCTACAAGATGTCTTGTAAATGCTACAGGAAACATGCTGAGGGCATTTTTAGGCCAAAATTGATGAGGAAAGGGGTAGGTAGGTGAAATCAAGGTGTATTTAGGTCGATGTAAGGTGGCTAATTCCTTGAAGAAGCTCAGAACTTCTCTCAAATCATTTCTTTCACTTCTAGGGTTGCTCTCGGTCTGGTGGTGAAAATCTCAAAAAAAGGGCTGAGGTGATTTTGTTGAAAGGAGATTGGTGAAAGCTGAGAAATGGAGCTAGCAATGTTGTGGAGTCCTCCTCTGCTACTCTACTCAAACCTGCAATCAAAATACATGTTCATGCAATAAAAATTGACAAATCTATGATGAAGAAGATGGAAAAGATGAGTTTAATTTGATAAGAAAACCTACATATGCATTCAAACAGAAATATAATTCAGTATTCTCAACATGTTCATGAAAACTACATCAACCTATCTATTCTTTCTGATAAATCATAAACTAAAGAAAAATTTTGGGCCTGTGGTGAATATATTCCATCCTCAAGATCGAATGAAAGAGGTGAGAGAGGGAGGATTTGACACACAAATTTTGGAGTTTATATTCTATTGTACCATGATCTACAAGAGTCTGACTACAACAAATGTGAAATGGAAGCAAACCAAAAATAGTAAAATTAAATGTAAGCAAGCTAGCTAAAAATAATAAACTAAACTAGTTACAATGGCACAAAAATAAACATAAATACACAAGATAAAGAGATTGTGGCCAATGGATTGGGCCCTGACCCACAAGATCGTCTCTCTGAAACTAAATCAGTGAAAGACAAACTGAATACTCATTTTAATTCATAAATAGTCTCATTACATAATAATGAAAGTTTGAAAATTCTATCACAAGAGCTAAGAGTCTAATAGCTTCCTCCAAAATTTGAATCCTAATGAGATCTTTCTCTACCCTATTTAACCTAAAGGGTAGCTACCAACAGCTCCCTGAAAAATAGGTGATGTGTCCCCTTTGACTGCAAAATAAGTGGAGCTTTAGTGCACTTGATCTTCCACTTGCTTGGTTGCCTTTTATTTCGAGTTGTTGGAGGGAATATCGAGGATCCCTTGGCTGCCTTTAGGAGTTAACGAGGTGGAAAACCATCCTATAGTCTCTCCTTGTTGTCTAATCCTAGCTTTGATTACACAATCTTTAAAAAAAATAGAATATCTTCGTGATTATCCTACATTTAACCCATATTAGGCATTCGAAGTATGACAAGCCTTAATCATCATCTACCCTAAGAAACATATGACCATAATGTAATTAAATGTGAGAAAGAGAGATTAATAAGGATAAAAAAGTGACAATTAACCCCTCCAATTATACCTAGTGATGTTTCTCATCGTCACCCCCCTACCTAATGGTTTCTCATCCTCTAAGAAACTTAGTCCTCCTTATTAATTTATTTCAATGATTTAGTGGCCCCTCTCACCTCCCAAGGAAGAAGTGAAGGAGTTACTTTAGGAGGTTAGAATACAACAATCCTCTCTTCCTTCTCCCATTCTCTGTTTTCCTCATCCCGTCTTTCCCTTCACCCAGTCCTAGCAAAAAAGGTGGATTGAGCTTCAAGCTAAGCCATTATATTTTCATTTCCTACATAGCCCTCTTGTATAATGGTGCCCTTTCTAGGGAACTCCTAAATCTCTTTAGGGTATGATATTCCATGTTTTAGAGACTAAGAGGGAGGCCATTCCACCTTCTTTCACTTTCCATTACACATTCATCTCCCAACAACCTAGAAATATGATCAAGATGTGCAATGGATTGTGCTTGTGTGATGAGGTATTTGCCTGCGATGTTGGCATCATTCTCTATCATAAGGTGATTGTTGATGACTCCCCTAGGGCTGAATAGTTCAACCCTCATATGTAGAGGCTCCCTATTTTCTCTTATCATAACCTTCTTTACTTCATCTTCTCTTTCTTCCTCATTAACCATCCAAGAAGCTAATGACATTAACTCCATATCTCCCAGCCTAGGGTGAGGGTCCCAAATGTTTAAGTCTTTCAAAATAATATTGTGCATGTAGAATTCTGCCATCTTGACCTTGTCTTCCATGCTGGACTGGTTGCAAAATTCAATGAATTTCCTATAGTTATGAAAAGATAAGGACCCATGAGAGGCTAATGTCTTAATGTGAAATTGGAGCCATTGTTATTTGAGGTAGATGGAATAGGAGTTTGATGGATATCTTTGTTGGATGGATTCCATGCACAAATATGCCATGGTGGAAATTGTTTTGTCATTGTTGTTGAAGTTGACTCTACAATCTTGCATTATCTGCCTACGCTTCCATAAACTGCTCTTTGAAAATGGATTATTTAAGTCTAACATCAAGAAAATTCCTTCCCAAATCAATGACCTTCTCCTCCATGATACCTATGTCATGAACACCTTTTATTGTAGAAATTTTCATCCACTGATGAGTGCATGCTCTTTCTTGTTCCAACTGATAAAACTTTGTTTTATCAGACAGAGTTTCTTATATCAAACTTTGTTTTTGCAATAGAAAACTATGTTTTTCTTGTAGAAAAACCTCCCTTACATTATTTTCCTTATTTTATGTCTTTTGAGGGTCTATGGGGGTTGGTAGATGTGTAGGGTATGGAAAACTAGATGAATATATCCTCCTATAAGTCATAGGTGTCCTCTCAGGTGAGGTGACCTCTTGAACTTTCTCTTCTTCCAACCTTATCTCATCATCCTTTTTGGGTGACTCCTCAATTTTTATAGGGCTTTTGGTTGGAGTTTTTTGCTTCCCCTGCCTGACCTTGGCACCCTTTCTAGTCCTGAAGTACATGGGTGTTTTTTTTCTTTTGGCCTTCACTGGTGTGCTCAAAGTGGCTAAGGTAGCAGCCACTTCTTTCTCTATTATCTCAGGTGATATGTTGGTCTCTTGAGGAGAGGTATTAATGCCTAGAATAGGGTCTAATATTTCCTCCTCGCTTGCCTTCTCTTCCTTCTTCTCCTATGTTCCTTTCTCCTCTATTTCATCTCCCTCTATTTCTTCTTCCTTTCCTTCCTCTGTTTCTAGGGTTTCTATGTTTTATGTTTCAACCTCCATCTCTTCTTCTTCCTCATCTTCTCCTTATGTCTCTTAATCATCCCCTTCTTCTCCTTCTTCCATTCCCCTATCTCCAAGACTAGAGGTAGAGGTTTTTCTAGTTTGGGTGGCTTTCAAGGCTTCCCTATCCATACCTATGAATGAGGACTAGTGCACAAGGAGGTTCAATCTATTTAGAGAATCATTCACTATCAGTTTTATGATACCATGGCAAGCTAAGTGTTGGTAGTTCCTTTCCCTCACCTTTTGGCTCATGTCCCTAATTGAATGCAGGAGGAAATAGGGAATGCTTAGTCTTCATTCTAAAGGGAATTATCCTTGAAATATAAGTTCATTCAATAGTTTGAAGTGGTATCCATATACCACACTAAGTATTCCCTCACATGAAATTAATTTCATAATGTGGAATGCTACTTCATCCCAAGGGTATGGAAGGCTTTCTCTCCTCACTCCATTTTTTTCTTCAATGTATTCTTCAACTGGAAAAAAGAATCTCTTTTAAGTTGAAGTGTTGGACACCCTATCTTCCCTATTCCACTTGACTCCTAGGGGAAAAGTGGCAATTCTACAAATTAACCGAGGTATAATTGTGATAGCTAGGCCTCTAACCACTGTGGTGGCCCTCTCATATGTTTGTGATTGCAGGGCCACTAGAAATTCTTGAGCTATCTCCTCATCAAATCCTTTGAGGAGAATGAATAAACCTAACCACTGTTGGTTCCTGAAAATGTCCACCACCTGAGGGTACAATCTTATCTTTTTGATATCTGTGGGCTCCCTTATGTTAAATCCTCCTCCCATTTTATGGTTGTGTTAGGAAGGTGGATGAATGATTTTTTCTGAGATTTATTGGTGAATTGTGTCCTTAGAGATTATAGCTTTTAAATAAACTTGGGCTACCTTGATTCAACCTCTTAATGTAATGTTCCCAATTAGACATGAAATAGTTGGAATATTAAACTTTTCTTTTGCTTCTTAATTTGTTGAATAAGAGGGTATGGAGACCCATAAATCTCCTTAGTAGGAATAAAATCACCGCTAATGTGAAGGGAGATCACTTTAGTGGCTTGATAAAGCATCCTTATGTGTGGAAAGGGGTTGGATCATGTAGGTTGGGTCAACTTTGACCAAATCAATGGCGCTTTCATGGAGGAGTGGCATTCATTATGGGGCAGCGCAATTTTGGAGGGAGACTCAATGCATGGAAGTAGTGGCTTTAATGAGTGAGGCCAAGGGTGAGGAAGCTCACCACTTATATAAGGAACGGGATGGAATCCATAGAGGATATGTTTTGATTATTATTTTGATATGGTCTATTAAGACTTGTTTGCTCTCTTCAATTGTTTAACTAAGACTACAGTGTTGTTTAGCACAGGGTGTTCCCGAGCGGGAATCCCACCTTCATCCTTAGGGGACTTCAAGTGCATGCTCAGGAGAAGTGATTTCACTACATTTCCACATTCTAGAATCAGGCCAAGCTCCATCTTTCAGCTACAATGTAGTTTCTGCAGAGGGTTGTGATGTGTTGCAGGTTGCAGCAGTGGAGAATACATTTGGGTGGTTTTTGAGTTGTTTGTCAGTGGAGGAAGGTTTCCTTCCATTGGGATGCTATTGAGGAAGGTCCTCGAGCTTTATTACAGCATTTTTCACCAGGCCACACAATACAACACAGTTTCATTCTTGGACTGCGTTATTTTAGGGAGGAGTTGCAGGGGTGGTTTCAGTACACCATCTGGGGAGGATGTTTTCTAGTGAAGGAATCAGCCTTTCATCTAGAGAGTCTATTGAAGGAGGTTATATTCTTTTCCATATCAGATCAGCCACATATTTCTAGCTATATTTTTGTAATGAATCTTCAGCCCTAGGGCTTTGATTCATTTCTTGTATATTGGTGTATTTCTTAAAACCCCCTTGGGTTTCTTGTTGGAGGTTGTATAGAGCCTAGATATTTATTTTTGTATATATTGAGGCATATACTAGCCATATCATCTTTTGTACATTCATATTCTGTAGCAGTGCTCCTATGATTGCACTGTAGCAGTCTTCCGACATTTTGTGCAGTGGAAGCACCTCATTATTGAGGGCATTTATCCATTAGAGGCTTATTGATTCATGTTGTATGGTTTCTGCCTCATTATTTTGCACATGTTTGTTGTTGTTATGATAAATGAAAAGGCTTCATATTGGTCTCATATTTTGATATGATATTTACACGACTATTTCCATGTTTATGCACTATATTCCTGCTTTTCCCATTTGGGAATATTATAGGGGTATCAGAGCATAATCTTGGCTCAGCCTGTGCATCTTAAGCGAATATTTCATCAGAAGAAGGAGAACCTCTCACAGATAGAGAGAGGAGGTATCTCAGAAGAAATCGGAAGTATTACTATACAAACGATAAAGAAGACAAGGGTAAAACCACTTTAACAGGAGAAGATGATGAGAAGGAGTTTCCTAAGCTTCTTCTTCGAACTATGCAAGACATTGCAAGAGGAATAAAGGAGATGAGGATGGATAGACACAAATAATCCCCTAAAGGGTTTCTACATGGCGAAGGCTCCGACATTTCTCATCACTAGAGTGATCAACGAGTGAAGCAGCAAGTTTCCCAATGCTTTACAATGCCTACATTTTTAGCAGTGGGAAATGGAGGGTTTCAAGAAAATGAAACTCTTGAAGAATATTTCATAGAGTATGAGTCTCAATCTCAGAGATTCAAGGATCATTTGAGTTTTCAAGAATTTTTTCAGATCAAGGACAATAGGAGACCCCTGCATCACAATAGAGGTGGAGGATTCATACAGAAGCAAGATCTACACCGAACTATGGGCATATTTTTCTTACCCAACTTTGATAGGTCATCTAAATGCACTGCCAAATCATGGGTAGAGAAGCTAGAAACATATTTCCAGCAGAACCAAGTACTGAAGATGGAGGCCATCAAAATAGTAGCGCTGCACCTTGAGGCTGAGGCACATGATTGGTGGTTTCATGGTCTTTCTACATTGGGTCATGCCAATGTGACCACATATTCAGAGTTCACAAGGAGGTTGGTGGAGCAGTTTGATCGAAGAGATCTGGAGGAACCTTTCATGGGGCTAGCAAAGCTCAAAGAATCAGGTAATCCAGAAACTTATATTTCTTAATTTCTAAAACTTTTTGTTATGGTTCTTGATTTATCTGCAACAAGGAGGGTCTATATGTTTATTGATGGGCTAGCAGAACCTCTTCATGGGTTGGTTAAATATACCAAGCCCGCTACCCTTCAATATGACATTGAAAAGGCTAGAGATATACAAGATTCCTTGCCAAAAGCAAAGGCAACATTTCAGCAAAAGCCCACTTCTCCATCAAAGGGAAAATATAAGAAGGCTCCTTTTTCAAAAGAGAGCCAAAACAAAGTACCTCTTAGTGATGATGTCTGAAGATATTTGAAGAGAAGGAAGCTTTATTTCACATGCCAAGAATCATGGGCACTCGAACATAGATGTGTAGTAGGAAAGGTACACTATATAGAGGTCTTCTCAGATGATGAGGAGGAAGAAGAAGAAGAACCAGAAGGAGGTCACAACATTGGGATAGCAAGAGAGGATCCACCACCACCAGGAGGCGGGAATGGAGCATCTTCTCCAATTGGAGGGGCCCTTGCATCATTGAGAGGAGTACCCAAGTACTTGACCTTAAGGGTTCAAGGTTCCATATTAGATCAGACGGTTTTAGTTTTGATTGACTGTGGGGCTACCCACAACTTTATTGATGCCCAACTAGTGCAAAGGAGGGCAATACCCACTAATGATCTTGATGGATTTTCTGTTTTGGTCCCAAGAGCTAGAACTATGCAATGCATGCATTATGTTCCATATTTATTTGTCACCATGGGGACATATACATTGAATGATCACTTCTTTGTGGTTGGCATACCTGACACCAATGTGATATTGGGTGTGCAGTGGTTGATTACTTTGGGGAAGGTCACCACAGATTGGGAGACTTTACAGATGGAATGGGTGGATAGAAAGAGTGGAAAAAATCAGATGATTAGGGGTATGTGTGACAAAGAACTTCCACACAAAAAATAGAGATGGATTTGTGTAGTGGAAGCAAGGACCTAACAGTCCCATCTATTATGCACATGACTTTGGCCCATGAGACATTATTGTTTTGTGGAAAACCACCTAGGAGGCCACCTGATCAAGAGTTCATGAGAAATGTCTCACAACATGTTGCACCACTCATAGATACAGGAGGAGTGAGAGCATTTAGAGATCATGGTACAGCACTGAGATTCTTGGGTAGACTCAAGGCGGAGGGAGACATCCTCCCAACATCATCATTACCCACTCTCACCTCAGATCTTGCGCTGAGAAAGGAGTAGCAGAGGGAGGATAACAACCTTCTAGTATGTGAATTTGGCATAGGAGATGTCGAAGAAGGAAGAAACCACATGACAGATTCTTTATAGGATAGATCATCAGCGCTATCACTTTGGAGGATAGATCCTTATTGGAAATACCAATTGTTGGTGGATTATTCCAAGGATCATTTTACATGCATGATACTTGATGACCAGCTATTAGAGGAGGGATATTCATTCAGAGATGATTTCATCTACTATCATGGTAGGATCTTCTTATTTATAGCATCCAAGCTCAAGGAGAAGTTACTACAAGTAGCACATGAGGATTTTCTCTTCATCCACACTTATTCCATGAGATCATACCATATATCATGGAGGGGTTTACTTGGAAAGGCTTTGAAGAGGAGATATATCAGCATTTGAGGAGATGCATGGATCACGTGGAAATAGAGGAGATACATAACTCTTTTATGGAGTTATCATAGCCACATCTTTCCTCTTTGGGAATGAGAGGGGATATATCTATGGACCACTCCATTTGTGTGAATAAATCATATGGTAAGGATCATGTTTGTATGCATAATGATTTATATAATGAATATGTGCATTCCTTAACCATACATATGCAATCTATTGCTCCAAGTGGCAGTATTATTCCTTATAAACTTCATGGTCAACTTTGGGCCATAAACACTGTTGAGCATGGCCACTTCTTAGGAGGATATAGGGAGATGACATATCATTCTGGGTGTGCACCAAAGGCACCAAACATTACTCACCTTCTCAAAACTTTTGAGGATACTATGGCAGCAAGTAAGTGGTGGGGAAACCACTTATCATATCATTATCTAAGGCAGTCAGGAGATATAATGCGTTGGTTCCACATGTGGTACTATGATCCACCTCCATTATTTCATATGGCAGCCTATGTGTACCTGGTTTTGATCCCATACATTGATGATTTTTTTATTCTCATTGTGGGGATGATTGGAGGAAGGATGGGAGGAGTGAACATGCCCTTTGGGAGAGATATTCTCCATGTTTCTTATGCTTCATGTTTCAGGGATAACATTGGGAAAACCATGATTTCTTCATTGAGTCTTTTTCTTCATTGTGGGATGAGCCATTTGCATCTCATTAGTACTTTGGAGGAGCATTTCATGGAGGGATTTATTAGGAGACAATTGGCATATGAGGAGAGCTTATCATGTGGAGGTGTCACCAAGGAAGAAGGAGAAGAGTTGCAGAACTCACCTTTACAATTTCTTGAGGACAAGCAACATTTGGGAGGGAAGGACTGTAATGTTCCCAATTAGCCATGAGCTAGTTAGAATATTAAATTTTGTTTTTTCTTCTTAATTTGCTGAATAAGAGGGTATGGAGACCCATAAATATCCTTAGTACGAATAAAATCACTGCTAATGTGAAAGGATATCACTTTAGTGGCTTGATAAAGCACCCTTATCTGTGGAAAGGGGCTAGAGCATGTAGACTGGGTCAACTTTGACCAAATCAACAGCATTGTCATAGAGGAGTGGCATTCATTATGGGACTACGCATTTTTGGAGGGAGACTACATGCATGGAAGTAGTAGCTTTAATGAGTGGGTCCAAGGGTGAGGAATCTCACAACTTATATAAGGAAGGGGATGGCAGACATATAGGATATGTTTTTATTATTATTTTGATATGGTCTATTAAGACTTGTTTTCTCTCTTCAATTGTTTATCTAATACTGCAGTGTTGTTTAGCACAGGGTGTTCCCAAGCGGGAATCCCACCTTCATCCTCGGGGGAATTCGAGTGCCTGCTCAGGAGAAGTGATTTCACTACATTTACACATTCTAGCATCAGTAAAAGCTCCATCTTTTAGCTACAACACATTTTCTGTAGAGGGTTGTGTTGTGTTGCAAGTTGTAGCAGTGGAGAATGAATTTGGGTGGTTTCTGAGATTTTTGTCATTGGAGGAAGGTTTCCTTCCATTGGGAGGCTAGTGAGGAATTCCCTTGAGCCTTATTGTAGAATTTGGCATTAGGCCACACTATCATTTGCCCCTACAGCATAGATTTAGTCTTGAACTACATTATTTTAGGGAGGAGTTGCAGGGGTGGTTTCAGTACACCATCTGGGGAGGAGGTTTTCTAGTGAAGGTATCAACCTTTCATCTAGAGAGTATATTGAGGGAAGCTATATTCTTTGCCACATCAGATCAGCCACATATTTCCAGTTTTATTGTTGCAGTGAATCTTCATCCCTAGGGCTTTAATTCATTTCTTGTATATTGGTGTATTTCTAAAAACGCTCTTGGGTTTATTCTTGGTGGTTGTATAGAGACTAGATATTTATTTTTGTATCTATTGAGGCATATATCAGCCATATCATATTGTGTATGTTCATATGTTGTATAATTTATCCTATGAATTCGTTGTAGCAGTCTTCTGGCATTTTGTGTAGTGGCAGCACCTCATTATTGAGGGGATTTATCCATTGGAGGCTTATTGATTCATGTTGTATGGTTTGTGCCTCATTATTACATGTTTTATTGTTTTATGATAAAAGAAAAGGCTCCATATTGGTATCATGTTTTGATATGATATTTACACTAATTTTTCCATGTTTATGCATTATATTCATGCTTTTCCCATTTGGGAATATTACACTTAATTCCCGAATTATTGTTGTCTGTGTATAAATTTCATGGAAAATTCACAACTTTGGGGAGTGGAAACCACTTACCTCTAACATATGGTTTTTATTTTTGGGAGATGGTGGTATTTGGAGTTAATACCACCTTTTAGTGGCTCTTATCTACACTTTTTCTCACTGTTAAACCTTTTGTGAAGTTTCCTGTAGCATCCATAATTTCCTATAGCGTGGGTTTTGCATGCAAACTTTGTCTTGGTGTTGCATTCTTCAATGGATCCTCTGAATTTCCTTCCTCCCACTGCTCTCAAAATTTTAAACCAAATGAGAAGAATGAGCCAACATTTCCCTTTATGGAAACTTGGCAAAATTTGGAGCGGAGTGATGACTTGGACTATGGCACGAGTTTTCCTCTTTTGGACCATTGGTCCCACTCCACTTAATCATTTCCTCTACCTCGGAATCACCTCCATGTCCTTGTGAACTCCCCCTTAACTGATTTGACTTTCCCAGGTGGCATGCACACTCAACTTCTCGTTCACTTTAACTTCACGAGGGTGACCATTTTAACTAACCACCTTTTCGCCTTTTTAATCTCTAATTCTCTACATTAATTCACTTTGGTCAACATGATTGCATAGCGAGAGGGTGAAGGGCCATACCAAAGCTTACCTATTGCTGACGAGTTGAAAAAATAATTTGATGCAGGGAGCTGGAGTTTGGTGATAGCCATGACTGTTTTTCCTTTTGATGTGTTTGTTTATACATTTTCTGAGTGAGCTACTTATTTATGAGTGAGCTTCTTAACCTTTTTATTTTCTTGTTCTTTTTTCAGGTGCTGTGTGGAGGTCCTCGGGTGATATTTCTAGTGTGATAATCATCTTGGATTTTTTTGGTGGTCCTTTGAATCCATTTCCATCGATTTCTTCTTGCTTTTTTACCTTGTTGTGCCATGTATAGGATTTCTATAGGAAGTAATCAACTTCCTATAGCAGACCCTTCTCTGCTTCTTTAGAGCTCTATATTACTGATAAATGAAAGGAAATAGTGTATGGAGGTTAGGGATGGACCTATGGAGTGATTGGAGTGATGGAGAGGTGAGGGTAGAGGTCCCATGTTCAAATATATGTAACCTAGTTGCTAGCGATGAAAAATAGGGTTTAGAGAGTGACTACTTATGCATGGAGAAGAGAGAGGGTTAGGAGTGGTAGGTATAGGAAAAAAAATCAATTTTCATGTTTTTCTTGAAGTTTATATGCCCTTGAGAGAGCTTCCTTTCTCATAGATGAGTTTCTTGTAGCAGTTACAGGGTTTCCTGTAGCATTTAGTTCATCATGTAGCAATTACAGACTGGAGCAAAAAATGGCTATTATTCTTAATTGAAAGGAGAAATGGGTGGATGGATGCTTGTTGGAGTTTCTTATGGAGTGGATAGGAAGAAAATTTCTCCTCTATGTTTAAAACTACCTTTGATCAGCAACCTGCAAAACATAAATAAGTTAGTGCATAGGTGTGATCTTCCTTTCTTTCTTTTGTATTTTTTTTTTTTGAAGATAGGTGGGCTGGCTCCATAGAGGTTTTCAACCCACAAGCCTGCCTTGGGTGCAGGGGAAATTTTAAGGATGGAAAATTATTTTGAAGTTTAAAAAATTGGCGAATCTCACTAGTCGCTAATATGAAAAATATAAAATGTTTATTGATTTATTTGTAAAATTCTTAAAAAATTTAACGATATTATATATATTGTCTAAATAACGTTGGTTATTTTTAAGGTAAAATAATTTTACATTGTAAAATTTGAGCAAATCACTTTTATAAAAAAATGGAAATTCACGAATCTTTTTTTTGGAAAAACCATGGAAACTTAGCCCACCTGCAAATATTAGCCCCTAAAATTTTCCATGCTTGGGTGCCTCAAGGATTTTTTCACCCAGGGATCTTTATTTCATTGTTTCTTCCTTTTTCTGCCCTAGGACTTCCTCATGGAGGTTTTCAACCCAAGAGGTTGCATTGGACACCTTATAGACGTTTTCACCCATGCCTTTTTATTCTTTATTTTTCTTTTCTTTTTTATATGAGGGGGAGTCACTGCAAACTATGGACCTTACAATTACATACACATCCATGTTTATGGAATTTATAAACTCAGACCTAGACATGGGCTTCTTGTATACTTTGAGCCTGTACCCATTGACAAGCAAGGGGATCCCCTCCTCATCTATGGTTATTATCTGAACAGTGCCATTATCATAGCATTTTTCCACTTTGTAAGGTCTTAGCCATCTTGTCATTAATTTTCCTTTGAATTACTTAAACCTTGAGTCATAGAGCAGTGCCCAATCTCCTTCTTGAAAGCCCTTTTCCTTAATGTGCTTATCATGTCAAACCTTCCTTTGTAGCTGAATCACTTTTGTGTGAAGGAGTGCCTGCATCCTGAACTCATCCAAACCATTTAGCTATAGCAACCTATTTTTGGGCCTTTGTGATATCTAGGTCTAACTCAACTACCATCCTCAAGGTGTTGTATTCAAACTCAATGGAAAGCAGAGCTTTCTTCCCATTGACTAGGTCATAATGAGTGAACCCTGTGGTTTTCTTCCAAGTGGTACTGTAGGCCCAAGTGGCTTCGACCAAACTTTCTGCCCAATATTTTCTATTACTACTCACAACCTTGGTGAGGATATTCTCCAAGGCTTTGTTTTTCACTTCCACCTAGCCATTTTCTTAAATATGGTAGGAAATGGAAGTATTATGCTTAATCTTGTGTCGCCTCAGAATATTTTCAATGAGATGAGATTTAAATTGATCCCCTTGATCAGTGACTACCTCTCTGGGGTATCCAAACTTGTAAAATGCATTCTCTATCATAAACTCTGCTACTTTCTCCTCTGTTTCCACCTTTACAACCCTATTTCATCCCACTTGGTCAGGTAGTCAGTGCAAACTATGATATACCTCTTATGCACATATGGTGGATCAATGGGTCCAATGAAGTCCATGCCCCATTTTTCAAATGGCTCTAGAGCCACCTGAGGGCGAAAATCCATTTCATACCTCTGTGTAGGCTTCCCCATCCTTTGGCACTGGTCACACCTACTAGTGTATCTCATGGCATCTTGATGGAGGGTAGGCCAATAGTAACATGTCTGCAATGCTTTTAATGTTTTTATTTTTGCAGCAAAGTGGCCACCACTAGGACTATCATGACATGCCGAGAGGATGTAAAAAACTTCTTCCTCCCTCACACGTCTTCTGAGAATTTGGTCAGGGCCCAGCATTTGCATGGGGGGTCCAAGGGAGCGGCGCCTCCAAAGCTAAAAACAGATGTAAAATTTCCTTGTAAAAGTATTGTAATTTCTAGTCAATCTAGGCCATTCATTAGGCGGATAATCTGACAACAGAAGTTATGTTTGATTTAGGGTTTTTCGCCCTAGAAGGAAACCCCTCGTTTTGTATGAGGATATTGTATTGCAGCTATGTATTGTATGTGTATTCTGAGAGCGAGAAATAGATAGGGAGACTGTGAGATAGAAAACAGGATATTACAGCGGATCTTCTGCAGGTTGTGTCTCTTCATTTTGCTGGATAATATAAAGGAAGGACTGGTTGTTCGGGGTGGACATAGCCCAAATTGGGTGAACCACATATATTTTTGTCTCTCTGGTTTTATATCTTCTCTTTGTTTGTGTTTCTGCATATTTTATGTGTTTCATTTCTCTGTAATATATAATTTTCTAACAATAGGTGTTCATCCGGAAGCTGGTCATCCACCATTCCTTCCTCATATGTAGGTAGACTTATTCTAGATAAAAAAATCTGCAACAACATTCTTCTTCCTTGGTTTATCAACAATTGTCAGGTCAAACTATTGTAATAACAACAACCATCTAATTATTCTAGCATTAACATTAGGTTTATTCATTAAGTACTTGACGGTTTCATGGTTAGTGTGTACAAAATTCTGATAACTTGTGATATAATGTCTAAATTTGTTTAAAGCATGGACAATGGCTAATTGTTCCTTTTCTGTGACAGTATACTTTAGTTCGGCCTTTGAAAAATTCTTGCTAATGAAATAGATGGCATAGGGTAATTTGTCTTCCAACTGCCTCAAAGTTTCCCCCACAACTTTATCTGATGCATCTGTGTGGATGTGGAAACGAAGATCCCAATTTGGACCTCAAAGTATGGGGCAGTAGTTAACTTTTCCTTAATGAGCTCAAAATATTCTTGACAAATAATGTACTAGATAAATTCAGAATCTTTGGCCAACAAACCAAATAATGGCAAATCCAATTTGCTGAAGTAGCTAGCTAAACCTAGGAAACTTATGACATCTCTCTATTTTTTAGGAGCAAGCGCCCTTTTTAAGATGGTGATTTTGTTTGGGTCCACCTGTATTCCTTCTTGTGATATTGAGCGGCCCAATACAACTCCTGCTATTTTTAATAATTCACACTTTTCCGGACTCGGGGAGAGATGCATCTCAATGCACCTTCTCAGCGCTTTTCCCAAATTGGAGAGAGCTTCTTGCAAGTCATCCCCATAAGGTGTGAAATCATCCATGTAGATTTCTACCGAGTCAAGGACCAGCTCCTAGAAAATGCTCAAGACAGCTCTTTGGAAAGTAGTTGGGGAATTGCACTACCCAAAGGGAAGGAATCTGTAAGCGAAGGTGCCCAGGGACATGTAAAAGTAGTCTTGTCTTGGACTTTAGGGCTAATTTGGATCTGGTTATACCCACTGAACCCATCTAGGAAAGAAAAGAATTTCTTTCTTGCAAGGCCATCCAGAAATTTATCTATAAAGGGCAAGGGGAAATGGTCCTTCTTAGTGGCTTTGTTGAGTTCCATGTAATCAAAACTGATGCTCCACTTTCCATTCTTTTTTGGGACTAGGACAAGAGGATATACCCACTCATTGTATGCTATAGGATACATGAAACTTGGATCCAGTAATTTTTGTAGTTATTTCCTTACTATGTCTTTTAGAGTTGGGTTCATCCTTCTTTGGGGTTTGTGCACAGGCTTGCACCCTTCTTTAATGTATATATGATGTGTGCACACCAAGGGATGCACCCCTTTCATGTATTTGTAGTCCCAAGAAAATTCATCAAGGTTTATTTCAAGAGAGGGATGATAGGGATGAGTTAATTTTCAGATATTTAAATGGGCCAAATTCCACAGCCTTGGTGGTTTCAGAAGTTTAATCCACTGAGTGTTTAATCCACTGAGTGTAGTTCCATCCAAGGGTAGCTCTCAGACTCTTTGACTAGGTCATCAAGTGGAATATCAGTGGGGGGGTGGTTCTAAATGATTTGATTGATGAGGTCATCCTCATCATGTTTCCTCCCTCTAAGAACATCATCTATGGTACAAATGGGGTAGGGCATAGTGTTGTATACTTCATATTCTTATTCTTCATCCTCCAACCATAAAGGTAGGTCATGGTCAATGGAAGGTTGGGCAGGAGGATATAATACTAGTTGTTTAGACAAGGCCCCATTCTTTATAGTCATGTTTCCAGTTCGACAATTGATATAAGCATTAGTAGTGGCTAACCAAGGTCTCCCTAAAATGAGAGGATATCCATTAAACTTGGTTTTTGGATGGAGAATCAAGAAATTTGTAGGGTACTCCCAAGAGTTAATTGAAACCATAACATCCTCAACAATTCCTTGCGGAGATACTGTGCATTGATCTTAAGTTGCAGAAGCGTTGTGGTTTTCCTCAAATTCCCTTGGAGGTTCAGTTTAAGCATAGTTTCCTTGGTCGTTACATTACTGGTATCCTTAAGATCAATCAAAGTATTGGGGACTATGACACCATCTATGTGTACATCGACAACTACACTACTAGGGTCCAGGTACTTCAGGAAGATCACCCTTCCCAACATTAAGTCGAAAAAGTGTCCTACTACATTGATGGTGGGGGTATCTTTCTTATTTCTCCCAGGTTTCTTAAAGCACTTTTCCTTAATGAGCCTATTATAAATAGGGACATCCTTAATGACCCAAAGAAGGGGTATTTTTACACCCAAATTTTTCAGTTCTCCCAGAAGTTCAGTCTCCTCTGGGGTGTGCTACCTAGAGTAGATCAAGCGCTCAGTAAAAGAAACTATTGGATCTAAGTGTTACTTTCTTCCTTTTCCTCCTCAACCTCTACAGGTGGGGATGGAGTATGATTGTCCAGGATTACTCTTCCTGACCTGAGATTTATCTCATGTATCTCCACAACATAAGCTGGATAGGATGTCTCTCCATTGTAAACCTGTTGTGCCTGCTTGTTGTTCAGGTTTGGATTGGGCTATGCATGCATATGAGGCAGATTCAGTGGTGCTAAATAAGTGAACTAAGGTCGAGGTTGGGGTGGAGGCACAAGAGAATGTGGTTGATTATTTTGAGGCCTCCACCCTTGTGATGGGTTTCTCTAATGAGGTGGTTGAGGAACGTACTGCTAACATGGTTGGTTCACAGGCTGAGGGATGGAGGTTTTTAGGGCCAACTAGGAGGTGTAGTCCATGATGGAGGAGCATAGGTGTACCAGGACTGCATCGGTGCATTCTAATTTTTACGGTAATAGGAGTAATATGCACCTTGCATACCCTACTAATATGACCCAGGCCCTTGAGGCCTTCTCTGATTTATACAATAGATTTATTGCAGTACTACTTCCCCACCTTGATATACAACTTTGAGCCCATGTAAGGAGGGACACTTATCTGTGGCATGATTATATTCATAGAATAAGAAAACCTCTATAATATTCAATGGAAATTCATTCTGAGGGTGTTTTATAATGCATCTAGAGCAGAAGATAGCCAAGGTTCTTTATGCTTCCTCTTAATCTGCATTGTGTGCATTTGAAAAGAAAATTTGTGCAACATCTCACTTTTGAAGTCCTCCAACTTATTTCCAATCTCATGCTTGATGGAGGTGGAAGGGGAAGGGGTTTTGGTCATACTTTTGCTAGCTCTACTTTTCTTCATAGCTGCCCTATAATGGTTCCTGAAGAGATTTTTTATGTCCTCATAAGGCAGCTAATAGGTATCTCTTCTTGATAGCATATTAAGGGCTTCTATCACCTCCTCCCTGATCCCTCGAAGAAGCACCATTTAAGTGATCCTGAATCAAGGGTGAAATTAGATCTTTTATAATTTAGATATAATATTTCTTCATAATCTTCTAGGGATTCATCAGGCCCTAGAGTCATCCAAATTATTTCCTCTTTAGTTTCCTTGGACCTAAAGTATTATATGTACTTGTTGTAAAATCCTCTTGCATCTATGTTGTCAAACCAGGAGGTAACTCCTCAAATCAGAATGTGTTATTGAATGAAGAATGAACATGCATTTATACATGGAGGTGAGGTTATTGGGATTCATCTCCCAATGACTCTTGGCCTTCCTTATTTCCCAATATTATTTATTATACAAAATCAAAGGGATGTTGGTGAGCCCAAGCATCGATCTGAACTTTTCAAACTTTTCTCTTCCAAGTGCTTTGGTGAAGATTTCAGCAGTTTGCTCATTTGTGGAACAATGATGTAGATGGATGGTTTTGGCCTGAACATGATGTCGAATTAGATGGTACTTTGTATTGATGTGCTTTGTTCGATCATGGAACTTTGGGTTCTTGGCCAACTTTATTGCAGAAGTGTTGTCGATCATGAGTGGAGTGGAATACATTTGATTCATCTGCAAATCTTCCAGGATCTTCCGGAGCCACACAATTTCCTTTGTTGCTTCCGCTGCTGCCACATATTCTGCCTCGGTCATGGAATCTGCTGGAACTGACTGTTTGCGTGATCTCCATGAGACAGCTCCTGATCCAAGACTCATGGTGTAACCTGTAGTAGACACACATGTTTCTTTGTCGCCATCAAAGTCTGAATTAGAGTATCCGATCAAGCTGAAGTCGCCTACCTATGTATATTTGAGTCCAAAGTCTTGAGTCCCCTTCAAGTACCTTAACACTCTTTTTGCAGCAGACCAATGTCCTTCACAAGGTTTTTGCATGAACCTTGAGAGGATTCCAACAGCAAATGAAATGTTAGGTCTGGTGGTGGTCAGGTAGATAAGACTTCCTACAAGTTGTCTATACTTAGTTGCATCCTCAAATTCCTTCCCTTCAATATATGTGAGCTTCAAGTTTTGTTCCATTGGAGTGGTTAAGGGATTACAGTCATCCATGCCAAATTTGTTCAAGAGATCTCCAATGTACTTCTTTTGAGAAAGAAATATGAATTTAGGATGTTGAATTACTTCAATACCAAAATAGTAATGAACATGACCCAAATTAGTCATTTCAAAACCTTTCTTCAACTCTTTCTTCATGGATGCAATATAGCTCTCATTGTTTCCTGTTATCAAAAGATCATCTACATATACCACAAGATATACAACTATTTTTCCAACTTTCTTAACAAACAAAGTTGCATCATCAAGATCAAAATGTTTGAAGTCAAGTTTCAGAAGATGCTCGATCAATTTCTCATACCAGGCTCGTGGTGCTTGCTTGAGGCCATACAAGGATTTTATAAGCTTGCAAACTTTGTGTTCTTGACCCTTTACCACAAATCCTTCTCGCTGGGACATATAAACTTTCTCCTTTAGATCTCCATTCGAGAAGGTTGTTTTTACATCCATCTGATGAACTTTCCATCCATTCTGAGCTGCTAGGGCAAAGAGAGTTCAGATGGTGGTCCATTTTGCTGTGGGAGCAAAATTTTCTTCATAATAAACTCCTTCTTTTTGTGCAAAACCTTTTGCCACAAGCCTGGCCTTGTGCTTGTCAAGTGAGCCATCTGCTTTGTACTTGTTAATGTAGACCCACTTACAGCCAATTGGTTTCATTCCCAAAGGCGGATCAACCAGCTTCCAAGTACCATTCTTTATCAAGGCATCATACTCCTTCTGCATCGCTTCTTTCCATTCATCATGAGAAGCGGCTTCTTTGAAGGAAGTTGGTTCATGATCTGTAGACAAACTCAATTCACAGCTATAAGCAATATCCATATCAACAGGAGAATCAGAATTATCTACATCACCTTCGATTTGTTGAGTGGAACTTCTTGTTCCTGTTTTTCCAACCTCATCAGGATGAACATTCTCCAGTGTCTTTGTCAGCCATTTGGGAGGACCTTTCTGAGATGGCCCAGGCTGGTCATTTGACTAAGTTGGGATTGATTCAAGATTCAATCTCCCAATTTTGTCAATCACATCATCCAATGTGTCATCCATGGTTGTTTCTTCATGTGGGGGAGAGAGTGCTTCAGGACATGATTCCACAGTTTGATTCAATATCGGAATCCCCCCTTCAAGATGTGGAATCACATTATCAAATTCTTGGAAGGACTTTGCATGTGTGAATCTGTCCAGGCGATCAAGTTGCCGCTCAAAAACCTTGTCTCTCTTGGAAGATTCAAGAAATATGACATATCTTGCTATCACAAACTTCTTATTTGCTTCATCATAGAGACGATATCCTTTGGAGGTATTGGAGTACCCCAAGAAGATACATTTTCTGCTTCTAGCACCAAGTTTGTTCCTTTGACCCTTGGGTATCAATGCATAACAGGTGGACCCAAAGACCCTGAAATGCTTTACCGAAGGAATGTGGCCATGCCACATTTCAAAAGGAGTTTTGTTTCTAATTGAACTTGAAGGACACCTATTCTTTATGTAAAGAGCACATAGAACTGAATCAGCCCAAAACATCAATTTTACATTCTTGAAAAATAACATGGAGCGGACCATATTTAAAATAGTTCTGTTCATTCTTTCAGCTACACCATTCTATTGTGGATTATATGGCACAGTTGTTTGATGTTTGATTCCATGTTGACGAAGATAATTTTCAAATTCGTTTGAAGTGTATTATTTTCCATTGTCAGTACGTAGAGAGCCAATATGTGTTTGTGCATCATTTTCAATCCATGCATAAAAATTCTTGAAAGTTTGAAAAGCATCAGACTTATTCTTCAGTAAGTAAATCCAACACATTCTGGTGTAGTCATCAATAAATTTCATCATGTATTTGTTTCCATTTGTAGAAGCAATAGGCATAGGGCCACATAAATCTGAATGAACAAGTTCAAGTTTTCTATGTGCTCTGGAGTGTGAATCATGAAATGGCTGTTTTCTATGCTTTCCTAGAATACAAGCATCACATTCCTTAGGTTTTCTAGGAATTGTAGGTAGTCCATTAACACCATTTTTCTTCAACAAACGAAGGTTGTCATAGTTTAAGTGTCCAAATCTAGCATGCCATAAAAGACTTGATGGGAATGTACCTTCATCATGATGTGAACTGAATGCAAAGTTTTGAGCATGAGCAGATGAACCTTTCAGCTTCAAGAGTCTCCCTTCTTCTATTCCCTCCATGACAAGTGAGTGATCCGATGCTTTTCTGACCTCTGCCTTGCCATCAAACAAGTGAATTGAGTGTCCTTGCTGCCGGATTTCGACCAGGGACAGCAAGTTTCTCTTCAACTCAGGGAGGTATAGAACCTCATGTAGGATATGATCAGGAAGACCAGGCAGTTTAAGCCTGACTGTGCCAAGCCCCGATGGCTTGAGTTTGGATTTATCTGCGAAATATACTGCTCCATCAACTTTGTCAGTGAATTCTTCAAAAAAATATTTTCTAAATGTCATGTGACATGTTGCTCCTGAATCTAGCAACCAATCATCTCTCCATGAAGTAAATGAAACATCAAATAGGTTTTCAGTTACTCCATTTTTACAATGTGCTAGAACAAA
The DNA here is from genome assembly GCA_034641835.2 of Pinus albicaulis. Classification (NCBI taxonomy): domain Eukaryota; kingdom Viridiplantae; phylum Streptophyta; class Pinopsida; order Pinales; family Pinaceae; genus Pinus; species Pinus albicaulis. The sequence goes on along the minus strand of CM076580.1, from coordinate 118,847,471 downwards.
ATGAGTTGATTCAGCTGGTTTACCTTTGTCTTTGTCATTAGTTTTACCTTTGTCTTGATTTCTTTGCTGCTGAGCTTTAGATTGTCTGCCCCCCTTTTCTCTGAAGTTTCTTCTTCGTCTTCTGCCTTCTCTTCCTCTGGATGGACCTGAAGCATGTCTCTTTTCTCTCTGTGCCAAGTAGGCAATCTCTTTAGAAGATGAAGGGACTGTCATCTTCTTTTGAAGAAGGAGAGAAAAAAAAACTTTGCTGGAGAATCTCTTTTGAAGGAGAGAAAACAAAAATACTCTTTGCTGGAAAATATACTGAAAAAAATCTTTGCTACAAATATACTGAATTTAAAAGGAAAGAAACACTTTTTGCTAAAAGACTGAATTTAAAAGGACACAAAATCTCTTGCTAAAAACTGAATTCTGCACCAAAAAAATATATATATATTTTTTTTTGTTTGGGGAAAAAAAATGTATTATATGGTTGGGGAGGGGCGGTATAATATGAAGTGGAATGGTATTAAATATGAGTGGAAGGGCGGTATTGTGAATGGGATGGTGTGGGTGGTATTGAATATAATACAATATAATATGACCAGCGTTGATATAATACGATATAATAGGACCAGCGTTGATATAATACGACCAGCGTTGATATAATACGACTGTCATATGACAGATTGTATATATGGATGGGAGGGCCGACAGCGTATTAATATATCACCAAACGTGGACAGAAGTTTATATATGCAGAGGGCGTTATGCAACGTATTATGTATATACAATGGACAGTGTTTAATATATATGGAATGTTGTATGGACAGTGGTAGCGTGGGCGTATTGACTGATAGCGCAGAGACTGTTGTGTGAGACTGTTGTGGAGCGTGGTTGTGTGAGACTGCTGTGGAGCGGAAATAGTATGGTGCGTGAGGAGTGGAATTAAATGCAGTGAGAGCGCTATAATATGGACAGCAAGTGAGAGCGCTATAATAAAACGCTGGAGTGAACTGCGTATTATAAAATGTGAAATGAGGGAGCGAAGTGTGTGGTATTGAAAAATTGAGCGCTGTATATATATATGTGTGACGGCGTATAGTGTAGAACGAATTGGGCGGAGTCTGTGTTAAATAAAGTATATAGGGTGGGATGTAGCGCTGGAGGGCCGATAAATGGAGCAGATTCCACTGTGGAGGGCGTATTGAACAGCGCAACGTATTGTATAACGATGACAGTGGGACTGTGGAATAGAGGGATGTGAGGAATGTGAATGAGATAGGAGCGCTGGTCAATGAGGGAGATAGCGTAGTGAGGGAAGTGTGAGAGGCGTTGGGTAGGTGAGGGAGAAGTGAGGGCGTTACAAAAAAAACTGAAATGGCAGTGTGCAGGACTGTAGAATTGCAGAGTGGTAGGGGCTGCAATTTGCAGAATTTCAGGGTCTGCAGAATTGCAGAATCTTCAGGAGTTGCAAATGTCATACCTGTGGATAATTGAAGAGAAAAAAAATGCAAAATAACAGTATAGCAATTAAGGAGCAGCAAAAACTATTAATAAAAATTGACTGAGCAAAGGAGAGGGAGTTACACCACAGGCAGAAATGCCAATAGTGGGACTGGCTCTGATACCATGTCAATCCAGGAGGTAACTCCTCAAATCAGAATGTGTTATTGAATGAAGAATGAACATGCATTTATATATGGAGGTGAGGCTATTGGGATTCATCTCCCAATGACTCTTGGCCTTCCTTATTTCCCAATATTATTTATTATACAAAATCAAATATCCACACCCATCCCATAGGATTAGGTGTCAACATATGTCGAGGTATTGATGTTGTTCCCAGGCAGACCCGTGAACCAGTGCAACGCTGCATCCTTGAGGGTGGATGGGAATAACTTTAGCTTTTGATAATTTGAGGCATAGTCATAGGTCCAACAAACAAAAACAAATCCAAAAATGAAGATGTCAAGATACTTAGAGATAATTCCATGGAAATGTGTAAGGGTTGAGGGGTTGATGTTATTCATCATAGTTTCCCCATCTATTTCTCTAATGGCAAAGATTCCTTGGGTCCCAGTACCAGCCATGGCTTGGATTGGTGAAGCAGGTTCCTCAGCTGAAGCACAATATTCTTCTTCTCCAATAGGTTCTTCAAAGTGTTAAGGAGACTCACCTATGGTGTGTTCAACATCACAGTTACTAAAGAAGAGTGAAGGGTGATTGTGTGGGGATGTGGGGGTTTTCGGTAAAAAAATTCCTTGGTTATCCCTACTCCTATGAGGCATGAAAGTCAAATTGTTTTTGTGTTTCAATATTTTTGGAACTGCATGTAAAATAAAAGCAGAAAAGAATGCTAAAAAGAATAAAAGCATCTACTTAGACACCTCCCCGACAACGACGCCAAAAAGTGGTGAGCCCTGGTATTGCACCAAGAGCGCTGCAACTCCTAGAGGCTACTCTACTTTACTTTATCAACCCGAGTTTCATAAAAACTTGGAGGTGACAGTGTTATATACAAACCAGATGCATTCTACTCATGCCATCCTCTTCTAAATCCTACGAAAGGGTGTTGTTGCCAGGGTTTCTAAGTGAAGTCTGTCAGACTTCTGAATTAGACCTAGAAATGAAAATGACTCAAAATAATTACTCTATCAACAATCAAAGGACTATTCTAAAGCAAGAAGATACATCTAGCTATTTTTCAAGGAAAAAAATCTACTATTTAGGTTATTGCAAGAAATATAAGTAAGCTAGGAAACATTCATGAAGAAAATTGCTGAATTGAAATTGCAGAAAGGAAGACTAATCTAATCACTCATTTTTGGGCAAATGGCTAAGTAAACTCTAACTATTTTATGCTTAACTGCGATACTTTAATAATGCATCTATTCATGGGCTAATTATTCTTATAAATACTCTATTTTACAGCAAAAGGAGGCGCTAAGGTGGCTTAAGAAGGTCTTGGACTCATGTATTTAGAGCTAAAGGTGTCTTGGAGGTTATGGTGAGGTTAAGTGAGGTGGAAGATGGTTTCTGGGCTGACGAAGAGGCTAAATGGAATTTCTACAAGATCTACTATAGGTTTCTTGTAGTGCTACAGGATGTCCTGTAAATGCTACAGGAAATAGGTCGAGGGTGTTTTGTGGCCAAAATTGATGAGGAAAGGGTTATGGTAGGTGAAATGAAGGTGTATTTAGGTGGATGTAAGGTGGCCAACCCCTTGGCCAAGCTCATAAATTCTCTCAAATCTCATCTTTCACTTCTAGGGTTTATCTCGGTGTGGTGGTGAAAATATTAAAAATAGGGTTGAGGGTGATTCTATTGAAAGGAGATTGGTGAAAGGTGAGAAATGGAGCTAGGGGTTTTGTGGAGTCCTCCTCTGCTACTTTACTCAAAACTGCAAGAAAACTACATGTTCATGCAATAAAAATTGACAAATATATGATGAAGAAGATGGAAAAGATAAGTTGAATTTGATAAGAAAACCTACTTATGCATTCAAACATAAATCTAAAATGTTCATGAAAACTACAACAACCTATCTATTCTTTCCAAGAAAACATAAATTGAACATCAATTTTGGGCCAATGGTGAAGATCTTCCCTCCTCAAGTTCCACTGGAAGAGGTGAGAGAGGGAGGCTTTGACACACTGTTTTTGGATTTTATATGATATTGTACCATGATCTACAAGAGCCTAACTATAACAAATGTGAAATGGAAGAAAACGATAAACAATAAATGAAATGTAACCAAGCTAGCTAAAACTCATAAACTAAAATAGCTACAATGGCACAAAAATAAACATAAATACATAAGAGATAGAGACTGAGGCCAATGGATTCAGCCCTAACGCACAAGCTCTACTCTCTAAAACTAAATCAGTGAAGGATTAATTGAATACCCATTTTATTGCAGAAATAGTCTCATTACATAACAATGAAAATCTCAAAAGTCTATCACAAGAGCTAAGAGTCTACTATTTTCCTCCAAAATTCGAATCCTAATGAGCTCTTACTCTACCCTATTTAACCTAAAGGGTAGCTACCAAAAACTCCCTAAAAAGTAGGTGATGTGTCCCCTTTGACTGAAAGATTAGTGGAGCTTTGGTGCACTTGATCTTCCACTTGCTTGGCTGCCTTTGATTTCGATTTGTTGGAGTGACTCTCGAAGATTTCGAGTTTTTAGGAGTTAAGGAGGTGGTAAACCCTCCTATAATATCTCCTTGTTGTCTACTCCAAGCTTTGATTACATAATATTCAACAAAAATGGAATATCTTCGTCATTTTTCTGCATGACCCATATTAGGCATTCTAAGTATGACAAGCCTTAATCACCATCTACACTAAGCAACATATGACCATAAATGTGAGAAAGAGAGAATAATAAGGCTTAAAAGGTGAAAATAAACCCCTCCAATTATACCTAATGATGGTGCTCATCATTAAACCAAGTCCAAGCCACACACTTCAATCTCTTCTCCTTCTGTTGAGATTGCAACAAGATGATGAACTTAGTGGAAATGAGTCGCCTTCACTAAGTGGGCCCGCAGGCTATTTTTGGCGCAAAGTCTATTTTTAGACATATGGATCATGTTCTATGAGTTGCAGGATGCTATTTGTGGATGGTTGGTCAAGTCGGGAAAAATAGATGGACTTCTATTTTTAGACATACTAGGCGGAATCTATTTTTAGATTGCCAGTCTAAAAATAGATATGTGGAATATTATTAGCTCTTAATAATATTTGGACTATAAACATTATCTTATTCTCTTGGAGCACTTTAGTTAAGTGCACAGATGTGGCACAGGAGCTGAAAGAAGGAATTATGCTATTCCTGAGGGTTAAGTGGAGCTATTGCATGGAGACTTCAATTAGAACTCATGTGACAGAGTTTGTTGGAGTTGTAGAAGTAGTTGGTGGAGTTGTGTTCAGTTTAACTTAGTTAAACATAGTTGAGCTAGTTGTATCTAGTCTAACTGATTGATACACTAGTGAGAGTGGTGTGAATTAATTATTAATTAATTCACTAATTATTAACTCATTAATCAACTAAAGAATGCATCGCTTAACTTCAAGGCATGGACAAACTTCGCGGGAGACCAAAGGTAAGAATAGTGAAAGAGCAGGTTAACTATCACTTGTGACTATACTGTTGCTATTTGCAACACACAGTAGGTGGAGTAGCCCATGAGGATTGCGCAGTTCAAGCCAGGTGGTTTATCTATTTAATGAAGCCATCCCATAGCATTAATTACGCCATAGAGGCTGGCTATCAAGTGGCAAAACAAAAGTGATTACATGTGTTTAGCTAGATCTAGCTTCGATAGTGTGTAGCAATTGAGGGTGTGCATGAGAGCTTGTGAGGAGCTTTTGTACTATGATTGTTACATGATCTCCATGACATATAATATACAGATAGTTGGTGTTTTCAGCTTTAAGCTTTCCCATTAAATATTGTGTTCATATGTGTGATTGTTTGTGGTTTTAATGTATGCATGCAATTGATTTTATTTCTGCATGTGATGATAAATGGTAGAAGAGATTTTGTATTACACATGAAGCTAAAATAGTGTGTGATCAGGAGAATCTCGGTGAATAATATCTCAGTTATTCAAATTTCTACACCCTCTTCTTCAAATCAGCAGCATGTGGGCGGAGTCAAGCATAAGTACTTAGGCAATGAGAAATGACCAACCAAGGCTCTCTAACATCGTACTCTCTTATAACAGAGTTGAGGAGGTTAAGTATGCACGAATGAGAGGGAAATGAATTATCTCTAAGGGGAAAATATTTGGAGATAAGATCAAGGGCCAAACATGGGAGTATTCTACCATATCCTTAACTAACAAGTACCAGAACTCTGTTCTCAAGAATTCTATAGGTCGAAGCTTCTGCTCCATTTTTGGAGAACCTACTTGAAGAGAACCAACGCGACTTTACTATTGAATTCCTGCATTGGAATAAATGTTCACAGGATAGAGACAGGGTGACAAGTTCGAGCTTATTAAGGGGAAAACCACATTGGGCTTGCAAAAAAAGGATTTTTACAAACTCTGCAGAAAACATTTCTCTTTTCAGTCTTCGAGGATATCTTAAGCATGTTTTTCAGGATGAATAATTTTATACAGCTTTTATCACTTTGCGACGTTTGTGACATAGTCGGCACAAAGTATGAAACTTGGGATAAGAACTTAGGAATGCGAAAAAATACTATGTAACAACGGTAGGGGTGGTTTTCTCCCACATTGGGTTTCCACCTAAAAATCATGGTGTTCTTATGCGTTATTTATGTCTGATGTTTTATTCTACCATTAGGGGAATTTTGAGATATAAAATGGGCCTCCTAAGGAAATTATAATATAATAGTGGAAATAATAAAATAAGATTAGAATACATCATCAAATTTTACAAGGAAAAAAGAAAAAACTACTTTTTCAACTTGTATTTTCAACTTATCTCCCTATGGGTTTACTCATATTTCGAGCGAGAACACTCGTTGGATGAAAATTTTGATTCCTCATCCAAGGAGTACCCATGTTCAGTACTGTCGATGGACCTTGATATGCGAAAAATAAGAAATACATTAAAAATGTGATTGCAATCACATTTTTTCATGTATTTATCATTTTTCGTGTAATAGGGTCCATCGAAAGTATGTAAAATGGGTACTCCTTGGATGAAGAATTAAATTTTGCATCCAACGAGTACCCTCACTCGAAATTTTAGTAAAACCCTAGGGAGATCAGTTGAAAATGCAAGCTGAAAAAGTAGTTTTCTTATTTCATTATTTTTTAATCATTTTACTTTTTTACCCCAAAAATGGTGAATCATCCCCCATGGTTGACATCATCATATTGAATCCTATTGGTTCTTATAACGTTTATTTTGGTTGTACATTTTTCTTAGGAGGCCCATTTTAGTCTCAAAAGTTCTCTAATGTCCTACTGCACATGGTTTCTCTCTATCTAATGTTGATGAAGTACTAATATACTGGTTCAAGATAAACGAATGTTGAATTAATTAAAAAGTAAGTTGACTAGATATACTCTAGTTGTCTGCATTGAAGTGGCGTACATTCGCAGGTTTACTTCAGAATAGTCGCGTACAAAAATTAGAATAAGAAAATTAAATCAATTTTTTTTAAATATTGATTCACCCCTCCTCTCAGTATTTTTGTTAACATGGTGGTTGTTATCACTCCACTAGATTCCCAAGGTTGAGAAAGGAATCCCAACAGAGGTAACCACAAACCAAGCTTTTGACTTGATAGCTAGCCCTATGAAGCCGGAGAGAGCTCTCTCCAAAAGGGTCACAGCCAGGAGGGTTGGATCAATTAGGTTTTTGGGCTAGATAATGAGTGCAAGGGGTTGTTTTGATTTGGTTTTGGTTGGGTAAATGAGTGGATAATGAAATTAGGTCAAGGAAAGTTAGGTCAAGACTATAGAGTTAGGGTTACAGGGATGAATGGAAAAAGGTTGTTATAATTTCAATCACTTGAAGATAATCGCTATGGGATGGTTTATAAAATGTAAGGAGGCTGAGGGAAGCATAAGATATGTATTTCTCTCAGACAAAAGATATGAAATAAAATATGATCAATTACCCAAAACAGAGCATGGCTAGCATGTATTCTCAATTTCACACTTATAAAATATCATAATCATAGACATGAAAAAGAAATGAATAATACATTCAAACATATGTCACTAAATAAGAAACAATGAAAGACATTCAATACCACAAGCAACCCATAAATGTAGTTGCAACTCCTCTTGTATTTATGGCCAAAACTGGATACAAAGTCTTCGTGATCAACTAAGAAAAATCAAACTTATTCCAACTATTCCAAATTTGAAAATGAGTAAAAAATGACATAATATAGGCCTAAAATAACCTCTCCCAACCTCAGGGGTCGAATCCATCAGAGGAGGAGTTAATCCACTAAAGCCTATACTAAAACCTAGAGTGTAGGGTGGTCAAAGTGACTCAACCCTAACTTTTTGCAAATTGATTCATTACACCTCATCATGAGTTTGAACCTAATATATTTACCCTAGGTAATATTAAAAACATGATAATTAAATTTACATCATCAATTAAAAGAGGTAAAAACATGATTCCCCAAGGTAAAATTCAGATTTGTAGAAAAACTCAGAGAAAATCAGTCAATTGTTAAACCCACAATGTCATTTTACCCCAGCTTGCAGGCTATTTTGGATTGGGTTGCAGGTGTCCAAATTGGCTCCAAGATATCTTGTTGGAAATCACTTCAAGTCTACTTTCCAGAACTAACTTCTTTTTGAAGGTCATTTTCCCTACCAAAATTCATTTCTCCCAAGACTAGTAAAAAATTGCAGAATGAGGGTGCATAAATGCAGAGTGTTGTTGCAAGAAACTTTTGGAGGCCTTCCTAAACTCCAAATTTAGCTCATGATAGCTCATTGGAAATTTCACATTCTCTAGTTATCATTTTACTCATCAACTAAGTCATTGGGACATTCCAGCTAGGAGAAAACTTGATTTTCCCAAGGTTTCTCCAGAAGTGCAACAACTCTCCTGTGGCACCTATATTTTTGTAATTTCTCCAAAACCATGACACCTGTGTAAAAACTGAAGGAGGTTTTTCTTTCATGACATATAATGGATAAAAAAATCTCTCACCTTTGTCAAATTTATCTTTTCTTGGTCAGAAACACAGTTTGAATAAAAACTAGCCCTATGAGTGGAAAATGACTTGACCTTTAGAATGATTTCTTAAAAAAATGATGGATACATGATATTATGAGATGGAATGGCCTCATAATTACTGATATGACCTACCTTATGCCTCATATGCTCAAATGTCTCATTTCCACAGAAAACTCTAGCTTAGTGGGAGAGGAAATTAGGGTTTAGTGATTGTGAACAATAATGACTTGGGCACCCTTGGGAAAAATGGTAAAGAAAACAAAGAGAGGTCAAAGATAATGACAGATATGAGGTGAAAGTAGTGTAAAATAAGTCGCAATGGGTGGGATGAAAATACCAGTGCTAACATCGGCTCCAGCTAGGGAAGATATCTCTGAAGGAGGTGTCTAGAACCGCAGATATCTGAATTTTTAGATCAGTGCCTTATCCATTTTGAAATAGAGTCCAATATGTAAACTAAAACTAAAACTGAAACTGAAAACATTTTGCAAACTTCAACCCACACTAGCAGATCATCAAAGCCTTATGGCCTTCACCTCGGGCTTCAAACCTTGATGAATTCTGTTAACACTTGTTGAAAATAAAATAAAATCAAACTGAAATGATACCAACCTACTCTAATCAGTTGTACAATTGTTGATTAGGTGAAATGATCCTTCCAGTGTAACCAATTCAGGAGATGGCTACTTACTGAAGTTTTGCTCTCACTTTCCTTGAGTAGGCAAAATGATGTACATGTAGGCAACTCATAATAAAAACTAAAAGCAAGACTTATGTTGAAAAACAAGACAACATTCATCTTCTCTAATGATTGCAAAACGTTGCCGAAGGGATATTGAAAATCCTGAAGCATTACCTTATCTTGAGATTCAGCAACAAAAATGCAAGTACTCCCTTCATTATGATCTGAAAGGACACTTGGTTTTTGATCGATAGGAAGACATAAGGAAGTATAACCTTCTGTTATCTGAGTGTTGTCTGAAAATTCCTTAAGCATGAGAAATTATGACTCAATCTCTGGCATTTTATCTCTCTCTGATTCATATTCCTCAAACTCATAGTGTAAGTCATCCTTAAACAAGAAACATTCTTCAATATTATCAAACATAACAACCCTATTATCTTCATGAAAGAAAACAATATATGTTAACTGATCTCCTTACAGGGAATCATCATCATAAATTGGTTTACTCACAACAATTTCCTATATATTTTCAACAAGCTCCTCATCGAAATTATCTTCATATTTATCGTACTTAGGCAGATCAGGTTCAAGAGAAAATTCATCAAATACGAACATTGAAAAAGTAGATTGTATTTCTTCATGATGATCTATAAATCTTGTTTCACGATTGTTCTCATTTAAACTTAGATTTTCATTTTAAAAAATGGAATAAGTTTTACCAACACTTTCTTAATTATGTGAACACTACAAACCTACTTTAGCTTGGACTGTAATATGAATTTTCAGGAGTTGATCTATCTCATCTTCTGATAGAGGATAAAGTAATTTTTGTTTTCTTTTGCTAGCATAGTAATTGTCCTCTTTCCCTCCTAAAGATTCACAAGGATGTTGAATATCTTCTTTAACCTTTGGCTAATCAACTTGTTGTACTGCTACAAGAATTGTCTCCCATGGGATGTCTTTATGAACATTTAAGACAATATACATCATATTTTTCTTCCATGAGAGAAAACGCTTGCTCTTTTTGGTGATGAAAAGGATTGTCGTGAAAATCCTCCAAGATCTCTTCATCCATGAACTCATTATCATCATAAGAATGCTCTAGGTTTTGAATGAAAACCCAAAATTGATCACAACAATTATTAACCAAAGACAAATTAGGGTAGGACTCCTTGTATTCTTCATAAAATATTGAATGGGAAACCCTAAGAGATCAAATGCTGGCAGGTGGCAAACCTTCATACCAAGATCGTTCTTTTCCTTCAAGAGAAGCCATGAACATCTTTAAAAGAAAATCTTCAGGAAATTCAACCTTCAACATGTGTGTATGCATGTGAAATTTAACTAGATGTAAAGCAGCATTATTCCTATCATCATCTTTAAACACAGGAAAATTCCTTTGCCAATATACCTTAGGTATTTTATTTGTGAAACCTAGAATGTGATCCCAGCTCACGGGAGCATACCTTCTTGCAACAGTTTCCATCTTGAAAATTCTCGAAGCTATTGATATTCATGCAGTGGAGTCACCATGAAGTGTTGATTTTATGGATCTTTTAGTAAATGGAGTCGCCAGGGGAATGGTTCAGCCTTCATATGTGTCCAACTAATATTCACCATCAACAATTATATCTAAATCTTTGTCGTTGTTCCCAGGGAGGATTTGTCTTTTCGCCTCCCCGGCAATGGCACCACTATGTTATCACTCCACCATATTCCGAAAGTTTAGTAAGTAATCCCAACAGAGGTAACCATAAACCAATATTTTGACTTGATAGCAAGCCCTATCAAGCCGGAGAGGGCTCATTCCAAAAGGGTCACAGCCAGGAGGGCTGGAGAAATTAGGGTTTTATGCTAGATAATTAGTGTAAGGGGTTGTTTTGATTTGGATTTGGTTGGGTAAATCAGTGGCTAATGAAATTAGGTCAAGGAAAGTTCGGTCAGGGTTATAGAGTTAGGGTTGCAGGGATGAATGGGGCAAGGTAGGTATAATGTCAATCACTTGAAGATAATGGCTATGGGATGATTTAGAAAATGTAAGGAGGATGAGGGAAGCATAAGAGATGTGTTTCTCTTAGACAGAAGATATGAAACAAAATATGATCAGTTACCCAAAACAGAGCATGGCTAGCATGTATTCTGAATTTCGCACTTATAAAAGATCATAATCATAGACAAGAAAAGGAAATGAACAATACATTCGCACATATGTCACTAAAGAAGAAAAAATGAAAGACATTCAATACCACATGTATCCCATAAATGTAGCTCATCTCCTCTTGTATTAATGGCCAAAACTGAATACAAAGTCTCCTTGATCAACTAAGAAAAATCAAACTGATTCCAACTATTCCAACCCTTGACTCTTCTGAAAAACTGAGCTAAATAGACATGAAAACAATCTCCACTCATCCTCATGTATCGAATCCATGAGGTGAGGGAGATATTACACAAAAAACTGAATTGATAGCTAGAGTATAGGATGACAAAAGTGACTCATTCCTATCTCAAGTGAACTAATTCATTCCACCTCATATGCTTGAATTTCCTAATGTATTTACCCTAGTAAATAGTAATAACGTGATAGTTACATTCATATTCATCATTTACATAGGTAAATTCATCATTTCCAAGGTAAAATTCAAAACTGGAGTGAAACTTGGAAAATTTCTGAAGACTACAAAAACACAATTTCCTTGTAAAACGTGCAGCGTCTAGGCAAAAAAATGACCTCTGTTCAAAGTTGTATTTTAGTGCCTTCTTGATGTCCAAATCTACTCCATGATGGCTCGTTGGAAATCCATTTGTGTCTTCTTTCTATAAATACCTCTAGTTTTCAAAATGGTTCTCATTTTCCCTGTCAAAAACCACTTCTCCCAAGACTATTAAATGTGCACCGACCATGCAGATTTTGAGGCGGAAACATGAAATTTTGATGGTTTTTTTACTTTTTGATGGACCAGTTCTCCTCCAAAAACTATGAAACTTCAAAAATTTGATTTCCTCATCAATACAAACCTACTGGTGGTGGCCATATTTCCTTCATATGCTCCAAAAAAGAGTGTAGCGTCCAAAGGCACTATGCGTTTAGCAAATTTTCTGTGTGCAAAATATCCTCAAAAACACAGAAATGAACAAAATGCTAAATTTTCCAAAATTTTGTCAAAAGTGTGAGGGTGCTTTCTCATTAGGTGTTTGAGGCATGGAGTGACACTTCAATAATTATTTCTAACTTCTCTTTCTCTTCTTGCTTGGGCAAGGCTTGAATTTTTGCATGGGCTCATTTGAGCTTGGCCCTTGCAATTTTGTTCCTCATGGCGTAATAATTTGTCATTTTTATCTGAATGTCATTTTCCTTTTGAGCCTTGGACAAGAGCTTCTCTAAGTGTTGGTTGACACCCTCAAGCCATGCTTCTTTGTCCTCATTGATTTCTATGAAAATTTGTTCACTTAGGGTAAGTTGGTCTACTAGCTCAGCTTCCCTTTGTCTCTCTAGGGCTATATCTCTTTTTGGCCCTCTAGTCCCGAGTCTATGTCTTGGAGGCTGATCCTAATCATCATCAAGTTCACCAAAATTCTCTAATGTTTCCTCAAGCAAGGATTTAGCCTTCTCTACCTCTTTCTATGCTTTGATTCATTTCACCTCCTTGATGACCTGTTTGGTCTTCAACTGCTCATTTTCATGCTCAAGGAAGTGAATTACATATTTATACCTCTCAAGACTAGCTTGGAGCTCACTAATCTTAGCCTCTTTACCTTTGATTACTGCATTGGTGATTTTATCTTCATCTTCTTCATCTGGGTCAATCAACTGAAATTATTGCTCTGTTTCATGATTGTCCTCCTCATCATGAATGGTTGGCTCTATCACCTTTTCTTTACCTTTATCTACCTATTGTGTTGATGAAGAAGGCATGGCCCCTTTCACTCTAAGTGAAGCAAACACATTTCTATAGCCTCTCTGGTAAGTTTTGGGCAATGGCTCAACCTCAATAAAACTAGCCCATTTTTCCTCAATGTCCTCATCACTGCTTGATGACTCAGAATCATGATGTGATGATGATGAAGGGTTATAAAAAGGTGAATAAGAAGGGTCAATGTGAGATGGAGGTGAATGAGGTGAAGGGAGTTAATCTGGTAATGATGTATGAACAATAATTTCTGATGACTTTCCCTCCCTTCTTATATGGATTTCTCTCTAGTATTTATTCCTCCTCACTATAACTTCTATTCTCCTCATCAGCCATGATATCTCTTGGTGTCAAAAACTCTAGGGATGATGGAATGAAATGGAGGAATATGAAGTGAAGGGAGGTGTTGGGGATGTGTAGGTAATGGGAATATGGAGGGGGAACCTAGGCAAGAGAAACCCTAGGATTTGGGTTATAAGTTATGAGGATTTTTAGGGAATGGGGATAAGGAATTGGATGAATGTTTTTAGGAATGTGAGGGAGAATGTATGAAAGTTTAGGGATTAGCTTTAGGGTCTGAATTAGGTTTTATTAGACAATAGGATTTCCTTCTCTATAAGTAGATTTGAATTTATTTGAAGTACAATAATACATCAAGGTGATGAGAATTTTGTAACTTATTGGCAATAGAAGCTTTGAAGACTTGTTTTGGCAAAGATCTAGCATCAAATGATGGAATGGTATGCTGACAAAGGCTTTTTGGATCTTTCTGCATGAACGTGTAGCGACCCAGCTAAACACGTAGTGACCCTCCTGAACACATAGCACCGTTGAAATTTTCACTAATAATTTTTCCCAAACGTGCATTGACCCTGGTAAACGTGCAACGCCTCTGCTGAACGCGTAGTGACCAAGAGAACGCACCCTCTATGTGCAACACCTTTTTATAGACCACATTTGGAGGAATTTCTGGTTTCCAAATTTGGCCCATGATAGCCTGTTGGAAATCTTATCTTGTCTTATTTCCAAATATATCTTTTTTTCTCTGATTGGAGTTGATTTGCCTTGTCAATAGTTGATGTTCCCAAGACTGGTAAAAGGGTGCATAATGAGGGTGCAAAAATGCAGAGTGTTGTTGCAGGTAAATTTTGTAGGCCTTCCTCAACTCCAAATTGAGATAATGATAGCTCATTGGAAATATCTATTTGTATAGTTACCATTTGACTCATCAAGAAAGTCATTTGGACATTCCAGCTAAGAGAAAACTTGATTTTCCCAAGGTCACTCCAAAAGTGCAGCAACTCTCCTGTGGCACCTGTATTTTTTACATTTCTCCAAAACCATAATACTTGTGTAAACACTGAAGGAGGTTTTTATTCCTTGACCTATGATTGAAAAAAACCATTCTCACTCTTGTCAAATTCATCTTTTTTTTTGTTAGAAACACAGTTTGAAGAAAAATTGGCCCTATGAGTGGAAAATGACTTGACCCTTGGAATGATTTCTTAAAAAAATGATGGAGACGTGATCTTATGAGTTGGAATGGCCTCATAATTACTGATATGACCTATCTTATGCCTCCTCTACTCAAATGTCTCATTTCCATGGCAAACCCTAGCTCAGTGGGAGAGGAAATTAGGGTTTAGTGCTTGTGAACAATGATAACTTGGGAACCTTTGGGAAAAATGGTTAAGAAAATGAAGCAAGTTCAAAGATAGTGATGGAGATAAGGTGAAAGCAGATTAAAATAAGGAGGGATGGGTGGGATGAAAATACAAGTGCTAACAGTGGTCATTGGTACTAAAGGTTTCTAACTAGTGAATTTTTTCATGGATATTCAAACGAGTGATAGAATGAAAAAAAAAAATGGCTTCCTAAGCCTATGTCAGGGCTCATAGATGACCCTACTAGCCTCTACCCTGAACACCCTTGTGACTATGATTTCATTGTCAATGCATTTTGCTACAATAGGAAAAGGGCATAGCAAGACAATTGACATGCCACTAGACCTCGGCAAAGAAGAAGGATGTTAACCAAACTAAGATTAATAACAATCCTAAAGGGGCAGAAGATATTTGGTGTCCCACGCCAATAGGAAAATAGATACCCATACACTAAAAACACAGATAACCTCTTCTAGACAAAAACCCCCTGACACCAATGAACACCACAGAACCAGTCTCAGTGCACCCCGAACATAATTAAACATAAAAATATAAAATTAAACCAATAGGATACAAAATCATAGCAATAAAAAATAAGAAAGGAACAGTAAAGTTTGATACCTACAACTACTATCTCTCACCACTAAAGTCGACACAGACTCAAATGCAGAAATATGAGAGGTTCCATCCAGTGTGAAAAACCCTAGCCTTACTACAACATGTAACAATTCATGTCGAATAAGCATTGAATACCTCAGTTCAATTGCAATACATGCAACCACCATCTCATTCAGGCCACTAAACATGCTAGACTCTAACACTAGGATGAATTGCATGCATATCCAAGCCCTTGACACTTGAAAACCAGAGGAAGGTAACCCAAACGCAAATAAAATATAAAGGCCACATCATTTATTTGTTGATTTTCCTCCTAAAATTTTCCTGGGATAAGCGAATTTCCAAGACAGTAATCCCACCAATGGGAGGGAGGGAAACCAAGTCAAAAATGAATAGAAAAAATCAATTGATCGATGCCGAGGACAAATAGATTCATGAAGGTTGTCCGTGAGATGAAAATATAGTTATGTTCACATCTACTACATTAGGTGAGTATGCCACACCACCCCCTTATTAAATTCCATGGGAGACAGTAAGGTGTCGACAACCCCCAACCTCCCTTGCCACTTGGCTTGCCACCCTGAACAAGGACACATTTCAATTCCATTATCAACTATGGTTTCATCATATTTTCATTTATTTTGTTTTTTCAAAAACATACAAAAATCAATAGATTAATATAATTTATATATATTATTAGTTCTCAATCTATTTGCAAATATCTCTTAATAGTATTTTGTGCACTTAATATTTCTTTGTTTTATAATATTAAAATAAATTAATACTCTTACATTTATAATATAATTATTTCATTGTTGTTGTTGTTATTATTATTTTAAAAGATAAATTGTATAATACAATTTCATGAAAATTGGTAATTTTTATATATTTAACTTAAAGTTAACTTATATATTTTTTAAAATAAAAGCAAAACATTAACTTAAAAAAAAAACAAAAAATTACCATATATAAGGTTAGTTTTAATTCTAAAGAGCTTAGTTTTAATTATAAACTTTATAAATTAGGAGATGCGTAATTGTTTTATTGCTTAGAGTTTGGAGTTGAAGTAGATTTAAAATAATGAAAATTTTAAAAAATATTATAAAAATATGTAATATTTTTATTTTTAAAAATATTTCAAAGTAAGTTTTAAACAACATATTCAAATATCTATACTAATTAATATATTTCAATATATTAATTATATATATATTTATTACTGAATATAAATAACTTAAACTAATGTAGACAATAATTAAAATAATTTTATATCATCTTGATATCAAAAAAATGTAATTGAAAGTTTAAAAAAACAATTACTCTTATTAATTATCTAATTCATTCAAAAAAAATTTAAATTTAAAAATAGTAATAAAAAAATTTAATTTTACTTTATAATATAAATGAAATATGTCAACATCGATAGATTGAGTAAATATTTCAAGTCATTTAATTAAAAATATATTAATAAAAGAAACATTTTAATATGTATAATGCGGATCAATAATAAAATATTTCATTGCTTATATATATATATGAATGTAAACCATTCGTGTTTATGTGTGAGAGATAATTCTACTGTGTTCAAAGGAAAAGTGGGTCTTAAATCATGAATATGAACAATCGTGACGTGTCTCTCATTGGGGAAATTGTTCCAAAGCCAAAAAAATAAGTGTCCATAGAGAGGAAAGTGATAGCTATAAATTAAAAGAGACAATGTTACTCTAAATATAGTTGGAGTACTAGACTAAGATGCTTTTCATGATAGCTTTTTTAGAAAAGGATGCCCAAAACATGTACATGGCACACATAAGATGAAGGGTATGAATTTAAGACTACAACCTGGATAGGTTCTTTTGGTTCCTCACATGTTTTCTCAATTGCAAGAGGTATTCCAAGATGTTGTTCAATTCTTTCCATTCTACGATCCAAGTCCCTTAATTGTTGGGGTAAGTGATCCAAGGGATGAAGATCATATTCGCAGTGCTCAGGTTGGTCTATAAGTGTACACCATAGTAGCAATCTCATCTACAAGTAAATTTCACCAATTTGCATATATTGGTTGAAACAACCCCTCCTATGCCCTTTCTCTAGAATCCAATTTTCCCATTCTATAAGGACTTCTATATCTGAAAGGGAAATTCTATGTGTGGAAGTTGTTAAACAATGACATGGTAAACACACAAGAATAGGGAAAATGATAAAGACAAGCATGAGATTACATTTCCATTAACGATAGATGTGTATTTATAATACAATGGAGTGACTTTTGAATTCCACATTCCAAGGTCACTTGGACTGTTAGAAAATTATATATTATGGAGTAATGCAACACATAAAATATGAGGAAAATACAAGCACACAAAACACATAAAACCAGAGAGACACAGATATACGTGGTTCACCCAGTTTGGGCTACGTCCACCCTGAACAGCCAGTCCTTCCTTTCTATTATCCAGTAAAATGAAGAGACAAAACCTACAGCAGATCCGCTGTAATATCCTTTGTTCTCTCTCACAGTCTCCCTCTCTGTTTCTCTCTCTGAGAATACACAGCCACAATACAATACCCTCATAAAAGCGAGGGGTTGCTTTCTAGGGCAAAAGACCCTAATCTAAACATAACTTCTATTGTCAGATCATCTGCCTATGAATGGCCAGATTGACTAGAAATTACTATACTTTTACCAGACAATTTTACATCTGTTTTTAGCTTCGGGGGTGCTGCCCCCGAAACCCCCTGCCAGGGGGGGGCTCCAAAAAGCGCTGCCGCCCCTCATGGACCCCCCACGGCAGTGATTAATTACGGGCGGCGTTGCCGCCCCTTTTAAGGTACAGAGGTCCAATGTTGTGATACAAAGTAAACAAGATAATCAGGCTCCACACCCAACATGGACTCCTTTATGATTTTTCGGCTTCCACACCTACCCATAGAGGATTAGGTGTCCAACAGAAGCTTCCACATCAACTTGAGTGATTTCTTCCTGGGTAGGTATTGGCGTAAGTTCATGATAATGCATAGTAAGATCCTTCGCCGAGTGATGCATGTGTATATTCTCATCGTGGGCCCACACTTGGTAATATGTAGAAATCCTTTGAACATGTGACCGCTGAAAAGGCATGGTAGCGAGAAGAGCACGACTGGCAAACTAGAAAATAGGTGATAAAACAATAACAAGCTCTAGAGTAAAAGAGGTGTGCCATGTCATATAAGTACTTTCTAGAGAAATGTTTCCAACCATAGGTCTGCTTAGGAGAGAACTCATAAAATGAATCACAACAATGTGGGGATAGAGGATTGTAAATTTCGACTACCACCAAAACACTAGTTGTTTCTGAAAAGAGGGCTTGCTAGAAGTCAATGGATAATATAGAGACTACACAAATGAGACGATGGGGGGGAATCAACATCTAACAATATAAAGGACAATTGAGGTTCGTATCCACAAAAATAGGGTGAGTTCCAAGGACATAAGCTTATACTATTGAGCATGAAATGGAGAAACAATCACCAAAGAATCAAAAGACATAGAGTTAATGCAAAAATAGCATGGCCTCGAGCCTCTTGGTAACAAAAGCATTAGCGACCTTGCAAGTTAAAAAATATAATTTTCCAAACACAATTTTGGGAGTCAAATGAAAGTTACCAAAGTCTACGCATTCTTTCAGGGTGTGAATGGAAACAATAACCATTTTTTGTGGACTACCCGACTAGGAAGGTACAATCTCGATGAAAACAATAACTACACAAGCCAACCAGCTACACCCCCTCATTGAAACTGCACCACACTCTTCCTTTGCTACCCACAATGCATTTTATAGGCAATTCACCTTCAAAACAATTGCAAGGAAATTTTTCGGAGTTAAGATGGAATTACACTTATTTAATTATTAATTATAAATATAATTATTAATTTTATGTTTTTTATATTATTTTATTTTTAGTTTTAGTTTTAGTTTTATGTAAATTGACTAAGTTAAAATGTTAAACAAGACATTAAATTATGTTACAACATCTCTACCATACTAGGTTGGGGAGTACCTCTCCACTCAATAATTATTAAGTGGTTGGTACAAATTTAAAATTAGTCATAGAATAGAGATTGATATTTATCTCAAAAGTGGTTATGTACATTTTATCCTTTCAATTAAATCAATTAATATTAAAAAAACATATCATATGAACATAAGTTATCGTTTTTTGGTATGTGGTATTAGTAAGCCATGGTGTAGGCCCATACTATTATAACAAAGCCTATTAATAATACTAATTTAAAATAAAATTGCAATTTTGTTAATTTTTATAATTTTTTAAAATTTTGATAATATTAAATGTTTCTTAGGTAAATATTTGAATGAGTATCGAAATTTACAAACCATTTAATTGTATAACTACATTAGTTAAACTTTAATAACATAAATATCACACTTATATATAAAATATCACAATCACAAAGTGTTTTAGGATTATTTCATAGAAACTTAAGTTTCTAATCAATTTATTTTTGGGAGACTACCATTAATATTTTTACAACAAAATGGAAAAACATTCTGTTTACACTCAAATGGAAAAATCTAGTTTGCCACTGTTTAAACTTTACACACAAGTTTGAAGTACAAATTTTTACAGAGATTGCGAACTAACCCTATTTAAAATTACAATGTGTTTAGAATTGTGGAGTCATAAATTCTATAATTAATATTGTGTTTATTAAATGTTTTATGTTTATTTTTTTAAGTGTTTTTCAATATTTTATTTTTTTATTTGTTTTAACTGAGGCGAGAGATCGCCATTAATATAAAAGATTGTACATTGATATCTTGTATATTGATTTTTCTTCTTTTCTGTTAGTTATAAGTTTAGATAGCTATTTGTTTATATTCATTTGCCATATTTATTTTTAATAAGGCTTTCTATTATTACATTTTTATATAATTGGGATTTTTTTATTAATTTTTATAATGTGATTTTTATATATTTCTATAGTGTAATTTATATCATAAGTAATTGATACTCTTATTTGTTTCTCTTTTTATTTTTCATTTATGTTTATTTTTAAATGGGGTTCACAATTTTTGATATTCTTGATATATCATATTTGATTGATTGGTTTCATTGGTTTTTGGTTCTTGATCCATCATATTTGTTTCATCCGTTTTCATATGGTTTAGATCTAAATGGGGATTTTGTTTTAATTTTGCATCTAATTATCTATGTGGAGCATTATTTTGCTCCAAGCTAATCATGTCCTACTACAAATTGATTTGAGTCTATAATTTAAAAAAAAAATTATTTGTTTGTGTATTATGGTAGATATGAAGGAAATTTCAGAGTTTGAATCAATTCTATAATGTATCTATTACATACGTCTCTACTAAAGGAATAGAAGGTCCCCAGCTGAATCCACTACCCACAAATCTTCCCCATGGTGTCTAGATAGAAGCTATAGATTTCAACGCCTACCATTGGCATCTCGAACATGTTGAAGTTGAGTATGGTGGAGTTAGAGTAACAGGGGTCCTCCTGGGAGTCTTTGTTGTCTCTCATCGAGTTCCCTATTCCTATCTGAGGGATAAACTCTACGATACAATATAGAAATTTATTGGAATTTAGGTGCCCATGAGTTGTTTCATGTGTTGTTATATTGGCCATTGTAGGATGTGATGCAATAGTAAGCTTTTTCTTTGTTTATGGCTTATATCATTTTTCTATGCCCTTAATGATCATCACTAGATAAACTAGAAACTCGTGAATTGTTGAATTTGGTGTTAGCCTAAAGTGGGTTGACAATACTTTGATTGTTGCATCAACATTGTTCTATATTGATCTTCACTCACATGACCGTATAGATGACCCATATTTTGACCCTTAATTTATTGGCACAATATAGTAAAATTTGGTTTTAATGCCCTTAGATCAATTTCTCAATGCATCCATAAATAGTTTTAAGAACCAAGTTGTAACTTAGCATAAAACGATAACTACCACTCAAATCAATGGACCATAAATTTGCATTGGACTCATGAAAATAGATTACAACTAGGGGAACCCCTCTCCTATGATTCAATTACTAAAATATTTTTGTATTCATAGTCTCTAGAACTATGGTTTTACTCAATGAAAGATAATGCAATTTCTATACAAAGGGGTTCATTTTCAAAATTCTATTTTTGGAAATAATGGATAACATGCTTATGTTTTCCTTCACGAAACACACTTATAGGAGCTAATAGAACTCAGTTATGCTACTTAGTTTTCTTTTTATGCCACTTAACCAAATTCTCAATGTGTAGTTTGTTTTTTATGCCACTTAACCAAATTCTCAATGTGTAGTTTGTTTTTTATGCCACTTAACCAAATTCTCAATGTGTTCCTAAATGGTTTTGGAAAACAATTTCCATCTCACTATAAAATAATAATCATGATTTTGATCAATGAATAATTGATTATGTTGGAATCTTAACATCATATTACAATTAGTGTCACCACTCTTATATGATTCCATTTCCCTAGAATTTTTTTATCTTATTATATTTAGAACTGGATTTTCCTAAGCAAAAGATAATGAATTTTCGCACTGAGGGATCTATCTTCAAAAATTTATGTCAATCAATTGTGGATAGTATTTTCACATCGACCTAAATCCAAACACACTTTCAAGAGCTTGTAGAACTCAATCTTATTATTTATTTTTGGTTTTATACCTGATACCAAATTCTTAATATGTCAGTAAGTGTCTTTGAAAACTGAGTTGCAACTCACCATAAATTAATAATTGGGACTTATACTGAAAAATGACTAATAATGTTAAACTATTGACATTGGATTATATCTAATGGAACCCTTTTTTCATGATTCAATTGCCAAAAAAGTGTTTATTCAAGGATATGAAGAACTAGGGATTTTCTTAGTTAGAGATAATACAATTTCTTGCACTAAAGGTTTGATTTTTGAAAACTATCTATTAGATGATTTTTCATAGTGTGTTGACAATAGCTCGCTCAAACACATTGTTGGGTCAAAGAATTAGTACCTTTTTGATAGATTGTTACTATATTTTTTCACTTATCCTTTATATATATATATATATATACCATATTTTACCTGAATAATGGCCATCTAAGTGACGAAAGCATAAAAAGGTGAAAAGTACAATATCTTTACGCTTATGTATGTTTTCATTATAAAATTTAGCTAATTTGCAAATATTACGAAAACTAATAAATTTAGTAGCTTCGGTGACAATCTTTAACTGCATCCAAGGTTTCAATGGTTTCCGAAGTAAAAAAGTCAACTCACGCACATGAGCAGGTGTCAAAATGCTTCAGCATGGTGTTCCACCCATTTTGAACAAGAAAAATATCATTAGATGACCACAATGGCCTAGTCAAAATATTGATCAACCATCACATAGCATATGGAACAGAGGCAGAATGCATTAGAACTACTATTTGCAGTAGAATGACTTCAAGCGAGTGTGATTATCTTCGAGAAGCTAAGGATTAGTAGGAAAAAATGGTGAAGTTTTTGATATATATTCATATGATATGTTAAGTATTCAATGTATCATAGGAAATAAAAATTCAAATGTAATGGGACACCTGATCATTGCTTATCTCATCAAATTTGTAGCAATGACTTTCTGAGTTAGTTATTATTAAAAGCACTATAAATAGGCTCATTGACAAGAAAGGAATATATCTTTTCAATTAAAAAGTAACCTTTATGTACACAATGTTTACAGTTTAATAATAATTATTTCCTCTTGTTATTATTGACATTTGATGAGAAATTTGATGAGAAATTTGCACAAGCGGTAGTGAAGTTCTATGTGTTTTTAAATCTCGTGCATCACTTGGAGGGCCTCCTTGTGGTGTGCAAGACCTATAGTATACTCTTATTTACCATACTATGTTTCTTTTACAGTTATATACCTTATTTATTTATATCGTAAGTTTTATAGTTCCACGCATTTTGTTTCTTCTCTTACATGATTAAATCAAGTGTTTGAATTATATTTAACACACCAAAAATATTGGCATTTCCAACCTTCAATTTTCACATTCATTTCTAGATATTTGATCTCGCAATCGTTCTCTAGTTCTGTTGTCATATTTAAATTTTTATTAGTACATCATTCCATTCTTGTAGTTACTTTCATTGTAGATTTTAATTCATTTCACATGAAATAATTCTAAGCATGGATCGCATGTCCATTTGAAGACTGTCAATTCAAAGTTTCACATAGGTTCAATTCTTTCATAGATCATTGCTTTATTTCTTTCATAGATAATAGTTTTGTTTCCATGTGAATAGATTATTTATGTCTAGCATAAACTATCTTTACTTTCATTAGATTAGAATTTAAATACTTGTTTTTTTTTCATAGAATACATTTATTTTTTTCTTAACATTTTGAGTTTACTTCTTTTACTAGAATATCTATCTATGTTAAACTACTAGACCGAGTTTATTTTCTTTCTTAGACTAAAAATTCATTATTTCAAGGAATACATTTCAATTTCTTATTTTAGAGATAGTTATGTTGCTTTCCTTGAATAGGAATTTCATGCTTTTGTAAGAATAAAGCCTGTGTGCTTTTCCCAATAAGAATTTTATCATAGAATCACGTATGTGTGCATATTATATTTCATGGAATTTTAGATTAGGATTCCATTTGATAATGTTTTCGTTATTTCATCTTATATGTCTTCATAGAATAAGTTTCATTTACCTTCATAATTTAACATTATATTTCTCATTCATAGATTAAATGATCCGGATTTTATGCAGGAACACAACAAAATACAAATATAACCATAAACATAGAGATGCAGCGGAAATAATGCTTCATTTTATTAATAAAATAATGACTGAAATAAGCTTACAGACATAATGGAAACAAGCTAGGGCACTGGTACTGTATCTCTGAGAACAGATGTGGCATACGCAGGCCCATGAACTGTGTTACATTGAGGCTCGAAGGCCTATTACAGACATTATGGAAATAGATGAGCTAGGATACTGGCAGTGTATCCCTTAGAAGAGATGTGATGGCTACCAGCCCCTGAACTATGTTACAATGAGGCTCGAAGGCATATTTATTGTTGAGAAACAATGTAAAACCCGAAACATCCAAAAACCTAACCCTAGGAGATGAAGCGCCAAAATTGTGGGCCCCGTTTGGGTAAATTGGTGGTTCAACTTCTCGAGGACGTAACTTTGGCATCTGATCTCTGTTTGATGTGCTCAATATCTCATTAGAAAGATCTGTTTAAGGAATACAAATTTTTTTGTGAGAAATTAAATCTCGATCGCTCTCAGTTTTCCCAAAAAACGATGTTTTGGGCCTCAAAATGACTCTGGAAGTTCAGGACCCGAAAAACTACTAAAAATAGGAAGTTGTGCTGAAACTTCAAAATGAAAATAAGTGATGGCGGGGGTTCAAATGGAATAGGTGGGTGGCCACCAATATCCACCTGGATTATTAATGCCCCAAAATGTCTTCAGGCATGCAGGACCCGAAAACCTGCTAAAAATAGTAAGCTTCTAGAAGTGAAAAGCTGCAAGAATTGATGTTGCGGGTCTAAATGGAATAGGTGGGCGACCACCGATATCCACCTGGATCACTAAAGAATTTCTACAATTGAAAATTGATTTCCTAGTGCATGTAGTGTAGTTTACATCACAAGTCTATGTACCTGAGAATTTATTGTATATTAATTTAAGGAACAACTAAATTATCCAACACACATTTACAAGGTCTTATGAAATTCAATTATGTTGGTCAATTTGAATTTTATACCCCTAAACCAAATTTTCCTTGAAAATGTTTGGGAAGTAAGTTGTAACTCACCATAAAATAATAACTGATATTTTCATTTATGAAATTAGATAATATCTAGGGGTGCTTCCCTCCAATGAATTCCTTACCCATAATTTTTTTATTTGATGATCTTTAGAACTACTTTTCGCTTAGTAAGAGATAATGATACTTTTTCACTAAGGAATTAAGCTTTGAAAACTATGCATTGAGTAATTATGGATAGTATTCTTATATCATCCTTGGAAATATATGTTATAGGAGCTTATGTATAAACTCTAATTCTTATTTTTGTTTTTATACACTCAGACGAATTTCTCAATGTTTCTTTGAATGACTTCACAAAGTAAGTTGTGGCTAGTCATACAACAATAACCAACACTTGTATCAATCAAACATAAATTGCATTGGACTTGTGACACTAGATTATAGCTAGGGAAATCCATCTTTCATGATTCAATTACCTTAAAAATATTTTATTTTAAATCTCCAAAACTAGGGTCTTGGTAAGAAGAGACAATGCAATTTTTGCACTAAGAGCTTAATTTTTAAAACTATGCACTAAGAAAATATTACTAGCATGCCGACATAATCCTTTTCAAAACATACTTGTAAGATATTATAAAACTAAATTTTGGTTCTTGAGTTTCTTTTTATGCCCAAAAGAAAAACTTGATGTGTTTTTTAATGACTTCAGAAAGTGAGTTACAGCTCACCATAAAAGAATAATCAAGACTTATATCAATGAAATATGGAATAGGTCAAATCATGATATCATCTTGTAGTTATTTCCACCCCTCTCCCATGATTCCATTACTTGAAAAAAATTATTTAATGATCTCTAAAACCAAGGTTTTTCTCAATGAGAGAAAATACAAATTTTATACTAATGATTTAATCTTTGAAAAATATAAATTAAGAAATGATGGATAGAGTGATCACATTAACATTGGAATTAAAGTTCTACGTCATAAAATTATAGCTATGTGTGTCCCTCTCTTGTGATTCAATTAATCATGGATAACACGCTCACATTTGCCTTAGCCAAAAATAGTCGTAGGATATTACAAAACTCAATTCTATTATTTGGTTTGCTTTTTATACCCTCGAACTATATTTTTAATGTCTTCGTGAATGGCTTTAGGATATGAGTTGAAACTAACCATAAAACAATAATTGATATCTGAATGAACCATTAATTGAATTGGACTTAAAACATCATACTATAGTTTGGGAAACTCTCTCCTACGATTCCATTGACCAAAAAAAGATTATTTGATGATCTGTCAAATCATTTTTTTTCATAGTAAGAGACAATGCAATTTTCACACCGAGGCTTTGATATTTGAAAAATATACATTATATTATTATGGTTAGTATGTTTACATGATCCTTGGCGAAACACACTTGCAGGATCTTATGGAAATTCATTTTATTACTTAGTTTGGATTTTATCTAGTCTAACCAATCTCAATGTAGATTGTTAAGAAGTAAAATATTTAAAGCATATACAAAATATTATGAATATATACAATCTATTATAAATTAAATTTTCATGATATTTGACTTGGTGTTGACATGTAACCTTTTGCATATTTTTCCAAACTTGAAAGGGCCATTCCTAACCCACTTGATATGAACTTGCATAAAGTAATGAATTTATGTGTTTGATTGCCTATATTGTGCACTTCATTCACTTTAAGTTTTTGATTGCCTATATTGTGCACTTCATTAGCTTTAGTGGAAAAAGTATTTTAATATTTGTCAAGAAGGTTTTTGGAGAATGTTTATATGCTCTATCATTATTTATAGTCCCTTCCTTTAATTATGAGCACTTTCCCATGTGATATGGAATTTGATCCTCTATACATGGGCCTACTTCATACCATAGTTTAGTATCTTCGTTGTTTATAAAATTTGTTTGAGTATTAAAGGTTTCTAAAAATAGTTTAACTTATCATGTTATTTCAACCTAATATTTTTAAATCATGTCATGTTGTATATGCTTGTGATAAAATATAGCAGAATTAAATTAATGAAAGCATTACTGATTAACTCTACTCTGAGAGGCTACACCAAGAGGGATTGTGTCTACAAGTCGCTCTACATTCTCATTATAGATCAAACAATATATAGGTTACATGCAAATAGGGAAGTTAGAACCAATACTAAGAAATAGGGACAAACTCCTAATCTAAGGTTTAGGCGAACCGACTCTCTCTAATATAGTTTCTGGGTGAAAATGTGAAGTTGGGAAACACTTTTTGCCCTTTTTTGATGTTGAAAATTGTAATTTTATATGTTTTTCAACTTCAACTCCACTAAACTCATATTTTTATTGCAAATTATGCTTTGACATAAAAACAAAAATTGTAGAGAATTGTCTTACCTCCATACCCATATTTTAAAAAAAAAAAAATATTGACATATAGAGGGGTAAATTTCTTGTTTACTAACTGCATATACTTGAAATTTTCAGGCAAACATAAATAGTCACTTTATGATCCTTCACTTTTTTTAGGGAAGGTTATTCATTTTTTGGAAAAAAACCATAGCATCATAATCTGCATATATTGCACTAGTGCACAGACTATTTTTTGGTAATTTTCGGATTAAACCACTATTTTTTATTATTTTTTGAAATGGACGAAGACAAAAAAACAATGATGTTTCAGTACATTTTATGATCCTTTGATTTTCTTTTCAATGTGATCGTCAATAAGAAAAATAAGAGTACCCTTTTGACGCAGACAGGGAGAGGAAGTGCAATATGATTTTTTTGAATTTTGTGGTGTCCTCATTTGAATGTTATTGAATTTTCATTCAGTGCAATTTTTCGAACAATGAAATTCCACAGTGACACAGTTTAGTAAAAAATTAATAAAAAATTGAATTTTTTAATGAAACTCCACAAATCTCATATCATCAAAAACTAGATTCAGAGATGAATCTAATGGTACTTGGTCCGACATATAACATTTTGTTTTTGTAGGTGTTCCGCCCCTCCAAAGTTGCAGGTTCCTGAAAACTGCAGAATTTTCTGGGTTTTTCGTTGACCAGAAACTCTCGGCCGAGATAATGTCTCGGACGAGAAATTTATAAAACTCTCGACCGAGAGTTTAACCCACCTAAAGTTACATTTAACCGCGCGGCCAAACTCTCGGCCGAAAGTTTAAAAAACTCTCGGACGAGAGTTTGCGCCCGAGAGTTTACCCGATGAAACTCTCGGCCAAGAGTTTAGAAAACTCTAGGACGAGAGTTTTGAAAACTCTAGGCCGAGAGTTTAGAAAACTCTAGGCCGAGAGTTTAGAAAACTCTCGGCCGAGAGTTTTATTAAATGTTTTAATCAAAAGTTTTAGGGGTTTATATGTTTATGGTTTTATATGTTTAGGGTAATTTCCTCTTCTTTCTTTATCCTTTTTATCTAATTTAAGATATTTATTTCCCTCTTTTTAGATATGAATTTGTAATACTTTTTAGTTAATCTAAATAGTTAATAAAATAATTATAATATTTATAAAAATATTGAAATATTTTAATAATTAAATTGTTTTTAATTAAATATTTTTAATAAGTAATTTAATATTATCTTTAACCTTTTTAATTTTTCTTGAATACTTAAAGAATCCCCTAATAACTAATTAACTAATAATTATTTAATCTCCTTAACAACTAATTAAATATCTAACTCAATAACGACTAGCTTTCTAACGACTATAAAGGAGTTTATATGTTAGGGGTTTATATGTTTAAGGTTTTATATGTTTAGGGTTTAGGGGTTTATATGTTAGGGGTTTACATGTTTAGGGTTTAAGGGGTCAAATGGGTTAGGGTTTTTGGGGTTTAGGGGCTTAAATAGGTTAGGGGTTAATGGGTTAGGGGTAGGGGTTAAGGGTTTAGAGGTTTAGGGTTTAGGGATTAAATGGGTTAGGGGTTAGGAATTAGGGTTTAAGGGGTCAAGGGTTAACGGGTTAGAGGTTTAGGTGTTTAAGGGATTGAACGGGTTATGAGTTGGGAATTAGGGTTTAAGGGGTTATAGGTTTAGGGTTTAGGGGGTTAAATGGGTTAGGGTTGGTTTAGAGATTTAGGGGGTTAGGGGATTTAGCAGTTAAGGATTTTAGGGGTTAGAAGTTAGGGGTTAATGGGGTTAATTGGGTTAGGTTTTTAGGGGTTTAGGGTGTTGAATTGGTTAGGGGTTGGGAATTAGGGTTTAAGGGGTTAGGGGTTAAGGGTTTAGAGGTTTAGGGTTTAGGGGGTTAAATGGGTTACAGGTTTAGAGGTTTATTGGGTTAGGGGATTTAGCAGTGAAGGATTTTAGGGGTTAGGGGTTAGGGTTTTGGGGGTTAAATGGAATCCACACTTAAATGGGTTAGGTTCTTAGGGGTTTAGGGTGTTGAATTGGTTAGGGGTTCGAAATTAGGGTTTAAGGGGTTAGGGGTTAAGGGTTTAGAGTTTTATGGTTTAGGGGGTTAAATGGGTTACAGGTTTAGAGGTTTAGGGGGTTAGGGGATTTAACAGTGAAGGAGTTTAGGGGTTAGGGGTTAAGGTTTTGGGTGTTAAATGGAATCCACACTTAAATGGGTTAGGTTTTTAGGGGTTTACGGTGTTGAATTGGTTAGGGGTTTGGAATTAGGGTTTAAGGGGTTAGGGTTTAAGGGTTTAGGGGTTAGGAATTAGGGTTTAAGGGGTCAAGGGTTATGGGTTGGGAATTAGGGTTTAAGGGGTGAGGGGTTTTGGAGTTTAGGGGCTTAAATGGGTTAGGGGTTAATGGGTTAGGGGTAGGGGTTAAGGGTTTAAAGGTTTAGGGTTTAGGGGTTAAATGGGTTAGGGGTTTATAGGTTTAGTGGGGGTAAATGGGTTAGGGGTTAAGGGTTTAGAGGTTTAAGGTTTAGGGGGTTAAATGGGTTAAGCGTTAGGAATTAGGGTTTAAGGGGTCAAGGGTTAAGGGGGTAGAGGTTTAGGTGTTTAAGGGGTTGAATGGGTTATGGGTTGGGAATTAGGGTTTAAGGGGTTATAGGTTAAGGGTTTAGGGGGTTAAATGGGTTAGGGTTGGTTTAGAGGTTTAAGGGGTTAGGGGATTTAACAGTTAAGGATTTTAGGGGTTAGAAGTTAGGGGTTAACGGGTTAGGGGTATGGGTTAAGGGTTTAGAGGTTTAGGGTTTAGGGGGTTAAATGGGTTAGCGGTTAGGAATTAGGGTTTAAGGGGTCAAGGGTTAAGGGGTTAGAGGTTTAGGTGTTTAAGGGGTTGAATGGGTTATGGGTTGGGAATTAGGTTTTAAGGGTTATAGGTTTAGGGTTTAGGGGGTTAAATGGGTTAGGGTTGGTTTAGAAGTTAAGGGGGTTAGGGGATTTAGCAATTAAGGATTTTAGGGTTTAGAAGTTAGGGGTTAACGAGTTAGGGGTATGGGTTAAGGGTTTAGAGGTTTAGGGTTTAGGGGGTTAAATGGGTTAGGGGTTAGGAATTAGGGTTTAAGGGGTCAAGGGTTAAGGGGTTAGAGGTTTAGGTGTTTAAGGGGTTGAATGGGTTATGGGTTGTGAATTAGGGTTTAAGGGATTATAGGTTTAGGGTTTAGGGGTTAAATGGGTTATGGTTGGTTTAGAGGTTTAGGGTTAGGGGATTAGGGTTGAAGTTGTACTGCTACAGTGTTTAGAGGTTTAGGCGGTTAGGGGATTTAGTGGGTTGAATGATTTAGGGTTAGGGGTTAGGGTTCTGGGGGTTAAATGGAATCCACACTTAAATGGGTTAGGTTTTTAGGGGTTTAGGGTGTTCAATTGGTTAGGGGTTGGGAATTAGGGTTTAAGGGGTTAGGGGTTAAGGGTTTGGAGGTTTAGGGTTTAGGGGGTTAAATGGGTTACAAGTTTAGAGGTTTAGTGGGTTAGGGGATTTAACAGTGAAGGATTTTAGGCGTTAGGGTTTAGGGTTTTGGGGGTTAAATTGAATCCACACTTAAATGGGTTAGGTTTTTAGGGGTTTAGGGTGTCGAATTGGTTAGGGGTTGGGAATTAGGGTTTAAGGGATTAGGGGTTAAGGGTTGAGGGGTTAGGAATTAGGGTTTAAGGGGTCAAGGGTTATGGGTTGGGAATTAGGGTTTAAGGGGTTAGGGGTTTTGGGGTTTACGGGCTTAAATGGGTTAAGGGTTAAGGGGTTAGGGATAGGGGTTAAGGGTTTAGAGGTTTAGGGTTTATGGGTTAAATGGGTTAGGGGTTTAGAGTTTTAGTAGGGGTAAATGGTTTAGGGGTTAAGGGTTTAGAGGTTTAGGGTTTAAGGGGTTAAGGGTTTAGGTGTTAGGAATTAGGGTTTAAGGGGTCAAGGGTTATGGGTTGGGAATTATGGTTTATGGGGTTAGGGGTTAAGGGTAGAAGTTTAGGGTTTAGGGGGTTGAATGGGGTATAGGTTTAGAGGTTTAGGGGGTTAAAAGATTTAGCAGTGAAGGATTTTAGGGGTTAGGAGTTAGGGTTTTTGGGGTTAAATGGAATCCACACTTAAATGGGTTCTGTTTTTAGGGGTTTAGGGTGTTGAATTGCTTAGGGGTTTTTGGGTTTAGGGGCTTAAATGGGTTACAGGTTTAGAGGTTTAGGGGTTAGGGGATTTAGCAGTGAGGGATTTTAGGGGTTAGGGGTTAGGTTTTATGTTAAATAGAATCCATTCTCAAATGGGTTAGGTTTTTAGGTTTAGGATGTTGAATTGGTTAGGGTTTTGGGGTTTAAGGGCTTAAATGGGTTAGGGGTTGCATGGTTAGGCAGGGGTTAAGGGTTTAGAGGTTTAGGGTTTAAGGGTTAAATGGGTTAGGGGTTTAGAGGTTTAGTGGGGGTAAATGGGTTAGGGGTTAAGGGTTTATAGGTTTAGGGTTTAGGGGGTTAAGGGTTTAGAGGTTAGGAATTATGGTTTAAGGTGTCAAGGGTTATGGGTTTGGAATTAGGGTTTAAGGGGTTAGGGGTTAAGGGTTTAGGGGGTTATATGGGTTACATGTTTAGAGGTTTAGGGGGTTAGGGGATTTAGCAGTGAAGGATTTTAGGGGTTGGGGGTTAGGGTTTTGGGGGTTAAATGGAGCCACTTTTAAATGGGTTAGGTTTTTAGGGGTTTAGGGTGTTGAAGTGGTTAGGGGTTTTGGGGTTTAGGGGCTTAAATGGGTTAGGGGTATGGGTTAAGGGTTTAGAGGTTTATGGTTTAGGGGTTTAGAGGTTTAGTGGGGGTAAATGGGTTAGGGGTTAAGGGTTTAGAGGTTTAGGGTTTAGGAGGTTAAATGGGTTAGGGGTTACGAATTAGGGTTTAAGGGGTCAAGGGTTAAGGGGTTAGAGGTTTAGGTGTTTACGGGGTTGAATGGGTTATGGGTTGGGAATTAGGGTTTTAGGGGTTATAGGTTTAGGGTTTAGGGGGTTAAATTGGTTAGGGTTGGTTTAGAGGTTTAGGGGGTTAGGGGATTTAGCAGCTAAGGATTTTAGGGGTTAGAATTTAGTGGTTAATGGGGTTAAATGGGTTGGGTTTTTAGGGGTTTAGGGTCTCTAATTAGTTAGGCATTGGGAATTAGGGTTTTAGGGGTTAGGGGTTAAGGGTTTAGGGGGTTAGGGTTTAGGGGTTAAATGGGTTACTGGTTTAGAGGTTTTGGGGTTAGGGTATTTAGCAGTGAAGGATTTTAGGGGTTAGGGGTTAGGGTTTTGGGGGTTAAATGGAATCCACACTTAAATGGGTTAGGTTTTTAGGGGTTTAGGGTGTTGAATTGGTTAGGGGTTGGGAATTAGGGTTTAAGGGGTTAGAGGTTAGAGGTTTAGAGGTTTAGGGTTTAGGGGGTTAAATGGGTTATAGGTTTAAAGGTTTAGGGGTTTAGGGGATTTAGCAGTGAAGGATTTTAGGAGTTAGGGTTTAGGGTTTTGGGGGTTAAATGGAATCCACACTTAAATGGGTTAGGTTTTTAGGGGTTTAGGGTGTTGAATTGGTTAGGGGTTGGGAATTAGGGTTTAAGTGGTTAGGGGTTAAGGGTTTAGGGGTTAGAAATTAGGGTTTAAGGGGTCAAGGGTTATGGGTTGGGAATTAGGGTTTAAGGGGTTAGGAGTTTTGGGGTTTAGGGGCTTAAATGGGTTAGGGGTTAACGGGTTAGAGGTAGGGGTTAAGGGTTTAGAGGTTTAGGGTTTAGGGGTTAAATGGGTTAGGGGTTTAGAGGTTTAGTAGGGGCAAATGGGTTAGGGGTTAAGGGTTTAGAGGTTTAGGGTTTAGGGGGTTAAGTGTTTAGGGGTTAGGAATTAGGGTTTAAGGGGTCAAGGGTTATGGGTTGGGAATTATGGTTTAAGGGGTTAGGGGTTAAGATTTTAGAGGTTTAGGGTTTAGGGGGTTAAATGGGTTATAGGTTTAGAGTTTTAGGGGGTTAGGGGATTTAGCAGCGAAGGATTTTAGGGGTTAGGGGTTAGGGTTTTGGCGGTTAAACGGAATCCACACTTAAATGGGTTAGGTTTTTAGGGGTTTAGGGTGTTGAATTGGTTAGGGGTTTTGGGGTTTAAGAGCTTAAATGGGTTACAGGTTTATAGGTTTAGGGGGTTAGGGGATTTAGCATTGAAGGATTTTAGGGGTTAGGGGTTAGGTTTTTAGGGGTTAAATGGAATCCACACTTAAATGGGTTAGGTTTTTAGGGGTTTAGGGTGTTGAATTGGTTAGGGGTTTTGAGGTTTAGGGGCTTAAATGGGTTCGGGGTTAACGGGTTAGGGGTAGGGTTTAAGGGTTTATGGGTTAAATGGGTTAGGGGTTTAGAGGTTTAGTGGGGGTAAATGGGTTAGGGGTTAAGGGTTTAGAGGTTTAGGGTTTAGGGGGTTAAGGGTTTAGGTGTTAGGAATTAGGGTTTAAGGGGTCAAGGGTTATGGGTTGGGAATTAGGGTTTAAGGGGTTAGCGGTTAAGGGTTTAGAGGTTTAGGGTTTAGGGGGTTATATGGGTTACAGGTTTAGAGGTTTAGGGGGTTAGGGGATTTAGCAGTGAAGGATTTTAGGGGTTAGGGGTTAGGGTTTTGGGGGTTAAATGGAATCCACACTTAAATGAGTTAGGTTTTTAGGGGTTTACGGTGTTGAATTGGTTAGGGGTTGGGAATTAGGGGCTTAAATGTGTTGTGGGTTACTGGGACTAGGGTAGGGGTTATGGTTTAGAGGATTAGGTTTAGGTTAAATGGGTTAGGTTTAGATGTTTAGTGGGGGTAAATGGGTTAGGGTTAAGGGTTTAGAGGTTTAGGGTTTAGGGGTTAAATGTATAGTTAGGAATTAGGTTTAAGGTGTCAAGGGTTAAGGGATTAGAGGTTTAGGTGTTTAAGGGGCTGAATGGGTTATGGGTTGGAATTAGGTTTAAGGGGTTATAGGTTTGGGTTTAGGGGGTTAATTGGGTTTGGGTTGGTTTAGAGGTTTAGGGGGTTAGGGGATTTAGCTGTTAAGGATTTTAGGGGTTAGAAGTTAGGGGTTAAGGGGTTAGGGGTATGGGTTAAGGGTTTAGAGGTTTAGGGTTTAGCGGGTCAAATGGGTTAGGGGTTAGGAATTAGGGTTTAAGGTGTCAAGGTTTAAGGGGTTAGAGGTTTAGGTGTTTAAGGGGTTGAATGGGTTATGGGTTGGGATTAGGGTTTATGGGGTTATAGGTTTAGGGTTTAGGGGCTTAAATGGGTTAGGGTTGGTTTAGAGGTTTAGGGGGTTAGGGGATTAGGGTTTAGAGGTTTAGGGTTTTTGGTGTTAAATGGGTTACAGGTTTAGAGGTTTAGGGGTTAGGGGATTTAGGAGTGAAGGATTTAGGGGTTAGGGGTTAGGGTTTTGTGGGTTGAATGGAATTCACACTTAAATGCATTAGGTTTTTAGGGGTTTAGGGTGTTGAATTGGTTAGGGGTTGGGAATTAGGGTTTAAGGGGTTAGGGGTTAAGGGTTTAGAGGTTTAGGTTTTAGGGGGTTAAATGGGTTAAGTGTGTTTAGAGGTAGTTTAAGGTTGGGGGGATTTGTGCTGAAGGATTTAGATAAGGGTTTAGGGTTTTGGGGGTTAAATTGAATCCACACTTAAATGGGTTAGGTTTTTAGGGGTTTAGGGTGTCGAATTGGTTAGGGGTTGGGAATTAGGGTTTAAGGGATTAGGGGTTAAGGGTTGAGGGGTTAGGAATTAGGGTTTAAGGGGTCAAGGGTTATGGGTTGGGAATTAGGGTTTAAGGGGTTAGGGGTTTTGGGGTTTACGGGCTTAAATGGGTTAAGGGTTAAGGGGTTAGGGATAGGGGTTAAGGGTTTAGAGGTTTAGGGTTTATGGGTTAAATGGGTTAGGGGTTTAGAGTTTTAGTAGGGGTAAATGGTTTAGGGGTTAAGGGTTTAGAGGTTTAGGGTTTAAGGGGTTAAGGGTTTAGGTGTTAGGAATTAGGGTTTAAGGGGTCAAGGGTTATGGGTTGGGAATTATGGTTTATGGGGTTAGGGGTTAAGGGTAGAAGTTTAGGGTTTAGGGGGTTGAATGGGGTATAGGTTTAGAGGTTTAGGGGGTTAAAAGATTTAGCAGTGAAGGATTTTAGGGGTTAGGAGTTAGGGTTTTTGGGGTTAAATGGAATCCACACTTAAATGGGTTCTGTTTTTAGGGGTTTAGGGTGTTGAATTGGTTAGGGGTTTTTGGGTTTAGGGGCTTAAATGGGTTACAGGTTTAGAGGTTTAGGGGGTTAGGGGATTTAACAGTGAGGGATTTTAGGGGTTAGGGGTTAGGGTTTTGGGGGTTAAATGGAATCCATACTTAAATGGGTTAGGTTTTTGGGGGTTTAGGGTGTTGAATTGGTTAGGGGTTTTAGGGTTTTGGGGCTTAAATGGGTTAGGGGTTAACAGGTTAGGGGTAAGGGTTAAGGGGTTAAGGGTTTAGAGGTTTAGGGTTTAGGGGTTAAATGGGTTAGGGGTTTAGAGGTTTAGTGGGGGTAAATGGGTTAGGGGTTAAGGGTTTAGAGGTTTAGGGTTTAGGGGTTAGGAATTAGGGTTTAAGGGGTCAAGAGTTATGTGTTGGGAATTAAGGTTTAAGGGGTTAGGGGTTAAGGGTTTAAAGGTTTAGGGTTTAGGGGGTTATATGGGTTATAGGTTTAGAGGTTTAGGGGGTTAGGGAATTTAGCAGTGATGGATTTTAGGGGTCTGGGGTTAGGGTTTTGGGGGTTAAATGGAGCCACTCTTAAATGGGTTAGGTTTTTAGGGGTTTAGGGTGTTGAAGTGGTTAGGGGTTTTGGGGTTTATGGGCTTAAATGGGTTAGGGGTATGGGTTAAGGGTTTAGAGGTTTAGGGTTTAGGGGTTAAATGTGTTAGGGGTTTAGAGGTTTAGTGGGGGTAAATGGGTTAGGGGTTAAAGGTTTAGAGGTTTAGGGTTTAGGGGGTTAAATGGGTTAGCCCGGTTAGGAATTAGGGTTTAAGGGGTCAAGGGTTAAGGGGTTAGAGGTTTAGGTGTTTAAGGAGTTGAATGGGTTATGGGTTGGGAATTAGGGTTTAAGGGGTTATAGGTTTAGTGTTTAGGTGGTTAAATGGGTTAGGGTTGGTTTACAGGTTTAGGGGGTTAGGTGATTAGGTTTTAGAGGTTTAGGATTTAGGGGGTTAAATGGGTTACATGTTTAGAGGTTTAGGGGGTTAGGGGATTTAGCAGTGAAGGATTTAGGAGTTAGGGGTTAGGGTTTTGGGGGTTAAATGGAATCCACACTTAAATGGGTTAGGTTTTTAGGGGTTTAGGGTGTTGAATTGGTTAGGGGTTGGGAATTCGGGTTTAAGGGGTTGGGGTTAAGGGTTTAGAGGTTTAGGGTTTAGGGGGTTAAATGGGTTACGAGGTTTGGAGGTTTAGCGGTTGGGGGATTGCTTGGGTGAAGGATTTTAGGGTTAGGGGTTAGGGTTTTGGGGGTTAAATTGAATCCACACTTAAATGGGTTAAGTTTTTAGGGGTTTAGGGTGTTGAATTGGTTAGGGGTTGGGAATTAGAGTTTAAGTGATTAGGGGTTAAGGGTTTAGGGGTTAGGAATTAGGGTTTAAGGGGCCAAGGGTTATGGGTTGGGAATTAGGGTATAAGGGGTTAGGGGTTTAGGGGCTTAAATGGGTTAAGAGTTAACGGGTTAGGGGTAGGGGTTAAGGGTTTAGAGGTTTAGGGTTTAGGGGTTAAATGGGTTAGGGGTTTAGAGTTTAGTAGGGTAAGTAGGTTAGGGGTTAGGGGTTGAAGGTTTGAGGGTTTAGGGGGGTTGGGGTTTGGGGGTTAGGAATTGGGGTTTAAGGAGTTGAGGTTATGGGTTGGGAGTATGATTTATTGTAAGTTAGGAGTTAAGGGTTTAGAGGTTTAGGGTGAAGTTAAATGGGTATAAGTTGAGTTTAGAAATTCTGAGGTTGTGATTTTAGGGGTTAGGGGTTAGGGTTTTGGGGGTTAAATGGAATCCTATTAGTACCTAAATGGAATCCTATTAAAATAGGTTGGAAGTTTTTAGAGGTTAGAATTGAATTGGTTAGGGGTTTTTGATTTGATTGTTAAGATTGGTTAGAGGTTTTGAATTTTGGTTGGGAGCTTAAATCGGTTAGGGTTTAGGGGTTTGGGGGGTTGGGGATTTGTGATGATTTTCAGGGTTGGGGTTAGGGTTTTAGGGGTTAAATGCCATCCATGTAAATGAGTTGGGTTTTTGAGGGTTTAGGGTGTTGGGTGGTTTGGGGTTTTGGGGTTTTGGGGCTTAATTGGGTTTGGGGTTAACGGGTTTGGGGTAGGGGTTAAGGGTTCAGAGGTTTAGGGTTTAGGGGTTAAATGGGTTAGGGGTTTAGAGGTTTAGTGGGGGTAAATGGGTTAGGGGTTAAGGGTTTAGAGGTTTAGGGTTTAGGGGGTTAAGGGTTTAGGGGTTATGAATTAGGGTTTAAGGTGTCAAGAGTTATGGGTTGGGAATTAAGGTTTAAGGGGTTAGGGGTTAAGGTTTTATAGGTTTAGGTTTTAGGGGGTTATATGGGTTACAGGTTTAGAGGTTTAGGGGGTTAGGGATTTAGCAGTGAAGGATTTTAGGGGTTGGGGGTTAGGGTTTTGGGGGTTAAATGAAGCCACTCTTAAATGGGTTAGGCTTTTAGGGGTTTAGGGTGTTGAAGTGGTTAGGGGTTTTGGGGTTTAGGGGCTTAAATCAGTTAGGGGTATGGGTTAAGGGTTTAGAGGTTTATGGTTTAGCGGTTAAATAGGTTAGGGGTTTAGAGGTTTAGTGGGGCTAAATGGGTTAGGGGTTAAAGGATTAGAGGTTTAGGGTTTAGGGGGTTAAATGGGTTAGCCCGATTAGGAATTAGGGTTTAAGGGGTCAAGGGTTAAGGGGTTAGAGGTTTAGGTGTTTAAGGGGTTGAATGGGTTATGGGTTGGGAATTAGGGTTTAAGGGGTTATAGGTTTTGGGTTTAGGGGGTTAAATAGGTTAGGGTTGGTTTAGAGGTTTAGGGGGTTAGGGGATTTAGCAGTTAAGGATTTTAGGGGTTAGAAGTTAGTGGTTAATGGGGTTAAATGGGTTAGGCTTTTAGGGGTTTAGGGTGTCTAATTGGTTAGGGGTTGGGAATTAGGGTTTTTGGGGTTAGGGGTTAAGGGTTTAGAGGTTCAGGGTTTAGGGGGTTAAATGGGTTACAAGTTTAGAGGTTTAGGGGATTAGGGGATTTAGTAGTGAAGGATTTTAGGGGTTAGGGGTTAGGGTGTTGGGGGTTAAATGGAATCCACACTTAAATGGGTTAGGTTTTTAGGGGTTTACGGTGTTGAATTGGTTATGGGTTAAGGGTTTAGGGGTTAGGAATTAGGGTTTAAGGGGTCAAGGGTTATGGGTTGGGAATTAGGGTTTAAGGGGTTAGGTTTTTTGGGTTTTAGGGGCTTAAATGGGTTAGGGGTTAAGGGTTTAGAGGTTTAGCGTTTAGGGTTTAAATGGGTTAGGGGTTTATAGGTTTAGTGGGGGTAAATGGGTTAGGGGTTAAGGGTTTAGAGGCTTAG
Organism: Pinus albicaulis; assembly: GCA_034641835.2. Taxonomy (NCBI): domain Eukaryota; kingdom Viridiplantae; phylum Streptophyta; class Pinopsida; order Pinales; family Pinaceae; genus Pinus; species Pinus albicaulis. The sequence continues at coordinate 118,808,177 of CM076580.1, read as the reverse complement.
GGTTTAGGGGGTTAAATGGGTTAGGGGTTAGGAATTAGTGTTTAAGGGTTTAGAGGTTTAGGGTTTAGGGGGTTATATGGGTTACAGGTTTAGAGATTTAGGGGGTTAGGGAATTTAGCAGTGAAGGATTTTAGGGGTTGGGGGTTAGGGTTTTGGGGGTTAAATGGAGCCACTCTTAAATGGGTTAGGTTTTTAGGGGTTTAGGGTGTTGAAGTGGTTAGGGGTTTGGGGTTGGGAGCTTAAATGGGTTGGAGTGCTTGGGTTAAGGGTTTGAAGGTTTAGGGTTTGGGGTTAAATGGGTTAAGGGTTTAGAGGTTTAGTGGGGGTAAATGGGTTAGGGTTAAAGGTTTAGAGGTTTGGGGTTTAGGGGGTTAAATGTGATTGCTTAGGTTGGGGTGGGGTTTAAGGGGCCCGAGGTTGGGGACTGGGGTTTAGGTGTTTAAGGGGTTGAATGGGTTATGGGTTGGGAATTAGGGTTTAAGGGGTTATAGGTTTAGTGTTTAGGTGGTTAAATGGGTTAGGGTTGGTTTAGAGGTTTAGGGGGTTAGGGGATTTAGCAGTTAAAGATTTTAGGGGTTAGAAGTTAGTGGTTAATGGGGTTAAATGGGTTAGGCTTTTAGGGGTTTAGGGTGTCTAATTGGTTAGGGGTTGGGAATTAGGGTTTTAGGGGTCAGGGGTTAAGGGTTTAGAGGTTTAGGGTTTAGGGGGTTAAATGGGTTACAGGTTTAGAGGTTTAGGGGGTTAGGAGATTTAGCAGTGAAGGATTTTAGGGTTAGGGGTTAGGGTGTTGGGGGTTAAATGGAATCCACACTTAAATGGGTTAGGTTTTTAGGGGTTTAGGGTGTTGAATTGGTTAGGGGTTGGGAATTAGGGTTTAAGGGGTTATGGGTTAAGGGTTTAGGGGTTAGGAATTAGGGTTTAAGGGGTCAAGGGTTATGGGTTGGGAATTAGGGTTTAAGGGGTTAGGGGTTTTGGGGTTTAGGGGCTTAAATGGGTTAGGGGTTAACGAGTTAGGGGTAAGGGTTAAGGGTTTAGACATTTAGGGTTTAGGGGTTAAATGGGTTAGAGGATTAGAGGTTTAGTGGGGGTAAATGGGTTTGGGGTTAAGGGTTCAAAGGTTTAGGGTTTAGGGGGTTAAATGGTTTAGGGGTTAGGAATTCGGGTTTAAGGGGTCAAGGGTTAAGGGTTAGAGGTTTATGTGTTTAACGGGTTGAATGGGATATTGGTTGGGAATTAGGGTTTAAGGGATTATAACTTTAGGGTTTAGGGGGTTAAATGGGTTAGGGTTGGTTTAGAGGTTTAGGGGTTAGGGGATTTAGCAGTTAAGGATTTTAGGGGTTAGAAGTTAGGGGTTAATGGGGTTAAATGGGTTAGGTTTTTAGGGTTTTAGGGTGTTTAATTGGTTAGGGGTTGGGAATTAGGGTTTAAGGGGTTAGGGGTTAAGGGTTTAGAGGTTTAGGGTTTAGGGGGTTAAATAGGTTACAAGTTTAGAGGTTTAGGGTGTTAGGGGATTTAGTAGTGAAGGATTTTAGGGGTTAGGGGTTAGGGTTTTGGTGGTTAAATGGAATAAAAACTTAAATGGGTTATGTTTTTAGGGGTTTAGGGTGTTGAAATGGTTAGGGGTTGGGAATTAGGGTTTAAGGGGTTAGGGGTTAAGCGTTTAGGGGTTAGGAAATAGGGTTTAAGCGGTCATGGGTTATGAGTTGGGAATTAGGGTTTAAGGGGTTAGGGGTTTTGAGGTTTAGGGGGTTAAATGGGTTAGGATTGGTTTATAGGTTTAGGGGGTTAGGGGATTTAGCAGTTAAGGATTTTAGGGGTTAGGAGTTAGGGGTTTTGGGGTTTAGGTGCTTAAATGGGTTAGGGGTTAACGTGTTAGGGGTAGGGGTTAAGGGTTTATAGGTTTAGGGTTTAGGGGTTAAATGGGTTAGGGATTTAGAGGTTTAGTGGGGTTAAATGGGTTACGGGTTAAGGGTTTAGAGGTTTGAGGTTTAGGGGGTTAAGGGTTTACGGGTTAGGAATTAGGGTTTAAGGGGTCAAGGGTTATAGGTCAAGGGTTAAGGGGTCAAGGGTTAGTTTTCTGCAATAACATAATTCTCCAATCCCATACACTTCTACTTGGAATGTCACACTTAACATTCATTTCCTTTTCGGATAATATTCTTTATCCCCTTACATCCATACCTAGGAAAATAAACTTCATTTCAATTTAATCTTGTGAAACTAAAGTGGAATATAAGAGGACCCATTCCAAGAAGGGCATTTCACTCAATGTTCAAATAATATTGTTTATTCCCTTACATCCATACCTAGGAAAATAGACTTCCTTTCAAGTTAATCTTGTGAAACTGAAGTGGAAGATAAAGTGACCCATTCCAAGAAGCTCATCTCACTTCAAAAATTTCTCGAGATTTCCAAGAATTTATAACGATATTAAGGTGCTATGCATTGTCTCCTTTATCACCTCATTACATTTAGTCAATTGTTTTTTAAATTTAAATTTATTCATTAATTTCAAAAAAATTATTATATAAATTATATATATAGTTGTTTTTATTTTGATTTATGTTTTAGAATTTTATTTTATTTATATTAATATATCAATTAGTTTTATATAAAATATGTTTAGTTTTTTATATAACATTGATATTGCAAAATATTGTAACAAATTTTATTTAATTAAATCTTCATGTATTTTTTATCATTAATAATAATAAAATAATTTAAAATAAAATTACAATTTTATTATTTTTTATCATTTTTTAATTTTTATAAAGTACTATTAAAATTATATAAAGTACCAATTCTAAAGTACCAAGAGTTTTATATAAAATAAAGTACCAATTCTAACAACTTAATAATTCTGGTGTTTTATTATAGGAATAAAACTCTCGGACGAGAGTTGAAAAAACTCTAGGATGAGAGTTTTTAAAACTCTCATACGAGAGTTTTTAAAACTCTCATAGGAGTTTTTTAAACTCTCATACGAGAGTTTTTTTTTTAAACTCTCATCCAAGAGTTTTTTTAACTCTCGTCTGAAAGTCTTCCCAAGAGTTTCCGTCAATAAAACTCTCGGACGAGAAAATGCATAACTCTCGTCCGAGAGATTTTTAACTCCGGTTAAACCCAATAAAACTCTCGGATGAGAGTTTTTAAAACTCTTGGTCGAGAAATAGAGTTGACTATTTTCTCGAATGAGAAATTAAAAATTTCTCCCAAATTCTAGCCGTCCACCAAAAAGTGTTTCCCAACTTCGCGATTTCACCCTTCTCCATTATCTTCAACAGCCCCCCTTAATGAAGAAAGGGTTCAAAATTATTCCTAACATGTCCCTAAACATATCAAATTTAATTCTACCAAGAGAATTAGAAAAAATATCGAAAACATTATCACAAGTATTACAAAATTAAACATGAATTTCTTTGGACTGAACTTTCTCCCTGACGAAGTGGAACTATGTATCAATGTGCTTAGTGTTTTTATGAAACACTGGATTGTTTGTAAGTTTGATGGAGCTTTGGTTATCACATCTGATCAATGTTGAAACTTTCTATTCTTCTCCTGCATCTTGGAGAAGTCACCTTAACTAAACTGCCTCACAATTCGCTGCACACATCGCTTGGTACTATGCTTCTGCTGAAGAAAAGGAAATTGTGTTCTGCTTGTTAATACTCCATGCTATTACCCCAGACCCAATGCTAAATGCATAGCCTTTTATGTATCTCTTGTCATCTACGTTTCCATCCCAAACGGAGTCTCAAAAACCTGTCAATTTCACATCACAAGAATCAGTATACAAAATTCCATAGTCTAAGGTTCCTTGTAGATACCTCAAGACACCTTTAGTTGCAATCCAACGGCTCTCAGGTGGCTTGGACATAAATTGGCTCATGCACTGATTGCATAAGCCAAATCTAGTCTAGTAGTGGTCAAGTAGATTAAATCCTAACCAACTGCCTATACAATGTTGCATCTGCCTCCTTTGAACCATCATCACACTGAAGTTTGGTGTTACATTGTAGTGGCACTGCTGCAGCCTTACACTGATCCATCTTAAACTTTTTCAGAAGACTCTTGACATACTTACTTTTTGCTAGAAAGGTATGTCCAGAATCTCTCCAGATCTCTAGACCCAAACAATAGCCAAGCTCATCAAGGTCTTTCAACTTAAACATTTGTGACATCTGCACCTTGATTTCTTCAATGACTTTATCTGCATTTCTTGTAATGATGAGATCATCCACATATAAATAAATAAAAGCAATTTTTCCCTTTTCATCAAATAGAGTATAGATATTGGGGTCATTTTTGCTTCTATTATAGCTGTGGTGCAAGAAAAATGAATACATTTTATCAGACCATGATCTTGGAGCTTTTTTTAGTCCATATAAATATTTATTTAATCTACATACTAAATGTTCTTTTCCCTGCTTGACAAACCCCTCAAGTTTCTCTAAATAAGCTTCCTCTTTCAACTCCTCATTCAAGAAATCAGAGTTAACATCTAGCTCATGCATCTTCCAGTGATGTTTAGTAGCTAAGGCGATTAGCATTCTGATTGTATTAAGTTTAGCTACGGGGGGTTAAGGTTTCCTCATAGTCTATACCTTCTTTTTGTGAATACCCCTTTGCAACTAGTTTAGCTTTATATTTAGCTATGCTTCCATCTTATTTGAATTTGGGTTTATATAACCATTTGCAACCTATGGTGTGTTTTCCCTTGGGTAATTCAACTAAATCCCAAGTTTTATTTTTAAGAATTGATTCATGTTCCTCTTCCATGGCTCCCCTCCATTCATTATATTGACTTTCTTCTTTATAACTAGAGGTTTCAACAACACTTAACATGCTAGTAATAAAAGCATTCTCTCCATATCTAGCAGGAAATTGTGTTTTCCTACCTGATCTCCTGGGCATCAGAGTGGCAACAACCTGTTCTGATTATCCCTTGATGGACTTGGTTCGATAGCTATATCTAAACTATCTATTTCTTCTTTTTCTACTCTTGATGTTGTTGTTGTTGTTGTTGTTGTTGCTGCTGCTCATGGATTTCTCCTGTTTCACCACTCCCTTCTTCCACCAGCAAAGGAATATCCCATTCATCATTGTTTTCTACATTGTTTCCATCATGTACTTGTTCATGAAACACTACACATCTACTCGCAAAAACTTTATCAGTAGAGGGATCAAACAATTGGTAAGCTTTAAATTTTGTACAATACCCAACAAAGGTACATTTGATAGCCTTTGAATCTAGTTTCTTTATATCCTCCTTTGGCACATGGGAAAAGGCTTTAGATCCAAAAATTCTTAAATGCTTAACTGCAGGTTTAAATCCTAGTAAAGCTTGAAAAGGAGTTTTAAATTCAAGACTCTTTGTAGGACTCCTATTTTTCAAATACACTGCAGTGTTTATCACTTCAACCCAAAATCCATTAGAAATATTCTTACCTTTTAGCATACTGTGAGCACACTCCACGAGGGTTATGTTTCTCCTCTCTGCAACCCCATTTTGCTAAGCAGTGTGGGGAATTGTAAATTGCTGCAGTATTCCATGTTCTTTGCAATATTTTCTGATTTCATCCTTCTTATACTCTCCCCCTTGATCAGAGCAGAGAATCTTGATGTATTTACCTATTTTCTTCTCTATCATGCTTCTAAATTGCTTGAAATATTCAAAAACATGAATCTTTTTGCTGAGAAAATATACCCACATAATTCTAATATAGTCATCGAAAAACAGTAAGAATTAATATGCACCTCCCAAAGTTCTTGACTGCATTGGCCCACATAAATCAGTGTGGACTAACTCTAGTATATCTCTCTATTTTCTATTAACATTAATAGGGAATTCATCTATGTACATCTTCCCAAGATCACACGCTTCACAATCAACCTGACTATGCTTTAAATCAGGAAGACTAGTAACCATACCTTTCTTCTGAAGTAACTGCAAATCTTTGAAATTTATATGGCCAAATATCCGGTGCCATAGTTTCTCCGTAGACATACTTGACAATGTCAAGGCTTGATGTGGCACACTTCTCACATTCAGTTTGTAAAGGTCGCCCACACGCATCCATGTTGCAATGGTCTTCATAGACTCCAGCGAATCTTTAATAACACAATATGAAATTTATAAAATTCTACCTTAAGGTTCTGATTTGTTATCATTGAAACATAAATCATATTCTTATTAATTTCGGGTACATACATCAGGATCTGAATGTGCCTAATATTACCATCTGGTAGAATCACAGGAACATTACCATGTCCTTTGATTGGGTACCCCGTGTTGTCGCCAAGGTAGATTTTTGCTCCAGTGTTGGTTTCCTTGAACTCTTCAATCCATTATCTATTCCCTGACATGTGGGTGGACGCTCTTGAATCCACACACCACGTATCTTCTTCATCCTTCTCATCAGATTCAACCATAAAAAATATGAGATCTTGGTTATGATCATCATCTGCAAAATTCCCTGCATGTATCTTGTATCTCTGTTGACCTTCATCATATTTATTCTTACGATAGTGTTGAACCATATGGAAAAATTTTCCACAGTAAAAACATTTTAATGGTGGATCATTCTTGTTTAGTGACATACCTTGACATGGATTTGGCCTTTTCTATGTTGTGTCTCCACCTCTCTGTCCTCCATTCGATTTTCTTCTGAATTACTTCTTCTTCGCCATTAGAGCTAGATCTAAATTATGGGGTTTAAGTGTCATTTTCCTTTCCTCCTCTTGCATGAGAATCCCTGTCAATTCTTCAAATTTAGGGGATTTTTCTCTAGCATTCAAGAATGTTATAAACATGTGGTAGTTGTCAGTCATACCATTCATAGTAATAGTTACCAGATCAATATTAATGACAGTCTCTCCAATGTCTCCAAGCTTTTCTTTAAGATCCTTGATGTGGGAGATGAACGTTGCTACTATCTCATTCTCCTCCATCTTGATGGAGAGAATCTTTATTTTTAGGGAGAGTACGTGATTTGTATTTCTTATTTCGTATAGGTCTCTAATATTTGTACAGATCTCATTCGCAATCTTGCAATCTCTGATGTGAGGGGTGATGTTGTCTTTGACTGCCATCTTCAACATCGTTCTTGCCTTTTTCTCGCTCTTCTCCCATTATTATATTGTCGCAGTTGTTGCGCCTGCTGCAATTATAGGTTTCACCTCATCTCCAGTCGTGATCCCCCATGCACTATGCCCTTCTAACATAGTTTGTAACTTAAATTTCCAATTAGAATAATTGGAACCATCGAGCTTGTTTCTCTCGTTCAAGTATACCTCCATTAGATTATTCATCTTGACAATAAAAAAAAATTGACCTCCGGCAATTGACAGAAAACCAGATCTATAATCATATCTACCCTAGATCCACAAAAAATAGCAATATCAAGAAACAAAACTACCTGTTCTTCGACCACTCTGGTAGGTTGCTCTACGCACTACACCACAAGCTCGCAGGTTCCTCTGCCACAGCCTCTTCTGCTGTGAGCTCATGGGCTCCTCTATCACAAATCACACTTACAATGATCCTCCCACTTTAAAAGTGATCTAGTATTGCATCTACAGCCACAAATCTTCGGCTCCTCTGAAATGATCTCACTCGATTTGCAGGCACAAGCTCTTTGACTCAATAGGCAAAAGCTCTATGGCTTCAATCGACGATCTCCATCACAAGCACTCTGGCTCCACGCCACTCCACAGCATGAGCTCTTTGGCTCTTTTAATACAAACTCTCTAGCTCAATGACGCTCCAAAACACGAGCTCTCTGACTCCTCTGACACGAGCTCTCTAGCTTCTTCAATCCGAGCACACTAGCTCCTTCAACACAAGCCTCACTGGCTCTGTCGGCGGCCTAAAAACCTTCATATCCCGCGTTGGTCGCGCTAGAAAGAGACTATGTAAGAGTTAACACGGATCAACGCATTTTCTCTGTGTGACTCCTCACTGAATTCAGAAATCAGTGCCTTTTTCGAGCATAGATCAGCGTTGATTGGTGCGTTTGTGTCTCATACGAACGTGATGATCGACTTTACCATCCAAATTTAAAAAAAAAAAAAAAAGTTCTCACAACCTCACTCAGGCTATCTTGAGGTCATCTGGGGCTTTTCCTTTGCCACCTAGATTCTCACAATGATCAAAGCACTATGGCTTTGATTCGACCCTAGAGCTCTGATACCATGATAAAATATGGCGGAATCAAAGTAATGAAAGCATTTCTGGTTAGCTCTACTCTAAGAGGCTACACTAGGAGTGATTGTGTCTGCAAGTCGCTTTACATTCTCATTAGAGATCAAACAATATATAGGTTACATGAAAATAGGGTAGTTAAAACCAATAACTACGAAATAGGAACAAACTTCTAATCTAAGGTTTAGGTGAACTGACTCTCTCTAATATAGTTTCTCCATTATCCTCAACAGCTTGAACATAATTATAAATAACCTATGTTATGAATGTCTCTATCCTTGAATACTACTAAAATGAGATTATGCTTTTGAAGATTTTACACAATAAGGAGAATATCTATGTCAACCGAGAGAGGGGATTGAAATAAACATTAATAGTGGAGACACTAAGAAGAAGGGGAAACATAAATGTCTCTCAACCTTAATGCTATTGGGATGAGATGATTATTTTTTATTCTTGCATTATAGATTGAGCTTCCATCTTAATTGTGGAGGTTGTTGCGTCAAGAGATGCTTTGTTAGTATGAAAGAGATGTTGTAATATACTGTGTGAGAGATGTTGTCATATCATGTAAACATTAGTGATTTAAAAACTCAATATTTTTGACAACTCATGATTTATCCTATAATAATTTTTAATCCATAGTTTTTCCCATACTTTTTTTCTCTAATTTAATTGGTTTAAAAGCATCACTCGTTTCAATCTTTCTCGACTCTCTAGTTATACTCTTTTCAATCTTTCTCGACTATGTAGTTATAATAGTGTAGTTATAATAGCAGTTGGACTCTAACCAGCAAATTCTTGCAAAAATCAAACACGATGAGAAAAATCCCAAACCTTATACCACAATAGTGTGCTCTATATCAGCCCTGTGACCCACTCTACAGAATTCGAACCTGCAACGAGCCACCGCACCAAAAATAAACTAGTGTCGTTTGTCGCCCCAGTTAGTCCACGGCAAAGCAATTTTCATTTTCATATTTTAACATGTGAATTGGTGCTTCCAAACGTAGGGTTGAGGTTGTGGACACTTTAAATTGTTTGGTATTCTCACCTGAAGTACGTGACATATCTCATATGTTTGCGTATCATTATTCATTTTTTTCCAAATAAAAAACCAAGTGGTCAATGTTTTCCAACTGCTCCATTAAACAGCCTGAATAGTGATTGCGCCGAGAGGCGCATTCTACAGCCCAGTATGACCCCGATGTGTAAGTATGTCGGAAGCCAAAAAAAAATGTCGGCTTGAACAATAACCTACATAAACATATAAATGAACAATTAAAAATTTATTAAAAATAAATTTAAACGATATAAACTTAAAATATGAAGAGTTTACTAACACTCAAAAAAGAGATATGGTAAATAAATAATATATGGTAAATACGTAAAAATATAAATAAACCATAGGTATGGTAAATAAATAAAACCACTTCTTAAATATTACTCAGGAGGTATGGTAAATAAATAAAAATATAAATAAACTAGAGGTATGGTAAATAAATAAAAGTGATTTTTATATTTACTCAATAAACCACTTTATATTTACAAAAACTCAAAAATAGGTTTTATTTAGGTGAAGCCTATGAGACAAATTATTATTAATACCTTGGGCCAGATACCATGGGACAAATCATTAATAATACCATGGGCAAATACCATGGGCCAAATAATATATTTATAAAATAGGTATGGTAAATAAGTAAATATAAAAGAGGTATAAAGAGGTAAGGTAAATAAATAAAAATATATCAAATACGATTATAAATCAAGATCTAATTATATATGAAGTATAAGGGTCAAATACCATGGACCAAATTATTATTAATACCATGACAAAAAAAACATTATTAACCCTAACATTAATATTAAAATATTAATATTATTAAATTTAATATGTTTAGATTAATACAATATTAAATTTATTATATTGTAATATATATTAATATATCATGATATATGATAGAGGTGGAGAAATAGGGGGAGTGACAAGGGAGATATGGAAATAAATTGAAGGAGAAGGGAGAAGAGGAATGAAGAGAGAGAGAGTGAGAACATTGAGAGAGTTAGAGAAGGGTAAGAGAGGGAGAGGGAGACATAAATATGAAGGTGGGAGAGGGATAAGGAGAGAGGTAGGGAGAAGGAGAGAGGATTGGAGGGTAAAGAGTGAGAGAGAGATAAATAAGGGGGAAGGGAGGGGGAGGTAGGAGAGAAAGGGAGAGAGACAAAGGATGAGAGGAGGAGGAGAGAAGGAGGGATAGAGAGATGGAGTTGGAGGCGGAGCGAGGAAAGGAAGAATAAATGCATAGAGAGGGAGTGACAAGGGAGATATGGAGAGAGTGTGTGTATGCTTATGGGTGGGATAAATATACATAGGAGTGATGGAGACAAGGGGGGAGAGAAGGAGAAAGGAGGCATGATGGAGACAAGGGGGGAGAGAAGGATAAAGGGATAGAAATATTAAGATAGTTGGAGAGTGAGATAGAGTGATGGGGGAAGAGAGAGGATTGGAGGATAGAGAGAGAGAGAGAGAGAGAGAGAGAGAGAGAGAAAGAGAGCTGGGGGGTCAAATAGAAGGAGGCGAGAGAGGAATGATGAGAGAGAGGAAGAGAGTGATGGGGGAAGAGAGGATTGTAGGAGAGAGAGAGAGGGGGGGGGAGGTAGAGATGGGGGAAGATAAAGGGAGGTAGGAGATAAAGGGAGAGAGAGGAAGGAAAAGAGAGGGGACTTGAAAGAGAGGAGGAGAGAGGGGAGGAGAGAGGGAGCGATATAAATATGGATTTGGAGGGGGAGAGAGGGAGGGATTGAGAGATTGAAAGAGAGAGATGGGGGAAAAGAAAGGGAGGTAGGAGAGAAAGGGAGAGAGAGGAAGGAAAGGAGAGGGGACTTGAAAGAGAGGAGGAGAGAGGGGATGAGAGAGGGAGGGATAGAAATATGGATTTGGAGGGGGAGAGAGGGAGGGATTGAGAGATGGAGCTGGATGAGGAGAGAGGGAGGGAAGAATAAATACATAGAGAGTGAGTAGTGGAGAGAGAGGGGGAGTGACAAGGGAGAGATGAAGAGGGAGTGTGTATGTTTTGGGGTGAGATAAAGAGACAAATAAGGATATATGGAGAGAAGGGGGGAAATAAGGAGAGAGAGAGGCATATGGTAACAAAGTTGGAAGGTGAAGATAGAGAGAGAGGGGGGGGGGATGTAGGGAAAGAGATATGAATATGGAGAGGGAGAGAGGGGGAGGTAAGAATAAAGACATAGAGGGTGAAAGGTGGAGAGAGATAGAGAAGGAGTGATAAAGAAGATGGAAAGAGAGGGAGAAAGGGTAGCAGGAAGGAAGAGAGATAGAAGCAAAAGAGAGAGAGAGAGGGAGAGAGGAGGAGGAGGAGGGAGTGATAGATAGATAGATAGATTGGAGAAAGAGAGTTTATGTTTTGGAGTTGATATAGAGAGATAGAGTGAGATATAGATATAGATGTAAGGTGAAGAGAAAAAAAAATAGATGGAGAGAAGGAGGGAGGGACAAGGAAACTGATAGATATGTAGTGAGAGAGAGTGTGTATGGTGGGGTGAGATAAAGAGAAAAATAAGGAGATATGGATGAATATATAGATATATATGGGGGAGATAGGGAAGAATGTTTCTTGCAGTAGATGCATTGATTTCAGTGTAGATGGTGATTTCTAATCCTATTTGATTTCTTACACTAGATGAATTGATTTTGGTGTAGATGTTGATTTCTAATGATATTTGATTACTTACACTAGATGGATTGATTTTAATGTAGATGATTTCTAATCCTATTTTATTGCTTGCACTAAATGCATTAATTTCCGTGTAGATGATGATTTCTAATCTTATTTGTTTGATTTCACTAGATGCATTAATTTTAATGTAGATTTTGATTTTTGGTTATATTTGATTTCTTTCACTAGATGAATTGATTTCAATATAGATTATTTTTAATCCTGTTTGATTGCTTGCACTGAATGGATTGATTTCATTGTAGATGGTGATTTCTAATCCTATTTGATTGCTTTCACTAAATGCCTTGTTTTCAGTGTAGATGGTGATGTCTAATCTTATTTGATTTCTTTCACTAGATGCATTAATTTTAATGTAGATGTTGATTTATAATTATATTTGATTGCTTGCACTGAATGCATTGATTTAAATGTAGATTATTTAACTAAATGCATTGATTTAAATGTAGATGATTTACAATCCTATTTGATTCCTTGCACTAAATGCATTTATTTCAGTGTAGATGGTGATTTCTAATCCTATTTGATTGCATGCACTAGATGCATTGATTTCAGAGTAGATGTTGGCTTTAAATCCTATTTTCCTACTTGCACTAAACTCATTTATTTGAGTGTAGATGTTGATTTCTAATCATATTTCATTACTTGCATTATATGCATTGATTTTAGTGTAGATGTTGTTTTCTATTATTATTTGATTTCTTGCATTAGTTGCATTGATTTCAATGTATATGTTGATTTCTAATTTTATGTATGACGGTGCATTAATTTTAAAGTCATTGGATTAATAGTGTGTGTGCAATGATTTCAGTGTAAGCAGAAAAAATTATTGACAATGTACATTGATTTTTGTGTTACAGTAATTCAACCTATTAATATTGGAGAGCAAGAGAGACAAGGTATGATTTTTACTACAACATCTCGAGCTAAATATTTAAATGGTTTACGATTCCAACTGTCCTTTTCAAATAATCAATATGAAAATATGACAAAACTAACATGGGTGAAAATAAGAATAGTAGAAGAAAATAGTTTAAAATCGATCACAATGAAGACTTCGTAATTGACTACATTCTTATTATTCACAGTTTCTATCATTCAATATTATTACATTGTCACTTTGTGTTCAAAATTTTATTTCATCATTAAAGTTATTTTACAATATTTAGCATCTCAACAAACTAAGGTAACTAATCAAATTTAAAATTAAAATGACTCAATGAATCTCAGACATATTTAACATATTTAAAATGGTTATGTTAATATTAGATGTATTTACATATTATTGATAAAATTAAGCATATGTTCCTCATATTATCGATAAATTTTCCTTGGTCGCACACGACTGAAACCAGCCTAGATCCATCTTAACTCTGGATCTATCAAGTGCCGAGAGGGATCAAACCTCTCGAGGTGAAAACCTTTCCTCAAGTTTTGCACTAAAAAAATAGGTTTTCACCTCGAGAGATTTGATCCCTCTCGGCGCTTGATAGATCCGGAGTTAAGATGGATCTAGGCTGGTATACTTTAAACATATGAGTTCAAGGAAAATTCCCTTGAGCATGCAATATATCATTAATTAATTAATAATAAATCACACTATATATCTCAACACAACACAGAAATTTGACTTCCATCAGCATGTATCCACACTATGGGATCTGACTCAGTGAAGAGTGTAGAGTGGGTCTCAATTGAAGAGTGTAGAGTGGGTTTTAATTATAATTTTAGAAAGATGCGTTTTAACGGTTAGGTAGAGAGATTTGGTCTTACAAGTTTTAATGATTTTATCAATTTGATTTCACAAATTTGTGTGATCCAATCCTAATCAAAACTACATGAACCTGAAAACTGTTCAATGTACAATTTCTATAAAATGCAATGCCAATCACCCACATGGTGAGAGTGGCTGCTATGCTCCAACTGAGAAACAATATCAAAGCTTCCATTCTCAAAAGCATAGAGCTTTCATGGGTATGAACTTATGCCATCTCATTCCTATATTTTTTAATTCTTAGATCAAAATTACCTGGCTTGGCATTAGCTTATATCATACTTTTCTCTTGGTAGACTGCAGTGTGGGATGGAGGACTGGATGCGGGAAATCATGGGTCGGCGTTAAATTTACCATAGGTATATTGTTTTAGGAATCTATATTTTTCCTTCACCGATTATAATGTGACCAGAAAAGTAAAGTAATTAATCGGTGTGCCAATCGATTCTATTTATGTGGTCAGAAAACAACGTTCACAAAGGGCATGGATTCCTTGGTGAGAATAGTGACTCTCGTTGCTTCCGCTAGAGTTCCCACGAGGTCTGCAAAAGCATTCCCAAGTTTTCATATTTAATGCCATTTTTGGGTATTCCTATTGAAGTTTAATTATTATGGAATTCAATTATAAATTTTAGTTAAATTGTAATTTAATTTTTAGATTTAATACATATCAAGGGTAAATTTGAATTGATTTGTGTTGAATTTATGGGAAGGAAAAGAGAAGAGAATTAAAGAGAAAATTAGATATTTTCTAATTAGCTATGAGTATTTTGGAGTATGATTGATAAATAAATATAGTTAAAAAGGTTGGTAATGTGATAAAGATTTTGAAAATAGATGAAGAGAAAGTGCTTTTCATCTTTATCTCTCTATATTGTAAAGGTGACAATCTTAGTCCCAAGGAATTTTGGGAATCCACCAACCTCTCATTTCACTTTGAAGTTCATGAGAATTAGTTCTTATCTTGACAATGTTCATTTTCTTAGTAGTACTAGACAAAACACAAAGATAAGTTTGAGTTTTGAAATTGAAGTTGATCACCTCCTTATAATACAATAGCTTAATTTTTCCCTCTAACTTTGTATTTTTCCCTCTAACTTGGTATTGTCCAACAACTTATCCTTAAATTTAGAAGTAATTATATTTTTAATACTATCCTTATTCTTTGAGATGATCTCCTCATTTACCCCCTAATGGTCTAGCCAGGATTTGGCATCCTTTTGTCAACCTCCTCGCTTAAGCTAAGATGGGGGTTTTGGGTTTTGGGTAGAGTTAGAGGTAATTTTATGCAACCTTTTGGTCTCCATGTTGTATAGTTTCCTCTTATTCATGAGATATCAAGTCATAGCCATGTTTTCAATGGGGAAAATGCTAGCTTTAAAGTCCATAGAGTAGGGATTATTTTCTTTAATCTTGAGGTTGTAGGTTATAAATTGCATGTGGATCGAATTAGGACTTTCTGGACTAATATTCTAACGGAGCTTTGCATCAGGAGGGCCGCCATGACCTAGGGTTTGGTGGTTTTCGCGCAGGCTACCCCAGGCAGACCTCCCCCCCAGACTGTTAGGTCGTGATCACTCTCCTGGTCAAACTTGAGACTCACCAATGATAGATTCCAGTGGGGGGACAACTACTCCCCCCATTATAGGCCAGCCTCCCACAGGGGCAGGGGCAAGGGATGATACCAATAATCAACAAAACTTTGGCCCATCTCCTGACATCTCAGGGGCGTCTCTCATAGCGCAACAGACAAATACATCAACAACAGAAGAAGCGAACATGATCCAAGTGGATATTGGTGGCCACCCATCTACTCCATTTGGACCCCCACCATTGGTTCTTTCAGTTTTGCACTTTCAGCACATCTTACTATTTTTAGCAAGTTTTTGGGTCCTGAACTTCCGGAGCCGTTTTGGGGCCCTAATGATCCAGGTCGATATTGGTGGCCACCCAACTATTCCATTTGAAATGCCACCATTAGTTCTTTCATTTTTTCAATTGCGGCACAACTTACTATTTTTAGTAGTTTTTCGGGTCCTGAACTTCCGGAGCTGTTTTGAGGCCCTAAACAACGTTTTTTGATAAAATCGAGAGCAACATGGGTTAATAGACCAATGTTTCTGACACCAAAAGTTGTACTCCACGGATAGATTTTTTTAACGAGATATGATGTGCGCCAAATGGAGATCGTATGCCAAAGTTACATCCCCGGGAAGTTGAAACACCAATTTACCCAAACGAGGCCCATAGTTTTGGCGCTTCATCTCCTACAGTTAGGTTTTTGGATATTTAGGGTTTTGCATTGTTTCTCAACAATAAAAAGGCCTTTGAGCCTCATTGTAACACAGTTTAGAGGCATGTAGCCGCCACATCTCTTCTCAGATATAAGTTATCATCACCCTAGCTAGTTTATTTCCCTTATGTCTATAAACATATTTCAGTTATTTGATAATAATGAAATAAAGTACTATTTCTGCTACATCTCTGTGTTTAAGTCTATTTTTGTATTTTATTGCGTTCCTGCATAAATCCAGATCAGTGGTATCAGAGCGGTCTTCTCTTTCTTTGTTTTTCTTTGCATGTCCCTAATGAGGTCAGGGTATAAGGAGTTAGGGGTCGATCTGGTTGCACCCTTGCAAGATCAGACTCGCAAACCCTGACAATGTGCCATGGCAGAAGAAAATAAATATGAGGGAGCAAAATATCCTATCAAAATATTACTTGAAGAGGCCCTCGAGAAACAAAGGAACATGATGATGGATGACTTTGCTCAAATCCTTCAACGATTGCCCACCTACGCCACATCTGCATCCAACAACCACTCTGGAGGCACCACTCCCTTCAAGGTACAGGTAAACTTTAACATTCCTATATTTGAAGGCTAGATAGATGCAGACGTTGTAGATAGATGGTTAAATTTTCTAGAAGGGTATTTCTCGGTCCATGATTTCTCCGATCAAGAAAAGATTATTTTTTCGCTTCTTAAAGCCACCCCCCATGTCAAATACTGGTGGGAAACCTATTGTGAGCAAAAGTACGAGGGGGAACCCTCTTGGAATTCGTTCCGAGATGGCATCAAGGAACAATACTACCCCGTGGGGAGCTATGAGTACATGTACATCCAATGGACCATGTTGCGGCAGAAAATGGATCAAGATGTGCACGAACTTATGAATTTGTTCCATAACCTACGCACAAAGTTGGGTATTAAAGATTCTAGAGACATTTGGTGCTCAAGTACCATAGTTTTCTGCATAGACACATTCAGGAGGAAACAGAGTTCCTCAACATTACCTCGCTTGGCATGGCATATCTCTATGACGCCAAGATTGAGTAGAAATTTAAGCAGAAGAAGAGAGACTTTGGATCCACGAATCCGAAGCTAGGGAAAGGCACCCCCGAACCACAGAAAAGGGGCAAAGACAAAGTGGGGTGACTAAAAACACCATCACAAATCCAAAGAATGACACGGGGAAGTGGTTTAAATTCCATAACAGCCCCACTCACGGCACAACAGAGTGTCGAGCCAAATAGTCGTTGGTGTCTAAACTAAAGGCACCTGAATCAGATGCATATTTTGATCCTGAGCCATAACCAGACAAGGGAGATGAAAAAGGGAAGCAGATCATTGATGCGGGCCCCAATGCCATTTTTGCCACCACCAAGATCCAGAGGGAGGATCGAGAGGGTTTAGAGGAGGGGGAGCACCTCTTCCATTTGTAAATGTGGGTGAAGGGTTCTTCATTGTAATTTCTTGTCGATAGCGGAAGCCAAAAGAACCTGATTTCAGCAGAGGTCGTGAAGCAGCTCAGCCTACCGACCATAGCACACCCGCAGCCGTATACCATCTGGTAGCTTCACCCAAGGAGAGATCTACGTATCCACTAACAGTGTCGCATTTCTTACATCATCAAGTCATTCACGGATGAGGTATTGTGTGATGATGCTCTTCTTGATGTAGCTAATGTATTATTGGGCCAACCATACTTATGGAGGCGACATGTTGTGTATGAGTCTAGGCCTCGTGTTGTTATTATTAGTTTGGGAAATAACTTATACAGGATACCAGAGGTAGTGCCACCTCCTGCCATCTCTTTGACTACCGCAAAAAAACGCAGTAAGATTGTTTCCCAAGCCAGGAAATTTATTTTCCTTACAACTCGCTCACAGAGAAAGAAGAATATCGTGACCACAACCTCAAAACAGGGCTCCCCTGCATGGCTGTAGTAGATGGACAAAGTCATGGAGGAATACGAGGACATTTTCTCCTCACTCACAAAGGTTCCTCTACACTGTCAGGATAAGCACTCCATTGAGCTAACCCCCGATGCATCGCCGCATGATTTTTCCATACCTCATGCTACTACATAGACAAAATCCACACATATATTGTCTGAGGCTGATAAAGAAACCAAATTTACTGAACACATCTAGCATGTCTGCCCGCAATTCCATGACATCTTCGAAAAATCTAATACCTAGTTCAACAGAATTTTCCTCATCTCATGGAGGATCTCAACGCAATGGGGACCATTGCCTCCTAAGGGGGGAGGAATGATCCAGGTGGATATTGGTGGCCACCCATATACTCCATTTGGAACCCCACCATCGGTTCTTTCAGTTTTTCACTTTCAGCACATCTTACTATTTTTAGCAGGTTTTTGGGTCTTGAACTTCCGGAGCCGTTTTGGGGCCCTAATGATCCAGGTGGATATTGGTGGACACAAAAATATTCCATTTGAAATGCCACCATCAGTGCTTTCAGTTTTTTATTTGCGGCACAACTTACTATTTGTAGCATTTTTTCAGGTCCTAAACTTCCAGAGCTATTTTGAGGCCCTAAATGACATTTTTTGGGAAAACTGGGAGTAAAATTGGTCTATAAAATGGGTCTATGGACCAATGTTGCTCACACCAAAAGTTGTACTTAGATAGATCTTTCTAACAAGGTATGATGCACTTCAAACAGGAATCGTATGCCAAAATTACATCCCTGGGAAGTTGAAATACCAATTTACCCCAACAGGGCTCATTGTCTTGGTGCTTCATCTCCTACGATTAGGTTTTTGGATTTTTAGGGTTTTTCATTATTTCTCAACAATAAAAATTCCTTAGAGCCTCATTGTAACACAGTTCAGAGGCATGTAGCCGCCACATCTCTTCTTAGAGATAAGCTACCATCACGCTAGCTAGTTTATTTCCATTCTGTCTGTTAACATATTTCAGTTATTTGATAATGAAATAAGGTATAATTTATGCTGCATCTCTGTGTTTATGTATATTTCTGTATTTTATTGCGCTCCTGCATAAATCCGGATCAGAAAATCAAGTTAGCAACATGCATTCCGAAGAACCCCAAACGAATAATGATGGAGCTCCCAGCGCATCGCATCAACAGAAGAATCCAATTCATGAAGGATCATGCGTTGATAGGAAAGTTCATGGGTGTCTGGCCACTAAAAAATGCCTTCAAGGATGGATAGCTTCCAAATGGAAACCAAAGGGCCACATTGACCTTCAGTTGTGTGCTAATGGCTTCTTCAATGTGTTATTTACATGCATTGAAGATAAAAATAGGATCATGGATGGAGGACCATATTTTTTCAACTCTGCGGGATTATACCTCCAACACTGGACGGAGCAGTTCAACCTTGGCAAACAAGATCTTACATGGGCCCTAGTCTAGATTCGGCTCTACTCCCTCCCCTAGGACTACTAGGATGAGCCAACCCTCGGAGATATAGGCAACACCCTATGGGAATTCATCAAGATAGCAGAGGAAACAAAGATCAACCACTACACAACATATGCATGAATCTGTGTCTACATGAACATACCGGAGTCGCTACCAGGCGAGGTAACTCTGATGCACAAAGACTTTGAATGGATACAAACTGTAGATTATGAGAATATTCCTTTCAGATGTAGAAGGTGTCATCAACATGGGCATTTATTCAGATATTTCCCTCTAAATGAAAAAGCGACGGTTGAAAATGAATCAAATGATCAAGTATCAGAAGGATTCATGAAGGTAGCAAGCAAGAAAAGGCACAACAAGAGAAATAATTCTCACCAGAAGAAAAAATGACCTGCGACTAGCAATAGCTTCACCGCCCTAAATCAGCTGAATGAGAATGAGATTAAACCAGACAATGAAGTCAAGTGCACCTAAAAGGAGCAGCCCCAGTCCTCCAAGGCACAACAGAACAAGATCCCACCAGAGACCTTTATGAAACCTCAAACCCCTAACATCATAGGGGAAATCCCTGTGTCGAATGGCAAATAACGGGCACTAGAGGCGATCCCAGAAGCCATTGATCATATTTGGATCAAGGACCTAAGTGATAGCTCAAATTTCAAAGTGTTCATAAGTGTGTCAAACTAGAGCGACTGAATAGATCTCGTCTTTCTGATTCCGGCACTGTGAACAGTTCTAAAAACCGACACCGTATGAAGAAGTTATTGCGATTTAAAAAGTCCAATAAACTGCAATTTTTGGATTTTGACCAAGTTTGACTGGGCTTTGGAAAATTCAAAAAATAATATTTCAGGGAATATTCCTACAATATTCCTTGAAATATTCCTTCCAGACCAATAGCAGGCTGACAAATTTCATGATTTAACTGGACAGAAGGGTTGTACGTGGTGGTTTTGACCAATTAGAGGCCGCCACGTGGCAAGCCCAGAGGCCGCTACATGGCCCAGGTTTAGTGTAATAAAATTTTTGGGGAGCCAACTGGAGTCGACCCCGAGACCTTTCACCTGCACGTGCACGCTCTTACCATACGGCCAATCGGTGTTTCTTAACCATATAGGTCACGCGTTGTATTTAAAGTTTAATGCGTTGTCATATGGGGGAGTGGAGGGGCCAACCCCTCCCCATAGGCCCTTAGCCCATGTCCAAGGGCTACCACTGGCGCGCCAATGAAACTCTAACTGTCATCTGCCAATGGTTAAACATGTCACATGGAAATGTTTTAAAATTTTATTGCGGCGGTTAAACAAGCAGTCTTCGCAGCATTTGTTTTTATTTCAAAGTTTAAGCTGGCGGTTAAGGTTAGTTAAAACGGTTTTCGCTCCACAATTATGAAGACAACAAAGTTAGGGGCATGTGCCCAACACCCCGACGATTAGAATTATGTGCCAACGGTCAGTCCTAGCGGAAGATATTGGAGCCGCATATTATATGGCAGAGTAGGAAAATTTCTGCAAGTGAATAGTCTATTCTAACTATTTTGGACATTTTGAATCCAATGAAAGAATTTGCAGAGCCATTTGAAGACTTCTAAAGGTCAAAGAACCACAGGGAATTTTTGGGCAGCCCAGGGCCATCAGTGGATGGAGATCTAGATTGGGGAGCTAAAGCTCATTTTGAGAAAATGATCAGCCTATTTTGGATGTCTGATGTAGGATGGAGATAGTGGAAAAGGTTTCAGGGACAGAAAAGGATTTATGAGGGAATTAGTGCCATATAGAAGCTCAAGGTAGTTCAAGAGCACCGACTCAAGGAGTCAAGTCTAAGGGAGCCGAGGTTCATCTTCAGAAAGATTTCAGCCATTCTAGGGGTATGATAATGTTCTAAACCCAATGGTACAGCCCAAATAACCATTGGATTTGAGTTATTAACTTGTAAAATAAATTTAACATCATAATCCCAAAGAGCCAAGTTAGTTGAAAAAGGCTCAAGGAGATGTAGCCCAAGATATTCGGGTGAACACCTTTATTAAATTTGTTGTTATGTGTTGATGCTTATTTGCTGCATTATATGGTTGTTACACATGCTTAATATAAAAAAAAACAAATGCTCTTAAAGTACTTAAACAATTTTAAAAACATGCACCTGTTTCAAGTATTCATTTTCGCACAAGTCAAGAATAAGTTGGATCTTTATTTGTTTAACTGAGTGGGAGGTTCTTGAAAATCATAACAAGTTATCCAACCCATTTTTAGATCAGCCATGGAGGAAGAGCCAGAGAGCATTGACCTTGAGGGCTTGGATCTCATAGGGTTAGGGGATGCTTGCAATAAGAGGGACTTTTGATTAATACCCAAGCAGCAGGTCCAAAAGATGGAAGAAATCCTTACCCGAGTGCAGTAGCTCCCCTCTCTAGGAATTCAGGGGGGTACGCTCATAAATACAAAATACTTCATGAAATATTCTAGCAAAAGAGGTAGGAAAACATCCCTGCAAAGAATAGTAGAAATAGGCAAAGAAATATTGGATTCTGGATGGATCCCCTAGTCAACAATATTATATGCCTACACCACCAACTCAACTCCCTCGCCCCGCCCCAATGAAGATCATATCATGGAATATAAAAGGGCTCAACAGCCCCACCAAGCACAGGACAATAAAGAAAAGAATCATTGAGGAAAACCCTACAATTTTATACATGCAAGAAACCAAATGTTCCAGCTCCACTTTAGAAACAATCTTCAAAAAGTTATGGAAATGATGCAATAAAATAGCGGTATATGCCAATGTAGCATCCGGAGGACTGCAAATCATCTGGAACCCCCAAATAATCTCCCTAGAGAACTATCGTGCCAACAGGCATTTCATCTAGGCCAACTTTCACCTGATTGGAACAGACATCCATCGTCTGCTAATGAATGTATACTTTCCCCAGAATCTGTTGGGTGTGGAGCCTGATTATCTTGTTTACTTTGTATCACAACATTGGACCCATGTACCTTAAAAGGGGCGGTAACGCCGCCCATAATTAATCATTGTCGTGGGGGGTCCATGGGGGGGCGGCAACGCTTTTCGGAGCCCCCCCCTAGCGGGGGTTCGAGGGCAGCGCCCCCGAAGCTAAAAACAGATGTAAAATTGCCTTGTAAAAGTATAGTAATTTCTAGTCAATCTGGGCCATTCATTAGGCAAATGATCTGACGGTAGAAGTTATGTTTAGTTTAGAGTTTTTTTCCATAGAAGGCAACCCCCTTGTATATATGAGGGCATTGTATTGTGGCTGTGTATTATGTGTGTATTCTCAGAGCGAGAAACAGAGAGGGAGACTGTGAGAGAGAACAAAGGATATTACAGCGGATCTGCTGTAGGTTTTGTCTCTTCATTTTTGCTGGATAATAGAAAGGAAGGACTCGTTGTTCGGGGTGGACGTAGCCCAAACTGGGTGAACCACGTATATCTGTGTCTCTCTGGTTTTATGTGTTTTGTGTGCTTTTATTTTCCGCATATTTTATGTGTTGGATTGCTCCATAATATATAATTTTCTAACAGAATCTCCACCAGAAAAATGGAACTTCTGGACAACATAGCTGAACTCAATAAACAAAGATCTCTTCCACTCTGGCTCTTAGGGGAGATTTCAATATGATACCAAACCTACAGGAAAAGAGGGGTGGAAGGATGCATCCTGACCTCAACAGTAATGGATTCAAGAACATCATCCAAGAAAATCCTCTCATTGATCTCCAAACCTCCAATGGTGTTTTTGCCTGGAATAATAGAAGAGGAGCCACCCACCAAATAGCTTCCAGATTGGATAGGTTCCTCATCACGGAAGATTTCATCCGCCTCGGAGGTGATCTAGCAACTACCATCATCCCCGTTGAAGGCTCTGATCACTGGCCAATACAACTTCAATGGTTAAGACCAAGTAAGCACGCTCCCAAATCATTCCACTTTGAACACTGCTGGCTCCGACACCCAGGGTTCAAGGACATGGTCTCCGCTTGGTGGTCCTCCCTATCACCTCCACAAGGAAATAAAATGCTCCAGTTCCAGACAAAGCTGAAAATGCTCAAAGGTAAACTGAAGGTTTGGAATAAATCCACCTTTGGCAATATCTTCAAAGATCAAAGAGAGCTAGAGGAAAAAATGAAGAAGCTTCAACAAATCATCATAAAGGAAGGATGCTCGGCCAAGTCAAAGAACTAAGAGAAGATATTACCAACTCAGATGGAAGAAAGAAGGAGCTAGGAAGAAATCATATGGAGAAAAAAATCAAGGATCTGCTAGCTCAGAGAGGGAGAACGAAACACAAAAAAAATTCACCGCTCCACTATTAAGCACAGGATGCATAACAAAATTACTATCCTAAAAAACCAGAATGGAGAGCGTCTGGAAAAGCAAGAGGACTTCACGGAGGAGTTGCACAACCACTTCAGGAACACTCTGCAAGAACCCAATCATCAAAGGCATGAGGCTATCGGAAAAATCACTCAGCACATTCCTAAGATGATTACGGAAGAACACAAATGGATGCTTCTCAAAGCCACCACTCTTGCTCAGGTGGAATAGGTGGTCTTCGAGCTGAAAACCGGAAAAGCTCCAAGCCCTAACGGATTTACCACCAAATTCTTCCACTTCTTCTACGAAACCATCATAGACAAAGTCTGGGGAGTAGTTGAGGAATCGCGCACCAGTCACTGGCTTCTCCCAGTGCTTAATGCCACCTTCATCACTTTGGTTCCAAAAGAAGACAATGCAGCCTCACCAAGTAAGTACAGGGCCACAACATTCTGCAATGTCATTTATAAAATAATCTCCAAAGTTATTGCTAACAGGCTGAAGAAGCTCCTCCCCATGATCATCTCCCCAGAGCAAATGGGCTATGTTGAAGGCAGGAAAATCCTTGATGGCATCATCCTAACCCACGAGGTCATTCATTCTCTCAAAACCTCCATAAAACCTGGTATGCTCCTCAAAATCGATCTATCCAAGGCTTTTGACAAGCTTAGTTGGGACTATATCAAACATGTCCTTTTAGCCTTCGGCTTCAACCACACGTGGGTACGTTGGATCATGAGCCTCATTACCTCTCCCTTTCTTTCCATTTTGGTCAATGGTATACCCTCTGCAACATTCAACCCCTCAAGAGGAATCAGACAAGGGGACCCTCTCTCACCCTTCATTTTCATCATCATGGCTGAAGGGCTAGGCCGCCTTCTCAAAAGCTCCATCCACTCAGGTGCTCTGCAATGTATACCCCTCCACAACCTGCCCCACTCCTCCCATCAACAATCTGTGGATGACAACATGATCATGGGTTACCCCTCGATCTAGGAAGCCCGTACCCTCAAATCTCTTCTATATTCCTTCTCTAAAGCCTCCAAAACTGAGGTCAACCTTGACAAATCTCAAATATTTTTCTTCCACACCCCCCTCTATCTCAGCGCAACATTTCCCACATCCTTGGCTTCTCCATCACATCCTTACCCTCCAAATACCTTGGAGCCCCTCTCACTAGCGCGGCCATTAATCACTCCTCCTGGCGAACTCTGCTAGACAAAATGGAAACCATACTATTCAACTGGACCCATCGTACTCTCAATATAGCAGGTCGCTTGGTTCTCATCAAATCAGTATGGAAGTCCCTCCCCATTTACCTCTTCTCGGTACTAGCAGCCCCCAAATGGGTCCTCAAGGCCATGCGCAAATTGCTAAGAAATTTACTATTGGGAGGTACCAAAGAGAAAAAAAAATGGGCTTTAGTCAAATGGAAGGAAATGTGTACACCAAAAATTCATGGGGGGCTAGGGTTGCACGACCCTGAGCACAAAAACAACATCATGGGAGCTAGAATATGGTGGAAATGGGTCTCCAACCCCCACACTCTGTGGGCTAACCTGTGGGAAACCAAGTATGCTCTTTCATGGCCCAAGGAGGACCTTATCAGATTCAACATAGAGCTGGGAGGATCCCAAATGTGGAAAGTAGCAAGCATCCAAAAGCAGATGATACAGATCTACAGCTTTTGGGAATTGCACAGTGGCACTCAAGCTAGATTCTGGGAGGACTCCTGGCAGCAACTGCCAAGGATATCCTCCATATTCCCCAGAACATTATGGAGTGCAGCTCTAAGGCCAGGAAAAGGCAGAGTGTAGAGGACTTCTGGACTGATGACACAACCCAAGGATACAGGAACTGGCTATACACAGATAGATGGCAAGATGACTAGAACAATGAGAGTCACATAGACATTTGGGAGGAACTGAACACTAAAAGAAAAATAAGAGTACAGCCAGGACCTGGCATCCTTCGCTAGGGTCACATGAAAAGCGACAACTACTCCACCAAGGAAGCTTACAACCTCCTCCATCAGCAGAACCCAGATCCAACAAATCTCATCTGGAAAAAGATATGGTCGGCCAAACTCTAGCCTAAAGTAGCCACCTTTCTATGGTTGCTCAGTAAACGACGCATCCTCACATCAGAGAATCTTTTGAAGAGAGAATCTAGCAGCTGGAGGCTAGCCCATAGGCTTAAGCTCCTGGAACAACTGATACATAATCACAGAGCCATTACTTTTTTCCATGTGTGAAGGAAAGCAAACTCAGTTGCGGACCTCCTTGCGAACAAAGGGGTGGAAAGCCACAAAGAGTTGTATCATTCCAACCTTGCCTAGGCAGAGGATGATTCCTTAAGACGAGAATTCCATACTCTCATTCAAAAGGATCTTCTCTCCCCAGATGCGGGTGACAGCAGTAGTACAAATGACAATCATCTCTCCCACGCCCATGAGGATGAAGATCTGGAGCGCAGGTCCTCACCTGATGTGGATCCTCAAACCGGTAACCATTGGCACAAGACGAATGAGATAAGGCATGATGAAGATACGCTTGGACAGCGTCACCCCCTCCAAGGTACTTCTCTGTAGCAATCATCCTAAATGATTACTTGGACTGATATGTCGAATGGTCATAACTCCTCACTGGAGCCCTCATGAAATCGGTTATAGCACGTAGCTACGTGCGAGGCTCAATCATGACCTACCCCTTCACATGTGTCATAGAACTTTTAAAAGGAAGGCCCCTCAGCACAAAGAGACACACAGTCAACTCCTTCAATATTTTTTGTTGATTCTGTTCTAGCCCTCCTACGTGACCAACCTGCAGCGCAACCCTATTCCTAGCACTGCACTGTGCAACAATCTCTAGGCTGCGATTTATCTAGCCTGCGCTCCCATCTATCCCATTAGTCTCAATAGTCTTTGCGCACCCATTACCTTGTGTCCCCTGACGTGCTTTCCCACTCATCGTTCCCCCTGTCCACTTGCTTCTCCCCTGCTTCGTTCCTCTCCCCCTATTGATAATCCCTCCATCTTTGTCACTCCTCTGCTTCAACAGACCATGGCTCCTAGGTTGCATTAAGGAACCATCCATGGAGGGCAGAGAGGGGCGCTCCCCGGACGTTACCACCATGGGACGGACAATCAGATGGAGTCTGTTGAAGGCTCCTCCTCCGGCACTTACACTAGACAGAGCCTCGAATCGAATCAGGAGGAGAAGTCCCTGTACAAGCTTCACAAAGAGGCATATGTGGACCTCGGAAGTCTACCATTGCGCATCAGGTGCACCTCCCTCCTCGCAGGACCAACCCTCTTCCAACTCAGGAAGATGAGGATGATGATACAGATGTATGGATTATGGATTCTGAAGGTACTTGGACGCACGTCCTTGACACAAAAGATTCGGAGGCTCCCAAACCTACATGTCCACCCACTGGTAGAGAGGAAGCGGCTGAAGAGGCATACACCTGCCCCATAGTGGAGGAAGAGCTAGACAGTAATGATGAAGTTGACGACTAAGGACTCCGAAGATGCTCAATTCTTCCTTGATTTTTGTCTTGCCTGCTATTATCATGGAATTCTGAGCCATACTTATGCTTCCGCATATTCTGTAATTTTTGGATACACCAGCATTGCTGCGCATTTTGTAATTCTCTGCTTCAAGTATTTTCCGAGCTGGTTCCCTCCATGGAGGCAGCCCCGAAACTGCGCAACTAAGGCTGGGATTGGTTAAGCGCTGCTTACCAACCCAACTTGTAGCATATGTATTGTTTCTCTTTTCAAATTAATATAGATTAGCCTAATTTACCAACAACAAAAAGTTTGCTTTTGGATCAATTTGGTCTTTTTCCACTATCGTCTAGATATATTACAACCCCAAACCTCACATCCATATAAAATAACATGGTTGAAGAGAGTCTCAAAGAAGAGTTTCATTTTACTTACAATTGTTTCAAGCCTATTATAAGCTTTCCAATGTCCAATTATCGTTTTCTCTAATTCCAATTAAGCTAATGATAAATGTTAATTCCCAAATATTTGAATGAATAACATTTTAAATTTATGATGTATTATAACTATTCAATTTAATAATTAACCATTTTGTTTTTGAAATATATATATATATATATATATATATATGAAAATATTTTAAATTTTATTTATATTTATATTGAAGTAGTAATATAAATTAAATGTTTTGTAAATATTAATAAATATCACTAATTTTTTTCGTAATACCTTTCATATTTGAGAATATTTTAAAAAACATAAAATTAACTAATCAAATTTAAATACATCTTAATTCTAAAACTAGCAAATATCAAAACATGTTAAATATTTTAAATTACAAACATTTCATTAAATTTTACCCTTTAAAAAAATTTACACTTGGATAGATTTGATCCTGGATAATACTAAATTGTATTTACTTAAAATAATAATTTTTTAATTCAGATAATAATGAGAAAGAAGAAATTGAATACATAATTAAAATATAAATATGTTTTCTCTGTAACCAAACAAGTCCGTTGGAGAGAACGTTTGGTTCCGTGTTCAACTCAGCCTCTATCCTGTGATAATAGCTATATATTCTATAACTACAGTATTTGGTTCATTTCATTTTATCACATATGTAGATCCATCAGTAATTGGTTCATTTTATATCAACATATATGTGGATCCGTGGCGCAATGGTAGCGCGTCTGACTCCAGATCAGAAGGTTGCGTGTTCGATTCACGTCGGGTTCAATGTGTAATTGCTGCAAATTTTGATTTTTAGGTTCCGTTTACTAGAATCCATATGGTTTACAAAGAATCTTTTTGAAATTCCATATGGTTTACCAAGAATATCTGCGAAATATGAATTTTATACCCTCCTCCATTTGCTTTATGAAGAAATCTCTGCTAAACTTGATTTTTATAACCCTCTTTCACTATTCACATGATCCTCGGATTGTTAGATAACTACTTATAGCCCGGATTCGAACCGGGGGACCTTGGAATTCCTGTACATGGCGATTAATAATTTTGAAAATTACAGAAATATAAATGTCCGAGAGCGGACTCGAACCGGGAACGTTGGAAATGAAGCACATGACGATTAAAACAATTTTGGAAATCAGAAAAAAATGCGAGTGTCTGAGCCCGGACTTGAACCGGGGACCTTTAGTGTGTGAGACTAACGTGATAACCGACTACACCACCCAGACAACTGGTAGATTCCACACGTTTTGTTTTCTTCAATTACTTAATTAGGCCAATATATCGTACAACAATGTTCCATACAAATATGTTTATAACAGAATTTCACCGAAGCGTATGAATGATGAAAAGATAATAAATATTCGATATATTAATTTAAAACATTGAAATTTAATTTCGATAATATTTTAAAGCAACATTTTATATTACTTTTATTTAATATAATTACAGATATGAATTTAAACGACAGCCATGTGATGGCATGTCACTATATTTTTGTATAAATAAATTTTTTGCTAGTATTTTTAAATATTTTGGCATTGTGGATGGATTGTTTTTTCTCCATCCAAAAAACCAATAAAATTGACTTGCTAACTAAGTAAAAATTTTAGTACTTAGCGGAGTTTGATGAGTCAAAATTTTAAAGACAACTCTTATTTTCTTCGTGACATGTCTGTAATGTACTTATTCCATTTGTTAAAATTACTGAAAGGATCGCTTTATAAAATTTTTTTGAAAAATATTAAATTTCATTTATCGTAACATCTACCACATATGATTTTTTTAAATTTAATATTTTTGGAGAAAATTGGTATGTTTTATGTTTGATGAAATGGTTTGTTTTCTATTGGATAAAATGACTTGTCAGAAACAATGTGGTTGTTTTGATGCCAAATAGTTTGATCATATGTTTTTCTCACATATTTGTATCTTATCTTCGATAAAATGGATTTTTAAGGAAACTAGTTGTTACTTTGATACTTTGAGTTTAGGATTACTTACCAATTTCCTTTCTCAGAGGTGTTTTGCTTCGAATTTTTGAGTTTTCCATATGATATGGTTTTGGTTTGTATAATGCAAAAATAAATGGTTTACATGAAATAGAATCAACTTGCAGAGATTTCCAAATCCATATCTCCCAAAACTTGCAATGGTTAAGACGATTCTCCTCTTCTTTTCAAATCTGCCACATCGATGCCCATGCTTTACAAATTGGTTTCCAAAACTGGAAGTTGACTTAGTGTTGTGTTTGTGTTGTTGCATAAAATGACTCTAAGAGGGAAAATGAGTCTTTTTTCACCAATTATTTGGTTTTATAATGGGCATGTTATTTAACAAGTTGTGAAACGTGAATGTTTTTGTTTGTAAAATATGAAATATATTTTTATGTTTTGTTTAAATATAACATCTCAGAAATTCATACGAGTAATAGGAAAAATAGAAAGAAATGTGATATATAAGTGTTATTGGAACAATTTATTACAGAAGAGTGAAAACATGTAATTGAGCATTTTGTGTGACAATGTCAATATAATTGGTATCTTGAATATTTTGGCACATAACCATGTGTGTGTTGGAATTAATTTCCAACTGCCGCTTAACCAAACAGCGCAGAGATGAAGCGGAAAGTAAATTCCGCGGGGGTCCATCAAGCCGGGCAGGCGGAGGAGCATACCCCCTCGGAGCTGCTGATGTCAGCTGGGGACCACACAATTGCATTTGGTTTTAAAACAAAAGTCGATTTAATTTATTTTTGTTTGTTTGTGTTATGTTTTAATTAAAACATGTCATATATATATATATATATATATATATATATATATATATATTGACAAGGCCCAAAATGTATTAAAAAATAAATAAATAGTGAATATTTTTATTATAAATGCACAACAGTGCATTGGTAAAAAGACAGAGATGTAATTTTAATTACACAGAACAGCAGTGCGGGAAAAAAAAATCAAGGTGCCTCCAAGTCAAATTCGCCATCAATGCAATTTCCAAGCGGTGCCGACATAGTAATGAGGCCATAAATGAATTCTGAAGCGGTGTTGTTAGTCAACGAATGACATTAAATTCAGTCTAAGATATTTTTGTTTTAATACAAAAAAAAGAGTGTTGTAATTTTTAGTTACAGAGAATAGTTTTTAATGCACAGCAGAGTGCGTTTGTAAAAGACAGATAGTGTTTTTTTTTTGAGAAAAACAGAGTATTCACAGCAGTGAATGTTTTTAGAAAAGACAGAGTATTTTTCTGTGTGAAACAGAGAACAGTTTTGTTTGGCACTGTGTCTTGTAACAGTCCAGCAATTGTAATCCCTCTTTTGAGGAAGAATCTGTAACAATTTTTTTTATTGAATATAATTTTTTTATGTGAAAACTCTGTCACTGTGGATGCAAATTTTGAATATTTCTCTGTGTTAAGGAAGGGACTCTTATTATTTTGGAATTCTGAAACATTCCAAAATGGTATCGGAGCTAGTCCAGGCTATTTGAAGGTCAAATAAGCTGAAGGAAAGGAGTTCTTTGTTGCAGCAGCTTCTCCAGCAGTGTGAAGACTCAGCCAAAAAGAATTCAAGGTATTTCTCTATACAGTTTTGTGTTACTGTGGCAGTACAGTCAGTTAATTTTAAACACACAGTCAAGTGTTTTTGAATCATAGTTAAGAGTGCAGAATGGCTGGCTCCAGCACTGGTATGGGTATGGGAAATATCCATCTCCCACAATTTAATGGGAAAAATTATGACTACTAGTCAATAACTATGAGAGCTTTATTTGTCTCCCAAGACTTATGGGAATTGGTTGAGGATGGCTTTGAAGAGCCAGCAAATGAAGCAGAGTTTTATGTGTTAACTCAAGCAGGAAGAGAACAGTTGAAGACCAATAAGAAGAAAGATGCCAAGGCTCTTTTCTTCTTGTATCAAGCAGTGCATGAGAGTGTGTTTCCAAGGATAGCAGCAGCCAAGAAATCCAGTGAAGCATGAGAAACTCTCAAGACATCTTATCAAGGCATGGAAAGAGTGAAGACAACAAAACTTCAGTTGCTGAGGAGAGACTTTGAGACTCTCTGTATGAAAGAGTCAGATACTATTGACTCATTCTTCACTCATGTGATTGGAATGGTCACACAAATAAGATCTCATGGAGAGACTCTTGAAGATAAGAGGATTGTGGAAAAACTCTTGAGAAGTTTACCCTCAAGATTCAATGTGATTGTCACCACCATAGAGGAGACTAGGGATCTCACAAAGTTTTCAGTGGATGAACTACATGCATCACTGATGACCCATGAACAGAGATTGGGTAGGAGTGAAAACTCATCTCTTGAGCAAGCCTTTAAGACCCAGATGTCTTTCGGAAGAGGAAGAGGGCAAGGCAGAGGAAACAAGAGAGGAAGAGGAAGAAGCCAAAACAGAGGTGGAAGTGACAGTCCAGCAAATGCTCAAGGAAGGGGCAGCAATCCAAATCAGCATCAAGGCCAAGGCATCAGCCAGCAAAATGGTCAGCAGGATGCTCAAGGACAAAGGTATGACAAGTCCAATGTCCAATGTTACCATTGTAAAAAATATGGTCATTATGCTAATGAATGTAGAAAGAAGCAGCAAGATATGGCAAGTAGAACTAGTGCAAATTTCACTAAGGAAAATAGAAGCCAAAGTAATTTGTTTTTAGCTTGTAATATGGCTGAAGAAAAAAGTGAAGATTTATGGTTTCTAGACTTTGGTTGTAGTAACCATATGACAGGAAACTTAGCAATGTTTTCTATGTTATATGAGAGTGTGAAGTCACAAGTCACACTAGGAACTGATAGCAAAGTTTCTGTTATGGGAAAAGGAGATGTAAATGTTTTAACAAGATTAGGTGCAAAGAAAACCATAGCAGATGTTTATTATGTTCCAGGAATGAAGTGTAATCTCTTAAGTATTGGACAGCTTGTCCATAAGGGATATAATTTTTTCTTTGATAATGATGTTTGTACCATCATGGATAAACCACCCAGCAAACAATGTATTGCTGAAGTGAAGATGACAAGGAACATGATGTTCCCTCTCAGAATGAGAGCAGATTTGAAGAATGGTGAAGAGAAAGCAGCAGTTGCACAAGAGACTTTCCAAAGCGAACCAAAAGATGATAATTGGTTATGGCACTTGAGATTTGGACATCTCAACTTTGGAGGTATTAATTTTTTGAACAGAAAAGGAATGGTAAGTGTTTTACCATTGATAGAGAAACCAGACAGCCTTTGTGAAGGTTGTATCTTCGGGAAACAAAATAGAGAAAGTTTTCCTTCCGGGAAAAGAATAAGGGCAAAAGGACCCTTAGAAATTGTCCACTCAGATGTATGTGGACCGATGCAAACTCCATCACTTGCGAACAACCACTATATCTTAACATTCATAGATGATTTTACAAGAAAAACTTGGGTTTACTTTTTGAAAAACAAAAGTGAAGTGTTTGAAAAATTTTGCAATTACAAAGCACTTGTTGAGAACCAGAGTGGGCTGCATATCAAATTCTTAAGGACTGATAGAGGAGGTGAGTATATATCTAAAGATTTCCTACGTTTTTGTAGAGAAAATGGTATTCAAAAGTAGTTTACAACTAGATATACTCCGCAGCAAAATGGAGTAGCCGAAAGGAAGAACCGAACCATAATGGACATGGCGAGGAGTATGTTAAAGGCAAAACATTTGCCTAATGATTATTGGGTTGAAGCTGTACATTGTGCAGCGTATATTTTAAATAGGTGCCCTACAAAAGCAGTTATGAACAAAGTGCCAGAAGAGGCATGGAGTGGCGCAAAGCAAAGTGTCACACACATGAAGGTATTTAGATGTGTGGCTTATTCACACATTCCAGATCAGCTAAGGAAGAAGTTGGACAGCAAGGGGGAGAAATGTATTTTTATTGGATACAGTGAGGAATCCAAGGCTTATCGCTTGTACAACCCATCCACCAAGAAGTTTATTGTGAGCAGAGATGTTCAGTTCATTGAAGAGGAAGCTTGGGATGGAAGCATAGAGAAAACAGTGAATGTTAAACACTGTTTATCTCATGATGAGAATGATGATGAGTTGGCTGAAATACATCCCCAAACAGCAACACCAACAAAAGAACAACAACGCACACCCTTGAGGAGAAATGACAGTGTTTCTCCAAGCACACCACAAGGAGGAAATTCAAGTGCTTCTTCAAGCATTTGTACACCTACTAAAAGAGGTAAGAAATTCAGAAGTTTGGAAGATATTTATGAACAAGATATAACAAATGAAGGTATCAATTCTTTGTTTGCTTTATATTGTCATGTTGATGATCCTGTTCATTTCGAAGAAGCTATCAAGGATAGGAAATGGATAGAAGCTATGGATGAGGAAATAAATGCCATAGAGAGGAAAAAAACTTGGGATTTGGTTGAACTCCCAAAAGGTAAAGATGTCATTGGTGTTAAATGGGTCTACAAGACCAAGAGTAATGCTGAAGGCAAGATAGAGAGACACAAGGCAAGACTTGTTGTCAAAGGCTATAAGCAGAAGCATGGCATAGATTATGAGGAAACTTTCGCACCGGTTGCCAGAATGGAAACCGTGAGAGCAGTGTTGTCCATAGCAGCACAAAACAAGTGGAAAGTTTACCAAATGGACGTGAAGTCAACATTCCTAAATGGAGTGTTAATGGAAGAGGTTTACATTGAACAACCTCTCAGCTATGAAAAGAAAGGCCAAGAGCACAAAGTGTGCAAGTTGAAGAAAGCTCTTTATGGGCTGAAGCAAGCGCCAAGAGCGTGGTACAGTAGGATAGACTCCTATCTACTGGAAAATGGATTTGAAAAGTGTGAGGGAGAACCCACCCTCTACATCAAAGAAAAAGATGGAAAAATATTAATTGTAGTTTTATATGTTGATGATGTTATTTTCACAGGTAATGATGATTGCCTTATTGAAAATTTTAAAACAGTCATGAAGGAAGAATTTGAAATGACTGACATGGGTTTGCTGAGATACTTCTTGGGAATAGAAGTAGAACAAGATGAAAGTGGGATTTTTATCTCATAGGAAAAGTATGTTAATGAGGTGCTTGAAAGATTTAACATGCAGGAGAGCAAAGCAACAATCACTCCCACAGTGATGGGATGAAAGCTCAGCAGAGAGGACAACAACAAGGATTTTGATCCTAGCTTGTACAAAAGCATAGTTGCCAGCCTCATGTATTTAACTACAACTAGGCCAGACATAATGCATGCTGTTAGCTTGATTTCCAGATTCATGGAAAAGCCAAAAGAGGCACATTGGCAAGCAGCAAAAAGAATTTTTAGGTATGTTAAAGGTACTAAAAGGTTTGGTATTTTTTATACTACTTCAGAATGTTCAGATTTAGTTGGATACACAGACAGTGATTGGGCTGGAAGTGTAGATGATCAGAAGAGCATTTCCGGTTATGTTTTTCATATGGGTTCAAGAGCCATTTCATGGGCTTCTAAGAAACAACCCATTGTAGCGTTATCTACAGCAGAAGCGGAATATGTGGCAGCTACAGCAGCAGCGTGTCAAGTAGTTTGGATGAGAAAAATGTTGAGAAGCTTATGTCAAGAACAGGTAAAAGGGACAGTGATCTTTTGTGACAATAGCTCAGCTATTGCATTGTCTAAAAATTCTGTTTTTCATAAAAGGAAAAAGCACATTGACACCAAGTTTCACTTCATACGTGAATTGGTTAGCAATGGCGAGATTGTTTTGCAGCATTGCAGAACAGAGGATCAATTTGCAAATATCCTCACAAAGCCACTTCAGCAGAAAAGCTTTGAACATTTCAGGAAATGCATGGGTATGCAGGAATACCCAACAGTTGAAATTAAGGGGGAGTGTTGGAATTAATTTCCAACTGCCGCTTAACCAAACAGCACAAAGATGAAGCGGAAAGTAAATTCCGCAGGGGTCCATCAAGCTGGGCAGGCGGAGGAGCATACCCCCTCGGAGCTGTTGATGTCAGCTGGGGACCACACAATTGCATTTGGTTTTAAAACAAAAGTCGTTTTAATTTATTTTTGTTTGTTTGTGTTATGTTTTAATTAAAACATGTCATATATATATATATATATATATATATATATATTGACAAGGCCCAAAATGTATTAAAAAAAAATACATAGTGAATATTTTTATTATAAATGCACAACAGTGCGTTGGTAAAAAGACATATATGTAATTTTAATTACACAGAACAGCAGTGCGGGAAAAAAAATCAAGGTGCCTCCAAGTCAAATTCGCCATCAATGCAATTTCCAAGCGGTGCCGGCATAGTAATGAGGCCATAAATGAATTATGAAGCGGTGTTGTTAGTCAACGAATGACATTAAATTCAGTCTAAGATATTTTTGTTTTAATACAGAAAACAGAGTGTTGTAATTTTTAGTTACAGAGAATAGTTTTTAATCCACAACAGAGTGCGTTTGTAAAAGACAGAGAGTGTTTTTTTTTTGAGAAAAACAGAGTATTCACAGCAGTGAATGTTTTTAGAAAAGACAGAGTATTTTTCTGTGTGAGACAGAGAACAGTTTTGTTTGGCACTGTGTCTTGTAATAGTCCATCAATTGTAATCCCTCTTTTGAGGAAGAATCTGTAACAATTTTTTTTTATTGAATAGAATTTTTTTATGTGAAAACTCTATCACTGTGGATGCAAATTCTGAATATTTCTCTGTGTTAAGGAAGGGACTCTTATTATTTTGGAATTCTGAAACATTCCAACAGTGTGGACATGCCATGGTAGTTACATACGGAAACTGATAAGGTTTCTTTGTGTTCCATGCTTTTTGATATACTTAGACACCATCTTTTTCTTGCTTTTTAGATAAGGATCGTGAATCCTTATTTAGAAAAGGCAAAGACATAGGTAATCTTAGGGTCAATAGCATGTTGGTTGTAGATCTCTAAAAACTCAATCCATAACTTTTGCTTTATAGTCAACTACTTATTTAGTGTTGTTATTGTCCAATAAACAGATGAACTGGAGAAAATATATGAAAATTTGAATAATTGTGAAGCTTCTCTTGAAAGCAAGGCATGTTTATAGAAACCTCCAAAGGTTTATAGTTGAATTTTATGTTATGGAAACTTTTCTTAATAGTATGTGCGTTTTTTTGATAGTATGTGTGATTGAATCACTCCTAAGTTAGACTGGTTTATGAATGATAGATATCGTAAATTCAAATTTTACAGAACCTTAAAATCAAGAAAATTAATGATGAGAAGAAAGCAGGATTGGCTGGAAAATTTGTTGCAGCTTCGAAGGGTCTATGGTGCTAAAAAAGGATGAGGAAATGCCACCTATTGAATTTATTATTGCTCCACTCAAAGCATAACTCAAATTTTCCCTCCTCGAATCAGATAATCAGGACAGTGACAACCAGTTCCAGATAGGTTCAATGGAAAGTGGAATGTGAACACAAGTTACAGGCAGAGAACAAAGTTTCATGATGACTGGGCCGTGACGAAAAAAAATCAATTGTTGGATTTAAGAGAAGCAAAGAAGGAATTCTTTACTTTCACCATCATTTTTCATAGGCATTATCTAGAATTAGATGCTTATCTTGGTGTTGGAATACGTAATTCTTACTTGTTTTCAGTTGTGATTCTTTATGTATAGAGTTTGTTCCTATTCCATAGGTTAGCTAAAACTAAGTTTCTAGTTTGGTGTGAGGTTGAGATATTCCCTCAACCAACTTATTGTGCGTCCAAGATAGCTTCCCTATCTTGAGACAATACATCATCTATATGTAACTTTATTTGATTAATGGAATATAGTGTGTATCTCAGATTTTGTCTTGATATAGGAGTCCGTATGAACCCGGCCCTTGGCCCCTCTTGGGCCGAGGAAAATAAATGAGCCCTTGGCCCCTCCTGGGCCGAGGAAAATAAATGAGTGTGATTGTATTAAATTTTTTTTTTGTTGTCCAAGGGGAGTTGCGAGGGTGGTGGTGAGCGACTTGCTAGAGGGAGGGTAGTGTTCATCTTTCGATGGTGCCCACAACAATGAGATCGCTGCCTATCTTGGTGATCATGTTTCTTGAGCGGTGAGTTGAGGAACGCTGCCACCATGGAGACATGGAGGACCAGTTGCCAAGAGGTGAAGAGCGTTGTGTGAGGAGCGTTGTGCTGCCAGCTCTCCAAGGCCGTGAGCTCAACTAGGCAAGGCCGATGAAGGATCTGCTACCCAAAGCGCGGCTACAGTTGCAGCCTCACCGCCTGAGTGTGGCTGCCTCCTTCTTACGCTGTCTGAATTTTCTAGGCCGAGAGAGCACAACCTACCTGACTAGGTATCGGGCTACCGTTTTACCAACGCTGCCTGAACAAAAGGAGTGCTGAGCTGGAATGCTGCCTCTCTCTATAAAAGTGTCAAGTGCGAAGATTAGAAGGCGTGTCGAGCATGGTATCTCTCCGATTGGAGGAAGAGGTATAATCAAATATAGGTATATACTAGAAGCTACTGAGAACTTCAGCGATGAATACCTCATTGGGTCTGGCACATTTGGCATGGTATACAAGGTAGTTCTTCGAGGACGAGACAAAGCCCTTGCGGCCAAGTGCTTAAAAGTAGCACATCATCCACATGACGAGAATCGATATCGCAGTCTAAGGAATGAGATCGAGGCTTTGAAGAACATTCGTCACAGAAATATTCTGGCTCTTAGGGAACTGATAACTACACATGATGCAACAGTTCTTCTATGTGACTACATGGTTAATGGATCGCTCTAGGAATTTCTGGGCGGGGCATTGAAACGAATCACAAGCTCGACTGGAGGGCTCGGTATAACATTGACTTGGGCGTGGCAGAGGGACTCAAATATTTGCATCAGGACTGCGAACCTCCAGTCATCCATTGCGACATCAAATCTGCCAACATATTGCTGGACCATGAATATGTAGCTCACATTGCTGACTTTGGACTTGCCAGGCTACTAAAAAATTCATCAATAGATTTTGAATCAGGTTCTGTCTTTGGAGGGACTCATGGCTACATTACTCCAAAGTGTAGGTATGGTGTGATGGCATCGACGAAGCAAGACGTGTATAGCTTCGGAGTGGTGTTATTAGAGTTGGTAAGTGAAAAGGCCCCCATTGTAGAGGATGAACGCGGCCTCTGCGTACGCTGTCTCCAGTACCGCTGGGCTGCAGAGACAGATACAGGAACACTACCACTTGGTGGAGCCTGAGCCTGCGTGGACTGGGCTATATATTTTGAACGCTACTGCTGCTGCCAAGAGAAAAAACGCAGGAACGCTGCCGCTTCTGCCTTCTGCCACATACATTACACTGTTGCTTCCGCTCTCCAATGCTGCCAAATTTTTGAACGCTACCAAGGTGCCATCCTATTTTTTTTTAAGAGAGGACCGGCATGCTGTAAGGTTTCACCAACAGTTGAGGGGGAGAGCTGCTGCGTGTTCTCCCTGGTTGTTGCGAAGAGCTGCTGCGTGTTCTCGCTAATTGCTGCGAAGAGGCGACATGGTGAT
Source organism: Pinus albicaulis (assembly GCA_034641835.2). Taxonomy (NCBI): domain Eukaryota; kingdom Viridiplantae; phylum Streptophyta; class Pinopsida; order Pinales; family Pinaceae; genus Pinus; species Pinus albicaulis. Next base: position 118,768,917 of record CM076580.1, on the reverse strand, counting down.
TTTCCCAGATGGAAACAATAGTGTGACGAAGGGCTCCCAGGGCTACAACAAGGCCTTCGACCCTGCTCTCACCCTAGTGATCTACAAGCCCTGCAAAAAATGATTCGAATTGCCGAACCCAACTACTGTGGCAACATTTTGTCGGTCCTGATGTCCAGTAGTATGCATGTTGGAGCCATGGTTTGATCCTTACTAGAAGCATTTCAAAAATACCTGCCATTGAACAATGAAGATGAGGCCTGCCGTCCCATTTGCAGATTATGCCGTCCCACAAATGAGATTCTCCTCCCATGGCCAAGGAGCGATGTAACGCTGAGTTTATCGAGGTTTAGTTCGAGTGGACTGGGGCCTCCCAAGATCTCTGGACTTCTCCAAAAATGTATACAGTTATGGGATATTTCTGTTGGAACTTATAAGCGGGTTAAAGCCAACCAACTCAATACTTGAAATGGGTGTTACAATTTCTCAATGGGCTATAAATGCAGTGTTAGAAAATAATTGCATTAAGCTTATGGATAGTTGTTTGAGAAGCAATCCAAAATTTCATAACGAAATACAGAGAGTTTGAAAGTAGGAATTCACTGTACACATTAAAGTCCAGAGATGAGGCCATAGACTTCATCTATGCAACGTTGTGGACTGATCTTCTGATTTGAAGAACTGAAACTTCATCCATGCAGTGGCTGTGTAAGGGTGTGTGATACTTCATCACCGGATTGCAGTGAAGAGGCTTAGATTATAAAGATCTGTTGGCATCACGCATTGGTGGGTTGTGGTGGAAGCCATGGATGCATGGCCCTGGATGCGTGATCATATCTGTGTAGCAGAAGCACTGGAGCAGCCTATGTGATTTGGTGGTTCTTGTAGCTAAGGTGCCGAAGCCTGTAATCGAGGTAACTCTCTGCTGGTGAGGGTTTTTTTTTATTATCTGTTTCTCAATTTTCAAGAAGGTTTGCATTTTCTGTGATGTAACTATGGGAGGATAAATTGGAACTCGTGGAGGCTGTGGAGAGTAGTGCCTCTATTCAACAGAAGGGTGCTGAGGCCTGTGGTGGTCTCGACCTGTGTTGTATATGGTAAGTATTCACGCTTGAGCACGTGAGAAAATAAACAATTTTGGTGAGGTCGATTCTCGTCGCCCGTTTGATGCTCCGCCATATGCTGCAGCCAATTCTGGTAATAAGTTTTTTGGTCAGCAGTATGGTGCAACCGATTCTCGTCGGAAGTAGTGAAGCTCTTATTGCCCGTATATGTGAGAGAGGTGGTGTGAGCAGGGCTCTCTTGTTTGAAAAGTCTTAGAGAAATGCTTTCCTTTGCCTGTGGCTGGTGGTGGTTGAAGGCTTGTGACGGAAGCATGGAGGGCGAGATCGTGTGGATTTGGAAGCATGGAGGCCGAGATCCGTGGATTTTATTCCAATCCGTGGATATGAAGAACGCAAGCTCATTATGCTTGATCAACTCATTTGGAGTACACATTCCAACAAGAGCAGAGTTGTGTGAGGAGGAGCGCTGCCTTGCGCTGCCTGCCTACTTATCTGCACTGCCACTGTTACTGACGTGTGAGGAGGAGAATTTTCTTTTGCTTCTTGCATACTTATCTGCACTGCCACTATTGCTGCCATGTGAGGAGGAGCGTTGTCTTGCGCTACCCGTCTACTTATCTGCACTGCCACTGTTGCTGGCATGTGATGAGGAGCATTGTCTTGCGATGCCTGCCTACTTATATGCACTGCCATCATTGTTGGCATGTGAGGAGGAGCGCTACCTTGCACTGCCTACCTACTTATCTACACTGCCACTGTTGCTGGTGTGTGAGGAGGAGCGTTGTCTTGCGTTGCGTACCTACTTATCTGCACTGCCATTGTTGTTGGCATGTGAGGAGGAGCGTTGTCTTGCGCTGCCTGCCTACTTATATGCACTGCCATTGTTGCTGGTGTGTGAGGAGGAGCGCTACCTTGCGCTGCCTGCCTACTTATTTTCCCTGCCACTATTGCTGGCGTGTGAGGAGGAGCGTTGTCTTGCGCTGCCTGCCTACTTATCTGTAGTGCCACTATTGCTGGTGTGTGAGGAGGAGTGTTGCCTTGCGCTGCCTGCCTACTTATCTGCGCTTCCATTGTTGCTGGCATGTGAGGAGGAGCGTTGTCTTGCGCTGCCTGCCTACTTATCTACGCTACCACTATTTCTGGCGTGTGAGGAGGAGTGATGCCTTGCGCTCCTTGCCTACTTATCTGCATTGCCACTGTTGCTGGTGTGTGAGGAGGAGCGCTGCCTTGCGCTGTCTGCCTACGTACCTAGAGGAGCAATCTATGCTACCTACCTGAGCGCTGTCAGAGCGCTAGGTCATTGATCACTACCCTCTGCATGGAGAGGAGCTCTGCATGGAGCGTGAACAGAAGGAGGAGTATTTGCATGAAGAGGAGAATGCTGACACATGAAGCCAAAATTGAGACAGATCGTTGGCTGGGTGGATTGCAGTGGATCATCGATGGAGAAAATTCCCTGAAATTTGATTGCGTGGAGCATCTCAGAACGATGTGCTATGAAGATCTTGTTATGGAGTGTTGCGGTTTATTATGTTCTACTTCCATAATGCTTGGTGAATTGAATTTTTTTCTTGAATTTTTTTTTGAAGCATGTTGAGCCTGATCAACTTAGCATGTAAATGCTATTTGTTAGAACTGATCACTCTAACAACATCAAATTGAAGATGGAAAGATTCAAGATGAAGATGCCAAGCTTGGATATGTTTTTTAGAAGAAATTGATTGAAGCAGTGGAAGACAATTTCAAAATATGGAGAAAAGTAGAAGCAACAATTATTGTGATGGAAAAAAATCAAGTTTGTTTATGTTTGTAGAATAGACTCATGACCATGGTAGAGTATGAGTCACAATTTGTAATTAGAGCAAATCTACATGTCATTTATTGTTTGTACATTCTGTAAGACCAAGAGAGGCATGCATACCCCTTTGTTATATGTTCCCTCTGTCAGAGAGTTTTAACACCCTAGAAGAGTGTGTCATGTAGGATGGATACACTTGGGTGGGCCATATTGGTTTTAGACTCCATGAGGTGAAACTTTTTATCTAGGGGGAGTTCATCGAGAGGTTGGATGAACCATGTATGTGAAGGATTTCCTAGTAGACTGGTGGTTGCAGCGGTTGGGAACCCATGCATTTCGGTAGATGATTGTTCATTTATATGAACATCAACAATAGCATGAACAAGATACAAAGTGTAATTACCAAACATAACCAGTATAATTACCAAACATGACCAGTTGTAGATTTTGCGGATGGATATTGAGACAAGTAGTCATTAAGGGGGAGTGTTGGAATATGTAGTTCCTACTTGTCTTCAGTTGTGATTCTCTCTATGTATAGAGTTTGTTCCTATTCCATAGGTTAGCTAAAACTAAGTTCCTAGTTTGGTGTGAGGTTTATATATTCCCTCAACCAACTTATTGTGCATCCAAGATAGCTTCCCTATCTTGAGACAATACATCATGTATATATGTAACTTTATTTGATTAATGGAATATAGTGTGTATCTCAGATTTCATCTCTTGGAGAACTGAAATATTTGGTTAACATAATAGTGGGGTATTTACAGATTCCCCTCAAGGTAATTCATCCCCCTCCTCCTCGAGCTTTTGTCCACTGAAGACCCTACTTTCAATGGTTTATCTTGGACTCATTGTGGGAATCCTCTAGTTCCATGAACTCATGACCTAGTTATGAAAGACATTGTAGGAGCTATCAATCCTACATACCAAACTGCAATAGCCATATGCAGTGAAGACACAACAATGGATACATGGGTGGGCCCCAGTGGGGATATTTTCTAGTTTTTCTTATCAATTTTAATTGCCATAATTTTTTTTTTCAGTAGCAATATGCTATTCCAGTTCGCAAGGTAGTATACATGCCATGAGTACTCAAATAGACTAGAGAGTAAGGTCCAATCAAAATATCTGGATGAACAACAATTTTTTTTATTGTTGGCTATGGCCTTCATATCTTTTATTTTGTATTAGACTACTATAAGATTCAACATCAAACTTCTCTAATTCAAAATCAGACAGTTCTTGTGGATATTTTTTTTTTAAAGTACATAATAATTAATTAATTTCACTATAATGTGTGGTGTCATCTAGTTGAAATTTCATGGCATATAGAATGTAGATATTTAAACTAGGATCTTCTCAGGTAAATTTTATCGAGTTATAAATCATTTTGAGGGGAAATTTGGTATTAATGTACAAAATAGACTTAGATAAACACATAGATAACAATAGTTCTTATATGCACTAATAGTAGCCTCTAGAAATTCGAATGTCAATCATGATTTATATTGCTATTATATAGCTATCACTTTTTGCCCATTTTCCCTTTTTATTTGAAAAAGGAAGACGAAATTCCAACTCGAAAACTCTCAACTTATGTGACAAGAAAGTCTACATGTCAAGTACCAAACCTTTGGCATTCTTTTATTGTTTTGCAACTGCAAACAAATTTTTATGCTAAATCACAGTTGAACACATATTATTTGATGTTGTGATAAGAAACAAAGTGTTTTTCAATGAAAAAACATATAGAAGTATCCAGTGAGATGAACCCCATGCTGCCAGCTAGATAAGTATACTTTTTATTTGATCATCAATTAGAATCAGAATAAGATAAATCATAGCCACAAATGATCAAGAATTGGCATGGATAGGATAGTCAAATCATGGAATTATATAATAATTTAACGATGATCACCAAAATTTTGATTTTAAACCATGAATCAAATGCAACAAATTTCAAAAGAGTCAACAACAACTAGGGAGTAAACAATACTAGTTTGACTAAAGTTTGTTGTAGCTCCTAGAGACAGCCTAGAGTTGCTATAGACCAGTGCCTAGAACATCTTAGCATAGCAAGGAGCGTATAGTATTATGTATGAAGTTTTCAACTTCAGCTCACATGCTATCTCCTGTAAATAGGGAAATAAAATAGAATGGGACCAAACTCTCAGAAATTGACACAAGAAAAGAGATACTGCAGAGGCAAGATGCATAACTCTAATACAAAGCAACAGACAATTCAGAGACAACTTACTGCAAAGCGGGCCGATTCAGAAATACTTCACAGACATAAATTATCAGAAGGTGTATGTAGTGAAAGAATTATTGAGAAGATACTAGTTAACATTGAGCTGATACCCAGATATACAATACCACCATGCATGGGCTTACCAATCTAAGAATCCATACATGATAATAGCATTTTAAAAGCACCCTCCCAAAGCAACTAATATAGCAGAAGTATGGTTAGCTGAATAATGGAATATATCATGCATGAGCCATATTTAAAGCGCTTGACTGATCCGAGCATGGGCATCAACTAGGATGAATCCATACCAAAAATCAGTGAGCCACTCACATTCCAAAACATGATACAAGAAAGATGGATGAAATGAAATGTTCTATTAATATAACACAATAAAGAAAGTTACAGACTGTGAAATACCAAAGACCAGAATCCTCTTAGACAAATAGAACTCCTTCTCACTGAGACCCTATGGGCTCTGTGCATTCATACCAAAGTTTTACAAGATGTTTACAAAAATCCTTTCACTGCATAATTTTCTGATAAAATATGGAACCCTCAATAATCTGTTCTTCGTGGGTTTTATAGAGAAAGAGAAAACTTAATAAATGAAGTAGGTGATAAACATTTAATTGTATCATAAAAACAAAATGGAGGAGACGTGCACGCCCATACTGCTTGATGACTTTGTGGTGATGCACGTACTCTGTAGCCTGCTCTCTGAAATAAATGTTCTGGGTGAAAAACTCTTCAGGAACATGGTAGAGAAATAGAAACCTTATGGGCGGTCTGTCCTTTCTGGAGAGAAAATTCCTGCTGAAATAAAACCTGGAGGGTATTGTTTTCTGTGCATTGTACCCTCTACCTTCAAATCCCAGAATGAAAATTTAAAGTCCTGAATGCTGAATGTTGAAATCTTAGATCCTCCACTGGTACTTTTTGCCAAAACATTAATATCTCCATCTGCCACAAAATCTGTGCTTTGAAGGGCTCTGGTGGGTTTGCTAGCTTCTTTTAATGGTGGTCATGTCGCAGCAACTACCCAAGACTTTCTTCATGAATTTCGTATCTGAAAACTGGTCCTTTCTTGCACCCTCGGCTTCTGTAATGGAGGCTGTGAATAATGACAAATTTCCGTCGTCATGAACCTGCAAAACCCACAAACTCGTCAAGAAAAAAATTCATGGGGAAGGCGATGAAATGGAGATGACTGTGTACTGAAGCAACATGATAAAATGGTGGAAGCATGTGGGGTGGTGACGAAGAAAATGCAGTGGAAATAATGGCGGAAGGGCTGGCCAGAGTTTATAATGCGGAACATTAAAATATAATATTTGAATGTAATGTATAAATGGCGGAGGGAGAAATGTGATAAACATGTGGGATGATGACGTGGAGGAAGACCGGGTCAACAGTGGGGCGTGCAAATGATTTAGACCGTCCGATCTCAAGACGAGATCGACGGTGGAAAGAGCGATGGAGGCGATGGACAGTGGGCCAGGGGCGCATTTGCCGTGGGTTAAAACTCGTGCAACTTCGAAGCGCAATGGCCGTTGGATGAAGACCCCCGTATTGAACGACTGTCATGAATATCGCGCCGTGACTTTGACCGAACAATAATGCGCGATGGAGAGCGGTTTTGGAGCCGTACGCGGGGACATGTGGCGAGCGACGTATGGAATCGCTGGCCTAAGGAGAATTACCGCCTACCACTGAAAGGTGGTGCGATACATACCACCCGGTTTTGCAATGGGAGTGGGCATGGGGACCACCAGGACAGGCAGGCTGCGGACCATTGATTTCAAGGTTTGATCGGATGGTGGGCAGGTGAACCACGGGCGCAGCGGGGATGAACAATTTCCGTTCGATCTGTTACAGATCTACGGTTCAAAAAGAGCTCGATATACATTTGATAAGCGCCTTCCGGGCTGGCGCCTGGTCTAGCTTCCAGGTTACATGGAGGTAAAGACAGAGGGGCTAGGGCCAGAGGAGCTATGCCTCGAATATTTTCAAGTATGGATTTTCAGCCTTTTATAATGTGTTTTGGAGGCGAGAAATGGTAACGATAGGCGTAAGAATGATTTTCCAAGGCTGAAAGGGGGAATTTGAGAGCTTTAAGCCAGATTGCTTGTGAAAATTTTATAGGAAGTTGATTATGATCAACATTGGCTCCACCTGGGGACGACACGTTTATCCCTGGACATGTCGAGAACTCGCAGACCCTCTGATCATCTTCTGTGCAAACTCGACTCTTCAGTGACCTTGCTTTTCACTTTACGATTCATAATAACACCCACATTATTCGAACAAAAATAAAACAACAAACTAATATACAATGTAATGCATCAGGCTTTCTCGGCCTGAGTCAGAATTGGAAGTAGGGCTTGAGGAATTGACCATTTACAGGGGCATCCAGCAAGTCGCCTTGTAAATTCTCCAACCTGAAAGTATTATTGCCCCCCTGTTCCACAATTTTGAAAGGACCAAACCAGAGGGGGTCGAATTTACCATGTTTACCTTTTTCAGCTCTTCGGATATCCCATCTAAGCACCAGATCACCAATCTGTAGCTTCCTGTCTTTTGCATGCTGATCAAAAATGTGTTTCATTTTCTCTTGATATTCAATTAACCTCTGATTCACCTGACCCCGCGTTTCTTCTAATTCCACCACTTGATTGATTCTCCTAATCATATCATCAGGTTTCTACTGGATTTCTTGCATGAAGCAGGCCACTGGTAAAGCCAGCTGTACAGGAAAAACTTCTGCTCGTCCATATACCAACTCATAGGGAGATTTCCCAGTTGCTCTCTTGCTGGTGATTTCATTAGCCCATAGAGCAAATTTCAATTGGGAATCCCAATTCTTCTAATTTTCATTGATAGTCTTCTTCAAGGCCCTCACCAGAGTTTTATTTGAAGACTCTGCCAAGCCATTTCCTTCTGGATAGTAAGCTGTAGAGTGGCTCAGTATGATATTGTATTGCTGGCAGAAATTCATAAATTTGGCAGATTTGAAGGCCTGTGCATTATCAGCCACTATCCTAGCAGGACAACCAAACCTGGATATGATGTTTTCCTCCATGAAATTTATGATCATAGTCTCTGTAGCATTCCTTGCAGGTATGGCTTCCACCCATTTAGTGAAATAATTTGTGGCTGTTAATATCCATTTATGTTGTCCACTCGATGGAGGATGTATTTCCCCTATAAAATCAATACCCCATTGACGAAATGGTTCATCCACATGCACTAGAATCAGGGGAAATGGTGCCGGCTTCTGTCTCTCAGCAAATTTCTGACATTTATCACATGCTCTTACTCTAGCAAAAACATCTCCAAAGAGCTTTGGCCAATAGAAGCCAGCTTTCAGAATTTTATGAGTTGTGGCCCTCCAACTGCAATGACCTCCACAGATCCCTTCATGAAATTCTGCTATGATACTCTCGACTTCATTTTCTGTGAGACACATGAGTAAGATGCCTGAGGGATCTCGCCAGTATAGCCGGCCATTGGCGACTATATACTTCTGTGATTTCAATCGTAATGCTTTGTATTTAGCTTTATCACAACTTGGAGGGCAACTGAGTGTGAGGAGATATTCTACTATCTCTTTGTACCACTGACTGGTGAGGTACTTTATATGTGTTTTTGGAGTAGCTACCCCAATTCCATGTTGTTCTTCTTTCTCTCCAGATTCCTCCCCTGCTATAATGGACCAATTTATGCCCAAAGCTTGATAGTTTGATTCTGATAACATTTTGGCAAGCCCCTGTCCTTTGATCAGCTTAGTAGGGCAGATGTCTAAGTCATACTCCTGTATTTTGGCAATCCACCTCCCCCTTTTTCCTTAACTATCCCCCTGAATAAGAATATCTTTTACAGCAGCTGCACAAATGCAGTGATGTGGGACTGTAAGATATATACACGGAATTCTTTGAGGGATTTCACTAGGGCGTATGCTTGATTTTCCAATATGTTGTATTTTAATTCTGCATCACGGAGCACCTGACTGAAAAAGGCAATAGGTTGCTCATACCCTTCCTCATTTTTCTGCAATAAAACTCCTGCTATTTATGAGGTGATGCAAAAGAAAAAATCATGAAAGGTTTATCATAATCTGGTCCAGCCAGCACAGGGGCTTCTGCAAAAGCATTCTTTATCCTGGTAAATGCCTCTCGTGATTCTTGTGACCACTTTACCTCATTATCCTTCTTCAGCATATCTGTTATATGCCTAACTATCTCAGCGTAGTTAGGAATAAACCTTCTTAGGAAATTAATGCGCCCAAGGAATACCTGCACCTCTTTCTTATTTCTGGGGAAAGAAATACCATTTATAACCTCTACCCTTTTAGGATCTATCTTCACCCCATCTTTTGTTACAATGTGTCCCAAAAGTTTTCCCTCTTCTAATGCAAATAAAGACTTTTGAGGATTTAGAGAGAGACCATACCTTCTGCATTTCTCAAAGGTTCTACGCAGATGTTCAATGTGCTCAGTATCATTCTTTGAAAATACAGTGATATCATCAAGGTAGACTACCAGAAATTTATCTTGCTCCCCAACAAAAGCAATGTCCATGGCCCTCTGAAAAGTGGCCCCTGCATTAATCAATCCAAAAGGCATCCTGGCATACATAAATGTACCCCATGGTGTGGTGAAAGCAGTCTTCTTTTGGTCTTCTGGAAGTACAGCCACCTGGTTATAACCAGAGAATCCATCCATCATTGACATCCTAGAGGCTCCAACCACTTTCTGCGGGATGTGATCCATTTTAGGCAGTGGATAATTATCCTTTAAGGATGCTCTGTTTAAATTTCTGAAATCCACACACAGCCTTATTTCCCCATTCTTCTTTCGTACAGGGACAAGGTTTGCCACCCATTCAGAGTACCTCAAAGGTACAATTATTTTGGCTTTTAGCAGCTTCTTGATTTCCTTCTTGATAGAAGGCAGTAGCAAGGGATTTATTTGTCTGAGCTTCTGCTTATGGGGCTTTGCATCTGCTTTCAATGGAATTTTGTGCTGCATAATACTGATATCAAAAGTTTTCAAGTCCTGATAGGACCATGCAAACATATCTTTGTAAGACTGAAACAATTTCTGATATAGCTTTTTATATTCTCCAGGGATCTTTCTGGACAGTTTTACAATTTTGGGGTCAGCCTCAGTACCCAAATTCAGGTCTTCTACTTGATTCTCTTCTACCACTTTGCTTGGTTGCAGTGGGACATCATTCTTATCAAATAATATTTCTAGAGGCACCAGCCCTCTAGGTATAATGTTTCCCTTTAGCTGCAACACTTTGTTACCTGCCACTTTCTCCTCCCAATTTCTTTCTGAAGCATCTTTAGACTCTACCTCTTCTTCAACATCAATATCCATATTGGAGAACTCTCCCACTGTTTCCAGGAATCTCTTCATTTTTTCTTCATCTTCAAACACCTGCCAGTGTTTGATGTTATCCGGGATTGAAGGCCGATAACGTACCTCAACTTCATATCTTAAAAGAGGGTTCTGAGGTGGTCGGAATGTACTAGCAGCTACAGCAAGGGAATCAACCATCCTATTCTATTCTCGGGGCATGAACTGGATATTAAATGCCAAGAAGAAATTCTCTACCATGTCCCAAACTTCATTCCTATAAGCCCGTGGCCTAGGATGTTTGGTCTGACACTGATTCCTGACTTGTCTGACCACTAGTTCTGAATATCCTAGAACTTTTATACTTTGTATGTTCATGCTCCTAGCTGTCTGCAATCCTAACAGGAGTGCTTCATATTCAACCACATTATTTGTAGCTTCATACTCTAATTTAAAAGACAGAGGGACCCATCTTCCTGTAGGAGAAATCAATAACACTGCAGCTCCATTACCTTCTTTTGAATTTGCTCCATCAAAATGAAGAGTCCATATTTCTGCTTCACAGCTCTCTGAGGGCTGCTTAGTCTTGATCTGGTAGAAGGATGGTTCATGAACATAATCTTGATCTTCTTCCAGCATCAAGCATGAGAAATCTCCTTCTCTACTATAGACTAGTGAATTTACAGAGTTTTTAGCCTTAGTCACCATCTTGATAAATCTAGTCTCCCTATACAATCTCCTCTCTTGGCCACTAAAAACTAGGATAGTGGCATATGTTAAATCCATCTTGAGTGATCCACCAATTTTTGTTCCCCAGGACCTTGACAGCAACATACCAAAACGAGCTGGGATGTCAGCCACCACGATGTCCATTACCACACTTTTTGCTGGGATTTGGGCCAAATTGACCACCAAATCCTTGATCATCCCCAAGCATTTAACTCTTTTGGAATCAAATGAGTAGAGGTCTTTACATGGACGTGTGATTTGTAATCCTAGTTGTTCCATGACTGACAGAGGCATAAGATTTTGGGAAGCTCCAGAATCTAGCATGAAATTATGTAATAGCAGGTCATGGATTACTAGAGAGACATAGAAGGGAGGAGTAGTGGGATCTAACTCCTCAACATGAGGGCCAAAAACTACCATGGGTCTCTCTTCTTGGAGGTTGAGACTATCTAGGATGATTGGTGCTTCTGGAGGGAGCATGAAAGAGGTGACTTGAGATTGATATGCTGGCTGTTTCAACAGTTCGGTCAAGGGGATCGGGATTTTGACCTTTTCGAGTTCCTTTTGCAGACTGAAAGCAGGAGGGGACTTTTCTATCACAACCTCTTTCGATTCTTTATTTTCAGCTGGGGGCTTGACTTCTTTAGACACAGACTTGACATTAGGGGGGAACGACTGCTTTTGAAGAGGAAGGAATTTGATCACTAGACTGCAAAGGTTTGTTTAAAGGTTTCTTACCTTTGTCTGTAGCTTTTTGCATTGTTGATTCCTCCTGAGCAGGTGCTTCCTTCAGGGGTAGCTCTTCTTCTTGCTCTTGGGTACGAGTCATCTTCCTAGAATATCGGAGATCATATATTCTATTGAAATGTGCTTGCATGAAATCATCAAATTGTTTACAATAATGATCAAATCCTGCTTCTTCTGTGTGCTTGATCTTTTCTTCTTCTTGCAATGAGCACCCAACTTCATCATTCCTTTGAAAAGGGCATTCTTCTCCATCACTATTTGAAAAGGAAAGATTTGCATCCTCCAGTCCGTAGGCAGTATCCTCAGTAGAATCATCTACTGGACCTTCCAGGTACAATGGGTGTGGCACTTGATCCTGTTGCTCCTTTGCTTCCCTTGGAAATATTTGCAAGGGTGGTTTCCTGTACTGAGGATTGTAACCTCTGTTTGGAGCATTCTGGAAATTCCTGAAGGCTGAATTCTTGGCTTCCAATTCAAGCTTGACAATTTTCTTAATCAATTTGCTCATTTCTTCCATTTTTTCTGAGTCTCTGTCCTGACTAGAATTGGATACCTCCTCTTTGCCCCTTCTTCTAGCATCTTGTTCATATTATCCTTTTGATTTACCAGTGGAGGAAAAGTTTTCTTCCAACTCTAGTGCATCTGCCTGAGCATCATCCAGAGTAGCAGGATTTCTTTCTCTGAGAGAGAAACCAAATTCTGAATCAAAGGCTGCTACAAAAACAACTTTAGCAGCAGTTTGATGAGGTTTCATATCAGCAGGGAGACTCAGATACAATTTATTAAATCTCTTGATAAATTCTGTCACTCCTTCATTGTGTCTTTTCTTTAGTGTATTGAACTCAATGAGACAATTTCCATGATCTTTCTTATCTCCCCATTTCCTGAGAAAAGTGTCTTCCATGTTATCCCAAGTGGTAATAGAACGGCCAGCCAATGTCTTAAACCATTTTCGAGCTTCACCATCAAGAGATTGAACAAACAGTCTTAATACCACATCTAAATGTTCCACATTGAATTTCTCTACAAAGGAGAAGAAAGTCTCAAGATGTTTTTGAGCATCAATCTCATTTTCCCCATTGAATCTGGGTAAGATCTTCAGATAATCTTGGGGCATATCATTCAACGCTTTGGGGTAATGCCAGAGGAGCATATTTATTCATCAAGAAAGCCAAAACATTAGCCATTGGAGGAGGTGGAGGTAGTGCAATATTTTGATGAGTAAGAGGAGGAGGAGGAGGAGGAGGAAGTGGAGTATGAATAATAATAGGAATATACTCAACTGCAGCTTGAGGGGTTGAGGGGAACAAAGGTATGTTAACAGCAGATACTTCGGTTACTTCCTTGACCTCTTCAACCTCAGGAGTAGGATGAAGACTGTTTTTATTTATGATACCCTCTCGGGGTGGACTATTTGAATAATAATAATCAGTATCTCCCACAGTGGAGTCAGGATCTGGCACTTGAGCTTATTGAGAAGAAGAGGATGGAAAGTCTTCTATAGACACATCAAGAATTTCGAAACGGGCTGATTTCCTTTCCCTCCAATTTCTTCTATGTATAATCTGGTCAGGGTCAGACACTAAAGGTATCTTTGGCTTAGACGTATCTGACCTCAGGTGTGGCTTACGAGGAGCCAGTACTGCAAATATATATATCGAATAAACAACCGTGGAGTCGCTAAGGTGAGAGTTCTACAACTCTCAACTCTCCATACTCACCTACTTGAAGAGTGAATTAGGTTTTGTCGAGGCCCGGGGATTTTTAAAATTTCTCAACTTCGATCCCCGGCAACGGCGCCAGAAAGATGTTGTAGCTCCTAGAGACAGCCTAGAGTTGCTATAGACCAGTGCCTAGGACATCTTAGCATAGCAAGGAGCGTATAGTATTATGTATGAAGTTGTCAACTTTAGCTCACATGCTATCTCCTGTAAACAAGGAAATAAAATAGAATGGGACCAAACTCTCAGAAACTGACACAAGAAAAGAGTTACTGCAGAGGCAAGATGCAGAAATCTAATACAACGCAACAGACAATTCAGAGACAACTTACTTCAAAGCGGGCTGATTCAAAAATACTTCACAGACAAAAATTATCAGAAGGTGTATGTAGTGAAAGAAATATTGAGAAGATACTAGTTAACATTGAGTTGATACCCAGATATACAATACCACCATGCATGGGCTTACTAATCTAAGTATCCATACATGATAATAACATTTTAAAAGCACCCTCCCAAAGCAACTAATATAGCAAAAATATGGTTAGCTGAATAATGGAACAGAATATCATGCATGAGCCATATTTAAAGCACTTGACTGATCCAAGCATGGGCATCAACTAGGATGAATCCATACCAAAAATCAGTGAGCCACTCGCATTCCAAAACATGATACAAGAAAGATGGATGAAATGAAATGTTCTATTAATATAACACAATAAATAAAGTTACAGACTGTGAAATACCAAAGACCATAATCCTCTTTGACAAATAGAACTCCTCCTCACTGAGACCCTATGGGCTCTGTGCATTCATACCAAAGTTTTACAAGATGTTTACAAAAATCCTTTCACTGCATAATTTTCTGATAAAATCTGGAACCCTCAATAATCTTTTCTTCATGGGTTTTATAGAGAAAGAGAAAACTTAATAAATGAAGTAGGTGATAAACATCTAATTGTATCATAAAAACAAAATGGAGGAGACGTGCACGCCCATACTGCTTGATGACTTTGTAGTGATGCACGTACTTTGTAGCCTGCTCTTTGAAATAAATGTTCTGGGTGAAAAACTCTTCAGGAACACGGTAGAGAAATAGAAACCTTATGGGTGGTCTGTCCTTTCTGGAGAGAAAATTCCTGCTGAAATAAAACCTGGAGGGTATTGTTTTCTGTGCATTGTACCCTCTGCCTTCAAATCCCAGAATGGAAATTTAAAGTCCTGAATGTTGAATGTTGAAATCTTAGATCCTCCACTGATACTTTTTGCCACAACATTAATATCTCCATCTGCCACAAAATCTGTGCTTTGAAGGGCTCTGGTGGGTTTGCTGGCTTCTTTTAATGGTGGTCATGTCGCAGCAACTACCCAGGACTTTCTTCATGAATTTCGTATCTGAAAACTGGTCCTTTCTTGCACCCTTGGCTTCTGTAATGGAGGCTATGAATAATGACAATTTTCCGTCGTCGTGAACCTGCAAAACCTGCAAACGCGTCAAGAAACAAATGCATGGGGACGACGATGCAATGGAGATGACTGTGTAGTGAAGCAACATGATAAAATGGCAGAAGCATGCGGGGTGGTGACAAAGAAAATGTAGTGGAAATAATGGCGGAAGGGCTGGCCAGAGTTTATAATGCGGAACATTAAAATATAACATTTGAATGTAATGTATAAATGGCGGAGGGAGAAATGTGATAAACACGTGGGATGATGATGTGGAGGAAGACTGGGTAAACAGTGGGGCGTGCAAATGATTTAGACCGTCCGATCTCAAGACGAGATCGACGGTGGAAAGAGCGATGGAGGCGATGGACAGTGGGACAGGGGCGCATTTGCCATGGGTTAAAACTCGTACAGCTTCGGAGCGCGATGGCCGTTGGATGAAGACCCCTGGATCAAATGGCTGTCATGAATATCGCGCCGTGACTTTAACAGAACAATAATTCGTGATGGAGAGCGGTTTTGGAGCCGTACGTAGGGACACGCGGTGAGTGACGTATGGAATCGCTGGCCTAAGGAGAATTACCGCCTACTGCCGAAAGGCGGTGCGATACATACCACCCGGTTTTGCAATGGGAGCGGGCATGGGGACCACCAGGACAGGCGGGCTGCGGACCGTTGATTTCAAGGTTTGATTGGACAGTGGGCAGGTGAACCACGGGCGTGACGGGGATGAATAGTCACTGTTCGATCTGTTACAAATCTACGGTTCAAAATGAGCTCGATATACATTTGATAAGTGCCTTCCGGGCTGGCGCCTGGTCTAGCTTCCAGGTTACATGGAGGTAAAGACAAAGGGGCTAGGGTCGAAGGAGCTATGCCTCAAATATTTTCAAGTATGGATTTTCAGCCTTTTATAATGTATTTTGGAGGCGGGAAATGGTAACGATAGGCGTGAGAATGATTTTCCAAGGCTGAAAGGGGGAATTTGAGAGCTTTAAGCTAGATTGCTTGTGAAAATTTTATAGGAAGCTGATTATGATCAACAAAGTTGAAAAGTAAAACCTATGAGATTCAAAAGGTTTTAACTATAATTAGCTATTAAATCAAATTAATTGTATCTCAATATTAAAATTATGAGTTTTTATTTATACGAACATACACTCTACTAAAAGTATCCAAAGGAAGTAAAGAGAAAACATTACAAATTTGATATTTGTTTTTACATGTCAAAGAAGAAACTTTAATTAAACACGGAAGATCCAATCTCTATATGTCAGATTAAAAATATGGTTAGTCTTAGCAACAATATTTCCCTTCTAGAAAAGCATCTAAAAAATAAGCATAACATTTGGGAAATAATCTTACAAAAACTATCAAGTCTATACTTTCCTCTAGAAAGTAGAGAGCTATTTACAGTTCCCCTCAAGCTACTTAATCGTCTTTCTCTTTGATCATGCTCCTTAAAAATCCTTATTGAAGCTACCTTTTTCTTCATGACATCTACTGCTTTGCGCATTTTCTTTGCCTCCACCTCCATTTCTTTTGTCAAAGTATCCACTTTCTTAGCTAGCATCTGAATGAACAATTTAAGTAATTTATTTCAATAATGTAAATGTGGGTCTTCATTTATGCTTCGCATATCAGTGTGAAAGGAATGATCAAAAGTGATAAACAATGTGACCTATTGATTGAAATTGAATGTACTTCAATTGCATCATCCTTGTCTTTAAGACTTTGATATTTTTCATTGGCAGATTTTATCAAAGCTATCACCTTCTTTTGTAGCATGTCATACAACACACCTGAAACATAATCATCAGGCCCAACTTCTATAAACTATAGTGGTTTTCTATCTGAGTTCTCTTTCCCATCATAACGTGATTTATCATTTTTGGATATCCGATTACTTTTATTAGTTCAATGGTTCTCACTAAGTCCATTTTTAAATGTCTTCTTGTGTTCTATTGATATGTCACCATCAAATTATCTTCCACCATCAACTAACCTAGATGTTCCCTTTGCACTCTTTAAAATTGTACTGACATTACTGGATAGTGAAGACCTCAGTTGAGAAAGTTATGATATCCTTGGACCAAGACCATTTGACATGACCCTTGATGCAATATTTTCATCACCAATTGATTGCAATATTTGCTTCACTTTTCACAGTCCACTCTGCAATGGCTAATTTATCACTAAGTTGTCACATTTCACCCTACATACAAAAATACAGTAACCAATCTGAAGGGAAGAAAACTATAACAATTGGAAAAACCTATCCAAATTCAAGTATTCTTGAACCATTACAATATAAGGCTACAGACTACCCGTAGGAAATGGAGCTCTTCAAGCCACTGCATTACAGACATGACTTTGTAATTCTTATCCTTCCATTCATTGGTGAAAACACATGCAACTCAATTTTTTGTTATCCTTGCTTGAGCTAGTTCTCTCTCAAGTGTATTATTACCTTCCTGAAAACATGCAACCATATGGATATGCATGCAATTTGAACCATTTGGAATGGCCATTTAACCAAAATAAAAAGCAATGTTTCATTCAATAACAAAATTGTAAAAATTGATGGCATGGAAGGAGTTACAATCAATTCATTTAATTTCCGTTGATAGTCACTCACAACCTTGGCAGCATCCCTGCATGAAAGGACAACCTCCTATAGTTCACAAACTGTTTGACATAACTTCTCAACTTCTGCAACCTTTGGTCGATGCATTTTGTCCAATATTTTTTTCTCCTCCTGTAACACAATAGACCTCAACTGTGAAGAAAAATCCATACCATCCAACTATCCAATATGTTTTATCATATAAGAAACCTGAGCTCCACCAAAGCAACATTATTTTATAAAAAAAACAATAATCTAAAATCCAAATCAACAAAAAGGAAACCTGGAAAATTTCAATTTGTTACATCAACTCCTAGCTCCTATTCTGTAAATCATCGGCCATCGAAGCTTTTTCCAAAGCAAATTGCATGTCCTCTCTGCTTTTAGGAGGGAAGAACTCAAGTTATTCGAGGAGAGATGCTTCTTGAGGTTCTTCTGGAGGAAAATATGGTGCAAATACACACTCTGAAGTGCACTTTCTTCTTAGGAATTTGAAAGCACCGTAGGGCGAGTTCGAAAAATTTGTAGCCATCTCTACCATGGAAGATAAATTATCATGATATACTATGGAGGAAAGGAAATTAATACCTAACACATAAATATGACTCACTACAAGGTAAATTTTTATTTGAATCAATACAGAAAATACCCAGACAATGCACCTTACATATGGTTATGGTTTTTATTTCGGTTTATTTTTCAATTATATACTAGCTGCAAGCACGAAATTGTCTGGGTAAGTACCCGAATTGGGTGATTGAAATTTCGACACCACTCTCAATTGAGAAAATATTAGTTTATTTGAGTGCCACACGGTGACCGTTGATGATGAAATTTCCATTCGAAGTACCAACTCTGGTGGCGATATGGGCTCAAATTTTGAGTGGAAATTTGTCTGAACCATAACTTGTGCTAAACTAAGCATTATATGAAAATTTAGCCCTAAATCGAAACACTTTTCTTTGTTTGTCATATTGTATATTATTATCTCTTAGGAATCACCAGAGTTGTTTAAGAAAAGGTCTGGTGCATTCTTCTCCACCAGAAACGGCCATAACTCCAAAGTTGCTTCGTAGTTGATAGGTGAGAAACTTGAATTTACACATTACAGATATCTCACTTATTTGTTCATTACCTAAGTTTATTTCATTGTTATTGTTATAGGGAATCTATGACTGTGGACAAAAGTATATTCTCTAGACTTTATGGCCTAGTGCAGAACAACAAAAAACAAAAAAGCTAACATTTTCCTTAAAGTAAATGGACAATGAGATGCAAAATATGTAGAAATTCAACAAGAAAATGCAACACACACAATGATGGGTCCTAGAGATAAATTAGTGTGCAAGCCAATTTATTAAATAAATTGAAAATTAATTGTAATCTTATAATAGTTAACTAAGTGTGATAGACTTAGTTTGCTCAATGATTTCGAGTTGAGGGTCTAAAGATAGTCATGTGGAGTGATTCTATTATTAACAGGGTTCAATTGCAGTTGTAGCACTAGTGTAGTGTGGGTGGGATCAGTTAACTCACAATAATTGAGTTAAAATCAGTTTAACTAGTTCTAACTGTTTGCTCAACTAGTGGAAGATCAAGTGAATTAAAATAGATTTAATTCACGAGTAGTGATCTACCAAGTAACTGGTGATTCACATTTTATAGTTGCATGCATGCTAATTCTGGTGGATACCTAGTTGAGACAAAGGTTCAAGGCTAGTAAACTAGTAGTTGTATTTTAGGCAAACTGCCCAGGTGCAGTTATAAAACCATGAGAAGCCCATGATGAATTTCGTAATAAAGGAAGGTTGAATCTTCTATTTAATAGGGGTTTAAGTCTCTAGGGATTGCGTAAGCAGGGTAGGCTAAGGGTAGGTTGCTAATTGGCTATGTGTTTGTCCATTTTTTCCTAGATAAATGTGAAGAAAATGGTAGCGTGTATGAGGTTGTGGTGATCACAAATACATTGTATTGTTTCATGATTATTTGGTTGATTATACAATAAAGATGGAGGGGTTTTGAGCAATTTCTTTCCCTAGGAATATCTGGTGTTGTATATTGATTTACTTCTTTCTCTTACTTGCATGTGATTGAGCGATTGTGTTTTATATTTCGCAAATATTGTAGAAGGATTTCGTATCTTGTTTTAGTACATTACATGATCAGAAGGGATCCATTGATATAATTATACATGGTATTATAGATGTGTTAGAGATTTTATAGATGGTATCAGAGCATCATGAATCAAAATATTTGAGAAAAAATTGATTTTGTGTTGAACAATATTCAAATTTGTAGGTATTTTCTTTGGAGCTATAAGCAGATCAATGTGTCTTTCAATGGCTTGAGACTTGAATATGCACTTGAGGGAAATTTAATTTTTTTTGCATGGAAGGACATGATGGAGGTAGTGTTGGAGGAAAATGCATTGAAGGAATTCATAAACAATGATATTCCCAATGCCGCAGCAGCATTTTCCCAACTTCTTGATGCATGGCAGAACTAGGTAGCAAAAGCGAGACAGATCTTGTTAGAGGGAGTTCGAGATCATATTTTCTTGAGTCTCCATGGAAAGGAAAATCCATATGCTATTTGGAAGGCCTTGACATATATGTTTCAAAGCAGGAGTGACCACACAAAATTGGCACTCAAGGACAAGCTCAGGAAAATAAAAAATAAGAAGAACAATAAGAAGGCTCCAAGAGCTGCAACGGATGAAGCTTTGGCTGCACATTTTGAGTTGGACTTCTCTCTCATCGCATGCATGGTGTCAATTGTGATGGAATCTATGTGGTACCTGGATAGTGGATCATATTTCCACATGACGGGAAACAAAGAACTCTTTAGTAGCTTGGAGGAGAAGTATCTTCAAATTCACATCAAGATGTGTGATGACGAGAGGTATAATGCTACCAGGATTAGTAAAATTACTTTATAGAGAGATTCAGGTAAACCTTTCTTATTAAAATATTTCATGCATGTACCAGGCTTGAAAAATAATTTAGTTTTAGTTGCTATGTTGGAGGATCTTGGATATGATGTGGTTTTCAGTGAAGGAAAGGCATTCCTTCATCACAAAGCCACAACACAAGTAAAGAAGATTGGGGTTCATGTGAAAAAACTCTACAAACTTGATGTAAATGGTTGCGCAACATTGAGAAGTAAAGCAGGGAAGGTGGTGAGCCGAGATACAAGTGAGTTATGGCATAGGAGATTGGGCCATCTACACCACAATTCTTTGAGGATCATGCAGTAGATTTATACAGGTCTTCTAAAGAGTACTCTTTCACAGATAGACACATGCAAGGGATGTACCATGGATAAGTATACTAAGGCCACCTTTCATGAGAAGGAGAATCGAGCAGTGGAAATACTTGAGAGAGTTCACTCAAACGTGTGTGGACCATTCTCTACGCATTCCACAAAAAAGCACATGTATTATGTGATTTTTGTTGATAATTTTTCTAGAAAGTGTTGGGTCTTATTTTTGCAGAAGAAAGATCAGGTGTTCTCCAAGTTTTGTGAGTTCGAAGCACTGGTAGAGAAATATACATAGAAGAAGGTGAAGGATATAAGGAGTGACAATGGTGGTGTATCTCTAATGAATTCAAGAACTTCTGTGCCAAATAAGGAATTCAAAGAGAATTGATTGCACCTCATAAACCACAATAGAATGGGGTTGCAGAAAGAAAGAACAGATCAATTGTGGGAGCAACACGAACTATGTTACATGACCAGGGCCTATAGTTGCATCTGTAGGAAGAGGCATGCAACACAATGGTATTTGTGCAGAACTAGAGTCCTCATCAGATAGTTAGCATGGTACACCAAAGGAGGTTTTTTCAGGTAAGAAACCAGATGTTTCATATTTTAAATTTTTTGGCTCATATGTCTATTTCCATGTGACCAAAGATGCCAAGAAGAATGTAATATCCCAAATGGGATATTTTATGAATTTTGATGGAAATTAACTCAACCAAAATTTATCCATCAAATTATCATGCATTTAACAGAAGATTGCCATGTAAAATAAAACATACAAGTACATGCAAATCCATAACACCATAATGCAGGAAATAACTCAGCTTTATTATAATATAACTGGGTTTACATGCTGAAATGAGAAATAGCTGAGATAACTGAAATAGAATTGGCCTCAAGGATTTGCTACAATACTGCACTGGCCTCCCAAAACTGAACTCTTGCACTCTCCCTTCGGCAACAGCTACCACTGAATCAACTGGAAATCAATGAAGCACCAATTGAGGATTTGAATGATCCCGACTCCAATATCCCTAAAGCTCCGTGAAACTTCTAAATGAAGTCTTCTCAAAGAGAGTTGGGTTTTCATCCAACACTCACAAATAAACCGAGGGCTTCCGTCCTGGGGCTGCCAATAGAGTAGAGAACCAAGTTCTCAAACCGCTCACACAATAAAATGATCTAAACCAAGATATCTCCAAATGACCTTCACTTCTCCTTTTATAGATTTGATGGATAGATCTCCAATCCTCTAGAAACATCTTATTTTATTATTTTATTATTATCCTAGAATATCCTCCATTAACTCTATCAAAGTGAATTTAATTTAATTACATTTCACTTAGGTCATTTTTGGCCCCTTTTCCTCTAAATAATATTTTTCCTTTAATTAAATCACTAATTAAAGTCATTTTTAATTAAGGAAAATATTCTATTGCCCATGGTACTATCTCTAGCCACTATAATTCACTTCTCAACATCCCATCCTGAAGTTCTCCTCATTCTGGTTCCAATGAGCTATTACACTAATCTTTTCTATCATGTATTCCTCTTGGAATGACACCTTGAGCGTAATTATTTGAGTTAAGCCCAAAAATAACTTAGCTTTCTGAAAGTTGTCGAAATGCGCTGGAATGAAAGGAAAACTGTGTGGATGATGGAATATATCAAGTGAATGCCATCGGTCCTCATAGAAACTCTCAAAATTCCTCCAAAAATCCCCTAGGCCTACTAATGACATCAACCTATATATGTGACCTATCTTCTCCCAACTCTGGAAGTCCATCCTAACCTTGTCATAGGTGATACCAAAAAAAGGGAATATTACAGGCCTTCCGCCCCAAGATTTCTTCCCCTCAAGCAATCCAAATATGTGGGTCACCCTGTTGGCCCAATGTAACTGAGACCCAATGCATAAATCCCATACAAACCCCTAGGTGCTACTATGCACCTATGTCAAGCCACCTAGAATAGACCCCTCAATGCCGGGATGCCAAACTGATCTCTCACTGTACCTATCATCACACAATCCTCCCGGATCCCAATGCCACCATGGCCAATCATTGTCCAAGTCTCACGGCTCGGACTGTGTACTGCCTCTAGTTATAGTGGTTGCCCCATGAAGCGAATTCTGCCAATGAGCATCAATGCTCCATGGCTTCTGCTGTGTTGTACCTCTAACTGTATAATTTTCCCCACCAACTACGTACCAAATCATCACCTCTCTCCAGTCCAACTTTCAGTCTAGGTCGAGGTCAATCCTGATCCGTGGATGTCGAGCTAGTGCTGCTCAAATACTGATGGACTGTCGGTCCACAATCCATGGCCCAATGGAACATGTAACATCTCTCCCGTCCAAGTGCTCCTGCCGAAATGTACCTGGGACTAAGAATGATACTCTATCAATGGAATACCAACTCATCAGCTCTCTCCAATCCAACTCTGTACTTGATTTGATGCTAACCATACTCTCCTGAAGTCAGGATGGAATGTTGAAGAATTGTCAGCCTGTGCCCCACTGCCAATGGGAATCTGTAGCATGTGTCATGTCTAAGGGCCCCTACTCTGCTATGCTCCCTATGAAGAAGATTGTACCATCAAGAGGGTACCAAATCATGACCTCCCGCCAATCTAACCTGGAAGAAGAATCCAATGTATTGATATATACATACGGAACACGTTTGGAGCGTTGTTGCCAGCCCATACTCAACTCACTCTACTCTGTCTCATCTGCCAATGAGATTTTCGTGTAGAGTATGGCCCCTCTCTCTATAAAAGGCCAAAGTGGGTGAGATATGTTGCAAGCGCCATTGATATACTCCTGGAGAGTGTTATTCCCTAAAATAACTATTGCTCTATTGATTGCATGTGCATCTATCTTCACCTCATCTATGTATCGGCCTGACGATGGATGCTCCACCATCTCCAATAGCTCATCCTTCTCTTGATCAGGAATGTCATGCTCCCCGCAGTATATTAGCCTCTCACAGAACTATCCCATCAACCTCCAACATCTCATGAGGATAAGTATCTGCAACTACTGCCTCCCTGCTAGATGCCCGTACATCCGTCTGCTCCTCACCCATGGTTGACCCTAAGGGTAGTCGTACATCCATCACAAAATCAATGTGAGCCTCCATCTAGCGCTCCCCCAAAGTAATATCATGTATGATGTGCATAGCCTCCTCCTCTACTGACTCATGCTCCATCATATGCTACTCTGACATAATCATCACATGTGACTCATCACCCAAAGTATCTCTCGTAGAGTCCCTTGATTTCTCACCTTGCATGTTGTAATACAGCTCCGACCTACTGTCATCAACTTTGTATGACTGTTATCGCTCCTCAGAAGCATCCTCATAGGATCCCATGGACTCATCTGACGAAGAGTCCTCATCCTGGCATACCGATCCGATCACGGGTCGAGTACTACCCAACCATCACGTGTACGGTACTAAGATCTTTTAAAACGACTATGGCTTATACAGGTTAAAATGAGCATGTTAGTTTGCATACACATATTATCATGAATTAAACATAATCAGGAAGCACATAACACATAAGCGAAAGACAACCAAATTGGTAACGGAGTTCACCCCTCCAACTCATTGGGGTTACATCTCCGGACCTGCTTCAATTGGAAGGCAGATCCTTTATATTTCATCTTCAAATTAAGCTTTCATACATTCCAGTTCCATGGCTGAGCATTAGCCAAGCACTATGGCTTTCAAAGGCTAAGTTTCCTATCCTTTCTCCTCTCTTTCAAAGGCTCACATCATGAGTTTATATAGTTTTTCCCCATAACTCCCCAATCCACAATAGTAGGATCTCAAGACATTTTAAGGAAAGACAAACTCCATGATTCTAGGACTTTAAAACTTACTCAAAGCAAAAATGGCAAACCCAACTTCAAGGATCTTAACCATGCCAAGAAAGCTCAACCTCTTAATGAGAAATAGCAAATTAGTTGTGAGGTCAATTCTCACATAAAACTATTTTCTCAAAAATGAATAATAAGTGAATATTTTGGTGAGTCATTTTCCACTCACTTAGAACATTATCCACTTCATAATTTTTAAATGAAATAATGAATTAATTTACTCATTACTTTGTCACCCATCATAAAGTGTCTTCATGGTGCATAAGTAAACTTCTTTGTTGGTGGAGATCCTCCTGGATCAAACCTCCCCGAAAAGAAAACTTTTGGTCTCCAAAAGTATCAGCTTCAATCAACTCAACTGTATGCAAATGTCTCTGAAAGGAAAATTCCATCATGACTCCTTCACCTACCGTTCTTCGGAATCGGAAGATAATGCCAACACCTGCAACTGTTGCAACACAAATGCCTGAAAAGGCACATTCCTGCAAGATTCCTTCACCTCAGTCCTTCAGAATCGGAATGCAAAAGCCCACATCTGCATAAAGCTGCAACACAAATGTCTGAAAAAGGAACATCCCTCCAAGATCCCTTCACCTCAGTCCTTCAGAATCGGAATGCAAAAGTCCACATCTGCATAAAGCTGCAACCTGTAGCTGATCATACCTGTTTACAACACTTGCCAAGGGTTCATTGGTCAAGTTTACATGCCAAAATGGCTTTAGGAAAATTTCCTAATCCCATTTGCTTACAAAGATGCCAACAAGGCTTAATGCGTAAAAATACGCCTCTCACTCTCACTCTCCCTTACATAAGAGTGGCTAAAAACAAGCCTTTTCCAATGCTTCATAAGCATATTTTACATCATCTCTTTCATCGTTGGCCACTTTGGCCTTTTACATGGCATTGCCAAATTTTTGATGCCAAGATATGATGCCAACTATGGCCGCTTACATGGCAATTACAAAGTAATTTAAAGTTCCAAATATGTGCACAAAGGGAAAAAAAACAAATTGTTCAAAAACCCCTTTTAACATATGTATGTAGAGGAGACCAAACCATATTCATTCACGCACTTTGATCAGAAATAAGATCAAGATGAAAGCATTTACACCAAGATGTGGCATATCATGGTCTCCTTTATTTTAAGAAGCTCGCTGGTTTACTCCCAAAATGCGTGCATAGGCCTTCTGATAAAGACATTCTTGTACAACAGCGTTTCTTCACAACCCGAATCAAATCTATGATCTCTGGGGAAGGTATTCTCCACCTGCATCCAGGAGGCTTTACTTGCTGTCTAGCATAATTGCTTATGATTTGTCCACTCACATTATCATAGCGAACATCCTTCAAGTAAAATATGAAGGGTTTCTGGCATGGATGTCTAGTCACAGGCCTGGTATTGAAGGCATATGCTGTAAAGTCTGCACTTCTATACCAATTCAAGAATGTCCTGGAGGGCATCTCCAACTCACGAGGGGAAAATATGGTTCTGAAGATCTGAACTGCATAACCCCATGAGACTGATATAGACCATTCACGCTTCTTATCATAACAAATAGACTGTTGCATTCTTCCAGCTGAATCTAATTTTACAGCTTTGCTTAAGTGATGCAATGCCTTTACTCTGGTCATGTTGGGGAATATAGGTTCCACAACATCCAAATGGTGAAGTGACACCAAGGGAGTTAAAGGATGAGCTGCCAGTAATCCGAATAGATTACCATATACATCATACTGATGAAAGTTGGGCTCCTTTGTAAGCGGCACGCCCAACTCAGACATGCAGGCCTGTATTCTATCGTCATTGTCTATATGTTTTATTTTCTAGCTCAGCTCCTGCCTTGATCATCTTTGTGAGAACTTGCAACTCGCTCGATCATGAAGCCACGCACCTGCATTGCAATCTAGTGGCCCAACCTTTTAGCGGTGTCCCTGCGTGACAACTACGAACCGATCTCTTTAATAACACTACTGATACCAAGGAGAAGAAGCGTCTTTGTCAACGGGGTGCGCCATATCATGACACCTTCTCCCATCAAGAAAATTGCACGAGGGTTTACACCATGGAATAGAGCAGTTGCTACTGCTAAAACCATGCCACCTTCAACAAACCTAAATTCCGATTTAAGCAGAGACAGAATTGACCTGTGGGAGAAAACATCATTGCACAAAAATATACAAATGTGGAATTAAAACGCCAACAGATCTGCCCAACTGAAACATATAAAGGCAAAATATATATCAAAGTGAAGGATGTCGTGCCATTTTTTTTAGCATGATACATCAAACGAATCTGCAGCGGTCATTCAACGTAACTGTTTGTCGCATCCACCACGTTGTCTAGGTAACTGTTTGTCGCATCCACCACGTTTTCTGATCCGAACTTACATCCACCACCACTTTGTCAGATCTGATTCCCAGATCCAGTGAAGAGGGTTTAACTTGTCACAAATTTCACGAGGAATATCCACATGTCTCCACGGGTCGGATCCCACCTCCGGTAGCTATCCACAATCACCACGCAGTCACACAATCTCACGATCGATATCAGCAACCTCCACGTTGACAAAGAGCATCACCCCTTCTTCGGTCAATTCTGTGCACAGATTCACCACATCGCCTCTGCGCCATCCAGGGAGCTGGTTACCAATGGCACCTCAGAAGTAGAAGAAGTACTAAGGCTGCCAGCTGGTCACAAAAACCCTGGCGGAGATCTCGAACACATCTGCACACCGATCACGGGAAGAGATCTTACCAATCCTCCAACATTAATGGGCAGTTACAACAGATCTTACAATAGCATCAACTATTTCTCCTTTATCATTGACAAATTTTATGTCCCTTACATGTGAACTATGACCATAATCTTCACGTGAAAAATGTCCGCTCCCCATTTATGTTTTACTGAACGGTGATCCTTGTGTTCCAGCTATATAAGCAACTTCACCTCCGAAATCTACTCGTTTGGATTCTCTTGTATACTTTTTATTCTGATCTGTTGTTGGTTCCCATTATATGTAGACACCGGGGATATTGGTTTGTTGGTTATCAAAGCTGTGTGCTTTGATAACATCAACACCACGACCGCAATGCCGAACCACCAACGCAAAGCTTTGGTTGAGAGTGCAACAGAGAATTCAGTGGAGAGAGCACCACCACAACTGCTTCTTGCTATACTATAAATGAACTTGTCCACTTCCAATCTCAACAAAAGTATGGTATTCCACAGATAGCAGGGCAGTTTGCAAGTAGCCAGGAAAAGATATAGCGTTGGGAGTATCATGAATGCCTCCCAAGGTGTACACTCCACTAATGTTGAGGTAATCTGCAAGCTGTATGGGTGTGCTGGGACACACGTAGGAGACACCATTCACTGCATAGCGTTGTGTGCCATTGATCCACCTTCGGGCTGCTCTTTTTCTGCAAATTCCTTCTCCAGAATGCGATCGAACATCTCTGTGATGCTTCCCTCGTTGGCCAAATCCGGTGGGACAGCTTGTGCCGACAAGGAGAACGCAGATTGAATATAGAGCCCAACCAAAGCTCCATGTTCATCGACTACTACACAGATTCCAGCCTCCAGCCCAGGCCCAGGTATTGCTTCAGCACCAAAAAACGGAGCCGCGACCACCTCTAAGGTCGAGAAGACCATCGCCATCCTGATTTCTATAAAGATCACTTCCTTTAAGTCTACGGTGCACATGGTTCTCCTGCCTTTGCCTTGATTTGACAAAATTTCAGGTTGCAATAACTTTTCGATCCGGAGGCTGTTTGACGCGATTCAAGTGTCGTCGGATTCCTCTTGTCGAGCTCTTCGCGATGGTGTCATTATTTGTTGATTCCGAGTCAGACAAATTTTGAGCACTTTTCATCAAAAGACGGATACCTGCCCCCATAAAACTCGAAATTTTGCAAAATATCATAAACATAACCTGCAGAAACATCATGAACTGCTTACCCAACTCGAACCAAGAATTTCTTTCTTGTAAGCGTGTTTTTTGAATGGTGAATGGAGCTTTCTTCACGAGCTCTTTCGCCATATGTTTGCTTGACTCTTGGCGAATTTCGGGGTGCAACTTCCAGCACTTCTTCTCCCAATGGCCACTGATTTTGCAAAAATTGCAGAAATTAGACCGTTTCCCATTCCACTGTGTCTTCATGATAGGAGGATTTAGAACGTTCTCATTCTTCTTGGTCTCCCTTCTTGTGGGCACATCTATCTTCTTAACCCACTCTTTCTTTGTATGATGCTTAACTACACCATAGTTAGCAGATCTATGAAAGCAATCACTTCTCTTATGTGCAAAAGTAGAATCTGAATGATTGTCATACCTTCTTGGCTTGTCCTTAAATTGATGGGGACTAGGTGGCTTGATTCCTTTCTTGGAATCAGGTGATGAAGAGATGAATTTTGTTTCAGCTACTTCTGAGCATTCTCCTTCTTCCCGTTGATAACCCAAACCTGCAAATGGTTGTCTTGGTACAACCTCCAATGGTTGGGTGATTCCTTGGCCATTTATGCCAAGTCCACCTCCGCTATACCCCATCTTCGTGAGGATTTTCATGCCAACATTAGTTTCATATTGAGAGAGAATAGAACTTGAAGTGACATCACATACCTCGGTTTGACATGCAACCTCCGTCGTCTCAACCTTCTGCAATTTAGACAATATCTCCTCTTTAGCTCGTAGCATCTCTTGAAGCTCCTGCTTATCGAGCAATAATCTTCGCAATTCTGCATTTTCAGCTTGAAGGCTTTCGTTTATCTCTTGCAACTCTTGCAGTCTTTCAGCGTGCTTCGTTCCTTTGCCCATCCTGCAAAGCAGTCACCTGCTCTGATACCACTTGATCCGATCACGGGTCGAGTATTACCCAACCATCACGCGTACGGTACTAAGATCTTTTAAAACGACTATGGCTTATACAGGTTTAAATGAGCATGTTAGTTTGCATACACATATTATCATGAATTAAACATAATCAGGAAGCACATAACACATAAGCGAAAGACAACCAAATTGGTAACGGAGTTCACCCCTCCAACTCACTGGGGTTACATCTCCGGACCTGCTTCAATTGGAAGGCAGATCCTTTATATTTCATCTTCAAATTAAGATTTCATACATTCCAGTTCCATGGTTGAGCATTAGCCAAGCACTATGGCTTTCAAAGGCTAAGTTTCCTATCCTTTCTCCTCTCCCCTCTTTTCAAAGGCTCACATCATGAGTTTATATAGTTTTTCCCCATAACTCCCCAATCCACAATAGTAGGATCTCAAGACATTTTAAGGAAAGACAAACTCCATGATTCTAGGACTTTAAAACTTACTCAAGGCAAAAATGGCAAACCCAACTTCAAGGATCTTAACCATACCAAGAAAGCTCAACCTCTTAATGAGAAATAGCAAATTAGTTGTGAGGTCAATTCTCACATAAAACTATTTTCTCAAAATGAATAATAAGTGAATATTTTGGTGAGTCATTTTCCACTCACTTAGAATATTATCCACTTCATAATTTTTAAATGAAATAATGAATTAATTTACTCATTACTTTGTCACCCATCATAAAGTGTCGTCTTCATGCTGCATTGGTGGAGATCCTCCCGGATCACATACGGAAGAATGTCCTTTTGTTTTTCCTCTGCCACGTCATCTGCATCACTCAAGCATGAGTGATTAGTCCCCCAAGGTTCTTTGTAGATGAAGAAAATTCCCTTCCTCCTTAGCTCATTTCTACTGCTTGATCCACCAAACTAGAGCATCTCCTTCCTGGTCAATTGTCTCCTGAATAGCCAGATATTTTGCTCAACTAGCCCTTGGGCTAGCTCATAAGCAGCAGGTGAGACCAACCTCTCTCTCCTACAAATTCTCAACACCCTAGTCTACAACTCTCAGCAAATGGCCTCACAGTCACTCATACATGACAATAGGATGGACTTTATGTGTGTTATGATTGTGTCAGCATGATGTCTCCTAATGCTGAAGAAGCACTGGAACATCTGCAGAATCAAGCTATCACATTCAAAATCAAACATGATGCAATATGTTTTGAATGTGGCCATACCTCCTAAAACCTCAAGCTTCTTCCCAAAGGTAGAGCCTGCACTATTGTCCAAATCCTGAAAGGTCCCTACCATCAGTTTGAAAAATTGCCTCATAATGTCATCATTGTAAGGGGCTATAGGGGCGGTTAGTCTCATGATGTTGCTGAGACAAGTTGCAACTGGAAGTGTGACCCCTCCACAAGTTTCCTCCAAGAACTTGGGTTGTATGAGAGCAAGCATACATGGTTTTAAGGCCCAAATTAATTTTCTCCCATCTAGTTGTTTTACTTTGGAAATGAGTTCATCAAGTTCCTCAAGTTTGGAAAGAATTACCCATGTGATCTTCATGTGTTTCAAATATGTCCCAAGTGCAAGGATGTTGTTCCCTATTTCTGGTTCTTTCTTTAGGCCCCTAGATTGCCCCTTTTGAAGAATGACATAAACCCCATTTGAGAAAGGTCTATTGTCCTTCTTGGTTTCTTGATCCATAGAAACGTTGTGGTTCAAGGCTTTAACAATTATGTTTCCATGTGGGTTTAGGAGGTATTTTCAAAATGTCATGTTTATGGCAACAATACAAATTTATGATAACAATGAAAGGTACCACAAAAACACCCTACATACATTAATACATTGCCTAGCCATCAGTCGGAAATGAAACTAATGCCAACAACAATGATTCATTATTGGCATGTTGTTACATTGCTCATTTCAATACCTTGCCCCAATACATAAATCTAGCTCCAGAAAATAATTTAGGCTCTGGAAAATAAATTGGGCTATAGCAAAATCATTTTTTCACAACAAGATGAATTCATCCTAGCAAAGCAAGATAAAAATGTTACCCCAGATGCAAGGAAATGATCTCTCCTCAGCTTTGCTCTGACTCTGGAAATTCTACAACTATTGGAAATGTTGTTGATGGATGACTTTAGACTGTCATTTGGGATGCTTCTACTACTCAGAAAATTCTAGGAATTTGGGAAGGTGATCCTTGCCCAAAACCGAGAAAAACCCATAAATTGTTTCCTTGAATTCCAACCTTCAAAATCTGACATTTTTTCTCCTAGCTCTTGTAGATGTTGATTGAGTAGGGACTACGTAAATGAGTTGATCTAATTCTCAGAAAAATTCGGGATTTTAACCATGGAATCTACTCACAAAACCCAGAAAAAACCCATAAATGGTTTTCTCTACTTCCAACTTTCAAAATTTACCCTTTGCGCCTAGCTCCTATAACTGCTGGCTGAGTAGGGACTGCGTAAATGGGATAATCTGCTGCTCAGAAAATGTCGGGATTTTAACCACAGACTCTACTCAAATAACCCAGGAAAACCAAGAAAAATATTAGGCAAATTATAGTTGAATAATCTTGGCCCTCCAATATAAATTTGGCCCAGCAAAATGCTCTCTGAGAGAAATTTTGCACTAGCTGTTGCAATGGATTGGCCAAAACACCTACATCTGGTGCTCAGAAAATTCTCAAAATTGCTCCTGGACTCCTCAAGCCAATCCGACCAAAACCCAGAAATGGTTTGGCCAAATCACGATCCTCCAAAATTGACCCCAATAAGCTCTACGCTCTCCCAATAGTTGTTGAATACAATGTCTACAGAATGATCAACGAACTATTCAAAAACTCTCCAAATGTGAAAAAATTAACCCCTCTTATACTTCCTCAACAAAATAATCTCAAATGGTTGAGATCTTCCTCCACAACTAGGCTCAACTCTCCTCCTCTCCGCTGGCCTAGAGACTGTCACACTGTCCC
This sequence comes from Pinus albicaulis, assembly GCA_034641835.2. Classification (NCBI taxonomy): domain Eukaryota; kingdom Viridiplantae; phylum Streptophyta; class Pinopsida; order Pinales; family Pinaceae; genus Pinus; species Pinus albicaulis. The sequence continues at coordinate 118,736,233 of CM076580.1, read as the reverse complement.
AGAAATAGAATATGAATCTCAGCCCCAGAGTTTCGCCTATAGTTGAACAGATAATGAACCTAGGTTCGCCTATAGATATCTTAAGATAATGAACCTTGAAACCAAAAACAAACGCAAGAACTCAACTGCGTCCTCCAATAATGTCTCAAAATAATAAACCATCGATCTTCCTCTAAAATTGAGCTGCATTAAAACCCTTGAATTTGGATTTTCCAGTAATTTGGAAGGTAAACCCCCAGGCTGGAAAGATCACCAGCTTTGATACCATTGTAATATCCCAAATGGGATATTTGATTAATTTTGTTGGAAATTAACTCAACCAAAATTTCTCCATCAAATTATTATGCATTTAACAGAAGATTGCCATGTAAAATAAAACATACAAGTGCATGCAAATCCATAACACCATAATGCAGGAAATAAATCAGATTTATTATAATATAACAAGGTTTACATGCTGAAATGAAAAATAGTTGAGATAGCTAAAACATATTTTTCCTCAAGGATCTGCTACAATACTACGTTAGCCTCCCAAAATTGAACTGCTGCACTCTCCCTCCCGCAACAACTGCCACTGAATCAACTAGAAATAAATGAAGCACCAATTGAGGATCTGAATGATCCCACTCCAATATCCTTGAAGCTCCATGAAACTTATGAATGAAGTCTCCTCAAAGAGAGTTAGATTTTTTTCCAACATTCACAAATCACCTGAGGGTTTCCGTCCTGGGGCTACCAATAAAGTAGAGAACCAAGTTCTCAAACCTTTCACACAAGAAAATTATCTAAACCAATATATCTCCAAATGAACTTCTCTTCTCCTTTTATAGATATGATGGATAGATCTCCAATCCTCTGGAAGCATCTTATTTTATTATTTTATTATTAATAATATCCTCTATTTACTCTATGAAAGTGAATTTAATTTAATGACATTTCACTTAAGTCATTTTTGGCCCCTTTTCCTCTAAATATTATTTTCATTTAACTAAATGACTAATTAAAGTCATTTTTAATCAAGGAAAATATTTTATCGCTCATGGTACTATCTATGACCACTATAAGTCACTTCTCAGCATCCCATCCTGAAGATCTCTTCATTCTGGTTCCAACAAGCTATTACACTAAGGTGTTCTATCATGTATTCTTCTGAGAATGCCACCTTGAGCGCAATTAATTGAGTTAAGCCCAAAAATAACTTAGTTTTCTGAAAATTGTCGAAATGCGCCGGAACGAAAGGCAAACGGTGCGGATGATGGAATATATCAAGCGAATGCCATCGGTCCTTATAAAAACTCCTCAAAACTCCTCCAAAAATCCCCTGGGCCCACGGATGACACCAACATGTATCTGTAATGTGTCTACTCCCAACTCTAGAAGTCCATCCTAACCATGTCATAGGTGATACCAAAAAAAGGAACATTACAAAGAATCTAGAACCAACAATAGAGGTTGGGATATTTGTGTAGTACACTGATAATCCCCACAACTATCGGGTGTATTTGTTGGCTAACAGGATGACAGTTGTGAGGAGAGATGTTAAATTTGATGAGGAGAAAGACACGTGACTATCCTTTGAGAGGGATCTTTATTTGCATGTAGATGAGAAACTCTTAGTTCCAAATGTTGAACCTCAGGATGTGGAGCAACCACAAGCATAGGATCATGGAGTGGAAGAAACCACTCTTGCAAATCTATCCACTAGAAATAGTAAGAAGCACACCAAAGAGGCTGAAAGATCGATGCTAGATGTGATAGAGCATGTAGGAGCACCTACATCACAATGCAGACAGAGAAGGTCCCCATACATGTACATTGGATACATGGCTCTTATGAGTGAGTGTATTGTGACAGAACCACCCTCTTTTGAGGAAGCAATGCAGCAGCCAACATGGGTTGATGCCATGGTTGAGGAGCATGACTCCGTTATCAGAAATAGTGCATGGGAAGTGGACCCAAGACCAGTGGGGAAGTCAGTGGTTGGATCTAGGTGGATCTACAAGGTGAAGCAGGTAGCAGATGAGAGTGTGGAGAAATACAAGGCTATATTTGTGGCCCAAGGATTCTCGTAGGTAAAGGGGATTGACTATGAGGATAATTTTTCACCAGTTGCAAGGTACTCATCAATTAGATCTATCCTTGCACTCTCAGTGCAGATGGGATGGAAGATACAACATATGCATATAAATACAACCTTTCTCAATGGATTTATTGAGGAAGAAGTGTACATTTAGCAACCAGAAGGTTTTGAGACCTTTGACAGGGAGTCGCATGTGTGCAGACTCAAGAGAGCACTGTATGGGCTGAAGAAAGCACCTCGTGCTTGGTACACAAGGATCGACAGCTATTTCACTGGGTTGGGCTTCACAAATAGTGAAGTGGATGCGAACCTGTATCATATTGTGGTTTATGGTACGATTTTTATTATTGTAATTTATGTAGATGATATTATACTGATAGGTGATGAACAACTCATAACTTCTTGCAAAGAGGATCTTGCAAGAGATTTTGAGATGAAGGACATGGGGCTCTTGCATTATTTCCTAGGCTTGGAAATATGGCAAAGAGATGAGAAGCTATTTATATATCAGGGAAAGTATGCCAGGGAGATTTTGAGGAAGTTCCACATGGAGGGAATCAAACCCATGGAAAATCCTCATGCAGGTAACTGGAGGAAAGAGGATGCTACTTCAAGTGAGGTAGTGGATGCTATTTTTTATAGGTAGCTTATGGGTTCACTTATGTATTTGGTGAACACATGACCAAACATATGCTATGTAGTTAATCAACTTAGTCAAGCTATGGTTAAGACTACGAAGCTCTTTTGGAAGGTGGGGAAGCATGTGTTGAGATATCTCAGGGGCACTACAAAGTATGGATTATGGTACAGACGGATAGAGGGAGTGAAGCTTCAAGGTTTCACCAATGTAGATTGGGCAGGTAGTCCATCAAACAGGAAGAGCACATCACGGGGCATCTTTAGCATAAGATCAACAATAGTTTCTTGGTACAGAAGGAAGTAGAGATCAGTTGCACTCAGCTTAGTTGAGGTAGAGTACATGGAAGTTAGTTAGACTACATGTGAGGCCATCTGGACGAGGAAGATACTTATTAGTTTGTTCAGTCATCAGATGGATCCAACTGTGATACATTGTGATAACTGGAGTTGCATAAAACTCTCATTTAATCCAGTATTCCATGATAGGTCCAAGCATATTGACATTTGATACCACAATCTCAGAGATTGTGTTTAGAGGCACATTATGTTGCTGCAGTACATTCCCACGAAGGATCAGGATGCAAATATCTTGACGAAGGTACTTGCGAAGAGAAAATTCGAATACCACAGAGGCAGGATTGGGGTAGCATATTATCCCTTTCTTCTTGAGAGGGAGTGTTGAAATTCAACAAGAAAATGCAACACACACACTAGTGTGAAATCACAGGTCAAATAGTGATGGGTCCTGGCGATACATTAGTGTGAAAGCCAATTTATTAAATAAACTCGAAAATTAATTGTAATCTTATTTCATAACACGTTGTAATGGTTAACTAAGTGTGATAAACTTAATTAGCTCAAGAATTTCGAGTTGATGGTCTAAGGATATGCATGTGGAGTGATTCTATATTAACAAGGTCCAGTTGCAGTTGTAGAACTACTGTAGTGTGTGTGGGATTAGTTAACTCACAATAATTGAGTTAAAATAAGTTTAACTAGTTCTAACTATTTGATGAGCTAGTGGAAGATCAAGTGAATTAAAATAGATTTAATTCACCAGTAATGATCTACCAAGCAACTGATGATTCAATATTTATAGATGTATGAATGCTAATTCTAATGGATACCCAGTTGAGATAAAGGTTCAAGGCTAGTAAACTAGCATTTGTATTTTAGGCAAACTGCCCAGGTGTAGTTATAAAACCATGTGAAGCCCATGATGAATTGTGCAATCAAGGAAGGCTAAATTTCTTATTTAATAAGGGTTTAATTCTCTAGGGGTTACGTAAGCAGGGTAGGCTGATAAATGTTTCCTCCTTTGGCTCTGCAATTGATACACTATAAACTATAGTTCGTTTAATTTCAGCCACTTTTTACATAATTCCAATGTGATGCTCAAATAAAGAGTTGTCACAATTTTCCCAAGGTCACCTCTTTGAGATGAAATTCAGGAGCGTGCAGAAACCCTAACTTCCACATATCATATCTCTAAAAATATTTCAAACCAAGATTTGAAATTTTTAGATGAAGTTCCTCATTATGTCTTCGAAAATGGGTGTTTGTTTTAGCTTCTGTAACTTCGTGGAAAAAAAGTTATAGAAAAATTGCCACAATGACCTATTTGAAACAATGAAACCCTAGAATCCAAAGCTCTAATACCAAATGTTATGAAACTAGCTAAAAAAATACAAGAAAAGAGAGATCAACGCCTTAGAGATCAACCACTTCAAGGGGTAAACCTCCTTTACATTACATAAATTAACAATTCTTGGATGATTTAAATGAAAAAACCTCCTTTCTATATATAGGAGTCCATGGGGTCACAATATAATCATAGCCGACCTAACAATAATAATGTAAGGGTACAACAATAACAATAGTGGGGTTTATTGGGGAACAATAATAATAATATGGGGACTACAGGGGTACAACAATAACAATAAGGGGGCTACAATAATAACAATAAGGGACTACACTAGTAATATAGGAACCTAACATTAACTAAGTCAGAAACACTGAGTTAGCTCAAGAAATTTGAGTTGAGGGTCAAAGGTGAGGCATGTAGAGTGATTATCATATTTTGGGGGTCTAGTTTCCATTAATGCATTAGTTTGGTGCATGTGTAATAAGTTAACTCAAATTAATTGAGTTAAAATCAATTTAACTAGTTCTAAATGAGTGATGAGCTAGTGAGAGGTCCACTGAATTAAATTAGATTTAATTCACAAGTAGTGATCAATCAGATAACTGATGATTCGCCATTAATAGTTTCATGCATGTCAATTCTAATGATGACCCAGTTGAGACAGAGGTTAAAGGGAAGTTAACTATCAGTTGTATTATTAATAAATTGCCCAAGTGCAACTATAAAGTCATGAGAAGGCTCATGATGGATTGTGCAATCAAGGAAGTTTTATTATCCTATTTAATAGGGATTAATTTCCTAGGGATTGTGTGAGAAACGTTGGGCTTAACAGAGGCTGAGAATTGTCGAAGTGTTTGTAAATTTTCCTAAGAATTGCTAGTCAGTTTTGAGCAGGATCAGGGTGAGACGATTGGTAGAGTGCAGGATTTTCTCAGTGTGAGAAAACATTTTATTGTTTCATGATTCTTTGACTATGTATAATATATGATAAAGGGGTTTTTAGCAGGTGCTTTCCCTAGATACATCTTGCGTTGTGTGATTGATAATTCCTTTCTCTATCTTGCATGTGATTGAGCGATTGTGTTTTATATTCCGCAAATATAGTAGAAGGATTCAGTATCTTATTTTAGTACATTACATGATCAGATTGAATCCATTGGTATAGAGTTTCTATATAATTTATACATGGTATTAGGGCGCCAAAAAACACAATAGAAGAGAATAAATTGATTTTTTCTTGCACATATTCAAATTTGTAGATTTATTTCTCAGTATCCAGCAACACATCAAGATGTATTTCAATGGCTTGAGACTCGAATATGCACTCGAGGGAAATTTGAATTATATTGCATGGAAGGACAGGTTGGAGGCAATGTTGGAGGACAACAGGTTGAAGGAATTCATATATTTTGATATTCCCAAGCCCATAGCAGCAGATGCCCAACTTCTTGATGCATGGTAGAAGAAGGTAGCAAAGGCGAGAAGGATCTTGTTAGAGGGAGTTCGAGATCATATTGTCTCGAGTTCTCATGGGATGGCGACTCCATATGCTATGTGAAATGCCTCGATAGATCTGTTTCAGAACAATAGCGACCAAAGGAAGTTGGCGCTGAAGGACAAGCTCATAAAGATCAAGAGGGAGGAGGGCGAGACAATACCAACATACTTGGCGAAGTTCGCTCAATGTCAAGATGAGCTTGTAAGTGTTGGTGTGACCGTAGCCAATGATGAATTGGTGAGCCTAGCACTTATAGGCCTTCCCAAGAGCTAGCATAGTTATGAGGACACTATGAATGGGAGGGAGAAGTTACCAGACCGGGAGCGTTTGTGGTCCGACTTCGTAATAAAAGAGATAAGGCAGAGCACCAGAGATGAGACCTACAACACCAAAAAAGAAGAATATTGTTGATCTAGGCGGATATTGGTGGCCACCCACCTATTCAATTTAGACCCCCACCATTGGTTCTTTTATTTTTTCAGTTTCAACGCAACTTACTATTTTTAGCAATTTTTTAGGTCTTGAACTTCCAGAGCCATTTTGAGGCCCTAAACGACGTTTTTCGGGAAAACCTGGGGCAACATGGGTAGATGGACCATTTTTTCTCATATCATAATTTTTACACCTCAGATAGATATTTATAACGAGGTATGGTGGGTGTCAAACAGAGATCGTATGCCAAAGTTACGTCCCTGGGATGTTGAAACACCAATTTACCCAAATAGGGCCCATAATTTTCGCACTTCATCTCCTAGGGTTAGTTTTTTGGATGTTTAGAGTTTTACACTATTCTCAATAATAAATAGGCCCTCGAGCCTCATTGTAACACAATTTAGAGGCCTGTAGCAGCCACATATTTTCTTAGAAATAAGCTACCAGTGCCCTAGCTAGTTTATTTCCATTATGTCTATAAGCATATTTCTGTTATTTGATATTAATGAAATGAAGCATTACTTTCATTGCATCTATGTGTTTATGTATATTTCTGTATTTTATTGCGTTCCTGCATAAATCCGGATCAGTGATATCAAAGTGGTCTGCTCTTTCTTTCTTTTTTCTTTGCATGTCCCCAATGAGGTCAGGGTATAAGGAGTTAGGCTTTGATTTGGTTGAACCCTTGGAAGATCAGCCTCACACACCCTGAAGAAATCCCATGGTCGAAGAAAAGAAAGAAGAGTGAGCAGGAGATCCTATCAAATATTGCTCGAGGAGTCCCTCGAGAAATAAAGGAATGCGATGATGGATAACTTTGCTCAGATCCTTCAATAGCTACCCACCTATGGTGCATCTGCATCCAACAACCACTTTGGAAGCGCCACTCCCTTTAACATACAAGTAAACTTTGACATTCCTGTATTTGAAGGCTATATAGATGCAAATACTGTATATAGATGGTTGAATTTTCTACAAGGGTATTTCTCTATCCATGATTTCTCCGATCGAGAAAAGATTATTTTTTCACTCCTCAAAGTTGCCCCCCATGTCAAAGATTGGTGGGAAACCTACTATGAGCAGAGGGACAAGGGGGAACCCTCTCTGTTCTCGATTACACCCACTTGGAATTCGTTCTGAGATGGCATCAAAGAAAAATATTACCCCATGGGGAGCTATGAGGAAAAGTACATCTAATAGACCACGTTGTGGTAGCAAAGGGATGAAGATGTGCACGAACTAACAAATTTGTTCCATACCCTGCGCACAAAGTTGGGTATTAAAGATTCAGAGAGAAATTTGGTGCTCAACTACCACAGCTGTATGCACATATAAATTCAGTATTAAATGGAGTTCCTCGACATTACCTCGATTGGCACGACATATCACTATGACGCCAAGATCGAGCATAAATTTAAGTAGAAGAAGCGAGCCTCTGGACCCGCGAATCCGAAGTCAAGGAAAGGTGCCCCCGACCCATAGAACAAGGGGCGGATCCAAAGCAGGGTGACTCAAAACACCACCACAAATCTAAAGAAGGACACAGGGAAGTGGTGTGAATTTCATAACAACCCCCCTCATAACACAAACAAGTGTCGGGCCAAAGAGTCGTTGGTGGCCGAAATGAAGGCACCCGAATCATATGCATGTTCTGATCCTGAGCTAGAACGAGACAATGAAGATGAAAAAGGGAAGTAGATCATTGATGTGGACCTCAGTGCTTTTTTTTCCACCACCAAACTCTAGAGGGAGGATCCAAAGGATCCAGAGGAGGGGGAGCATCTCTTCCATTCACAGATGAAGGTGAAGGGTTCTCCACTGCAATTTATTGTTGATAGCGAAATCCAAAAGAACCTCATTTCTATAGAGGTCATGAAGCGGCTTGTCCTATCAACCATAGCACACCCACAACCATATACCATTAGGTGGCTTCATGAAGGAGGAGATCTCTGCGTCCGCTAGCAGCGTCACCTTCCGTACAACATCAAGCCATTCATGGATGAGCTATTGTGTGATGTTTCTCCTCTTGATGTGTCTGATGTATTATTGAGCCAACCATACTTGTGGAAGATACATTCTTTGTATGAGTCTAGGCCTCATCTTGTTATTATTACTTTGGGAAATAACTTGTACATGATACCAAAGGTAGTACCACCACTTGTTATCTCTTTGACTACTGCAAAACAATGCAGTAAGATTGTTTTTGAAACTAGGAAATTTATTTTCCTTACAACTCGCTCACAGGGAAAGAAGAATATTGTGGCCACAACCTCAAAACAAGGCTCCCCTGCACAACTGCAGCATATGGAAAAAGTCATGGAGGGATACGAGGACATTTTCTCCTCTCTCACAGAGGTTTCTCTACATTGTCAGGACAAACACTCCATTGATCTGACCCGCGACGCACCGCTGCCTGATGTTTCCATACCTCATGCGACTACACAGAAAAAATGCACACATGTACTGTCTGAGGTTGATAAAGAAACCAAGTTTACTGAACGCATCTAGCATGTTCGCCCACGAGTCCATGGCATCTGCGACAAATCTAATACCCAGTTCAACAGAATTTTCCTCATCTCATGGAGGATCTCAACGCAATGGGGACTATTGCTTCCTAAGGGGGGAGGAATGATCTAGATGGATATTGGTGGCCAGCCACCTATTTCATTTGGATCCCACCATCGGTTCTTTCAGTTTTTCAGTTTCAACACAACTTTCTATTTTTAGCAGTTTTTCAGATCCTAAACTTCCGGAGCCATTTTGAGGCCCTAAACGATGTTTTTTGGGAAAATCGGGAGCAACATGGTGCCATGCACCAATGTTCCTAACAAATTTTTTTTTACTCCTCAGATAGGTCTTTCTAAATAGGTATGATACACGTCAAATGAAGATCGTATGCCAAAGTTATGCCCCCGGGAAGTTGAAACACAAATTTACCCAAACGGGGCCCATAGTTTTGGCACTTCATCTCCTAGGGTTAGGTTTTTGGATGTTTAGAGTTTTCCATTGTTCTCAATAATAAATAGGCCATCGAGCCTCATTGTAACATAGTTCAGAGGCTTGTAGCTACCACATCTCTTCTTAGAGATAAGCTACCAGTGCCCTAACTACTTTATTTCCATTATGTCTATAAGCATATTTCTGTTATTTGATATTAATGAAATGAAGTATTATTTCTACTGAATTTTTGTGTTTATGTCTATTTATATATTTTATTACATTCCTGCATAATTATGGATCAGTGGTATCAGAGTGGTCTACTCTTTCTCTGTTTTTTCTTTGCATGTCCCCAATGAGATCAGGGTATAAGGAGTTTGGGCTCGATCTGGTTGAACCCTTGCAAGATCAACCTCTCAAACCCTAAAGACCTCCCATGGCAGAAGAAAATAAAGATGAGGGAGCAAGAGATCCTGTCAAAATATTGCTCGAGGAGGCCCTTGAGAAACAAAGGAACACGATGATGGATGACTTTGCTCAGATCCTTCAATGACTGCCCACCTATGGCGCATCTGCATCCAACAACCACTCTGGAGGCACCACTCCCTTCAAGGTAGAAGTAAACTTTGACATTCCTGTATTTGAAGGCCAGATAGATGCAGGCGTCATAGATATATGGTTGAATTTGCTAGAAGGGTATTTCTCGGTCCATTATTTTTGTGACTGGGAAAAGATTATTTTTGCACTCCTCAAAGCTACCCCCCATGTGAAAGACTAGTGGGAAACCTACTGTGAGAAGAAGGACGAGGGGGAACCCTCTCTGTTTTCGGTCGAACCCACTTGGAATTCGTTCTGAGATGGTATCAAGGAAAAATATTACGCTGTTGGGAGCTATGAGGACAAGCACATCCAATAGACCACGATGCGGCAGCAAAGGGATCAAGATGTGCATGAACTAAAAAAATTGTTCCATACCCTGCACACAAAGTTGGGTATTAAAGATTCAAAGAGACATTTGGTGTGCAAGTACCGAAACTATCTGCATAGACACATTTAGGCGGAAATGGAGTTCCTCGACATTACCTCTCTTGGCACGGCATATCGCTATGCCGCCAAGATTGAGCAGAAATTTAAGCAGAAGAAGAGAGACTTTGGATCCGCGAATCCGAAGCCAGGGAAAGGCCCCCCCGAACCACAGAACAGGGTGCAGATCCAAAGTGAGGCGACTCATAACACCACCACAAATACAAAGAAGGACACGGGGAACTAGTGTGAATTTCATAATAGCCCCACTCATAACACAAATGAGTGTCAAACCAAATAGTCGCTAGTGGCCGAACTGAAGGCACTCGAATCAGATGCATGTTCTGATCCTGAGCCATAACCTGACAATGGAGATTACAAATATAAGCAAATCATTGATGTGGACCCTAGTGCCATTATTGCCACCACCAAGCTCCAAAGGGAGGATCCCGAGGATCCAGAGGAGGGGGAGCGCCTCTTCCATTCACAGATGTGGGTGAAGGGTTGTCCACTGCAATTTCTTGTCGATAGTGGAAGCCAAAAGAACCTCATTTCTGCAGAGGTCGTGAAGCACCTTGGCATACCAACCATAGCACACCCCCAACCATATACCATTGGGTGGCTTCATGAAGGAAGAGATCTTTGCGTCCGCCAGTAGTGTTGCCTTCTGTACAACATCAAGCCATTCATGGATGAGGTACTGTGAAATGTTGCTCCTCTTGATGTCTCTGATGTATTATTGGGCCAACCATACTTGAGGAGGCAATATGATTTGTATGAGTCTAGGCATCGTGCTTTTATTATTAATTTGGGAAATAACTTGTACAGGATACTGGAGGTAGTATTGCCTCATGTCATCTCTTTGACTATTGCAAAACAACGTAGTAAGATTGTTTCCCAAACTAGGAAATTTATTTTCCTTACAACTCGCTCACAGGGAAAGAATAATATTGTGGCCACAACCTCGAAACAAGGCTCCCCTGCACAACTATAGCAGATGGACAAAGTCATGGAGGAATACGAGGAAATTTTCTCCTCACTCACAGAGGTTTCTCTACACTATTAGGACAAGCACTTCACTGATCTGAGGCGCGACGCACTGCCGCCAGATGTTTCCATAACTCATGTGACTACACAGATAGAATCCACACATATATTGTCTAAGGTTGAAAAAGAAACCAAATTTACTACTTTATTTCCATTATGTCTATAAGCATATTTCTGTTATTTGATATTAATGAAATGAAGTATTATTTCTACTGAATTTTTGTGTTTATGTCTATTTATATATTTTATTACATTCCTGCATAATTATGGATCAGTGGTATCAGAGTGGTCTACTCTTTCTCTGTTTTTTCTTTGCATGTCCCCAATGAGATCAGGGTATAAGGAGTTTGGGCTCGATCTGGTTGAACCCTTGCAAGATCAACCTCTCAAACCCTAAAGACCTCCCATGGCAGAAGAAAATAAAGATGAGGGAGCAAGAGATCCTGTCAAAATATTGCTCGAGGAGGCCCTTGAGAAACAAAGGAACACGATGATGGATGACTTTGCTCAGATCCTTCAATGACTGCCCACCTATGGCGCATCTGCATCCAACAACCACTCTGGAGGCACCACTCCCTTCAAGGTAGAAGTAAACTTTGACATTCCTGTATTTGAAGGCCAGATAGATGCAGGCGTCATAGATATATGGTTGAATTTGCTAGAAGGGTATTTCTCGGTCCATTATTTTTGTGACTGGGAAAAGATTATTTTTGCACTCCTCAAAGCTACCCCCCATGTGAAAGACTAGTGGGAAACCTACTGTGAGAAGAAGGACGAGGGGGAACCCTCTCTGTTTTCGGTCGAACCCACTTGGAATTCGTTCTGAGATGGTATCAAGGAAAAATATTACGCTGTTGGGAGCTATGAGGACAAGCACATCCAATAGACCACGATGCGGCAGCAAAGGGATCAAGATGTGCATGAACTAAAAAAATTGTTCCATACCACACGCAAAGTTGAGATATTAAAGATTCAAAGAGACATTTGATTGTGCAAGTGCGAAACTATGCATAGACATTGGCGGAAATGGGTTCCTCGACATTACCTCTCTTGGCACGGCATATCGCTATGCCGCGGAGAGAACATGAAAATTTAAGCAGAAAGAGACTGGATCATGAGATATAAAAACTGAAAACCCAGACCACGAACGGGTGCGAATCCAAGTGACGACTCTGCCTGCAAATAAAGAAGGACACGGGGGAACTAGTGTGATTTCTATATGCTTCCCTCATATTAACACAAATGAGTGTCAAACCAAATAATTAAACTTTTACTGACGAGCACTCAGATGAGTCTATTCTTGGATCACGAGCCATAACCTGACAATGGAGATTACAAATATAAGCAAATCATTGATGTGGACCCTAGTGCCATTATTGCCACCACCAAGCTCCAAAGGGAGGATCCCGAGGATCCAGAGGAGGGGGAGCGCCTCTTCCATTCACAGATGTGGGTGAAGGGTTGTCCACTGCAATTTCTTGTCGATAGTGGAAGCCAAAAGAACCTCATTTCTGCAGAGGTCGTGAAGCACCTTGGCATACCAACCATAGCACACCCCCAACCATATACCATTGGGTGGCTTCATGAAGGAAGAGATCTTTGCGTCTGCCAGTAGTGTTGCCTTCTGTACAACATCAAGCCATTCATGGATGAGGTACTGTGAAATGTTGCTCCTCTTGATGTCTCTGATGTATTATTGGGCCAACCATACTTGAGGAGGCAATATGATTTGTATGAGTCTAGGCATCGTGCTTTTATTATTAATTTGGGAAATAACTTGTACAGGATACTGGAGGTAGTATTGCCTCATGTCATCTCTTTGACTATTGCAAAACAACGTAGTAAGATTGTTTCCCAAACTAGGAAATTTATTTTCCTTACAACTCGCTCACAGGGAAAGAATAATATTGTGGCCACAACCTCGAAACAAGGCTCCCCTGCACAACTATAGCAGATGGACAAAGTCATGGAGGAATACGAGGAAATTTTCTCCTCACTCACAGAGGTTTCTCTACACTATTAGGACAAGCACTTCACTGATCTGAGGCGCGACGCACTGCCGCCAGATGTTTCCATAACTCATGTGACTACACAGATAGAATCCACACATATATTGTCTAAGGTTGAAAAAGAAACCAAATTTACTGAACGGATCCAGCATGTCCGCCTGAAGGTCCATGACATCTTCGAAAATTCTAATACCCAGTTCAACAAAATTTTCCTCATCTCATGGAGGATCTCAACGCAATGGGAACCATTTCTTCCTAGGGGGGAGGAATGATCCAGGTGGATATTGGTCGCCACCCACCTATTCCATTTGGACCCCCACCATCGATTCTTTCAGTTTTTCAGTTTCAACAAAACTTACTATTTTTAGCACTTTTTCAGGTCCTGAACTTCCGGAGCCGTTTTGAGGCCCTAAACGACGTTTTTTGGTAAAACCGGGAGCAACATGGGTCCAAATGTTGCTCACACCAAAATTTGTACTCCTCGGATAGATCTTTCTAACGAGGTGTGGTGTGCGTCAAATGGAGATCATATTCCAAAGTTACATCTGCGGGAAGTTGAAACACCAATTTATCCAAACAAGGCCCATGATTTTGGTGCTTCATCTCCTAAGGTTAGGTTTTTGGATGTTTAGAGTTTTCCATTGTTCTCAATAATAAATAGGCCCTCGAGCCTCATTATAACGCAGTTTAGAGGCCTCTAGCCGCCACATATCTTCTCAGAGATAAGCTACCAACACCCTAGCTAGTTTATTTCCATTATATCTATAAGCATATTTCTATTATTTGATATTAATGAAATGAAGTATTATTTCCACTGCATCTCTATGTTTATGTTTATTTCTGTATTTTGTTACGTTCCTGCATAAATCTGGATCAGTGGTATCAGAGTAGTCTACTCTTTCTCTATTTTTCTTTACATGTCCCCAACGAGGTCAGGGTATAAGGAGTTAGGGCTTGATCTGGTTGAACCCTTGCAAGATCAGCCTCGTAAACCGTGACGACCTCCCATGGCAGAAGAAAAGAAAGACGAGGGAGCATGATATCCTATCAAAATATTGCTCGAGGAGGACCTCGAGAAACAAAGGAGCATGATGATGGATGACTTTGCTCAGATCCTTAAACGGCTGCCCACCTATGGTGCATCTGCATCCAAAAACCACTCTGGAGGCGCCACTCCCTTCAAGGTACAAGTAAACTTTGAAATTCCTGTATTTGAAGGTCAGATAGATGCAGACGTCGTAGGTATATGCTTGAATTTTCTAGAAGGGTATTTCTTGGTCCATAATTTCTGCGACCGAGTAAAGATTATTTTTTCACTTCTCAAAGCCGACCCCCATGTGAAATACTGGTGGGAAACCTACTGTGAGTAGAAGGACGAGGGGGAACCCTCTCTATTCTCGGATGCACCCACTTGGAATTATTTCTGAGACAACATCAAGGAACAATATTACCCCGTGGGGAGCTATGAGGACAAGTACATCCAATGGACCACGATTCGACAACAAAGGGATCAAGATGTGCACGAACTGATGAATTTGTTCCATACCCTGCGCACAAAGTTGGGTATTAAAGATTCAGAGAGACATTTGGTGCTCAAGTACCGCAACTGTCTGCACAAACACATTTATGAGGAAATGGAGTTCCTCGACATTACCTCGCTTGGCACGACATATCGCTATGACGCCAAGATTGAGCAGAAATTTAAGCAGAAGAAGAGAGACTTTGGATCCGTGAATCCGAAGCCAGGGAAAGGCGCCCCCGAACCACAGAACAAGGTGTAGATCCAAAGCGAGGCGACTCATAACACCACCACAAATACAAAGAAGGACACGGGGAACTAGTGTGAATTTCATAACAGCCCCACTCATAACACAAACGAGTGTCAGATCAGACAGTTGCTAGTGGCCGATGGGTGTTGAGGGATGACCATCGTATGCTTTGAGTGTGATGATAGAAGGTTTGAGTTTGGGGGCTCCTCACTTATGCCATACATTCTTTGACATGATGCATGTGGATGCACCCTCGTCAATGACACATCGATGAATAGTGATATTCTGTACCGATACTGGTATTTGGAAGGTGACCATGGAGGGAAGCCTAGGGGTGGCTTTGTTTAAGTCAAAATCCATCATGCGTGTGTTGGCAGGGTTGACAACGCCTAATGCAGAAAGTAGGTCTTTCCGTTGTTTTGGGCATGACTGCAGTACTTCCAATGTGGACATAGCAATAAGTGATTGAGCTAAATCGTCTACGATGCTATAATTTTGGGTTGCTTTCGAGTAATTACCTGCTCGCCTATTAGGCCCTTTTACCATTTTTGGCAATGGTTCCAAAGGAATCTTTGGAATGGTTAAAGGTGTAGTCGATGTGCTTGTACTAGCCCCTAACGTACTGGTGTCTGGTGGGGTGTCGTAGCTGCGATTCCGAGTTTGGAAAAACATTTCTTCCCCAACCATGTAAATTTCATGGTTTTTTTTCTCGGAATCTTCTGGGTTTTGCTGCTGAGTGCTGACCGTTCCTTGATGGGGGAAGGGTTCTTGCATCATCGTAGTTGTCTGGGAAGATCCTCCTTATCCTTGGTTACTCTGAAGCTTTTTAAGCTCAGAGAGTTCGGGACAGTGGTAAGTATAATGCCCGTACTCACCACATATTGAACAAGAATGGTTTGTTCATAGAGGTGGCTTTTTTCCTTGCCTTTGGGCATTGCTGGGCTCTTGATTCTGATTCCGATTGGAGTTACCTCTAACTTGGGATCACGATGGGCGCTGTTGGTTGCTACCCCACTATCCAGGGTTTCATTTGGGCTTTCTTTTTACCTTTTTCTTAACCACGTTAGGAGGGTAATTCTCCTAATCATACTAGTGTGGTTGATTTTGGGACGGATGCACAAAGTTCACCTGTGAATTGCTTTTCGTAGGTGGGTTGTGTGCTTGGGACTGAGCATATTGTTGTCCCATGTTTTCAGTTGGCCGTTGGGGGGGAGTTCTTCAGTTAGTTTTTCTTCCTGCATACTGGGTCCCCTCAATCGAAGGATAAGGTCCTCCTTGGTGATACGTTGGCACCCTATTAGTCAAATTTTGCTACTGCATATGATGACTTTGAAATCCAGGTTGAAACATGTTCTGGGTAGACCCATGTGTGTAACCAAGATTCTGACTCCTGCTGCCTAGGTACCCTTGGGTCATTGACCCAATAAGTCCGTCTGTAGAGTTAGAACGCACCTGGAAATTCTTGATAAGATTGCAGGCGTGGGGCGTTGGGTAGGATATTGTATATGTATCCTAGCTACGTGTAGATCAATTCAAGCTGTTGGAATTCACTCATTACATCCTCTTTGGATGTGGGGTTATGTTGCGCCACATACTTTGAAATCTCCGCCGTCATATTTTTCAAGAATAAATCTAAAAGGACTCGGTCGTTGAGTTGTTCTTTGCATAAACTGCGACGCCGCCTCCACTCATGGAGATGCTCTGAAATATGGGTAGAGGGGGATTGTCTGAAATGAGTCAGTAACTCCATTACTGAATCGTGGTGAATGGGCAACTGAAAGTATGTGAGGAACACGGTAGCGAGGGCGCTAAAGATTCCATGTGAAGCAGGAGGTTGCTACACATACCCTTTCACGGCCACTCCCGTAAGAGTGTGTTGAAATAGCCTCAATCGAATAGTATCGTCAATGATGCTATTCGATGAGCACCACAGGTTGTTGAGAATGCAGCAAGATGATGGAGCTTAGTGAAATGAAGTCGCCTTCACTAAGTGGGCCCGCAGGCAAATTCTGGCGCAAAGTCTATTTTTAGACTATGTCTATTTTTAGACATACGGAGCATAATTTGGGAATTCTACTTGGAGATTCTTGATGGATGCGACATGTCGGTAAAAATAGATGAGACCCTATTTTTTAGGACCCAGGCTATTTTTAGACTGATCTCCTAAAAAATATGGAAGTCAAATATTATTTACCCTTAATAATATTTTGACTATAAACAGCAGTTTACTCTCTTGGCGCACTTCAGTTGGAGTCATGGAGGTGGCTCATGCAACTGACACAAGGAATCACGTGGTTCCTAGGGTTTGATGGCATCTTGCATGGTTTACTTCAGTTAGACTTCAGTGGCAGAAGTTTTGGGGGAGTTAACGGGACAAATAGTGGAGTTGTGTTCTATTTATTTCAGTTGAACTAGTTGAGATTAGTTAACTAGCTAATCAATTAGATATGAGTGGAGTAAATTAAATAATATTAAATTTACTAAATATTAACTCATTAGTCAACTCAAGAACACTTCAGTTCACTACAGTGCATGATCAGTTCAGTGAAGACCAGTGAAAGAGATAGATGAAAGGGTAGAGTTAGCTATCGGTTGTAACTATACTGTTGCTATTTGCAACACATAGATAGGTGGAGTAAGCTATGAGTATTGCAAAGTTTAGGCTGGTGGTTTATCTATATAAGGAGGCCATCACCTAGCATTAAATACGAAATCAAGGTTGGCTATCAAGTGGCTAAGGATTGGAGCAAGTGATTTGCTAGATCTAGCTTGATAGTGTGTAGCATGGGAGGTAGTGCATGAGAGCTTGTAAAGAGTTTTTGTACTATGATTGTTACATGATTTCTCCATCATAATATACACAATAGCTGGGGGGTTTTCAGCTATAGGCTTTCCCCATACATACTGAGTTAATGTGTGATTGATTTGATGTGTGATTGCTTCTATATTATTTCCGCATGTGACAATTAATCGTAGAAGAATGTTATGTGTTATGTATGCAATTCGAAATTGATATATGACCGGGTTAATATTCAGTGAATAAGTGATTTATTCAGCTAATTTCTACATGGTATCGGAGCGGAGATTAATTGTCGAAGTCTATTACGGTGATTGCAAACTTATTTCCTCGGACAGAGTCTGCATGCGGGCCAGGTAGCCTCCGGAATATTCATCCTTCTTTGTAGGTGAAAGATCTGGTGAATGCCCTTTGCAGTCAATCTCTGATTTGGAAATAATTTGTTTTCAAGTATAGATCGGAAGCGATAGAGCTTGGAGTTTGGAATTCAAATTTTGCAGAAGGTTGATTTTCTTGGTGCCGGTGTTGAAAGATGTCTTCTTTCAATGGTTTGCGACTCGAATATGCTCTTGAAGGCAGTTCGAACTATGTTGCATGGAAGGATCGAATGGAAGCAGTGTTAGAAGACAATGGTCTAAAGGAGTTCGTGAATGCGGATGTCCCAAAGCCCACTGATGCAGCTTTGGTCGATGCATGGCAAAAGAAGATCGCGAAATGTCGAAGGATCCTGTTGGAGGGCGTCAAGGATCATATTGTATCCAGCCTTCATGGAAAGGCTACTCCATATTTAATGTGGAAAACTTTGACGGATCTATTCCAGAGTAAGAGTGACCAAAGGAAGCTGGCGCTCAAAGATAAGCTCAGGAACATCAAGATGGAGAAGGGCGACAGTATCGCCAAATACCTCACGAAGTTCACTCAATGCAGAGATGAACTGGGAAGTGTGGGAGTTACTGTTGATGAAGAGGACATGGTCGACCTGGCTCTCCTTGGTCTTCCGAAGGCTTGGCACTCATATCAAGATAGTGTCAATGGTCGGGAGAAGCTGCCGGGATGGGAGCGCCTTTTGGCGGATCTCATGCAGGAGGAGATAAGGAGGACTACTCGAGATGGATCTTCATCAAAGGGAGCTGATGAAGAAAACTGCGCTTTGGTGGCCAAAGCAAAGAAGGGGAAGGGTAAGAAAACCTCCCATTCTGGTGCAAAGGGCAAGAAGCAGGATATGGCGAAAGTGAAGTGTTTTCACTGCCATGATCACGGACATTATGCTACCAATTGTCCAGAGAAGAAGAAGAACAAGCAAGCGGGAAGATCTGCAGATGGAGAAGCTTTGGCTTCACAGTTCGAGCTTGACTTTTCACTGATTGCATGCTTGGTTTCAAGTGTGATGGGATCGGTGTGGTTCTTGGACAGCGGTGCGTCATTTCATATGACAGGAGATCGAGAGTTGTTCTTAGATCTGGAGAAAAAAGATTTGGGTGTGCACATCGAGATGGGCGATGATGGTAGATACAATGCGACTGGTATCGGTACCGTATCCTTTGAGAGGGAGTCTGGTAAACCCTTTGTATTAAAGGATGTCATGCATGTACCTGGATTGAAGAAGAACCTGATTTCAGTAGCGATGTTGGAGGATAAGGGGTATGATGTGGTCTTCAGCGAAGGAAAAGCCTTCCTGCGCAGTAAGACTACTGGAGAGACCCGAAAGATAGGGGTTCGAACTCAAAACCTTTATCAGTTGCAGGTAGATGACTGCGCAGCTATGGCATGCAAGGCGGGAGAAGTGGTGAGCCGGGATGATGAGGGCGAACTGTGGCACAGGAGATTGGGCCACCTTCACCATGGAGCTTTGAAGATTCTGCAACAGATTTCTACTGGGCTTCCTAAGGGCACTCTTACGCAGTCAGATCAGTGCAAGGGGTGTACTTTAGGGAAGTATGTGAAAGCCACCTTTCACGAGAAGGATAGTCGCGCCACGACGATCCTTGAGAGAGTTCACACAGACGTGTGTGGTCCTTTCTCGGTTGCTTCGACAGCAAAGCACAGGTATTATGTGATCTTTGTTGATGATTTCTCTCGAAAGTGCTGGATCTTCTTCATGCAGAAGAAGAGCGATACATTCGCGAAGTTCTGTGAGTTTAAAGCACCGGTCGAGAAGGAGTCGGGGAAGAAGGTGATTGCTCTAAGGAGTGATAACGGTGGTGAATTCATCTCGGCTGAATTCAAGGAGTTCTGCAGCCCAGAAGGGATTCGGAGAGAGCTCATCGCACCCCATAACCCACAGCAGAACGGGGTGGCTGAGCGGAAGAACAGAACGATCGTGGGTGCTGCACGGGCGATGTTGCATGATCAGGTCCTACCCCTTCACTTGTGGGCTGAGGCATGCAATACAGCAGTGTATGTGCAGAACCGTTGTCCTCACAAGGTTCTTGGCATGAGTACACCGGAAGAGGCTTATTCTGGCAAGAGGCCTGATATTTCCATTGCAGTTGGTTCTCACGTGCCATGCATGTGAAGGCGAAGGATGTGAGGAAAGGCTGGATCAAGCTGTGAGGTTCTGGAGTCTTGTGGGGTGCCATGATACACCTCACAAATATCGGGTGTATTTGTCAAACAGTCACAAGACTGTTGTACGAGGGGATATAAAATTTCGGAGGAGAAAGCCATGCAGTGTTCGCTTGAGAGGGAGCTACACTTGCATGCAGATGAGGAGCTGTTAGTTCCTAAGGAGGAGCTTCCGGATGTGGATCAGCCACAAGAGGAGGTTCAGGAGTTGGAAGAAACCACCCATGCAGCGCCAACCATCAGAGGGCGCATGCGCACTACAGAAGCTGAGCGACTGGCTCGGGATGCAGAGAAGGTTGTAGGACCACCTACAGCACAGCGCAGACAGAGACAGTCACCGGATCGGTACACTGGATACATGGCTCTTGTGAGTCAATGTGTTGTGACGGAGCCATCCTCTGTTGAGGAAGCCGTGGAGGAACCCGCATGGGTTGATGCCATGATCGAAGAATATGATTCGATCATCAGGAACAGTGCATGGGAGATTGTCCCAAGACCGGTTGGGAAATCGGTTGTAGGTTCGCGATGGATCTACAAAGTGAAGCAGGCGGCTGACGGGAGTGTGGAGAAGTACAAGGCGAGATTTGTCGCCCGTGGCCTCACCAAGTCGAGGGATTGACTATGAGAACTTTTGCACACAATCATGAGAATTCCTCTTCCTCTGGATGCGATCCTTGCTCGGCAGATGGGGTGGCACATTCATCGGATGGATGTGGCCCCCGTTCCTCAATGAAGTTATTGAGGAGGAGGTGTACATAGAGCAGCCTGAAGGTTTTGAGATCTTCAGCAGTGAGTCGCATGTGTGCCGACTCAAGAGAGCACTGTACGGGCTGAAGCCAGCACCTCGTGCTTGGTACACTCGGATAGACAGCTACTTCACCGGGCTTGGATTCTCCAAGAGTGAGGCGGATCCAAACCTGTACCAGATTGTGGTGGAGGGGAAGCTGTTGATCATCGTACTGTATGTAGATGATCTGATTTTGACTGGCGACGAGCAGTTGATACTTTCATGCGAGGAGGATCTTGCACGAGAGTTTGAGATGAAGGACCTGGGCATCCTTCATTATTTCCTGGGATTGGAGATTTGGCAGCGCAGTGGAGGACTGTTTGTTTCTCAGGGCAAGTATGCCCGGGAGATTCTGGAGAGGTTCAACATGCAAGGCTGCAAGACTGTTGATACCCCTCTTCCTGGAGGATGGAGGAAGGGAGATGCTACTTCGGAAAAGGTAGTGGATGCCACTGTCTATCGACAGTTGGTGGGGTCGTTGATGTATTTGGTCAATACTCGACCCGATATATGCTATGCAGTTAACCAGCTTTCGCAAGCTATGGTTAAGCCTACCAAGCTCTTTTGGAAGGCGGGCAAGCATGTATTGCGCCATATCAGAGGCACATCGGGACATGGTCTATGGGCCTAGACGGAGGATGGATGAAACTGCAGTTTCCTTGTTGTCTGGTAGACGAGCCCAACGGGCCAGGAAGAAACACCCGGAGAGTTTCGGCTTATTGGGTCAGCAGTTTCCTGGTACAGCAGGAAGAAGAGATCCGTGGCACTCGGTTCAGCAGAGGCCGAGTACATGGCAGCAAGTTTGGCTGCATGCGAGGCTATTTGGATGAGGAAGATCCTCGCAGGTTTGTTCAGGTTGCATTTGGAGCCTACAGTGATCTACTGTGATAACCAGAGCTGCATCAAGCTCTCGGCTAATCCAGATTTTCATGATAGGTCCAAACATATCGACATCAGGTACCATCACATCAGAGATTGTGTTCAGCGGAGGATCATGATGCTTTCATATGTTCCCACGGAGGATCAGGATGCCGACATCCTGACGAAGGCGCTCACCGGGAGCAAGTTCGAATTCCACAGAGGCAGGATAGGGATTGCAGATAATCCATATCTTGCTGAGAGGGAGTGTTGAGAATGCAGCAAGATGATGGAGCTTAGTGAAATGAGGTCGCCTTCACTAAGTGGGCCCGCAGGCAAATTCTGGCGCAAAGTCTATTTTTAGACTATGTCTATTTTTAGACATACGGAGCATAATTTGGGAATTCTACTTGGAGATTATTGAAGTATGCTACATGTTGGTAAAAATAGATGAGACCCTAATTTTTAGGACCCAGGCTATTTTTAGACTGATCTCCTAAAAATATGGAAGTCAAATATTATTTACCCTTAATAATATTTTGACTATAAACAACAGTTTACTCTCTTGGCGCACTTCAGGTTGAGTCATGGAGGTGGCTCATGCAACTGACACAAGGAATCACGTGGTTCCTAGGGTTTGATGGCATCTTGCATGGTTGGCTTCAGTTAGACTTCAGTGGCAGGAGTTTTGGAGGAGTTAACGGGACAAGTAGTGAAGTTGTGTTCTGTTTGTTTTAGTTGAACTAGTTGGGATTAGTTAAACTAACTAATCAACTAGATATGAGTGGAGTAAATTAAATAATATTTAATTTACTAAAGATTAACTCATTAGTCAACTCAAGAACACTTCAGTTCACTACAGTGCATGATCAGTTCAGTGAAGACCAGTGAAAGAGATAGA
This sequence comes from Pinus albicaulis, assembly GCA_034641835.2. Taxonomy (NCBI): domain Eukaryota; kingdom Viridiplantae; phylum Streptophyta; class Pinopsida; order Pinales; family Pinaceae; genus Pinus; species Pinus albicaulis. Next base: position 118,713,246 of record CM076580.1, on the reverse strand, counting down.
TGAAAGGGTAGAGTTAGCTATCAGTTGTAACTATACTGTTGCTATGATAGATAGATTAAGCTATGAATTATTGCAAGTTTAGGTATTTGATGGTTTATCTATATGGGAAGTATCACCTAGCATTAAAATACGAAATCAAGGTTGGCTATCAAGTGGCTAAAGGATTGGAGCAAGTGATTTGCTAGATCTAGCTTGAAAGCTAACATATTGGTACGTGATGCATGAGAGCTTGTGGGATTTTGTACTATGATTGTTATGATTTCTCCATTATAATATACACAATAGGCTAGGGGTTTTACGGCTATAGGCTTTCCCCATACATCACGAGTTAATGTGTGATTGATTTGATGTGCGATTGCTTCTATATTATTTCCGCATGTGACAATTAATCGTAGAAGAATGTTATGTGTTATGTATGCAATTCGAAATTGATATATGACCGGGTTAATATTCAGTGAATAAGTGATTTATTCAGCTAATTTCTACACAGGTGAAAGGTCATTATATGATTTCCTGGGTCTTCTGCTTGCTTACCTTCAAACTTTGGTATGTTCGAAGGGAGCTTCGTGGGCATGGGAGGCCAATTGGGGTCGTGTGCGATGGGGTCATTGGTGAGCTTGGTCAAATCCGATATATTCAACGCCGCTAAGAAGGGTGACTAGGAGGTTGATGTCATGGCAACATGTGAAGACACAAAGTTTTGGTTAGAATGAGGGTTAGTTTGTGATGTACCCTGTTGTGAATTTAGCTGGCTTCCTGTATGGGATGCGCTCCTCTGCCCCCTAGGGGACGAGGGGGGAGTGGTGTGCGGTGTGGTGTTGGGAGACCGATTAGGGTTCCCAACTAAGGTTGCTCCAAGAAAGGAGGAACCAACTACTATGGCAATGTTCCGTCTTTGATGCCTAAACAACGAAAGACTTGGAACCCCTCCTGGTAATGGGGGGAGTTCCAAAAGACGCTTGGAGTGAAGAGGTTCTGTTGGAACTATTTAAGTGTCGACCAGGTTAGGTTTTGGAAAAAATTTGAGGGGATCGAGTCTATGATCATGACAAATTTATGGCCACATACATAAAACAAAGTGAAAATGAAATGAATTTTCCTTTAACTTAATCTATGTGATCATTCAAGCAAAAAATGGTTTTGTTTGTTTGTGCATGATACTCAAAATCCTATAAGACTTAATACGCCCTCACACACTCAAAAGTAACTGGGCCTTGAGAGGATTTATTGCGAGTGCTGGCACAACGTTCCATAAGAGTTGGCAATGCCCCCAGTCAGCCGAAGAGAATCAACCAAGGTAAGAGTAGAGGGTCTGGCGCTTGCCTGCACTATCACCTATAGGGTAAAGGATGCCCTAGTTTTTTCCACTAAGAACCACCGTCCCACGTGAGCGTTCGAGTCTTGGGCTTCTTGGTAGTCAGCTAATAGTACCGAGTATCAGCCGGGTCAGGTAGCCCCAACTGATACTGCACACACTGCACCTAAGCCTAACCCCCTCTGAATCAGGTCTCTGCCGCGCTCGGGTTTTCTTTTCCGTGGGCTGATAGGTGGATTTTAAAGCTCCCTAAAAACAAAACTTCTATGTTTCAATGTGAAGTGTGATCAATGCGGCTTATTGGATGCCTACCCCCTTGATCCTAACTTAATCTCTAAATTCTCTTGTGGCCCCTGTGGGGAGAATTTAGTGAGTTGGTTTAAGTTATTTTTAGGTGGCTTTCTTTTCTTAGTGGGTGAATGTGTGTGAGTGTATGGTGAACAATCTCATAATTTGAACATATGGATATTAGTGATCCTTTACAAAAGTCCCCTAGTTAAACTATGTGACGTTGTGTTAGGTCCCTATATTACTAGTATAGTCCCTTATTATTATTAGTGTAACCCCCTTATTGTTATTATTGTACCCCTGTAACCCCCATATTGTTATTATTGTGCCCTTAAATTATTATTGTTAGGTCAGCTAGGATTACATTGTGGCCCTACTAGGATTACATTATGGCCCCATGGACTCCTATATATAGAAAGGAGGTTTTGTAATTTGAATCATCCAAGAATTGTTCATTCATGTAATGTATTGGAGATTTCCCCCTCGAAGTGGCTTATTTCTAAGGCATTGATATCTCTTTTCTTCTATTTTTGGAGCCGGTTTCACAACATTTGGTATCAGAGCTTTGAGATTCTAGGGTTTCGTTGCTCCAAACAGGTCAGTGTGGAATTTTCGCTATAAATTTTTTACTACGAAGGTTCAGAATCTGAAATTTTTAGTGTGCGAAGCCAAAATCCTGAGGAACATCGTCACAAAATTTCAGTCTTGGTTCGCAATAGTTTAGGAGATATTATTTGTGCAAGTTAGGTCATTTTGCAGGCTCCATAATTTAACCTAAACAGGTCATCATGGAATTTTCGTAATAATTGTTTTTCTACGAAGGTTCAAAAGCTGAAATTTTTAGAGTGCGAAGTCGCATCCCGAGGAACATCGTAAAAAATTTCAGACATTGGTTCGCAATATTTTCAGAGATATGATCTATGGAAGTTAGGGCTTTTTGAGGCTTCTGAATTTCATCTCAAAGAGGTGATCATGTGAAAATATTCATAGCTCTCTCTCTGAGCATCGGATTGGAATGTCGTAAAAGGTGGCCGCAAGTACACAGACTTTAGTTTTTGGTCTATCAATTTCAGAGCCAAAGGAGGAAACAGTGACACGTGGAAAGTCGTACAAGTTCTCTCTACTGAACCAGTCCAAAATTGGGTCATTGTGGGAGATTGGACATAACTTTGCCTCGAAGAATCCAAATCAGATCAGAACTATGGCATTTGAAAGAAGCTTTAGAGGGCTACTACAGGGCTGAATTTCAGATATTGAGGATCTGCAATCATATACATAATTCAATTTCAATATCTATCTCCTCAAAAGCAAGTAAAAGGTGTGTATTTTTTTCCCGAATTGCATAAGTCTTGTTTAAAGAATCAAGTTGAATTGATTCCAAGGGCATATTGTAGAATAGATATCAGTATTGGATTCTAAAATGGCCCCTAAAAATAATTCAACACCCATTAAGCCCTTAAAAAGCTCTACTATGACTCATGAAGATGAAGAATGGCAACATGACATATCAAAATTACAAGAGCAAGTGCAACAAATTTCGCTCTAGCAAAGAGCAACAAAAAATGACATGGAAGTTTTGAAGAAAGGCGTGGAAACTAAGATGGATGGTTTAAAGAAAGGTGTGGAATCTAAGATGGATCGTTTGAAGAATGGAATGGAATCTAAGATAGATGGCATGGAAGCTGGCATGGAATCTAAGATGGATGACATGGAAGCTAAGATCGATGAGAAAATGGAAAACATGAAGAATGATCTAAAATCAGACATGGAAGGTTTGACAAAGTTGATACAAGAAATGTTTCCTAATGGTGAAAAGATAGTAGAGGAAACTCATGATGATAACAAAATAAATGTTAATCGTGATTTCATAAAATCTAATGTTGGCAGGAAGAACCACCATATTCCAAAAATGGATATGAGGAAGTTTGATGGAAAGGATCCTGTAACATGGATACTACCGATGGAGCAATATTTGATCTCCACAATGTGCAAAACACACAAAAGGTACGCATTGCAACTTTACATTTAGAACAAAATACATTTGTATGGTATCGATGGCTTTGCTCCTGTAAAAAAATTGTCACTTGGTCAATTTTTACGGAGGAAATGATACCACATTATGAGGATACAAAGAGCAACACCTTCTTTAGCCAATTGATAAATCTCAAACAAAAGGGTTTAGTGGGGCAGCACATTGAGGACTTCCAAAATTGAATATAAGGGTAACTGATATTCCAGAGGAACACAGGATTGATCTCTTCATAGGCACTTTAAAGGATAACATCCAACATGAAGTTCGCGTTTTGGAACTGGATTCATTGGAGAAGGCATTCAGGTTGGCAAGAAAAGTTGAATGTAAAATTATGGCGACAAGGAAGCCTACCACTCAATTCTATAAAGAAGGAAGTGTTGCTACACCTAGATTTCCACAACCTACAAGGTTGACACCACAACAATTGGAAGGAAAAAGAGCAAAAGGGCTTTGCTACAGTTGTGATAGAAAATACACTAAAGGTCATAAGTGTGTTGAGAAGAAATTATTTTACATAGATTGTGAAGAGGAAGAAGAAAATGAACAAGAAGAGGATATACACCAGGAACCAACCTAAGAAGAGGAAGAAATGAGTCCGACCATATCATGTAATGCATTGGCAGGAATTACCACTCCTCAAACTCTCAAGATAGAAGGACATATCAAGAAGAAAAAGGTAATAGTGTTGATTGATTCAGGTAGTACCCATAATTTTATTCATTGTAAGGTAGCCAAGGAATTGAAATGTTTCCTATACCCAGCACCAGAATGTCAAGTGATGGTTGCAAATGGAGGAACTATAAATTGCTTTGGAAAATGCCATAATATCAAGCTAACCATGGGGGAATATGTATTGACTAGTCCAATGCTTGCCATTCCTATGGGAGGTGCCGATGTTGTACTAGGAGTACAATGGTTACAATATTTGGGGACGATAGCTTTTAATTTTCAAGAACTTTTCTTGAAATTTTTTTCAGAAGGAAAGAAAGTCGAATTACGGGGTATTGCGGGGAAGCCAGGAAGGATAATAAGCTCTAATGTCATGACAAAGCTTCTAAAGAAAGAACAGCGAGGCGTAATTGCACAATTATGCTCACTAGAAGTTCCAACATAAAAATCATCTATTTCTACAGATCTCCAACAAGTCTTGGACAATCATTCCAAGGTGTTTGAAACTCCCAAAGGATTCCCACCTATTCATGATCATGATCATGCTATTCATTTAATTCCAGGAAGTGTTCCTCCAAACATCAGGCCTTATAGATATCCTTATGTCCAAAAGAGCGAAATTGAACGTATGATTGCAGAAATGTTAGAGGCGGGTATAATTCAACCTAGTCAAAGTTTTTTCTCTGCTCCTGTAGTATTGGTACACAAGAAGGATGGATCATGGCGAATGTGTCCGGATTATAGGGAGCTCAATAAGCTCACCATTAAAGATAAATTTCCCATTCCTGTGATTGATGAATTATTGGATGAATTACATGGAGCAATTTATTTTACCAAGTTGGATCTTCGTTCAAGATATTATCAAATTAGAATGAAGACTGAAGATATTCCAAAAACAACATTTCAAACTCATGAGGGTCATTATGAATTTTTGGTCATGCCTTTTGGCCTTACCAATGCACCTTCTACATTTCAAGGGTTGATGAATTCCATTTTCAAACCCTTCCTTAGAAAATTTGTGCTAGTAATTTTTGATGATATACTAATCTACAACAGGTCTTGGAAGGATCATGTTGAACATGTTGACAGGGTGCTCAAACTATTGCAGGAGAAACAATTATATGCAAAAACATCTAAATGTTTCTTTGGAGTACAAGAGGTGGAATATCTGGGTCATATTGTATCTCATGAGGGTGTTAAGGTAGACCCTAACAAAATTAAAGCCATTAAGGAATGGAAAGTCCCCACAACCATTAAGAAGTTGTGAGGATTTCTTGGGTTAACAGGGTATTATCACAAGTTTGTTAAAAATTATGGGAAAATAGCAGCACCTCTAACAACATTATTGAAGAAAGATGCATTTTCATGGACTCCTGAAGCAAGTAATGCCTTTGAACATCTTAAAGAGGCAATGTGCCTAGCACTGGTCTTAGCTACGCCAGACTTCACAAAAACCTTTGTTGTGGAATTTGATGCCTCAGGAAATGGAATTGGTGCTATTTTAATGCAAGAAGGAAGACCCATTGCTTTTGAAAGCCGTCCAATCAAAGGAAATTATTTACATAAAGCTATTTATGAGAAGGAAATGTTAGAAATACTGCATGTACTAAAGAAATGGTGACCTTCCTAATGGGAAGACACTTCAAGGTAGAAACTAATCATGATAGTCTTAAACACTTTTTGGAACAAAGAATATCTTCAGAAGAGCAGCAAAAATGGGTCACAAAGATGTTGGGTTATTACTTTGAAATAATCTACAAAAAAGGGAAGCTAAATGTTGTTGTAGGTGCACTCTCAAGAAATAATGAAGAGGTGGAAGCATTTCTTTATGCCATTTCTATTATCCAACCAGATTGGATAACCGAAGCAAGGGATGAATGGAAGAAGGACGAAGAAGTGTGGACACTCATTCAAAATTTGCAACAAGATCCTAGTACATCTAATACATTTAGTTGGAAACATGATTCCTTATGGTACAAAGATTGCTTATATCTTTGTAGGAATTCCCAAATAAAACAAAATATTCTTTTGGAATTGCATACTTCTCCTTTAGGAGGACACTCAGGATTTTTAAAAACTTACCATAAGGTTGAGACAATTAAGACCCCGAGTCTTCTACAACCTTTATCCATTCCAAGCCAACATTTGGAGGAGATTTCAATGGATTTTATCACAGGTTTACCTAAGTCCGAAGGAAAGAGTGTCATCATGGTGGTAGTTGATAGACTTACCAAGTATGCACACTTTTGTGCATTATCTCATCCATTTAAAGCTAGTACAGTTTCCACTACATTTATGGAAACAATTCAAAAGCTACATGGAAACCCAAAGGTTATTGTGAGAGACAGAGATCCCATTTTTACTGGAAATTTTTGGACGGAGTTATTTTCTTGTTTGGGTACTCATGTTAGCTCATAACTCATCTTATCATCGTCAATCTGATGGTCAAACTGAGATAGTAAATAAATGTTTGGAAGGATATCTTCGTTGTTTTGTATCTGATAAACAAACACAATGGGTCAAGTGGTTACCTCTCGCTGAATGGTGGTATAACACTTCCTTCCATACTGCAGCAAAAATGACCCCATTTATGGCAGTTTATGGATATCATCCACCATCCATCACATCATATTTAAGAGAAAATTCGAAGGTTCAAGCAGTGGAAGATCACATCGAGCATCAGCAAGAAGTTCTCCAACTCTTAAAGGATAACCTGAATTTGGCACAAAATCGAATGAAACAACAGGCAGATCAACATTGTAGTGAGAGAAGTTTTGATGTAGGAGATTGGGTATTTTTACGGCTACAACCATACAAACAAATGTCCCTCAAGCAAGCTAAGAAGGATAATAAATTATCGCCAAAGTACTATGGTCCTTACAAGGTGTTGCAAAAGATTGGTACTATGGCATACAAATTGGAGCTTCCTGCTTCTTCGCGAGTACATCCAGTTTTCCATGTTTCATGCTTAAAGAAGGTTATAGGTGAAAATATTCAGTTCAAACAATATTTCCAGAACTTGATGAGGAAGGAAAAATCATATTGGAACCGGAAGCGGTCACGGAAACAAGAACTCGACAACTACGGAATCGATCAATTTCAGAGTATCTCATCAAGTGGAAGAACTTACCCACTGAAGATTCTACATGGGAGGATGAGAATTTTATACAGAAGCACCCAGAGGTACTCAAGCGTTGAGGACAACACTTTTTTGAAGGAGAGGGGCATGTTAGGTCCCTATATTACTAGTATAGTCCCTTATTGTTGTTAGTGTAACCCCTTATTGTTATTATTGTACCCTTGTAACCCCCATATTGTTATTATTGTGTCCTTAAATTATTATTGTTAGGTCGGCTAGGATTACATTGTGGCCCCACTAGGATTACATTATGGCCCCATGGACTCCTATATATAGAAAGGAGGTTTTGTAAATTGTATCATTCAAGAATTGTTCATTCATGTAATGTATTGGAGGTTTCCCCCTCGAAGTGGCTTATTTCTAAGGCGTTGATATCTCTTTTCTTCTATTTTTGGAGCTGGTTTTACAACACATTGTTCCTTGCTCAAATGGAAAGCATTTGCGAATAATGGGTCGCTTTCAAATCTTCCTAGTTAGTCTATGTGAGTAACTAAAGGGAGATGGTGAATCACAAATGTAGAGCGTTCATATGCTTGTCTAGGGTCACCAAATGGTGCAAAGACAACATAGATTACTTGTTCTAATTGGCGATTCAATCCTAGTCCCACAATTTCCTAAATGCAAAAATTGAATTTAAACTTAACAATTTCTACACTAGCTTATGCATGTGTGGTCATGAGCCACTTACTTAGACTAGTTAAACTAAGTGTGCATACCAAAATATACAAAAACATAAATTGTTCAGAAAGCAATGGTTAATTCGCCCCCTACTTAAACTATGTGAACACTTTTTGTAAAAACCAACTTAAATGAAAACTAACTAAATGCCTATAGAAAGCAGCAAAAAATTAGTTCTCAAAAGCTGTGGGGTATCAAAATAGGTGTTGGCAGATACATTAGGGGCTGCCCAACACACTTACAAGCATAAAAAATGCAAAAAATAGGGAGAAAAAATCTCTCTTCAATTTGCACGCAAAAGCCCTTGACAAGTGTGCCTTCTTGCGCGTAGGTCAGTCTTGAACGCGCGTAATCCGCCTTTGCATGGAAAACTGCATGAAGAAATCCCGCAATTAAAATATTAGGAGCTGCCTTCTTTAGTCTGTCACCTCAGTGAGTTTAGGGACTGTAGTATGGGTCAGAGGACTGTCAGCTCCACTCCAGCATAGATAAAGGGTCTCCTGCAAAATATGGCACAACCACACAAACTTGAAACACGTCAGTGGAGTCACCAATCTTGTTGTTGTGGATTAGTCGCACGGGTGTACGAAATTGCACAAGCTTAGAGAGTGTGGTCTACCCTCTAAACTATTGGTAACAAGCAAAAGGTGGGGGGAGCTCAAAAGCATAAAACTTAATGGAAATAATATGCTAAAGTATGCGCTGGTTAAACTAAAACTAAAAAAACACAAATATACAGAAGCTATATAGAGAGTTCCAAATGATAATAATGCAAATGATGGCTCGATGGCCTCTTCTTATTAAACGTTTGAAATGGAGAAGAAATTTTACCCACTTGCAAAAGGGCCCCTAGGCAATGGCTCTAGGTCCCGATGTAAGGATGTTGCCTTCCAAGCTCTGCCTTTGATGTAGTCTCACTCTCTCTCTCTCTGCTGTGATGGACTAAGATGTTGGGTGGCCAACTATCGAGTCCTCTTTAGCTCCAGCTCTAGGTCACACACATGTTGGTGTTTCTTGGGAAAATTTGGCGAGCATAACATTGTGATCACCACTTCTTCATCTCTTGGTGGGTTTATATAGGTGAGCTACAAATCTTCCTTCCCTCCTTGGTACATGATGGATGGTGGCTCAAGGGAGAGGTGTGATTCCATTGTGTGCTCACATAATGTCTAAGGAGGCACTGGTGGTTGTCCTTAGGCGGCTTTCACATAAGGAGTAACTTTCCTTTTCTTGTTGTGATCCCGGAAAGTGACTTTTTTCCATTTCCAGGAATGCATGCTTATCGGGCAAAAAGGTGCGTAGAAGGCACTCTTCTCGAAGGATAAAGTGCTCATTTGAGCATTTATGGCTAGTTCAAATCTGATTTTCTCAAAACCTTAGAGATTTTAAATGCTTCTTAATTCGATAATGTATTCATGTCCTGTAAATCCTTGGGCTCGACATTAATTTATGTCGTCTTCTGCTATACAATTTTCCAGTGTTAACAACCCTGAAACCTCAGAGTTCAGATCTTGCTTTAATGGCGAAGAAGAAGCCCTTCAGAGGGAAGAAAAATGGAGGACAGAGAGGTGGAAGTACATCACAAAGAAAGTCGACTCCATAAATGATTCAACAATAAAATGTTTTTGTTGTGGTAAAATTAGACATATGGCTAAACATTGTTGAAAGAAGAAGTTTAATGAAGGTCAACAGAGATACAAGAGACATGCATGACACTTTGTTGATGATGATGATAACCAGGACTTCAAACTATTTATGTTTGATTCTGATGAGAATGATGAAGCAGATACGTGGCATGTGGATTCAGGAGTTTCCACCCACATGGCATGTAACAGACAATGGATTGAAGACTTCAAAGAAACCGGCAATGGAGAAAAAATATACCTTGGTGACGACAGAGGGTACCAAATCAAAGGGCATGGTAATGTTCCTGTAATAGTTCCTGATGGAAATATTAGGCACATTCAAAATGTGATGTATGTACCCAAAATTAATAATAATCTGATTTTTGTTTCAATGATAACATATCAGAACCTTAAGGTAGAAATTTTTAAGTCATGTTATGTTATTAAAGATTTGCTAGATTGTATGAAGACAATTGCAACATGGATTCAAGTGTGAGGTCTTTACAAGTTGAATGTGAGAAGTACGCCACATCAAGAATTAACATCATCAAGTATGACTGCAGAAGACTTATGGCATCAGATATTTGGCCATATTAATTTCAATGATTTGTTGCTACTTCAAAAAGGAGGTATGGTCAATGGTCTCCCTGATTTAAAGCATATTCATGTTGACTGTGAAGCATGTGCTCTTGGGAAGATGCACAGAGATGATTTTCCTATAAATGTAGATAGAAAGCAGAGAGATATATTAGAGTTAGTCCATAGTGATTTATGTGGGCCAATGTAGTCAAGGTCATTAGGAGGTGCTTATTATTTCTTATTATTTGTTGATAACTGTACAAGATTCATGTAGGTATATTTTCTCGGTAAAAAGAGTCATACTTCTGAATATTTCAAATAGTCTAGAAGCATGATTGAGAAGTAGAGAGGTAAATTCATCAAGATTCTCCACTCGTACCAAGGGGGAGAATACGTGAAGGCTAGTTTCAACAAATATTGTAAAGACCATGGAATAATAAAACAATTTACAGCACCCCACACTCTGCAGAATGGGGTTGTAGAGAGGAAAAATAAAACCCTTGTGGAGTGTTCTTGCAACACGTTAAAAGGTAAGAATCTTTCTAATGGATTTTGGGCTAAATCAATAAATATTATAGTGTATTTGAAGAACAAGAGTCCAAAAAAAAAGTCTCGAATTAAAAAATCCATTTGAAGCCTTATTAGGTTTTAAATTTGTAGTTAAACATCTAATATTTTTTGGATCCAATGCTTTTGCTCATGTTCCAAAGGAGGATAGGAATAAAATGGATTCAAAGGCCACTACATGCACTTTTGTTAGGTATTGTACTGAATTTAAAGCTTACAAATTTTTTGATCCCTCTACTCATAAAGTTTTTGCAAGTATAGATGTATTTTTTCATGAGCAGGTTCATGATGGAAACAATGAAAACAACAATGAAGAATGGGACATTCCTTTGTTGGTGGAATAAAGGAGTGATGAAATAGGAGGCAACCATGAGTAATAGAAAAAGGAAGAGGTAGAAGGTACATATACAATAATCAAGCCAAGTTCATCAAGGGATAATCAGAACAGGTTTGATGCCACTCCAACACTCAGGAGATCAGGTAGGAAAACTCAATTACCAACAAGATATAGGGAAAATGATTTCATAACTAGCATGTTAAATGTTGTTGAAACCTCTATTTATAAAGAATCGAGTCAATATAATGAATGGAGGGTAGCCATAAAAGAGTAATATTAATCAATACTTAAAAACAAAATTTGGGATTTAGTTGAATTAATGTTACACAGCATTTTTTCACTGTCCCTGCAATCCCTCGCCCTGCATATTGGAGGGTCTTTCCCGTGACCTGTGATCAGTGTCATACTATGAAAACACCTCCTTTGCATCCTTCTGTATAAGGACATCATTTCTCCTATTGAACATTTCCTCAAAAATCCCACAAAAACCTATGTTTTGGCCTTGGCGCAGGTAGCCAGTTCATCCCTCGCGCCAATGTGGAGGATTTACACTAGAGCCCGCGCCACCTGGCCCTCTGTCTCTATGTTGTGCCCATGCCAGCTGTTTTAGGAATGTTTTTTAATAGAGGTGGAAGTTTCCTTCTAACCAGCTCAGGGATGAGTCATAGGAAGTGGTTAAGTTGATGAGCCACGGATCTCCCTCTTTAGGTAGTGGTTTCCTCCTCCCATGGAACACTCCTTGAAGATAGGTCTCCCTTCCATGATTATAGGGATCCTAACCTCTCTATCTCCTTCTATATCAACAGGCCTTCTCCCTTTATGAGACGCGCTCCGCTGGAACCCTGTTGGAGGAGACCACAACGTCGAAGCTTGGTTGTACTCTTCTTTTCTTTCATTAATATACTCAACTATGGTGTTGGTTCCATCATTGTGTTATGTTGATTATCTGATGCAATTGATTTAGTCTTGATAGTTACGAATGTGAAATAGTATGTTGCATATCGTTGTTGTTTCTTGTGTGTGTGTAGGTATTCGAGCGTGAAAGCGAGTGGATCGTGATCTGTCAAACCAGGAGCGAGAGGCAACCACTCTTTCCGACGACAACAATAATGTAGGACCTCCGGTAAGTCATCTATCGAATCTCCATCCATTCGTTAACTAGGAATCAATATTATAGCTTGTCTCGTTTGTGGCTAGACCCACTTTAGGGCTAGTGGGATCGCCTCTGTCTGCAGAGGGGATTTACCTCACCAACAAATTGGCGACTCCGTCGGGGATCAATGCGAGTTTGTCTTTCATCCATTAGGTCTTCTTCTTGGTCTTTTCTTGCTTAGCTTACCTCTTCTGATTATTTCTGATAAGTCTAAGACCCTTGTTTAGCCCCAGAGGATCAGATCTTACCTTTTTTTTCCAAAATTTTCCTTTTACCAGGGTTAACTGGCTTGGCGTGTTTTCTGGCCTGATAGTCATGCCCACTGGCACTTGTTGCTAGTTCAACACCTGTGCCATCCACTGTTTGGTGTTGATTACAGACAAACGGTCACGCCAATTCCTGTAGGTATTAGGGTTTGCCTTGTTTTGGAGTTTTTTGGTAAGTACTTGTGTTTCTGGGTGATTTCTTGACATGTTTTGAGTGCTTTGGGATTTTTTTTGATTATGAACAGCCTCCTTCCTTTAGTTGTTTGTCTGTTTCCTGTTAGCATCGTAGCCTTAGGGTTTTCTAATGCTTTGGTATACTGAGCCTCTTATAGGAGTTTGGGTCTTTTGTGTCGTAGTCACCTTTATTCCTTGCTTGTTTTCATTCGGCTCCCTTGATCTGTTTGAGTGATTGCATTTGGTGAAATGAGTCTTGTCTCTTTCATTCAATTTTTCTTCTTGTCACTCCAAGCATAGATTACACTACTTGTAGGGTCTATTTTTACATCTTTCTTCGATTTGAGAGATTGCAACATTGGTTTGAGTTTTTGTTTTATTTTCTTTTGGGTTGATTGAAATTGTTTTGCTTCAACTCTCACATTAACATTCTCGAACTGGTGTGTTGGTTTGTTTTTCATGTCATTTAGTGCACTGTTTGCCCTATTACATTGAAAAAAAAAAAAAAATTGTGCTTGCATTATTTTTTGCATTGTGAAATTGAAAGTCTTTCGCATATCTAGCATTGGACATTTTAGGAAGGAATTCTCATTTCCATTAGCCTGCATCGGATTTTGTAGTGGATGCTTCTGTGTGTTTTCATTATTTGCTATCTCTTGAAAACTCCTAAAATTTCGCGTAGATAGCTTTTCATCGAATGAAATGGTATTTTATGGCATGTATCTTGTATTTAGGGATTTGTGAGATCCAACATTCGGTAGGACCTTGGAATTGAAACGTAAATATAAGATCAACTTAAAATTTACTCAATTAACCTAAGGCAACATTGAAACCTAACGAAATATTTAGTGGTTTAAGTTAGAGACGTGTGTCGGCATCTTTAAACCTAGCAGTTGTTGCTCGCCATCTAGCTTCAGACAACACTAGTACGGACTTGCACTCCCCGTACCATCAAGTATATAAAGGGAGACCCCTCTAGGTTGCAATCCTTTTATCCGTAGGAAGCCGAGTCTACTGCCTCATAACCGTGATACACCGAACACAGCATTCGGGGAGACTACCTGCACGTACGTCAAGTCCTTGGTTAATTCTTCTTTCATTTGATCACCAAGGTGTATATGGTAGTTCACGGGAACCTGGTACACCCTTTTACCTAGAATACCTGAGCAATCATTTTTGATCTTTACTGAATCCATAAATTTGAAAAGATCATCGAGCACTTGTCCTTTCATGCTTGTTTCAACCTGAAAGTGATAGATTCACCTTTTGCTTGTTTCTCGACTCTTAAAATATGAAACGACAAAGTTTTGTTTCAATGTCTTAAAAAATTAACTGTCCAAGAAATATTCCTGGTCAAAGTTAGTTTCTTTAGGTTGTTGTTTTAAGGTTGTTTTTGATGGCAACGTTTCCGGAGTTCACTAACCAAGGAATCCCTTTCGAAGGGAATCATGGTCCCTTTCCTGCTTTTGGGAATTTTGGTGCTCCTTATATGGCAACATTGTCCCTGCCTGGGTTAACGGTGAGGTTGCCTATATGGTTATTTTCAACCTCGGTGGTCCCGAGCGCTCCGGCCTCTGTTCGACCATCTCCTCCACCTGAGCAACATCATGTTGATTCTAAGGTGGACCTCTCCCCTTCTTCACCTATTTCTTCATCCTCCTCTTCTACTTCGCCTGGTGAAAGTCTGGATTCCAGTAACCAGGTGGCTAAGAAGAAGAAGAAGAAGACCAAGAAGAAGAAGTCAGATAAGTGTGAGGCTTATACTGCAGCTATTGCATTTAAGGAACCTTCCCTTACAGAACCATCCAAGCTTCCACGGAAAGTAAAATTCCCTTGCATGCTCTACAAAGGTAACCATCTACTTCGAGACTGCCCTGGCATTCCCAAGGTACTTGACGCATGGTCTGATGGTCGTCTGTCATTGCTTTTGCCTTCTGGAAGTCATATTGGCAACACATATTTGACTAGCTCTGGTAAGACTCATAAGAAACAAGGTACGAATACCAATCCCTGTAAGTTGTGTGAAGGGCATCATCCCATTCACCTTTGTCCGTACATGCATGAAGCCAAGAGAGTGTTGGAAAAATCCACTATTTCTGCACCCTGCCTTCTGATTGGTTACCAGAAGCTTTCTTCGAGTCCTCCGCTAGTTGATTCCACGATCGGTCAAGCGTCATCTTTGCTCGATCCAGCTCCCCCGGAAATTCAAATTCAAGAATCTGTTCCCGACCAACCATTGGATGTGGAATCGATCGACTTGATTCCACCTATGCTCCATTAGGTTTTTTCCGTTGAGAGTGGATATCTTCCCCCCCATGCTCTTCTTGTTTCATCAAATTCTTCGGACTAGGAGAAAGACTCGTCTGTCCCTGTAGTTCAAGAAGTTTCTCCTCCTATTCTCGTGATGGAAGTCCAGGAGAGTGCTCCTCATGCTCTGGTAACACCAGGGGAATACCATCTTGGTTCAATGGTATCCCTTCCAAGTAGTTTGGTCGCTTCCTTTGATTGGAGTCGATTTTCCGGATTCCGCCTTTCATCTTATGTGCCATTCGAGATAACGGTACCAACCTTTGATCTGGTTGTACCCAGAACTATTATAGATGAAGGCATGTCTGTTAGTATTCTGTCTTCAACTACTTGGAAAGCTTTTGGTTCTCCACCGCTTATGCATGTTACCCAGAATCTCTTGTCTTTTAACAGAGGAACCAGTCAACCATTAGGGATCCTTCTGAAGTTTCCTGTTACTTTGGGAAGGAAAATCATCCATATAGACGTGATGGTTGTTCCAGGCCCCTTAGATTTCAATTTTCTCTTGGGGCGCTACTATACTTATGTCATGGGGGCAGTTGTCTCTTCCCTCTTTCGTGTGATCTATTTTCCACACAAAGGTCGGATCGTGACCATTGATCAACTTTCATTCGTTGGTCCTGACATGACATTTGGTCCACCATCATCCCTTCTGAGTCTTTATCCGCCAGTATTGTCGTTGCCACAGGTTAATTATGTGGCTACCTCTCCTGTGCCCGACTTCAGTGATGGTGCCATTGTGCATCGTGTATTGGGGGCATTTGGTTCTGATTTTCAAGATGTTGTTCTCCCATCAACTATGAACCTCTTGGAATCTATGACCTCTTCTTCGTCATAAGGAAAGGTCGGCGGAGCACAGTTCGTTTTCTTGTGTCAAGCTCCTTAAAAAATGAAACAAGCTCTTTCGAGGATAGTTCGTCTTCTATTTCAACCTCGTTAAAAAAATGAATTAGATTTCGAGGATGGTTCTTTTAATTTGTCAACCTCGTTAAAACAATGAAACACGTTCCCATTAAATTCGAGTTTTTCTAGATCTCGTAAAATCCTAGTCGAGTCTTTCTATTGATCTCATTTTTTGAACGCTTTCATATGGACTAAAGCTTAGGGGGCATGTACACCTCAAATTGAGTCACCATGCTCGGGGGCATGCCTGTTTTTCAAGCATAGTTTAATTTTGTTTCAAGCTTGTGTCAACATGAAACCAATCTCAAGCATAGTTTACTTTTGTTTTCGAGCTTGCATAAAAATGAAATCTTTTGGCTTCATGCCCTTTGTGAACATTTTCTTGATTCTTGGGTCATTACTTATTATGCAGATTATTTAACTAATACATTAGATAAACATTGTATTAGATATTTTCATAATTTTGTAAAAGCATCATCACATGTAAAAAGATCCGTGTAGGAAAATAGATACATATATATATATATATATATATATATATATATATATATATATATATATATATATATATATATATATATATATATCGATTGTTTGCAACGTGTGCATCATAAAAACCCCAAAATTATATATGTATGTTTCAGTTACATCGCGAGAAAACATGTCTCTCAAAATGTGCAAAAATAAAAGCCTAAGTGCCTAATCGGCGTGGTGCTCATGATAGCACGTCACCGCCCGTACCAACCCCTCAGCAAACGGTGGATACGACTCAGCACCCCTATAGTGTGCCTCTGATAGGCCTGAGGAACATCATAAAAATGAGAATAGTCTGGAATCCCATGGGTAATCCCCTCCAGGTTCTGTACTATCTCCTCGTCACTACCCTCACCATGAGGATCGAAATTGCGAGGATTTCGCCTTGCTATCGGCAACATACCTACAGGTCGCTCCAGGCCAACATTTGCATACATATAAGTTTAATTGTCAGAACATGCATATACACCCAAAAAATCATAAACTCATGAAAATAAAAAATGAGTCTCACCTAGCTCTTTGTCCCAATCCTCTCCCTCTGGGAGCAGGAGGTCTAGATCACCGGTGAAGTCTGTGCTAGAATAGGGCCAATCCTCCACGAAAATTATTTTTCGGCGGAGCCAATAGAAGAACTCTGGCCTCCAGGAAATTTGTTAGCCATCCCCTGCTCTAGGCATCAGCACAACCCATCGGGCCATCCGTGGTTCTCTGGGTGGTGGCATCAGGACAATGACCTCCTGACACTGGAATATGGGTAGTCATTCCAAGAAGAATGATACCAGAATCGATCCATACCCAAACTGCTTTAATTTGGTCTTCCTACACTTGGTAAGTTGTCGCTTGATGTTAATAGTCACTGCCTTGGCCCAGTTGAAGAGAGTCGGGTTCATGCACTCTGAGGCAAGGAGCAGTTGTGTCTTTGTGGCCTCATCCGATGCTTGCGATCCTGCAGCTCGCGTTATAGTGTGCAGCACTACTTTTAGTGCCAGATCAGGGATGGTTTGGATGTCAACTTTTCCACTCCCTGTTTCTTTTCGTGCCCCTTGGCACACCATGTCGATCACCATTAACATGCTTTCCCTATAAGGATGGGTACCGGTCAAGATAGGGACTACACCCCTATGTGACAATCCCATGATAAAATAAAAATCAGAGACTTCGAGTTCAAGTTCCTGATCCCAAAGCACAAACTTCTTTTGATCCTCATCCCAAATGCTTATCAAATATTGAAGCAATTTTGGTTGAGCCTGGAGGCATGGTGTAAGGAAGAATTTCTTTAGCCCACACTCTCTGAGGGCATTCATGCATCGTTCATTATCCATGGCCAGTTCATCCTCCTCACTGTGTTCTCTCTCTTTCCACTCAATCACCATCTTTTATGCTTGGTACCTGCACACATTTTTCATATGAGCATTGTTAATCTCCTTAGGTATCAAAATTTGCAAGAAAATGGTTTCATTTTCTTTAAATTTAGGCGGATTTTTGGGTTGCGTGGTTGGCGCGACTGTTTCTCTAATAGTTGCGCCAATGGGCGCGACCCCTATGTAAAAAAGGGGCGATTGGCACGGGTCCATGCCCGAAACCCGTGCTAACCGCGATGCCCTAGTTTTGACAAATCCTCCCCTAAAGGATTCAAAATGACAAATAAAGGTAATGAAATTTAGCTCAAAAGATGGCAAATGATGTCGGCTCTTACCTGAGATTGACGGAATCAAGATTGGTTCACTGGATCGCTCGCAATTGTCGCCACAAGATCGCAAGGCAAATGGGTCACTGTTGCTCCACAAAGAGGTAAAAGTGCTAAGTAAATAATTTTTATCACTTATGGCATTTTATAACTTTTCAAAATCTTACATTAGGTTTTAAAACATATTTGTCGATTATTTTATCATATTATTTTTGAGGAATACGTTTACACATGTCTTTTTGTGTAGCGACAGGTTTTCACATGCTCATGACGAAGAAACGAGTTGTATTTTATACTTTTTCGGACTCGGTAAAAACACGAAAAAGTCACTACTGGAGTCATCTTTCAAGTCTTTTCTAACTCTCTAAAACTAAAAAGATTTCTGAGTCGCTTGTCATTTTGAACCCATTAAATTGGCCATGAAACGATATCTACCTAGTATACGTTTACCCGTTTTTTGGATTGGGATAGATTATTTACGAAAAAGGAATACCTTAGCCTATTGCGACTAAGAGGTTCTCTGAGACACAGTTTTCTACCTTTTCGAATCTATGAGAATACCTACGAAAAGGGACTGCTGGATTTTTCTTTTCCGCTTTCTTTTCAAACTCTCTAAACATGAAAAGATGTCGAGTTCTCCCTTTGTTAGACTCGTTAAAAACTGATGACATCAGACTCCGTCATTATGATGTTACTCGAGTTCCTCCTTCCTAGGGCTCGTAAAATGTGCTAGGTTGGATTTTTCTGAAGGACAAACTTACATCGCAAGCATATGCTATCCCCTTCAAGCTTGCTTTCAAAAATAATTGGGGTACCCGCCAGAAATGGTGGGGGAAAATGGAACCACATTATAGTCGTGTTGGCAGTATGTCGCTCTTGAACATGGCACTTGTCTGCATTCGTGTCGGGTTGGGGATATCTCACTTCGTCATTTGTCTGCCTCCATGGGTTTGGGTAATCTCTTTTGACCGCTGATCTGCTCTTTGCCACGTCACCATGACCTCAGATCCCTTGATGTCAAAATGCTGCCAAATCCAGTGTCGTGTTGCCGATATGTTCAAGAGAAGTTTGGCTTTGAAGTTTTCAACCTCCCTCTGGTTCTCTGTTGGTCTTGATTCACAAAAATTATATCCCTCTGTCTCGTGTCGATGATGTGGGAAACATTATGGCCCACCTTTGGTTAGGTCACTTCCTGTCGAGTCCAGCTCATTATCCAGGAAGTTGATCTAGAGACTCCCTTAAGGTACCTTGGAGCCTGCATGCCTCAATGGCAAGTTCTTCGCATTCGACGTAAGGTCCACATCATTGGCCTTCGATCGACTAACTCTGCTGGTGTTCGACGTCAGATCACTGTTCACACTCCGTAGATTGTACCTTTCGTACCTTGAGAGCCATTGTCATTATTGGTGGTTTCTCTCGCGTCTGTTAATGGCTTTCATCATTGGCTGGTAATCAGACGATTTTCTTGCATGTTCGACTTTAGCCCACATATTCGCATGCTCAAATTTGTACTTTTTTCGGGTCAAGATGAAGCGCAAGACCCTGGGTTTTGTCTGATGAAATCCAAGCTGTGGGTTATTTGTGGATTACTATGACTTGTTACATGACTCTTATGATTGGATGGTTGTGACCATACCTGAGCCTGTTTGTTGATCCCTACTGCTGGATGGCTGTGTCCATACCTCGAATCTCACTATTTATGTACTTTATTATGGATGGTTGCGCCCATGCCACATGTCATGTATTAGAAATATCAGTTGTATTTGTACTTGCAGGTTTTCTGACAGAAGTGTTTGGGTCGAACGTGTTCTCATAAAGCATTTCACCCCTCCCTTTCTCTCAGAGCTCATGCTTTAGGGGGCATCTGTTACACATCATTTTGTCACCGTCCATGCGATCCATCGCCCCGCATATTGGAGGGTCTTTCCCGTGACCTATGAGCAGTGTCATACTCTGGAAACACCTCCTTTGCATCCTTTTGCATAAGGACATCATTTCTCCTGTTGAAAATTTCCTCAAAAATCCCACAAAAACCTATGTTTTGGCCTTGGCGCGGGTAGCCAGTTCATACCTTGCGCCAATGTGAAGGATTTACATTAGAGCCCGCGCCACCTGGCGCTTTGTCTCTTTGTTGTGCCCGCGCCAGCTGTTTTAGGAATGTTTTTTAATAGAGGCGGGAGTTTCCTTCTAACCACCTTAGGGATGAGTCATAGGAAGTGGTTAAGTTGATGAGCCATGGATCTCCCTCTTTAGGTAGTGGTTTCCTCCTCCCATGGAACACTCCTTGAAGATAGGTCTCCCTTCCATGATCATAGAGATCCTAACCTCTCCCTCTCCCTCTATATAAACATGCCTTTTCCCTTTATGAAAGCTAGCTAAACATATAGCCAAGAAGCTGAACTTGGAGAATAGATACTATAGCTGAGTAATCTCTATTGAGAAGGTAGAACCAAGGAGAATTCCATAGAGAGAGCCCCATTCGAATTTCTGACGAGCCTTTGTGAGACGCGCTTCACTGGAACCCTGTTGGAGGAGACCACAATGTCGAAGCTTGGTTGTACTCTTCCTTTCTTTCATTAAAATACTCGACTATGATGTTGGTTCCATCATTGTGTTATGTTGATTATCTAATGCAATTGATTTAGTCTTCTTCGACTGACTGATAGTTGCGAATGTGAAATATTACGTTGCATATTGTCGTTGTTTCTTGTGTGTGTGCATGTATTCGAGCATGAAAGCGAGCGGATCGTGATCTGTCAAACCAGGAGCGAGAGGCAGCCACTCTTTCCGACGACAACAACAACGTAGGACCTCCGGTAAGTCATCTATCGAATCTCCGTCCATTCGTTAACTAGGAATCAATATTATAGGATGTCTCATTTGTGGCTAGACACACTCTAGGGCTAATGGGATTGCCTCTGTCCGCAGAGGGGATTTACCTCGCCAACAATTACCTTAGGGAAAACAAACTATAGGTTGAAAATGGCTATACAAGCCTAAATTTAAAGCAGATGGGAGCACAGATGAATATAAAGCCAGGCTGGTTGCATAGGGATATTCGCAGAAAGAAGTTATAGACTGAGGAAACCTTCACCCCTATAGCTAAATTAAATACAATCAGAATGTTAATTTCCTTAGCTACTAAACATCACTGGATGATGCACCAACTAGATGTAAAATCCGCATTTTTAAATGGGGAGCTGAAAGAAGAAGTGTATTTAGAGCAGCTTGAGGGGTTTGTTAAACAGGGGAAAGAACATTTAGTTTGTATATTGAAGAAAGCAGTATATGGACTAAAACAAGCTCCCAGATCATGGTATGATAAAATTGATTCATTTTTCTTATAGCAGAGTTCTAAAAGAAATAAAAATGATCCTAATATGTATACTGTGTTCTAAAAGAAATAAAAAATCATATGTCAAAAATGTTTGAGATGAAAGAACTCACTGAGCTACGCTACTATTTGGGTATTAAAATCTAGAGAAATTCAGGACAAACTTTTCTATCACAGGGTAACTATGTCAAGAGTCTACTGAAAAAATCATAATGGATTAGTGTAAATTTGCAGCAGTGCCATTACAACAGAATACCAAACCTCAGAGTGATGACGGTTCTAAGGAGGCAGATGCAACATTGTACAAACAATGGTTGGGAGTTTAATCTACTTGAACACTACTAGACCAGATTTGACTTATGTAGTTATTGTATTGAGCCAATTTATATCCAAGCCACTTGAGAGCCATTGGGTTGCAACAAAATGCGTCATAAGGTATCTTCAGGGAACCTTAGACTTTGGCATTATATATACTGATTCTTGTGATGTTAAATTGACAGGTTTATCAGACTTCGATTGGGCTGGAAATGTAGATGACAGGAGATCCATAGCAGGTTATGCATTCAACATTGGGTTCAAGGTAATTGCATGGAGAAACAAAAAGCAAAACACAATATCCTTGTCTTCAGTGGAAGCTGAGTTTCAAGCAATGTGTGCAACGACTTGTGAGGCAATTTGGTTGAGGAGACTTCTCCAAGATGTCGGAGAAGAACAAAAATATGCAACAATTATAATATGTGATAACCAGAGCTCCATCAAACTTACAAATAATCTGGTGTTTCATAAGAACACTAAGCACATTGATACACAGTTTCACTTCGTCAGGGAGAAAGTTCAGTCAAAATAAATCCATGTCGAATATTGTAATATAAGTGATAATGCTGCTGATATTTTTACTAAGCCTCTTGGTAGAATTACATTTGAATTGTTTATGGAAATGTTCTAGGAACATTTGTGAACCCTTTCTCCATTAAGGGTGAGTGTTGAAGATAATGGAGAAACTTAATTAGAGAGATTCAGTTCACGAGAACCTTACATTAGGATTTTATTCATGTTTCTTAGGTATTGGTTCTAACTTCCCTATAACCATGTAAGCTATATATTGTTTGTATTGCAGTGAGAATGAAGAGCGACCTGCCGACGCAGTCCCTCTTGGTGTAGTCTCTCATTGTAGAGCTAACCAATATTGCTTAATAAATTGATTCTGGCATTTTTATCAACTAAAACTATTATAATTACTAAATATTTTTTTGTTTTTAATGAATAAAGTTGTTTTTCAATATTATTATTATATTTGTAGTGGGTATATTATGCATTCAGTTTGATTTTACTGTGTATTAATTTGTCCAAAAATTTATGTTACTTATTCATAGTTTAACATCTAGAATTCATTTTTTTTGTTACTTTTTATTATCATTTAAAATTATTTATTTGAAGGTGACTGGTTTAGGCATTATGATGGGTTCTTTAGTAACTTCCATTTCTATTAGTTACTAATTTTTTGTTTTTAATTTTATTTCCTTGTTATTTAATTTTTAATTCTTTCCCTTTTTTCTATTGTTTGGATTTTCATGAATTATAGTTTTTTCTCCAAATTTTCAATTTAAAATGACTTATTATTATATTAAAAAAATAAAACACATAACATATATTTTAAAGTGTATATATGTTAATATAAACAATATTAGTTAAATATATTAGTGTATTTTATTACTTGTTTTATTTTTGCGATAACAATTTTATGTTTTTATTGTTTTCCAATTTAATTAGGCTATATTTAAGCTAAGCAGCACATACTAGCCATATAACTTTTGTTTAATCTTATTTTCTTTGAAAAATAAAAACAAATTATTATTTGGTGCAACAAATTATTATTTCATGCAAAAAATTAATATATCCTAAAATTAATTAGAGCGAAATCGTTTTATTATAAAATTTTTAGTTCGGGAGACTGTTCAGATTCGTCGTTCTTGACAAAATCTGAACAGATGTCCCCTCAGCCCAGTGACAAATTTACACGTCAAAACCTGCCACGGCTGCTTCCTTCGGCGTATATATGAGAGCATAAAGTTAAGATATATTTTTTTTTAAGAAGAGTAGAAAGTTAATAGAGATGATGATGAAGTTGGAAAGAAAAATTTGAAGGCTGCTGGGCCCGAGTGTGTGGGGGAATGCAAGGAAATCGACCCTCTTGCTTAAGAGGACTCAACGTAGTGTTTGATCGAGTCTTTCCTTGTCAGATCACTTAAAAGTTGAAGAGGTAATACCATATATATATATAGTTATTAAAAGTTAAAGAATAAAGTAGAAGTGAAGAATGTTGTACAGTTGAGGAACCCAACAGGATTGCTCGAATTCAGAAAAGAAGAATGGCATCTCTACATGGATCGTACAAACTTGTCAGGATCGACGGAGTCGTAGCATCATCTGGACCAATGATCAAATTTGAAGGGCTTGTCTTAATTTCAATTAGAAGGGCATATATTCATGTGGCACTTCCACAATGAGAAACTTTAAAAAAAAATACACTTCACAATTGACAAAATTATATCATCTCTATATTTCATTTTCAATCAAATTTATTCCTATGAAATAATTTAAGTTCTGAAAACTTGTATATATGTTTTTGTTTTTAGAAGTGTTTACAGTGCATGGTATGATTTTGTTAGTACAATATTGAACTAAAGAAAAATGTGTACTAGCTTGAAAACTCACCAATGATTAATGAAGTCATCCATTAGGTGGCAAGCTTAGCGAAACACAATCAAAGCATAAGGAAATTCTATTTAGAATTTGATTCAAAGTAGAATAAAGAAATTTAAGATGTGGTTCAAGCTAAAATTGTTAGTGAAAGGAAAAGTGGTTTAAACAAATAAATCTATTAAAGTAGTGTTACTAAAACTTTTTTTTTATTTAAGATTCCATAAAAAATATTTTACTTTTCATTTATAAATATATCACGGATTCTTTAAAGGATCTCATAGTAAAGTTAAGTGTGGAATAATTGAAAAATACCTTAAATGAAAATATTTCCATATTTTTTTGACAATATTTTTCATCTATAAAATTCAACATCTTCACAAGTATTTCTCCACAAGCCTTTTACACCTACATATAAATATGTGAGTTCATTTAATTTAAATAGATTCAGATTATAAGAACTACAATAAAATGTGATTATCTGTAATTATCTAGTCGTAATTTACATCTAATTTTTTTTGTAAAATTCTAGCCAAAAAAGATAGAAGTTGAGGCAGTTTGACTTAACCCACGAGAAAACACCAAAGTTAACACTGTAATGAAATCACTAACTACACCCCACTTCCAAATCTTTTCCCGTAGTATTTTGATATAATCTGAAAATTAAAAATGATAATAAAGCCACTATTAAAAACTGCCCTCTTACCCTAATAATTGATTTTTTGAATCTATCCAGATTATCGCAATTGCTCAATCTACCTTGTGATTTGGCCCAGGTTATCACAATTGCACCATCTAACTAATAGAGTATTCAAATTGAATCATTCTTTTTTTCACCAAATTATGGGAAGGGAATTCAAAATAGAGCAATCGAGTGACCACATAGGCAACCACTCTCTTGACACACTGAATAAATTCCAACATGCTTGAACTAAAACAATGCATTCGGCACTTGATAGGGTCAAAATTTCCCATAGATACCAAGGTAGTGTCTAGAGACAACATAAATCCCAGTGAGAAATGAATGAACAATAGTTAGAATGAGACTTCTCAGCGTTCGAAACCGTAAAGGATTCGGCCCTGCTGCCTTTTTAAGGAGTAAACAACATCCATGGTTGTCACAGTGTTGCTCCTGGCATGCTCTGTGCATGTCACAACATCTCTAATCACATTCTCCAAGAAGATCTTCAAAACACCTCTGGTCTCTTCATAGATGAAACCGTTGATACGCTTGACGCCTCCTCTCCTGGCGAGAAGCCTGATGGCAACCTTGGTGATGCCCTGAATGTTATCCCTGAGAACTTTCCTATGCCTCTTGGCATCTCGCTTCCCCAAACCCTTCCCTCCCTTTCCACGCCCAGAAATCTTCTCGCCACTTGCCGTTGCTTTTAATTGCAATGATAGAATGGAGAATAGCAATGAATGGAAGAAATGCGAGAGGAGAATATATATATCCAGAGACTCTCTCTCACTCACATCTCGCTGCTTCAATCCTAATGCCTCTCATCAACGGTTCAGAGATATCGATCGGTTGCACCCGGATCGGTTTCTTGAGAGCCGTCGATGAGATTTGATCAATGAAATCGAGGAGGATTGAAAAATTCACCCTCAACTTTCAGCAAAGGCGCCAACGCTTGGTAAGGTCTAAAACAACTTCATTGAACTTTAATTTAATTCTTTACGTAGTTGTTTACTGCCAAATATAAATGCTGAAATCAGATGTTTACCGCCAAATGTAAACGCTGAAATCAGATTCGAATTTTCAAAAAGTCCTGCAGCCCTTCCGATGGAATTTTAAAATATTATTTACATTTTTTTAAAAACTGGCAGATATCAAAATTTAATTTTTTTTTACGGGCAATTTTCTATTAGCACTTCTCTGACGTGCTAGAGGAACCTGGACGGGCTGTGACGTGTTCAATTTTGAACACTGATCCGGACTCGTCCACAGAAATTTAAATTATTTGCGAGATTCCATCCCGAGAAAAGAAAAAATTTAAATCATAAATTCCAAAACATTAGTTTTTCATTTATATTAATCGGTCTGGTGTCACATAGTCTCTGAGGTTAATTCTGGGAGCGCCAAGAAAAATGGCAAGCGAGCGCCAGATCTTCGAAATTTCAGGGCCTTGCCACCTCACTAACATCGACTGGTAACAACATCAATGCTTGCGCCAAAATCATGTTCTCTATTTCATCCGCTTTGTAGAGTCGGTAGCAATTTTTTTTAATATCACTGGTTTCGATCTTTTCTTATTCTCTGATTAATGCAGGTCAGATCCGAGTCGCAGGTGATGCATAGCGGCCAGTTTAGTGAGGGCAGTGCAGATCCTAGAATTGGACCGGCAGGCGGGCAGGGTGGGGCAGGACGCTTTGGCGGAGAAGTGGTGGAGCTTCTTCAATTTCCAGCTCCTCGAGAAAACCAGCGAGGGAATGACCATCGTGGGTGCAGTGTTCAAGTGGAGCGGGCAGGTCGGTCGCCCTGACATGCCCGAGATTGTGGTGGCTTTTCAGAGGAACAAATCACCACAGCACTGAATCGTTCGTCAGAGACATGAACCTCAATCTGCACATCGTCAGAAACGGACTCCACAAGACAACTCGATTCCAACAGGCTCTGGATCTCGTCCACAAGTGTGTGTGCGGGTACGGCGCCAATAACGTGTGGATCGCCGGGCATTCCCTCGGTGCCGCCATCGGAACGTTGGTGGGAAGACACATGGCGGAGGACGGGTATTTACTTGAGGCCCACCTTTTCAGTCCGCGGTTCCCTTCGCTCTTTTCCGCTCTCTCTCAACAAATAAAAGCCGATTTGGGCAAAATCCGGGAGTTGTTGTTGAATTACAGGGGTGGCATGGGCAAGAAAGGCATGGACGAACACAGCCTGAGCGAGTTAGATAAAGCGTTTTTCGCTCTGCACGGTTGGTTTCCTCGCCTCTATGTTAATCACAATGACAAGATATCTTCAGGCTATGTTCAATATTTCGATCAAACAGTACAGGTTATGCCTGTTTCGACTAAACACATGCTTATGTCCGCCATTGGCATTGAATCGAAGGTGGCGCATTTCATTCCGTCTGCCACGCTCACGCTTAATTCATTCCCGGTGACAGATCTGAAAAACGGGCACTGGATTGATCCATGGTTGGTTCACAGGATTGATCAATGGTGGGCTCCCGAACTCATAACCGACTGTAAGCGGATTAGCCTTATTCCCAATGAATGTACATAATGTTCGGCATTCTAGCGTAGTATTGGAATATCGCCGAACACCATCG